>CM036906.1:101290860-102006693 GCA_020800305.1 Porphyrio hochstetteri | reverse complement strand
CCTGAAAGTCAGACATTCAAATATGAATTAAGAGCAAGGAAAAGCGCAGCAAAGAGCTTTCACAGTTTCCAGAGAGAGTGAGCAGAGATGCACAGAAGAATAAAAAACCTAAATTTTGTGGTCCTTTGTGGATGTCTGTAAACACATTCTCAGTTGAAAAGAAACCCAAACAAATCGACTTACAGAGGAGCATGTCCCTGCTCTGTCTCTACAGCAATGAACGTAAGACTGGGAAGGTCAGAGCTGCACCAACCAGGGTAGATCCACAAACCTGCGATAACTGTGTGCAGACTAATGCCTGACTTGTTTTTCTGATTTCCAAATTACCTGCTCAGTGCTTGACAATATCAAATTAGAATAAACATCCTTATAAACCAAGTCCTTTGTTAGGTAGAAAAACTTTAAAAAAAATACCATTTTTGTCTACAGTGAAACTCTATTCTTCAATAAAATGAATTTTGCTTAGGAATTCAGACTTTGTGATAAGAGAAAAGCAGTGGGACAGGGAGGAAATGTAAAATCTGGTCACTAGGGGAATTTGCTTTTAGGTCTCGATTTACACTGTTCACAAGTAGGGTTTTACACCTTTCTCTGCCAAACATTTAGCAGGGAAGCTGGCACAACTACAATAGACACAGTCTCTCCATCTGAACTGGCAAGAAGCACCTGATGATAAAGTATATGAAAAAAACAGCATGCAAGTCCACAAATAAGACACAAGGCACTTGATAGAAAATGAAAGTCTCTCTCACTCCCCTTTCCACACACACACACACATGCACTTTGTTTAATAATTATGAAAGTCAGTCTTTATATCACAAAACTAAGACTGTTTCTTGATCAAAAAAGGGTCATTTCTGTGGGAAAGATGGATGGAGTAAGAAAAATAAATGAAAGAGAATAAAAAGATTTAGTTAATTAAAAAAGAAGAAATTGTAACAACCAGGATCAGGAAATAGCAGTTTGTATCAATCTATTTAACTGATGGATAACAAGCTCCAGAGGGAGGAATTAAACAAGTTATATGAGCCTTCAGGTCTCAGAAGAGAATTAAAAAGCATAATGTCTCATGTTGGGAAGATTGAACCTTTCATTTGGTTTAGACAAAATAGAATGTATAGCTTTGTTTGGCAGCAGTAAGTATTTTTTTAAAGCCTAAAATACACATTTAGATTTCATATTTGCAGTTTCCATAAAAGAAAACTTTGTGTTTCAACTGATGGGAATACTTCAAGAAATAATATTGCCCTTCATCCTACAGGTACACAGACAAACATACAACTGCAAGATCAGCAGCTGCCCATTTCTCCCAGACTTCTGAGGCCACAGCCATTGAAGCTGCCCTACAAAACCACGTAATTGAGAAACTTAAAAAAACCCAAACAACCAAGAAAAACAAAGCTGCCCCAAAGGAAGATACAGGCATGGAGTAAAAACTGTCCCACTTTTTATGGTGGCCTAAGTATTTAAAATGCTACAAATCCACCCTGTCCAAACACAATTAACGAATATATTGATGCTATATCTCCTTAGGCTGTGACAGGAGGTGGTCATGGTAGTAAACAAATTTTGCTGTTAATTTAAGGCCCCTTTTAGCAGAACAGTGTGCAGCAGACTTGGTGCAAATGAGAAGGCCAGTGAAATCAGACACATCTTGCTCTTCCTGAGCCAAATCACTGCTGAGAATTCATCAGCAATCCATAATATGCGAAGAATGACAGAAGGGATTCTATACTGCTTCTGATGTACAGGTGTCTTTAATTATATTTTCCAAACATGAGAAATTGCACTCATTGGCTAGATACCATTAAAAGTAAGTAAGAAAAGTCTGGGACACAAGAGTAACTGAAGTTTGGCACCTAAGAACTCCTGTGTTCCCAAAAAAAGAGGCACTTTTCTCCTCAGTGAGTACTGCCTGAAGAAGTAAGTCCTCTTCCATTTAGGGTAGGGTGGGAGGGAGGGTGAACACAGTGCTCCTTTGCACAAGCTTTTCCAGATGCCCCTGGTTATCCCCCTGGATGTGAGGAATTCATCTCTCCGATGTGGAGAAGGATGAAAATCAGGAGGATCTGTAAAACCTCACTGAACCCTGCCAGTGCATGAACAGATTTGTGCCTAAGTTTATCAAATGAAAAAAAAACCCAGACCTTGACATTTACTTTTTATTAAGTAGCTGGATAGCAATAATGAACAAGATGTCATTAACAAACAAAGACTGCTTACAACATTTTCCTGCAGTAAACCCAAAAATTTAAAAATGCAGCTTACAGAAAGACCAAACATTTTCTGCTGATAAAAGCAAGCAGATTTTTCCTTCAGAGACTTGAATGTATTCCAGCTACAGAAATCAATAGCTTTAGAGGTCAACAATGCAGAGGTGCTGAGGCTGAATCCTGAAGTGAACAGGCAGCTAATAATGGAAAAATGCCAAAGCAACACTGAAATTATTGGTGGCACCCTGACCTGACACAGCAAACAGAGGAGGAGATGTTGGTTAAGCTTTCAGTAAAAACGTCTGTGGTACTGGAAAAATGCAGAGCAATAGCACGGAAAGCAAGACACTACCAGCACTTCCAGGAAAAATGAGTTCTGCCAGTGCAACACAACTGTTGCAGTTAGAGAGAGCAAGCATTGTTTTTTCTGGCTGACATGATCTGTGAAGAGGAGAAACAAAAAGTAGTTAAGAGTTTTGAGCTACAAAACTTACTAAAAAACAGCCGGGTCAAAGAGCAGACAAGCAAACTCAGGTTGAAAGGGCTTGCTTATTCAGGAGAATTTCAACCTGGGGGACCATGGCAAGATGGGCAGCTGAAAATGGGGAATGGGTGTAATAGAGATTAGCAGAACTGGAGGGAGAAGTTCTTCCTTTGTTGCGGGACTCCATGACTAAGTAGACAGCAAGGGTTGTCAGAACGGGGCCGTGCGCTGTTTTTACAGTGCTGTGCAGAAGGGACACCACCATCCTACTCATTTGGGACCAACTCTGCTGCTAGAAGATTCTCTCAGCCACCTGATTCCTGAGGCCAACTGTCATGCCAAAACAACTGTCCCTGTAGGGTGGCAGTACCAAGCTGTTAAATTCTAGCCTGGTCCCTTCCACTGAGAACATGAAGAAGGACAGTGCCACAGCCCCTTTCCCACACCATGATGAAACCCTTGCACCTGCATGCTGTGGCTTTTCTGAACATCTGCCACATCACCAGCCTTGGTTGGAAAGCCCAACCAAGCACATGCATGTGGAAACTGCAGGATACTCAGCTCCTGACCCAGAAGTTGCCCAAGAGCAAGGGGCAACTTCTTAGCTGCTGTAAGCAAAAGAGCAATTCATGCTCTTTAGTTTAGCCACCGATTGCACCCGAGACCTATGTGGGGTACATCACTCCTCTCCTTTCAGATGGGACATTTCCTAAGCTCACTTCACCCCAGCATGACTGGCTGAATGTCCCTTAAGCAGTGAGGGAAGGAGTCCTCAGGAGGAGGATGGTGGTTAGAGTTGCTCACCTTCACCGAAAGAATCCATTTAATCAGACTATGGAAAGAAGGGAAGGAATACATTACCTGAGCAGGCCAGAGAGATCAAATAGGACATTAACTGGGCACTTCTGTTGTAGAAGATATCTTCAAATGAGAACAAAATTTAGGAAAAGATGCTTTTTGCCTTCTCAGTTAAACTCAGCAATTACCTTTGTAGATTCATTGATTTCCCCAGGATTTCCCCCAGGGGACAGATAATACTTAGCATCAGGAAGACAGAAAGAGCGGACTAGGAGACCACAGCCATGTGTGTTGCAGCAATACTTATGGACGCCTCATAGATCAAAGCCACATTATACTAGGCATTGAGCAAACAAACCACAAAGCTCACCCAAGGAGCTGCTACTTGCACATTTGCAGAAACATTGGTAAATACAGATGCCTGGGGAGAGCATTGGAAGTAACAAATCTGCAGGATAATAAGCAGCCACGACGTGCTGTTGTTAGATCATGATCAAGTGTGCTTTGCATTTATCTTATTAGGGAAAAATTTAATCATCCCTATTTTCCTTTAAATACGTATTGATACAACTCTTTTTCTTGCCTTTGATTTTCTATTTTCAGCCAGTGCTTAATACATTCCTCTCCCCAACACATCCTTCCTATTCTGGACCCTTTCTTTTCCCTGCTCAGCCTCACCCTTTTTGGGGAAAATACTGTGCCAACATTTGAAATTTCCTTTCTGGTTCTCCCCCATTAACGTGCACAAAGATCTCCTCAGAGTGCAGCTCCATTTCAGAATCTGACATTATCCCATATCAAATCAGTCACAATAACTTGGTATTTATTTCATTGCTAAAAATACAAAATTTGTCCTAGATAGCATGACAAAAGGTTAGCTCTGTTAATAAAAGAGACATTTTGCTGCTGAATAAGCAAAGGCTTATTTTCTGACTTTAAAACTCAATATAATTAAACAGAGAGGTTAATATTAGATTCCCAAGTAACATAGCTCTGTTAACATCAATTATTCTTTGCAAACAGAGTATAACTTTTGATTAATGAAACAAATCAGTTCAACCTGCGCCAGTGCATAAGTCCATTGTACTTTAAATTGCCTTGAGGTGATTGACTGCATATTCCTTTCCCCAAAGGATATTCTCATTTTTTTTACTTTCTTGTTCAGCCTTTTTGTAACTATGGATTGCAGAGAGTCAGTTGGAACAGTAACACCCAAAAAGGAAAAAAAGGAAAAAAAAGGGAAAAAAGGCAACAAAAGCACACAGATGGCTTTTAGCTCATGCATCAAGACTCAGACTTCACTAAAGAAAAATTTCTTCTTGAAGCAAAAGTCCTGAATGTCAAAGAAGAAAATAATGTATCCTCCAGACTAAGATGCAAAGTGGGAGGCAACACAGCACAGACAACACCTGTTTGTCCTCCTCTGATCCTATTTCTGCCTTCCCTAGGGAAGTCAGTGCTTCATGTGTATTACACTCATGCAGAATCACAGACACACACACACACACAGAGAATGTTAGGGGTTGGAAGGAACCTCGAAAGATCATCCTGTTCAATCCCTGATTCACTGCAGAGCTTTTACTGCACAAATGGGCCTTGCTGACTAAAGTGCCTCTAGCAATGGTTCGAGGCAGGTGGCTGCATCCTGGTAACATTTTCAGCATTACCCTACTCAAGGAAAGGACAACATCCACTCCTTTTTTCAGAGGCTGTCAGGACACTATAGGACTATGTTACAGAAACTATACATATATGGCATATCAGATACAAAAAAGATGCTTTTATGGGGAATATCAGCATTTTCTACATCAAGCTTCCATCAAAACAATGTTACAAGGAGGTAGAAGGGGTCCTTAATTTGATTTCTTTCACAAAGACCACAAAAAGCCTAAAAGCCTTGAAAAACAGATTATTTTTTCCACCAAATAGTTGTATTTCATTTGGACAAAAGAAGGCCTGTTGTTTAACAGACTTTACTTATTTTAAAACTTTACAAAGGTGCTGTACCACCCATCTGCTAATCATGGCTACATACATTCTGGGACTGACTTGTTATATGAGACCCAGGGCTGATAGGATTACCTGGTCCTTTTCAAGTGCATGTAACCATACTGAACTTTTCCATGTTTCATAAAATGTAATTTATTTGAATGGTCCAGCCAAAACTGTTCAGTGATCTTTGGAAAAGTGCTAAGGAAAACCCCTCCAGCCTTGCTGTTTTCCCGTTTCTCTGGGAGAAGGGAGAGGAACACTCACTGGTATTGCACAGCCAGTGCACTGCCTGACAAATTTAATTCAGCAGTATAAATTTAATTCAGTTCAGGAATGGGCCCAAGATCATATTTCCATTTGATTAGCCAAAGCACATGGAGTTTTTGCTTGCTGCAGAAAGACCAACTTGATCTGATAGGAAGGCAAACGGTTGAAATACTAACCCTTCAATGTTTTGGAACACATTTGAAGTGCTAGTGTGAGTTCATACCGTGTCAGCACTCTGCATTACGTGGCTGAGGCGTATTTGATCTAGAGACTGTGAAACCAGATTTCCTGCCAAAACACAAACCCATACTGCACCCCTACTGCTCTTGGTCTTACACCATCTCTTATCAATCTCTGGCTTGTAAAGCTGGGAAGGGAAGGCTTAGAGAGCATTTATCAGACTTTGCAGGCCATCAGCACGCTCTTGTTCTGGGTGCCCCGTGCACCCAAGCAACTGAGCCAGAGAACTGAGCTTTGCAGGTCGGCTCAAGCTCAAGAGCTCCTTGTTCAACAGAAACTATGTTTGATAGTGTCCTAAGGACTTAAGTCGAAAATGATCATGCGCATTCATGATGCAAGTTGCACACCAGAGCCACCTCTGTTTCTTTCCACAAAGTCGCAGGAGAAAACATTTTCCAGAGCACAGAGAGCACAAAATTCACCTGTAGGTAAGTTTGGCTGAGACACTCCACAGATGAACAAGTCTCCGTCTGCTGTTCTCTCCTCCCCTCTCCAGGCACCAGCACAGTGCCAGCTGGGCTCAAAATGCTACAGGGATATTTTCTTGGCAAGGGTCTTTATAACATATTTAAGAAAAACTAATTATTAGAAACACAGCCTACCTGCTGCATATGCTCGTCCTCACTCCAAAATTAGTTGAGGTATCAGACAGAAAGGAAATAACAGTAGGATCAACTACTGACTTGCAGAGGTAATAACAGCCTCATCAAAACCAAGGCGAATAACACTATTATGGCAATTTTATGAACCTAGCATACCCCAGTAAAAATCACAAGAACACGTGAGCTGTAATCTTCTTAAAAATTGTTTCCCATTGAAATAAAAGTGTTAGACCTCTAAATAGTAGTTTAAAATAAAGGCAATAATTTCTTTCCAGCTGGTACAATCATTTAATAAAATGCCTGCTGTGTATCCAGGAATAATATTCTTCTTTCCTTGGCAAAGAACATAATTACCTTGGGTTTGGACTACCAGTTAAGTCCATCCCCAAAGTGTTCTCACTATAAGTACAAGACATTCAAAAAGAATAATTTGCTATATGGAAGATAAGGAATTAAAAAATGCATCATAAAATGTGCAAATGATTTGGAGAAAAGTTGAAGTCACTTCACTATTATAATCATTCATCTAATATTTTAATAATAAGAAAAAAGCAGTCATTCTCTTCTCAACAAAATCCAAGCTCCATACTTTGTAGGTGTTAAAATTAGCACCTTGAAGCTGCAAGAAGTTAAGAAAAGAGACAGCTTCTGAACAGCAATAGAAGGGATGTAAATACTACCTGGAGCTGTAGTTAATTATCTTGCTGATGTTAATTGGCCTTGTTTGTCAACAGCCAAAGAAGAATTAGGTGCTAGGTGTTGCTGAAGGGTTAATGTAGCACTGTCTGTAAGGCTGCTTTCTTTAAAGATACCATTTACATAATGTATAATAACTATTTCTCTTCTCCAGGCTCCAGTAAAAATATTAGAGTAATAAAATAAAAGTGATTATATCGTTGCTTATTTTCTCCTAAAGCACAAATAAGAAAACAGAGAGGAATAAAACTGTCTATGGTAGAACTGTCCCAGTGGTACAATATTTTTTTCAACATTTTGATGAAGCAGTTTGTTTGGACCAAAGAGCTGTGTGTTTATGAAACAACGTTAATTACCACTTTAAGCCTGGAGCTGACATGCATTGTTCCCAAGCAGTGTGATCAAATTTGAATAGTAAAAAGAACACACTTCATTTTCCTTTTCCCTGTGTACTTTTAAAAATGAAACATAAGATAAGGAGTCATCCATCTGATGGCATTTCTTGGAGAATGAGCCAACGCAGCTTCATAATAGCCAGTGTGCAGTAAGCTGATGATAGCTCATGAACACATGCCTAACAAAATGTAAGCAAGCATGCAAGGATGGGAATGCAAGCATGAGGAGGATGGGAATAGATGTAGGTACCGCGATTCAATAAGACAAGAACCTTAAGAGGTTCCAGGACATATGTAAGGTCCTGCACATGGGTTGGGGCAACCCCCAGTAATCAATATAGCCTGTTGGATGAAGGGATTGATAGCAGCCCTGAGGAGAAGGACTTGTGGGTGTTGGTGGATGGGAAGCCCAACATGAGCCAGCAACATGCATTTGCAGCCCAGAAAGCCAACTGTCTCCTGGGCTGCATTGAAAGCAGCGTGACCAGCAGGTCAAGGGAGGGGATTCTACTCCCTCTGGTGAGACCCCACCTGCAGTACTGCATCAGTTCTGAGGTTCCCAGCACAAGACAGACACAGACCTTTTGGAGTGAGTCCAAAGGAAGGCTATGGAGATGATCAGAGGGCTGGAGCACCCCTCCTATGTAGCCAGACTCAGAGGGCTGGGCTTCTTCAGCCATGAGAAGAGAAAGCTCTGGGGAGACCTTATTGTGGCCTTCCAGTAATTAAAGGAGGCTTACAGGAAAGATGGGCGCAAACTTTTTAGTAGACCCTGTTGCAACACAACCAGGGGTAATGATTTTCTACTAAAAGAGGGTAGATTTAGGATAGGTGTAAGGAAGAAATTTTAATTTTTTTTTTATGAGAGTGGTGAGACACTGGAATGGGCTTCTCAGGGAGGTGGTAGATGCTCCATGACTGGAAACACTCAGGGCCATGTTGGATGGGGCTCTGATCAACCTGATCTAGTTGGAGATGTCCCTGCTTATTTCAGGGGGGTTGGACTAGATGATCTCCAGAGGTCCCTTCCAACCCAAATGATTCTATGAAGAACTGCATAGTCCTCAGAAAATACATTCATCACTCCTCTAGGAGGAATGTGGTAGCAATGTAAAAGTGGTGGTAAATGCTTCAGGAAATTTTTTGAGAAACAAAGAACTGTACCGCAAAGTGACATGTATGCAACACCACAAAAATATATTTAAACCCCAGCTATTACTGACTACAGCATTAAAAATAAATTCCTCCGAACAAAAAGCTGAATAAAAATTTGCCCTGCTCACTGTCAACATCAAAGGTTTTTATGAAATATCTGGTCTGACTTTTCATGTTCCTAGCAGTCTGAGAGCTTGAGTAACATGTAGCTTGTCTTACCAGCCCCATTAGAGACGTTTGCCTTTGCCAAGGCATTGTATATTCTCACAGCGTGTTGATGCTGCAGAAAGCAAAGGTCCCCAGGCCATTCTAAGTCAAGACTCATTGGAGAAAGCAAATGGTGCTCCAGGTCTTGCAGCTCTCAACCTCTTGGGTGATTGCACTGGGGTTGCCCTTGCCACCTTCTTAAAGGCTAATTGCAAAAACACAGGAGAGACCTACCCAAGGTGGCCTGTGCCTCCTCTAGCTGGTCCACAGCAGGGCTTGTGAGCTGCAGCTGAGAATGGTACCCAAGGCAGCTGGGAGCTGTGGCATCTTGGAGCTCCTAGTCCAGCCAAGACACTGAGAGGATGCTACTCCCACTACTTGAACTTCAGCACTAAAAGAAACTTGGAGTATAAAAATTCCCTCAAAATCCTGGGCAAGCTCCCTGTGATCTGAGCCAAAGAGATATTTTCCGTAGCATAACCTTTTCCCCACAATCTCTCCCACTCTTTTTAAAAATGAACTTGCCACAGGCCTATGCCACTTACTTCCTTGCCTTTTAACAAGGACTCATGCACACACCACCTTTTCCTATATTATTCAAATGCACTTCTCCTCAAAGTGAATAGTATGTAGGAACTCCAACAGGCATAAAATGGGTTTAAGATTGAACAGTCAGTAAGAAACATCAGAGCCCTGGTTCTGCTTATTCCCAAGGACTTCCTGTTCACCAACTCTCTTTAGAGTTTTTTGGTCTGAATTCAGAAGAAATTATATGAAAATGGATATTCTTATAATGGTCAAAATATTTCCTTTTGACATCTAAGCATTTTAGCTCAAGTGACATATGATTGTGAGGGAATCACAACCAGTGTACTTTGTACAAACAGAGAGGTCATTCTTTTCCAGGGAGCTCCAAGTCTAAATGGACAAGAAAAATAAACGGAGATATAACAACCAAACACAGGACTAGACTGTAATACTTAACTGACATTAAAGAATAATTTTTTTATATAGATAATCCCACTGATGTCAGGACTACTGATGAAATAAATGACCTTGTTTGCCAGAACAATATGATGGTCTGGCTTAACCCAATCAAGTTTAGGAAAGGCAAATATCCTGTGTAACCTGCAATTCGAATATATTTGATGGCTTCTCTTGTTTGCTACTTATAATTTCATCATAACCCCTAAAGATTCCACTTTTTTGTTTACTTTGGCCAACTTCAGCCAAAAGCCTAAGGTTTCATCCCGTCCTAATCTTTCACAAAGTGATGAGGTACAGCTGTTCGGATCTGTTTTCCAGAGTTTTGCTAGTCCTCCCTCTAGAAAGTCTCTTCTGAATGTGATTGAGGAGAAATAATTGGACTTAAATATCTTCAGGGAAACAAACTATTGTGGGCAGTTACAACTCATTATCATCTTCCAGAAGGCACAATAAAAAACCAGCCCCTTACTGAGAGAGAGATAGTGAAATTTAGCATTTGCAAGTAACTTTTCAGAGACTCTGGCATCCAAGTCTTTAATTCATCATAGGTTTAGACCTGTTCCACAGTTTTTCACATCTACAAATTTTTATGTTCTGTCTTTGATAGTGTTTTCAAGTTCAAGCCAGTGGCCCTTCTGGAGAATGACTGATCTCTTCCAGCAGCCTTTTCCTCTCACTCTCATATGGATTTGATGCTTGTGACAGCACGAGACTTACAGTTCTTCAGACCAAGCCTCCCTCTTTATGCACGGAACAGACAGAGCTCGCCTGCCTCGCTTGGAGGTGAGTGAAATCTGTAACAGTGATAATCTAGCTTTTTAAAGCATCCTTTACACTTCCACATAGGAGGTTGTGGTGGGGCCACCATGGCAATATGACACCTCAGATACTTGGCTCTGCTGGTGAATTACCAAGCAATTGCTAAATGAGAGCTGTTCGGTAAGAACGCCTGTTCAGTGGGAAGGAGGCACATACATTATCCATCTATTTCACAGGGGTCAGCAGCTCTAACATGGCAAACACGCCACTGTAGCTGGCATCCATCACATTCAAGCCTGGAACGTACAGAGCCTTTCACATCTAAACTGCTTTTCCTCTCTTGGTCATTACTTACTACAATCAGCACACTTTCAGGATAAGATTTCAGTTTCGCTGACATCAGGGGTGAATGGAGCAGAGATTTCACTTTAAGTGCTCAAAGTCAGGGAATTACTGAACACTCAGGTTTGGGGGGACCTCCCAAGTTCTGTGGGCACAGCCCCCTGCTCAGAGAAAAGCCAGCCTTAAAGTCAGAGCTTGGTCAGCATAAAATTTTGGCTGTACTAGAAGAAGGAAAAAAGATCAATTGATTCGTCTTCTTGGAAGAGGCTTCCAAATTAAGGCAAACTGTTGCTGGTTTTGATTTTGGCTTTTCATGGCATCAATTTGTTTATTCTGTTATCTACTCTTAGGTATAAAGAACCTTTCCCTCCAAAGTCACTCATCCTCGCAGAGCAGTACAGCCACCTCCTGAAACAAAATTTCCACAGCCTGGTTTTTTTTTTGCACACCCTCCTCCCCCAAACACCCCTTCAGAAGCTGGTCCTTGCCTCCAGCCCTCAGCAACCCAGATCCTGCCTCTCTGCCTGCCCACGGCTGATTTCCTTTTCTGTCCCTCAGGTCCAATGCCCAGCTTCTGCCCTTCCTCCCCCTACCTCCCCCGGGTGCAGCAACATCACCGCAGAGCCTGAGCTAACAGCAGATTTATTAGGCTGGCCTCCGCTCCCCTCTAAATTCCACTTTTAATATTAGCGTGCCTCATTAGCGTGCACACGTGGCCAGCTGAGCACCAAAGGCAACACAGAAACTGCTCAGCACTCCCGTTAGCAGACATTGTAAAGTTTTGCTTTAGGTACAGACGTGAGGAGGAGACTAAGGTATTTTATCTGTACCTAAAGAAATCAGCGGCAAAATTTGCCAACTCCAGTCCAGGCAGCATACAGGTCTGTTATCTACTGCAAAGCCTAAGATAAAACAAACAGCCCCCAGCAGAAACTCAGTGAAGAAACCCTGCGGTCAAATGCGTCATGAGAAACACAGTAAGAAAAGGTTTTCCCCAGATGAGAGGAAGGAAAGAAGTGTAGAAAAGAGGCTACAATTCCTTTTTTGGGAATGGCTCGCTGTGGTTTTAAAGAACAAAAAAAATGTGGTGTGTCAGCCACTGGCAGAGGAAAATGGTGAGTTAAACTATTTTCAGTTGTAGATCTAAACCTTTGTTTAGTTTGGCTTCTTCCCCGACCAGGTTACTCCCTAACCTCTTGTCCTCAGTAACGCTACTCCTCCTCCTTTACAAGGCACTTAATGCAGAAGATACCCTTGCACGGTGGGGGAGAGAGCAGTCATGATTCTCATGGCTGAGAAGCACCAGTTCATTTAAAAGGTACCCAAAGCTCTGGTTGAGTCCTACCTACTGCGTGTGCTTGAGGAACCTCTTCTGACAGCAGTAGGCTGCCTGTACATAGACCATGAAATACTCGGGGTTTCTCATGAGGGCTGTAGGGTGCTGCCATATCTACTCTAACTGAATTTTGAGTAATCTCTTCCACTTACACTATCACAGAATCACAGAATCATTAAGGTTGGAAAAGACCTCCAAGATCATCTAGTCCAACCATGACTGCGCATGCCAGAAATTAGCACCTCTGAATTCTTGTATTCACACGCCTGGCAAGCATAGTTTTGGGAAAATATTGCTGCTTGTACCACACACACAAAACTTGCTGTCCATGGAAATCACAGCCAGTTTCAGCCTCAAGGCTAAACAAACCAACTGCTTTGTAGGAAAATAAAAGGCAAAAACTCAACATAGAAAATATTACAGAAAATCACCAGTGCCTTGTGCTCTTCTCTGTCACACACACTCTCCTCTGGCTTTAACCATGTGCTTAGATTTTGACGACACAGAAGGGAAGAATTCCTGCTGTCACTTCTTGTGTGTCAGTAGCATTAGTAACATCGCTGTCTCATCACCGTCTATAATATTGTCTCACTGATGACACCAGATGCCAATGTTATACAAGCATTCAATTAACATTTTATATACCCCAAAGCCCTTAAGTTACTTTTTAATGTAATATACACACACATTCTGTATAAATTATTTTACCAGCTTTTATGGTCGTTTTGGAGCTATTTGTATCTCACAAGCAAGAAACCATCGCTACAAATTAGCCACAGGTAAACAAAGTGAAACCCACAAAAGGGCTTTAATGTTAAAAACGCTTCTATTGCCACATTTAACTCCTGGTGTTCAGCTTTGCTGTGGATCCCTTCCCCTCTCCAAGTTACATCATGCCCTGCTTCAGGCCTTGGCTTTGAAGACCTAAAACTCTGAGTGTAATGGGTACCTGGAGCTGACTACATATCCACTCTTCCTGCAGGAACCTGCTGTGAGAGTTTTGGTGACACCAAAGAAGCAGTTTGGTTCTGCATGGCAGGTTTAGCTCTTCCAGTTAACAGACCACCACCTAAAGCTGGGGTCCCACCTCCCTGACCCAATACTCCAACCTCCCGCTACTAGGGCTAAGATGAGTCACAGTTCTTCTGGTGTAAGTCCTTTCCCACTAGTGTGACTCCCTGCACTGGCTCACTGTGGAAGGGAGTGGTAGCAAGGTGATGGCCTCTTTGAAGGGTCTAAGCCTTTAGACTGGTTTCACATTGTGCATAAATTGCAACCCCGAACCTTTGCAGACTTACTCCTTTTCCCCCAGTCCTTTTCTTCTCTGACCCAGGAAATTTCTACCCAAGCCCAGCCCCTGACTGCAAAGTCAGCTACACTGGAGGTGAGCAGTGCTAGCAATGGAGGGGTCGCATGGTTGCTTCTCCTGCAGTGAAGTTATAGGTGTTAAAACAGGGAATACATTCATTCTTCATATCCAGGCAGAAGAAAATACATTTAGTAAAAAGAAGGGTAGAGAGACCCTTCCTTCCTTCCTTCCTTCCTTCCTTCCTTCCTTCCTTCCTTCCTTCCTTCCTTCCTTCCTTCCTTCCTTCCTTCCTTCCTTCCTTCCTTCCTTCCTTCCTTCCCTCCTTCCTTCCCTCCTTCCTTCCCTCCTTCCTTCCCTCCTTCCTTCCTTCCTTCCTTCCTTCCTTCCTTCCTTGCTTCCTTCCTTCCTTCCTTCCTTCCCTCCCAATGGAAAACAGACTTATTTAGACAGATGCTTACCACTCTCAGTACCCATGACCATTCTCTTTGCTTATTCACTTCATCTGCTCCATTCAGTACCTACATTTGTTTGGAGGCTTTGCACCTTTGCTTCAATCTCTTTTTAACCTGTCGCTGGCTCCTTTTCTTTAACCTAAACTTCTCCTATATTATTCTACCTGCTAGGACTGTTTTCCTCAGCTGCTTCTTCAGAGTGCTCTGGTGGCATCCAGGAGACTTTATGCCATCTGCCCACAGTGACAAAGATGTGGAAGGGCCTCCACTGCTCCATCAACAGATTAAACCTCAGGAGTATTCTGTCCAGTGTGGGACCTCCATGAAGGCTCCACATAACTGGCATTCCAGATAACTCACATTTGAGACTGCCTCCCACAGAGCCTGCTGTGAGTCAGCTTGTGTGGTGAAGGCTGGAAATGGGGCAAGGCTTGCAGTAGTGTAGCACAGGGCTGCAGTTTCAGTAGGTAACTTGCAACGGCTACATCTATGTATCTGTCTGAAAAATTCCCCACTGGTTCTAGTTTGGTGGCGTTTTTCAGGCAGAAGTGGGATCTCTTGCAGGGGGGAAGCTGTCAGAAGCATAGATACAGGCTGGATTTCAATGATGGATAAAAAAGATAGCTTTCACAAGACCAGGAATGGTAATTGTCCAGGCTGAAGGCAATTCTGCTTTCAGAACATGATGTCTCATGTTGTCTTTGGGACAGAAACCATCATGCTGATGGATGTCATGGTTGCTATAATTCTACAATTCTTTGTGCTTCAAGCTACCGCAGCAAAGCAGAGGGAAGGGTAGGGAGGACCCTCATCACCAGTTTGATGAGAAGAGGGGTGTCTTGAACATCAGAAAGGATGGGGTGAATAAACACCATTAAGACCACTACCACCACCACAGGCCACAACCTTGAGCCACTGAAGATGAGCCTTTACCCCCCCTAACACATCTTAAATGAACCAAGGACATGGTTGAACTTTCTAAAGTTACTAGACTAAGGTTGCATCCACAACGGGGGGAACAGCGAATATATCTGTTGATCAGGCAGATCGCTACACTTGAGGTGTAACAGGGGCACTGCATGGGAAAAAGGATGCCAGCCAGAAAGGTAGACACTGGAGGGCTGATGATACAGAGCTGGTGCAATCAGCACAAGGGTGTATAAATAATCCATGATGATCAGCAAGAGTTTAGAGTCTGACAGAAAAAAAATAATCATGGTTATTAATAATTGAGACCATTCTCAAAGTGCCCTGGAGCACTATGTGTATTCCCTCAAGGACCATGACAAAGTGTGGCAGTGATAGTGTCCTGCATATCTAAGGCAGTGACTAGCCAGTAATCTGCAGGAGACCGGCACTGGCGCCGGGGTTATCAAGCCAAGTCCCAAAGATAAGGCAGCTGCAACCGCTGAGAGGCTGCCCCTCGCCACAGTGTGTTTGCCTTGCTGCCCGTCTCCTGCTTCTCCCCTTGGCCCGGAGCTGCCTCGGCACACTGGCAAGGCTGAAGGGAGGCAGACAGAATGTGTTGGATGCTGCATGCACGTGGTGTGGCAAAGGTAACAGGGAGTGCTGGGGGCATCCCATGCAGCGTGGTGCCGGCGTGCCTCAGTAGCTCAAGTAGACATACCAGGAGCAATGAGTAGGGGGTAACTGGCATGGTGTGGCCACATCCTCCACATGCTTCCCACAGCTGTGCACCTTCTCTTGGCTCAGTTCAGGAAGAGATCCCCATCTCTTCATTCCATCCGTCCAATCTCCTTGCTCAGCCCAGCTCTCTAAACACGCTTATTCCATAAACACTCACTGATGTGTTGCAGTGGGAAGGGCACATCCCAGGCTGTCACAAATAGCAGGTAGCACGTTACACAAAGTAAGGTCTGAAGTCCAGACTCACTTGAAATCTGCAGAGCAACTCACATCTTTATGTCACACCCAAACCATCTTCCTCTTTTCTGACACCCTTTGTTCATTTTTCTCTGGTTTTGCTGCTGCACACTGTATTTTAAAGAACAATGTTTTCAGGACAGAGACAGTGCGTTTTCACCCCAAAAGGCCATTGTGATTCCAACAATCAGTTTCACCCCCAGCCCCACCCCCCACCATGTGCCTTAACACCCTCTCACTGCACTGTCATTATCGCAACTGAAGCAGGACCCACGTACAGACAATGTACACTAACAAATTTAATGGTCTTAACTACCAAACAGACAAAGGTTTCCCTGCCTACCCACCTTTTTTTACTGTTTTGTTCCATTTGCTACCCAAATGCCAGTATTCATTGTCTGCAAAATGACTGTTGAACCAATGATTATGGTGTGGTGTGTTTCCTTTGAGTGACAGTGCCTGCACAATGACTTTTCTCCAACACACTCAGCAGTCAGCATTAAATATTCTTGGCATGTAGCCTGAATAACAACACACATACTGAGACCTGCCAGCATTGGAAAGTCCCTAAGTCCCAGGAGCTAAGATTAATTGCCAGCTATTCTTAAAATTTTCTCACCACTCCACCCAGTTTCTCGGGTCTTCCCACCCACTACAATCTTACAACTGCCTTTGTGGAGTTTCATAAAACTTCCTGAGACAGTTTCGGATGAGTAGAGAGCACTTAACCCCCCCGCCCCCTTGCATGCACTGACTTCATATGCCAGCAGTGCTTGCCTTGACTTTACAGAGGGAGGCTCATCTGGGTACAGCCGTGACTCTCTTTATTACCACTCAGGACTCTTCCCAGATTCATTTGTCTCTGAGACGGGGTGGGGAGTGTGGAAAACAGAGCGTTTAAGGAAAAGACAGTGGAAAGCACTCCTGTAACCTACTTAACCCCTCTTTTAAACCAGGGTATGAAGGTAAGTCCTGTGAGATATTGAGCATCATTAACTTCCATTAAGTACAGATGAGATGAAGGCCCTAAACTGAAAGACTGCAGGCTCAGTACTTCTCACTGCTAAGCCCAAGCTCATGCTGCTGGTGGAAAACCACCAAACAAATAATAGTATCACCTATTTCTTAGCACAGTACATCCTTTTACTTATGTAACATTGCTTTCTGAACAACAAAGAGGTTTCACAGTTATGAACCACAATCCCCTTTTCACCAAGGACTCTAAGTGTGATGAGAAACAGGGGAAACAACCACACTGGAAATGAGAAAGCCCCTCTTCTGGAGTTTCAAACTAGAAGGAAGCAGAAGACATGAAAAACCTTCACATACTTTTCACTTTGGCTTTCCACCCACAGTGGTTAGGATCAGCTTTGAAGAACAACCAAAGTTTTTGATCAAAGTTTTCTGGATAAGACATCTTGGCCCATTAATGTAGATGGCTTTTTTTTTTTTTTTTTTTAATGAAAAGTGGGGGTTTTCCTTAAACAGATGCCTGTAAAGGCATCTAACTCCTGAAGGCTTGAGCACCCCGGTTTAACCAGTTTTCATCAGTGAGTCAGTTTTCCGATAGAGTTCACTAAGAAAAATGCAGTTCATTTGCTCTTTCTCTCACAAGATTCTCTCCACTGTTTCCTAGCTCACCTGCTATTTATATTTAGGGCTGATATGAGTTAGGAACTCTAACAAGAAGTTTTGCATTAGTCACCAAGTAAGACTGTTATGTTGCCCATTTCTATTTTAGACCCTTGGCTCCAACCCCAAGTTTTCAGCTCTTAGAGTGAGCAATGCCAGACTTTTGTTTTTCTGTTAGCTTTTATTTTTCCCATAGGTGCCTAAGAAGCACTTGCAAAACATTTCAAGTAGCTGCCCGTGCAAAGCCTATTCCCTAGCTACTCCATGTGTGTAATTTCAACTGCCTGACTGCAACACTTACAGCTGGCTTTGCATCTGCACGCAACTTGGGCAACTACACCTGAAAAAGACCCTCTCAAACTCAAACAAGCAACCAGACATTGTCAGGCTAACCTCCAAGCAACTTTCCAGCACAGCCTCCATAATGGCCTATGCATGCAAGCAGACGAAGGCCTTCACTGTTCTACTCCATGACTGAAATATGGTGCTTTTAATAAATGACTGACAGGTAAAGAGACATAGCCACCTAAACTCTTGTTCAGTCTCGGTTGATACGAGGTGGTGTTTTGAGTACACTGTCAAAAGCACCAGATCTACTTTCATCCTCTAACACTTTAAGTTAATGGATTATTAATTACACTTATCTAAAAGGAGTTCCAGTCACAAGATATTATTTCAGCATAAATATTGAAGTAACTGGGTGTTGATTAACTTATTTCTTTTAAAGCTCAGTCATTAAAGTTAAGTTAGGGAAACAGATTTCTCTTTGTGATCTTCATAAATGCGTTAAAAAACTACCTACGGAGGTTTTTTGTAAAGGAGTAGTAAAAATCATTTACAAAATACTCAGGGCTTGGAAGGCAACAAGGCTGAAACACAGCAGTAAAAAGAATTGTCAGAAGTCAACAGTGTCAGTTCAGAAACAAAACACCTGAAATATTAGTGAACTGATGAAGAGGTCACAGTACAATGCTGATTCAAACTACTGGGCACGTTTTGGAAGCAGAACACATTTTTGTAGCAAACTGATCAAACTGACGTTGTATTGCCAGGACTAAAAACCAGCATTTTGTGGAGAGAAGTCCCAGATAGCTACATGCTTGTCAGCAAGACGTGTTTCAACAGCTTCTGATATTTTGGAAGTGCCCTCTCTGCCCAATATCGCAGTCATAAGAGGCCTATTACCTCTTCTCTCCTACCCCCTTCAAGATTTCAAGGAAGAAGCAGCACGTTTTTTCAGTCACAGGCACCCTCTGGCAGTGGTTACAAACACAGGACACAGGAAGCTTCCAGTACACCCCTTCCAAATCCTCATATGCATACACACACTGTATACCAACAGCCAGTAAGAAGCACCATATGTTTTAAGATGCATTTTGCACTTCCCTAAGATCGAAATTCCCTTGTTGCTGCCTCACTCCTCCTCAGCGGGCAGAGAGAGCATCTGAGCCCAGCAGCTCACCTGGGAGGGCAGTGGATGTGGGTGCTGAGTTGCAGTCCGCTCACAAACAGTGCTCCAAGGGGCAAAGGGCATCTTGGGGATTGCTCCAAAGATCCTGCTCGTTGCTTATTCTACAGCACTGCACTTGCAGCATCTCCACAGGTCTCTATCATCTCATCAACTGAGGCAAGATTGTCCAAATCTATTAGAGAGAGAGAAAAAAATCTGAAACAACCCAACACCTAAACACTCTCCCACATGTGTTTCCATATTAGCACAAGGAATTGATTTTTAAATGTAATATTCTTAAACTAAGCCAATTAATACATCACTTCCACAGTGGCATTTTCCTGAGAGACCTCTCTCTCTCTCTCTCTCTCGGGAAGACCTGAGCAGGTTTCACTGGGAGGACTTGCTATCCTAGGAAGGACACTTTTCCAAGCATCTGGCCCTCCGAAAGCTGGGAAGGCTTGCTCAGAGCCAGGGAATTATGGACCCGCATACTACTGATGTGAAAAAAGGGACCTCATGGCAGTTCATGCTAGAGAAATGGCTATTATATGCACTGATGCATTTCAGTTTATACTTTGGAAAATAAAAGAGAAAAAAAGTTCTTCATTGACGTTTACAGTTTAGTGGCCATTACTAGCCTTTTAACAGTCACATCACAGATGTTTTCAGACCCACAGAATACCTAAACACTGTCAAGAAGCAGTTTTTATCTTGATTTTTTTCTTGAAATAGCACTACTACTGTAATGACACATGAGTTCAGGAAACCTGACGACCGTTTCTCCAGTGGATGATAGACACAATATTCCTTACAGAAGGATCCAAATTTGCAGACACTCACTACCCACAAGTCCACGACTATGTGAGTGTGAAGGACAAAAGATTCGTGCTCACATTGAATTAAAAATGGGAATGTTACAATTATAAGCAAGGTCACCTTCTCCCTGTTCAATTTCTTTGTAAGTAATACAACGTGAAAAGAAAACACAAGACCTTAGAGTCACTTGTCCTCTGGCTCTGCTTTTCTCTAATTAATCAAATGGGTGAAAAGCAGGAGCTCAGGGCCTGTAGACCAGCATCAGCACAAGGCATTTCATAACTGCTCTGTGAGGACAACTCCAAAAGCCAATAACAGGACACTTATTAAAGAGGTTTTCTGATGTAGCCCCTCATAGCAAAAACCTGCTGGATGCCCCAAATTACTCAGTTACACCTCATTAAATTATATCAGTTGTTTGTTGCCAGCATATTCTCCATGCAGCCCAATGCCTTTGTAACCAAAGCTGCTGGAAACCTGTTTAATTGCTCGACTGTTTTGGGGTTGGTGGTTTTTTTGGGTTTTTTTTTAGACTTCTTAGGCAATGGGTGAAATACTGTAATTTATTAGAAGTGGCACAGAGGATATGCTGAAACAGAAGAAGAGGGAAAAACCACAACAGAAAAACAGAAATCAGAAAATCAATGCTGCTGCATTAAGGTTTTTACTAGGCTTCTTTCAGCTACGCTTGCTTTCATGTTCTTGACCAAAGAGCTCTCGGGTAAGGAAACATTCATAAGTTGCTTCCTGAACAAGTCCCCTCAATTACTTTGCTGCCTCTGCAATTCAAACACTCACAGAATTCTTTCTAAGGGCAGCAGCAGCATTAGCAGCACAACTGGGGTGGTCTTGTTACTTTAAACCTCTTTGAAAATTCACAGCCTGCAATCATCTCACATGCCAGTGTCCACTCTGGCTTGGAGGCAGAGGGAAAAAGAAAAAAACAACTTTGGAGAGGCCTATTAAATAAACCCTGTTTTCACAACAGTAAAATCCCTAATAGTTTTGATTCACTGAGGCAGTGCTCCCAAACAACTCCCTTTGTTTTCAATCACTTTTACAACAGTCTCAAGCTAAAAGACCAGACCAGAATACCTGTCTCTGTGTGTACACACATATAAATTACCTCAGCAGACAAATTTTTTTTAGGAGTTCTTGTCAGCATGGAAGGGGCTTTATTTTTATTTTTCAAGAAAATTTATCTGACTCCAAAAATAGATCTGGACCTATTTGCTCCTCCACACTTAACAGCACTGCTTTGTTAGCATTTCTGTATTACTCTGAAGACATATATCACTTAATGAAAAACACAGACAAGAAGGGCCTTGGAGTTGTGTTGCTGCAGATCCATTATCAGCCAGCCAGACACTCCTTCTGTATTTATTCCAGTTGAGAGGAGGAAAAATAATCTCTTGTTCCCTTTCACTGGAAAATCCACAGATATTTTTTAAATATAAAAAAAGGAAGTTTAGGGTCAAAAGGAAAAATTATTTGACATGGACGGGCACTGAACACAATGCATTCCATTCAGCTTCTGTTCTCCTGCTTACCAATCTCCAGCTGAAACATTAAACACTTAACCCACAAGATGCAAAGGGATTTTTGAAAGACCCCTCTTCAGGGATGGAAATAATTATCTCCTGAGCTTTAGGTTCCAAGGGCTTAGAAGTCGGACTGTACAAAGAACTAATTAAATTAGAAATGGCACCAGAGCGTGGTCTCCTGAAAAAGTGAATTTGTGGGCTGCGGTGCATTCCTGGGAAAGAACATGCATTGCTTGTGCAAAATTAAAGAGTGTACTGAAAAGTGATGGATTAGTGTTCTCAGCCCTCAAAACCACCGCTTGCTGGAGACACAGAAGAAAAACACTAGTAGAAGAAAGCCTGAGTTTTTGGGGGTCAGGTAATCCTGAAGGAATACGTAAGAAATGCCAGGAGACAGCCTTCCCAGAAGGTTATACAAAGCAGCTGGATGACAGGGGAATCTAGAAAACCTTGCTTTGCTGGTTACAGCTAGCTCTTCTGAATCTCTCTTTCACACTCTCTGGGTTCCCATCTTGTAGATTAGCACTAATGAGACGTTCAGATAGCTGGGAAAGCATTGTCGGAAAATTGAAAGGCACATTTTGAGTGTAGGGAAAGGGGAAAAAAATAAAGGAAAAATACAGACATTCAATGGAATGCTTTTTACATCCTCTTTTAACACCAAGTAGCACACAACAAAAATTACAATGTAAAAGACCAGCAACAACTTCTTTCATATCCTTACATGTATACATATGCATGCAATGTATGCCTTACTGCAACATCTATGTACTGAAGTAATAAGTGAATAAATTTAATTCTATGTCACAAAATGAGCCAGACCCTTACTTGAGGCAGCACAGGATCATTTCCACAGGGTTCAGTATCAGCTCTCTACCTCTGCCATGTTCCTCACATTCACTGCTTTCGTTCAGCTTGACAGGCAGGAGGAAAGAAGCTTCCACTTCTCTTATCAGCACAATTAATCACTGTGCTGCTTAAGTCCCTGAAAGCTGGCTAAAAACGGGTCAGGAACTGTTGGCCATAAACTCACTAGGGATCAGCCAGCTGTCCTTAGTCCCTATCTAACTGGAGGAAGCAGGGGAGGAAATGGGAATTGGAAAGGGACTTGAGACTCCTGTGGACTTCGGTGATAAGATGTGATGCACTGCTTCACCAACTTCTCATAGACAGTGTTCTGACATTTGGGTACAGTTAGGCTTTAAACTATAAGCCGTGTCAAAATTTGCAGAATTCAAATAGAAAGCAATGTCAAACTTGCTCAAAAAATCTGGGTGGAGAAAACACTGCAGCTCATTACGTACCCATGCAGTGAACTGTATGTTCATGTGATATGCAATAGTTAATTTCCAGTTAAGAATAAAGAAAGAATGAGAGAAAGAGCATGTTTGTGCTGGAGACAAAAGCATTTCGAGTATGAATCTGCATGGAGCTAGAGGTTAGAAGAAAAGGAGTGTCAGCATCAATCAATTTACTTTCCAGTTAGGTGAAGTCCCAAAGTCGTATTTTACCAGGAGTCAATAAATTTCACTTCCATCGAAACAGTACGGGCCACAGCGGTTGTGTAAAACCACACACTGGGCACGCAACCGTAACAGATGCAAACAGCAATTTGCTATCAGCTGGAGAGTAGCCATGACTTAGAGCCCAAAAACATGCAAAACAATTTTATCTTCAAGGTTTCAGAGAAAGGCACAGTGTAGGAGGAAAAGCAACTAATAACAACAGGGAGCTAAAATTATGCAGTCTCACACATCCTTTTGCAGCGTGGCTCCATTTTTCTTTCCCTACAGCAAAGCTCAGCCACGGATCGAATGGTGGAATAAGTGGTGCTCATGACAGGAGTTTGATTTATTCTCTGTACTGTACCAAAAAAACAAAAGCCCACTGCCTGAAGACTAACTGGTGTCTGTCATTTGTCCGTACGCACCTGCTTTCTGACCAATTTGCAGGAATGACGTTCATACAGTTATTTACCTCATTATCAAAACAGACTTCCAGAATCATAAGGGTCATCAAAAGATCACAGGAAGTGAGTAAGTAAAATTGTTTGTCTGAACCAGACTGCCAGCTCTCTACCCAGTCAAGGTCAAACAGCTGTGGGGTTGTGTGTGGCTCGGTGCTTGTGTCTTCTTTACATCTGCACTTTGGTAGAAGCATTTTACTTTGCTGGGGGAAAAAAACCCCACAAACAATGTTCTCTGTCCCTATTACCTGATATGAGGTTAAAAAAAATAATTAAATACAGGTACGTACAAAGGATGGGTGTAAGATCCTGGACACATAACAAGGTTTTGACAAGGTACCACTAATAGTTCATGATGAGACAAAATTATAACTCTGACCTTCTAGCTGAAACAAAAGGCGAAAGAAACTTCAGGGCACGCAACCACTGACTCCTCTGAAAATGAGAGGCACTGATTATTATCCTAGCCTAGAGGGAAAACTGCAATTCAGAATAGCTTGTTCTTGTCACAGTAAATCTTGAACACTTTTAATGAAAGTTTCTCTCTTTCATGAAGTATTTCTTGCTCAAAAAACAGGAGAGCACATTAATACGGGGCTTTAGATACCCTTAAAGTCAGGTTTAATTGGGGCAATTCCCTCCAGTGAATCGAAGATGACATTCGTCTTCACTGCCTGGTTGGAATGCTAAACTGAAAGCAGGGCTGAAATGTCAAGGTAAAATAATGCTAATAATTATTCTGAATGTTACATTCCCCTTGACCTTGGAATTTAAGAAGCTGAGATGAAGGCCTTTTGTCGAAAGTCAGGAAGTCATCTGGAGACTTCATTGACATTTGTGATTAATACAATCTGGCAACATGAGGCGAGAAGATACAAAACACTATTAGTTTCCAGCACAAGGGTAATTTCATCTTATATTGTTGTGGGGTCTATAGTTAAATAGCACAAAACAACACATCATCTGCAATATTACTACGAATGCTTTTAAGTAAGAACATGAACAAGCTTAATACAATAACCATAATCTCTATAAAATAAAACTTGTATCACTGCCATGAAAGAGCGGAAAACAGTCTCTATTTCATGCAAGGCATGATTTCTCTTAAGATATGAAAAATAGGACACAAAGCCCCCAATCCAATTGCTTCACTATTCCATCCTGTTACCACAGAAGATTTTCCACTTCATTTGCAACTTTACACTAGAACGATAACTCTGTGGGGTGAAGAGTTTATATATTGGTGTCCTGAAGCGACTCTTACAGCCGCCATTTGCACCTCACATCTGACATCCCCCACTGCAAACACGAGGCAGGGAAACCTTTTGGTCTTTTACAGTTATGTCACAGGAGACTCACTACGCTCAGCTTCCATAAAAAACAGTTGAAGGGGACAGGGCTCCTTTGTACTCCTGTCTTGATCGGATCATACTCCAGGCAAATGAAATGCTGCAATTGTGGACAAAAGGAAGAATTTATTTGTTATTTGTTAACATCTTTGCTGGCATCTGCAGAGTTAACCCTTGCCACAAGTTCAGTTTCCTAAAGTTTCAAGAACGAGATAATTTACTGCTAGCCCAGGCTCAACAAACCAGTCTCTTCAAAATCTCTCGGGACATCTGGCCACTGTAAATTTATACACATAGCTACATTCGAAGCTGTAACCCTACTGAAGATGCTGGCAACAAAAAGGTGTTAGAAGAACGTGCCCTAAAAACAACATGCAACTGTGAAAGCATGTCTCAGCCTCTGATTCCATGGTAAACCTCAGCTGTTATGCCTGGAAGTAAAGTAAGAGTGGGAAAGTAAGGCGACACGGGTGCCCACAGTGAAAATGTAATTTGCTTAAGTTTGTTTGGCACCAAAGTAATTTGAAGCAGTGGAGATACTACACTTTGGAGCCTGCCTACTTGGCATGTAAAACCTGACACTTTTTCTCCAGCTATGTTTTCAGTTGTGGTCCATATAAACCTTAAATAGGTATTTGCATAATGCACTCGCACAGCTCATAAAGTCCATTATAGACTACTGAATAAACAGCAGAACTTTTAAAGATGGTCCAAATAATGATTCCAGTTCCTAGACGGAGCGACTTTAGCTTATTAAATGCTCCATGTGAGTATCCCAAGCCACATCTGAAAAATCCCATTAATAGATTTTTTTTTTCGAAGGCGTTTGTAATCATTCCAGCACACTGAAGGCTCTTCCATCTGATGTGCCCTCTCTGTGCTAGACATCTTTATGAACTTCTTTTGCAAAACACTTTTCTCTCTCAAAATTTATTATTCAACTCATAAATCTTCTATTAAATACAAAGAAGATGAGACCACAGCAATGGTAAGTGTCCATCAATTTATGAAAACTGAACTCATATTTTGACTTAAGAATTCAGTAAATATTGCATAGGTGTTCCAAAAAGTATAGCAATATATTGCCTAAATAAAGCAGGCCAGATCTTTTTAAAATAAGGGAAAACATGGAACGCTGGTCGATTTTAATATTCAGTTACTGGTACACATATGTATGTGAAGCAGCCATCTGCATTTGCCACTACAGTGGTAGGCACTAAACCAGCCATCTGTATATTCTATATCCTATTTACATAAGAAATATAGTAATTGCCCATTTATTGTCTAGTAATATTTGCATGGTTTTCCACAAAAAAAAAAATCCTGCATAAATTCAGCATATAACTGGATGAGTGTTTTAGTGTATACAGACCAGAGTTTATAATTTAAAATCTGTAGTGAAATATCAATGCTAGTAGGATGTCTCTGGTGGAGGACCGATCTCTCAAAGAACAGGTACTTCTCCAGTCAGAGAGCCACTCACAAATTAGGCATAAACTGCAGCACTATCATGTTCCCCACCCCAACCCCCCACCCCCCAGTCGCTTTCCAGCACTGCCAGCCTGAGGGTCTGGAGTACAGAAGAGACCTACTGCACCTTTACACTTCAGTCTCCAGGAAGCTGAGTGAGATCACAGGGGGATGAAAGAATGAGATTACCTGAAGCTGCCCCGAATGAGCTGCAGAAGTCATTAAGCATAGAAAAGAAGTTGTCTGGCAAAACACATGAACATCTGAGTGAAATGGTCCACCTGGCCTATTCCATCAGACATGAAAGACTGATGGAAACCAATGCCAGACTGTTTTCTAACCTCTCCCAGTTGGAAAGTGGCCAAAGCAAGACTTTATAAGAGATGGCTCTGCCCACAAGAGACTAAAAGCCCACGCATTTTTCTCCTGTGACAGTTCCTGCAGCAGCAGCAGATGGGAAGGGCACGTCAATCTCTTCTCCAACCAGGTAGCATTGTGATCACACTTGTGTGCCAAGAGTAGTCAGTACATCACAGTTTGGAAACACTTGGAGGTTCAACCAAGAGCAAAAGGCAGACACTGGAGTCAATAACCAGTGCGCTAACTCAGTTGTTGCCCAGATCAGAAATGCTCTCTGGGGCTAAGAGGTGAGGAAGGAAATGCAGGTTTAGTGACAGGAGCTCAGCCAAGGCTCCAGAGCCTGCCTTCCTCAATTACTGCCAGAAGCAATGGGAAATGATCCCCATCATCTCTAATTAAAATGTTTTGCCATACTTCCACTTGAGCATCTTACATGTATATAGTTGCCGTACAGAGAGAACAGTGTCATGGCTACAGACTTTCACCAAGCATCTGCAAGTACATTTTGACACAAAGTGAACATGGGCTTAATCTGTATGTTTGTACAAGAAACTGTTAGTGAAGGGATGTGGCCGTAACAGTTTGCAGTGATGGGAGAGGTAGATGGGAGTGTGAGATTAAGGTCCCCTTATTCATGTAGGGCAAATATATTGGCTGGGATCCGATTTTGAGGGGGTGAGGTTATGTGACAGAAGAGGTCGAGGGACACCTCCTCATGAACATCCAATAAAGGCAGGAGTCCTTGGGTAAGTCACCTCATGTGGTATCTGTAGCTGCTGCCATCTATGGATGCTATGGGTACATTTGGCCACTGCTGATTGCAGTAATTGAATAAATTAAGATTGAGGTCCCCAGGCTTGAATTGACAAAAGGTGATGTTTCAACAATTCCCAAAAGAATTTCTTCACAGGGCTCAAAGCAGAGGCAGGAGAGGGAGCAAAAAGCATTGGCACAGCACTTCAGAGCACAGCAAAAGCTGGGCATCACCTCCTCACAGATGATGGTCTGGAAGAATCCCAGACTGGGCCGGAAGAATCGCAGACATAAATACAGACTGGAGAAGAGCTCCTTGAGAGTAGCCCTGCTGAGAAGGACTTGGGGATTCTGGTGGATGAGAAACTTAACATGAGCCAGCAGTGTGCTCTTGCAGCTCGCAAGGCTAATGGTATCCTGGGCTCCATGAGTAGAGGGGTGGCCAGCAGGGACAGGGAGGTGATTGTCCCTCTCTACTCTGCCCTCATGAGGCACCATCTAGAGTACTGTGTCCAGATCTGGGGACCCCAATACAAGAAAGATGTGGAACTGTTGGAGAGCGTTCAGAGGAGGGCCACAAAGATGATTAGAGGGCTGGAGCACCTGCCCTATGAAGACAGGCGGGGGGAACTGGTCTTGTTCAGCCTGGAGAAGAGAAGGCTGTGGGGGGACCTTATTGCAGCCTTCCAGTACCTGAAGGGAGCTTATAAGCAGGAGGGGAATCAACTTTTTAAAAGGGTAGACAGTGGCAGGACAAGGGGGAATGGATTAAAACTAAAGGAAGGAAGGTTTAGATAGAAGTTTTTTACAGAAAGAGTGGTGAGGTGCTGGAACAGGCTGCCCAGAGAGGTAGTGGATGCCCCGTCCCTGGAAGTGTTCAAGGTCAGGTTGGATGGGGCCCTGGGCAACCCAGTGTAGATCCAGGCATGAGGTTGGTGGCCCTGCCTGTGGCAGGGGGGTTGGAGCTCTATGATCCTTGGGGTCCCTTCCAACCCAGCCCATTCTATGATTCTATGATGATGACGACTCTTCCACAGCAATACTGTTTTGCTGCATGTGAAGAAAGTTCACAGATTTAGATGAGTTCCTTTGGCTGGGGGACAAATCTGGATGAAATAAATGAGGACTACAACAACCTTTGGTACAGTGACTGTAGTGAGGATTTTTTAAGCACCAACTTTACTGCTGAAGGTGTCATTCAGAAATCTCTTTCATTGATGAATCTTACTGGGTTTCTAACTAGCACATTGGGCCAGTTGTTGTAAGCAACTAACGTACCTGTTTCTTGGAGGCTACGACCACCTCAAATCCTCAGCAAAAGAACACCACTCAAGTCAATGAGACATCCTATAGTGCAGGGCTTGAATTTTCTGCTCACAGTCTATGTGCTCTAATAGATACAGGTCATTTCTACAGCCAGGAGCTTGGGCCCATGGTTAAACACCTGCAAATTCAGCACAAACAGTGCCAGGGCATGCAGACAAGTAAAATCCCCAAAGTATCATCTAACAAAAAAAAAATCAATGCCAACAAAGGTATTAAACCCTAATGAAATGCAAGCTGGGGTTTCCAAAAGCTGCTGCAGGCTTCTACGAGTTTTCTAAACCATATCTACCCCGGAGGCAAAAACCTGAAACTATTAAAAATATATGAAGACAAAAACAATGCCTGGAGGCCTTCCCAAATGCCCATGACCTCCACAGCGTCCTCACTGAATCTCCTCAACTGCCAAAACCTGAATCTTCAGCAGTTCTCCTGGGAACTTCCAAGTTCTCTGCTTTGGCTCTGCCTTTGGTTACAATGCCCTAGACATCAACAGGGTTTACCAGTGTGGGTCTGACAGGGTTCAGTACTTCTGTTTCTTCCCTCTGTTCTTCTAACAAGGAACTGGTACTATCTGTCTAAGAACAGGACAAAACTGGAGCTCTAAAAGGTTCCTCTGCACAACTCTTTTACCTGTTCCCCATGAAAAGAATTCAGGAGGTTGAGGTTCCTCAGACCTTTCCTTAAAGTTGTCACATGAGGAAATAGTTTCTTAGCAACTCCTTTGCCCTGATCTGAAAGACATTTTAAATTCTTTATAGTCCTTCTGCTTTCCAGTAAAAACAAAACAAGCTGTTTAACTTCATTGCAGCCTGACAGTTAATAGCTCCTGTATTGTCTCTTAATCACACTGAAATGCCTGTTGAAGGATGCATCATTGTTTTAACTTCCTGCTAGCTTTTTTCTTACACAGCCTGCAATTAAACTAAATTAACTGTATTCATATTGTAACCATAATTTACAACTTTTTAAAGAGACATGACACAGATCTTTAAAATCATAAGTGGCCCACAAAGACAGTGACTGAACGAAGGGTTATTCTATGTCTTTCAAAAAACGAAGTCAGGGAGCATCAATGGAAAAGGCAGATCAGCGTTTCAAAGCTGACAGAAGGGAATGCTGTGTCGAGACAGTTGCTGCACCCTCCTTGCTGCAGAATGTTAAAATTTACCTGGCTCAGAAGAATCAGGAAAATTAATGGAAATGAATTTACACTCTGACCTGCTTTGGCTCAGAAAGTCCTTGAGCCACATGTCTCTCTAGGCTAGAAAAATACTGCAGTGAAATATTGCTGCATATGTGCCTTGCTTATACCCTCTTCTCTCAGCTCCCCCCTCCTGTCAGTTACCACCCCCAGCCCTGTTCCCCTGGGGCACTACATTGCTAGGACAGGGCACAGAGCAAGCTCCAAGTCCACCTCCCACTTCCCACACTTATTTAACATCCTGTCCTCATACGGAAGATACGTGTGACTAAAATTGACAAGAATGGGTACTACACTTAATTTTAGTTACAGGGCCCAAAAGGGACAGAAGACACCAAGTTAGTGCAAGACAGCATGGCAGTTCCTATGGTCTCATTATGGTGTTATCCCATGCCTTGGGTCTCTGTGGAGAAAAGCAAGGACCTCACAATGCAAACAAGCCACCATTCTATACTAACATCAGTGCTGGTGTGAGATATGAACAAGTGGAAGAAATATGTGCCTTCATTTTTCACCCCCATGTTTAAAGTGTGCAAGATTATATTTAATCTTCTGATAATTCCTTTCTTGGTTTACTAAATTATGTTTCCACCCTAACTACTAATCTATTTTGCTTCTTTTCCTTAGTTTTACATTGCAACACATCCTCCCATTCCCTCAATGAATCCCTCTTGATTGTTGTAAGCACAGCTCTTCCAGAGCTCCTTCAATCTCAGACTCCCCCCAAATCAAAATATGAATATATTTGGCCCTTTGACATCTGTGTGAGATTCAGATTGCAGCAACCTGATTTTATAACTATTAAGTTTTAATCAGAGAAAAGTAAGTGATAAAGTATCAAAGCCTGTGATACTTGTGGAGAGGAAGAAAAGCAGGCCTTAAACTACTTGTCCTATTCTCTATCTACAACACATGGCTGCATCCTTCAAACCAGAACCCATGGAAAAAGCCTTCTCCTGTTTTTAGTCTGAAGGCAATTTCCTTCATCCCCTTTCCTTATGGAATGATGGCAAACCCAGCAATTCTAGGTCTGGAACAAAGAGAAGAGGCTCAACCAACACGTCACATCTTTTTGGAAAAATGTTTTAAAAAACGCTGTAATTTTGAGTAACTACTCGGTGAGATACCATCTACACCCTAACACCATGGGTCAAAGCAAGAAAATGCAGGAACTCCTCCATTTATACACTCACAAATGCTCCTATATTCTAGGCTGAAGCAAATGGTCAGCAAAGAAGAGATGCAAGAGACCTGAGGCATCTTTGCTATACACCAATGATGTCATGAGCCACTGTTAGCTGAACATGCAACCTCCATACACTGCAATCCACCATGCTCTGTGAAACATGTGGCATAAAAATGTTCCAATAGTATTATTTCACTTCATCTTTTTGGTGCCACACAGTACATACAGTGCCAACTTTGTACCAGACAAACATTCCCTTGACATTCCTTTTTGAGATTCTTCTTTACCAGACTGAGTAGGAACTATATGCATACGATGGTTACTTTTAGATAAATCCAGGTATCTCCAGTCATTTTCATTAAATGAGAAAAGGCAAACATTCCATTTAAAAGAAAACTAGTAACTTTTGAGAAAAAAAGGGAAGGGATTGATGAGATGATACCATACAATAATCTTTTGTTTTAAGCATACAGAATCCTATAGATCAAAGTAATTATCTCATCAAGTTTCACCTCATTAGGATTGAAACTAGACTTCATAATGAACAGTGGACTAATAATTGACCAATGAGAATATGGTTTTACTCCAGCTTGCTATCTTTTTTGTAATATATTTGTTGGTTTCAGCTCATCTCCCCCAACTTCGCTGGACAAGATGACACATCTCTTCATTCTCTATTCATCACAGGCCTATGGGTGAATCAGTAAATTAGATTAAATTTCCTTTCCCAGTGCCAGAGGGGCACTGGGAAATTTGCATGAACTCCCTTCCCAGGACACGGCACGTGGAGAAAAGGGAGAAGCAGGAATTGTCAGAGCAAGTTCAGTTTTGCCCCCTGGACCTTCTGCATTTTTGTGGAGGAGGGCAGAATGTATCAACACACCCTCTCTTCCACTCCAAAAAGATAGCGCTATAGTGATAAGTGGGAGATCACTTCAAAAATTAAAGGTGGCTACAAAATATTTCGCGACATCAAGAACTGTCTGCAGCAGGACTGCTCTGTTCATGCGAAATGGCAGAGTGGAGATTATGGAGTCATTAGTCATGCTATCACTCAGAGGATTAAATTTTAATACTTTCTTTCCCTTACTATCCTCCCCACTGTGATTTTTCTTTCTTTCTTTTTTTTTTCTTTTTTTTTTTTACCCTGCACCTGCCCTCTAGATATTAGATAACCTGAACATGAAAGAGAAGAACCTTTCTGACGGTGAAGCTGAAATCCTCCTGTCTTGTCATGCATTCAAATGGGAATCAGACCAACTGAATCCTGACCTACTTGTCAGACTGAGACTCCTGCTGGGAAGTATCAATAAAAAGGCCCACCAGGATGTCATTCAGACTGGTCATGGCTATCATGGGAATTGTGAAAAGCAGGGTAGCTATCCTAACAAAAAATTCATTTTTCTATAGTCTTTCTCTGTAAGTATTTACCTATCAAAGTATGATGGCTTTTCATTGCAGTTTTCTTTTAAAATAAGCTTCTGGGTCAACTTCCAGTGGCAATAAATAAGTCTGCTTCATTAGTCAGACTAGGGTACTTAATGGACCACTTAACAGAAATTGTTTCTTTGAGGGTGGCCAAGGGTCTTCACTGGCAGTAAACACAAAGCAGTGGAAGGCCTGCACAGTATCCTGTCATGTTTATCATAACTCCTTTGAGTAAGTGAAGTGATTACAGGATATGTTAAAAATTATTTTTAGCCCACGCAAGGCAAAGGAAAATGATCTCAACAGAGCTTTCACTGAAAACATTTTGAAGCAAAAAGACATAAACCTCGAGGCTTCAGTCCAGCACAGATGCAGTGGGCAGTGAAGCAGGCAGCTCCACACTTGCTCCTCAGCAGGTGTGTTTCTACCCAGCCTTTGCCCACAGTAGGCAAAGGGAAGGAGTTTTCAACTTCCCTGTGAAGGGCTGAGCGCCTGGCCAGTTTCTGCCTTTTTAAAATGAGCCCCAACTGAGAAGTCTCTGCCCTATGTTACATTTTTGGCAATTTCTTCAGGGTGAGGCAAGTTGTTTCTCTCTGCAGGCCTCTAATCCCACCCTGTGCTGACTTAATATGCCGTATAAACACTTCACCAGAGAGGCCCGTGATGAGTTGCATGTGAAAGTCATGCTACCTTCTGCCACCATTTCCCTCTACCAATTTTCTTACGAGACTACGTATCCTTTTAAAAACTAAGGTCATCTCTATGGTGGTGCCAACTATTATTACAAATGCAGGCCAATTTAAATGTGCTTCTGCACACACACCTATGCTTTTTTATAGTTTGGCACACTGTGAAAACAAAACATAAACTTTTACAGTCTCTTCGTTTTAACAAAGAGCCAGATTCAGGCAGTTGAACACAAGGAGGGATCAAAAGAAAAACAGAAAGGAATAAATCTCTCTTCACTTCTGAAACCTAGCCCAAGGGCAGCAATCACTGAGTTAAATTCTCTGGTCTGTGTTACCTGGAAGGTCAAACTACATGGCTGCAATGGTCACTCTCTGCCTTATATTCCTATGAAAAAATGTGGCACAGCTTTGCTTTTGCAGCAGACAGTAGGGCATTTGATTTACCCCTTATGTTGGGAACCTGTGCCTGAAATCTGCCAGAGCAACAGATATTTTTATTAGTAATTGCAGATTAAAAATATTAAGCACAGCAGGCAAGAAATTCACAGAATCATTCAGCGTGGTTTTTAAAGCCCTTGCCTGTGATTTCATCGTTGCTACTAAAGCTGATGCTGTTTCCATGGCATTTCTGATTAACCAGTGACCCTGCTTTGAAACCATTTAATTTTTTATTAAATTGAAATATATTTCTGGCTTATGCCCTTTTCACCCATTTATGCTAACTAGAGCTTATTTAGAAGAAGCATCCTTCAGTTTATCAGCTGAGGGCACGCTACATCCCTCTAAGGCACAATACAGCTTCCACAGCAGGAAGGCAGTTCTTCGTTCTTCACACAACTCAAGGTAATGTCCTAGACATCCTGACTTCTCTGTGCCTCATGATACGTGTCTTGTGTTGGCAAAACAGCCTTACCTGAAAATGTCCCAGTCACATCTGATGATAATTATTTTACCTTGTAATTAAAAAGGGTATTTTATGTACTGTCCACAGGGCTGTGGAATCTAGAAACAAAGGAGGTTCTGATAGAAAAATCAAAATCTAGTTTATTTTCTTCCAACAGGGCTCTGGTGGCATGAAACAGCACTACTGGCTTGTCATTTGGCAAAAGGATTTAATGATTTTGCGTGATTTTTAAATACACATTACATAAAGATTTATCAGCATTTTATCAAACCTTTATAATTTTGCACCTAATTTTAAACATCCTCCTCCACTGCTCTCTGCCCCAGAGGCATACCACATAAAGGTAGAACTATTCAAATAGCAAGAGAAAATACCACAAGACCGTATACAAACCACAAATATACAAGATTTTTGTGCTCGAGGGAAAGGGGGAGAAGTGGAAGTGATAAGACCTGCATAGGGGCCAAGATTTAGCTTAAAACATTTTTACCTTTCCTTTTGATTTTTTGAAGTGGGGAACCATATCCAAAGCAGGTGGGCATGGGCTGTGTTATTTGAGCACTATGTAAATGCAGCGCAAGATAATGGAAGACATTCCAGCAGCATAGTATCATCTTGAAAGAGATGCTCAAACATATTATTTTGCCTGGACCTTGGAGGGCAATGTATAGGTGATTATTAACATATTCACTTCCAGGTCAAAATACTTTCAGGACAAGGATACACCAGTTTGAGCAGCATCTAATCATGACACCTTTCATGAGCTTTACATTTTGGTTATATCGTCTCCTCACTGGTCTTTGTGAAATAAAGCTGATGATCAGGGCAGATCTTGAAGGGATTCAACACTTCATCTAGCAGTACTGCCAACTCCTGGCAGTCAAATATCCTGAGTCAGTCTCTCTAAAATCAGAAGATTTTATTAAATGTAAAAGGTAATTACGCTGTGGGTTTGTATTTTGTTGTTGTTGTTGTTAATTCACTTTAAAAGAAAGGAGAGAACTCTTATGTAGCACTTCGGCAGTGGTTCCAAGTATTTCTTGGCAACCACAAGGCAAAGAATTGTGCTTCAAGAAAATGCAAGCTAAGATCCTCTAACATTTAGGTGATAGGTACTGGAACTCAGTGGGAAAGATTCTGAAGTCATCCAAGCTTGCAAGGAAATATGATACAGTTACAGAGGGAATAACTACAAAACTCACCTCCTCTAACTCCTGTCGTCTAGCAAAGAATTCAATTTCTTCTTCTCTTATCCCAGCCAAGCAACCCCCCAAACCTATCCCACAGGTTATGGCACTTCTGCAGCCATACAAACACCCACAGTGCTGAGATTCAAGCAAAGGGAGAGGTCTCTCATTTGCTTTTCAGAAAGCTCACTCACCTTGTTAAAAAATTCGTAAAACACTTCTGGGAATTAGGGATAAAACCACAAGTACCTAAAACCTTAACCCAACAGAACTGCAGTGGCAATGCCAGCCCAAGTTTCCCCAGCCACTGCGAAGCCCTTACAACTTTTTTATTGAGCAAAATGTTTGGAGCTGCAAACACAAGTACACTAAAACAGCCACTTACACTGAACACAGCAAGTAAAGGGCCATCACTCTTGCAGCTGGTGGGCTCCAATGGCCAAAGATGGGGACAAGGCAGTACCTTAAAAATGACCAATCAGCACTGGGCTAATCGGTGACACCGCTAAGCTATGGAGGATGCCATAGCAACCTTCTCAACTAGAAAATGCAGCACATCAGTGGACATAGAGTATCACCTTTTTAAAAAAAAGACAACCACAAATAACTTACTGAGTTTTCTAAAGAGCCCTTGCCAAAGTACTTCATTGTTTTCTACTTCTACTTATTTTAGCCAAGTTTTGGTACTTGGAAAGACAGACTAGAAGGGAAAATTAACTCCTAACAGATAGGAGCAATTACAGACCACAGTTTTGGGGTTGTTTTTTTGTTCTTGTATTCCAGTAGGTTGGTAGGTAGGTTACTCTAACTGTGAGCCTGATTGACATAGTGGTCAGCAAACAGGCTTTTTTAGGCTGATACTGCTTTTTAGTGTGTTTTGCTTTAGAAAACTGCAGAGTGCAGATGAGATGACTTCCCCCCACACCCCTCCCTGCCTTATGATTTGTTCCCCAATCCACTAATGGCAACTGGTTTGTTGGTGCAGAATTTTTCAACGTCTCTGACTAGCAAGTCTTACTTGCGAGGAGGCATGGTGTGCAAATTCATTTTGAAGATGCTAAAAGCATCAACTTGTTGAGAATAAGTTTTTATTTCTCTCTGAATTATTAGTTAAGGAAATAGGGAGGAAGCAAGATTCCCTTTTCTTCATCAGGTATTGGGTCTGGATAACACCATGATGAGACTGAGAGGAACAAATCATGGTCTACTCTGCTCTCTCAAGAAGAAGACTACAACATTAAGTCACTTTTCTTATAAAGTCACCATTACTATTTAGTATTTTCATCACCTCATTGATGGTGAGGTTGAGTGTGCCCTCAGCAAGTTTGCAGATGACACCAAGCTGAGTGGTGCAGTTGACACTCCAGAAGGACGGGATGTCATACAGAGGGACCTGGAGAAGCTGGAGTAGTGGGCCCACATGAACTTCATGAGGTTCAACAAAGCCAAGTGCAAGATTCTACACCTGGATCGGGGCAATCCTAGTCATCAGTACATGCTGGGAGAGGATGTGCTAGAGAGCAGCCCTGCAGAGACGGACTTAAGGGTGCTGGTGGATGAAAAGTTTGATATGCACCACAGCTAAGAAGGCCAACTGTGTCCTGGGGTGCATCGAAAGGAGCGTGGCCAGCAGGTCGAGGGAGGTGATTCTGCACCCCTACTCCACTCTTGTGAGTCTCCACCTCGAGTACTGTGTTCAGTTCTGGAGTCCTCAATATAAGGACATGGAAATGTTGGAACAAGTCCAGAGGAGGCCACAAAGATGATTAGAGGGTTGGAGCACCTCTCCTATGAAGACAGGCTGAGAGAGTTGGGGTTGTTCAGCCTGGAGAAGAGAAGGCTCCGGGGAGACCTTATAGCAGCCTTCCAGTACCTGAAGGGGCCTACAAGACAGCTGGGGAGGGACTTTTTAGAAGGGCATGGAGTGATAGGACAAGGGGTGAATGATTTTACATTGGAAGGGGGTAGATTTGAATTGGATATTAGGAAAAATTCTTTAACTATGACTGTGGTGAGGCACTGGCACAGGTTGCCAGGAAGGTGGTGGATGCCCCCTCCCTGGCAGTGTCCAAGGCCAGGATGGATGGGGCGTTGAGCAGCCTCATCTAGTGAGACGTGTCCCTGCCCATGGTGGAGGGTTGGAACTTGGTGATCTTTAAGGTCCCTTCCAGCCCAAACCATTCTATGATTCTGATTCTAATCTGTGGAAGATCAAATAAGCCTTAACTAAGACTACTGTAGGTGAACTTCTCCTGGGGAAACATAGGACCAGAAGTATAGATATAACCACTTCCTCAGTGCCATACCACTGAAGTAAACAGGTGAAAAACTGCTCTGTAGGAAACCTCAGCATTACCATCATGAGGCATCCATTTCACATGTGAGCTGAACGAAATGCAGGTATGATGACCAAAAAGGCTGTTATAACATGGGGAAGTCATCTTCACAATGCCATTCAATAACTTTTACTGACTACTGTATAAGAACTATTATGAAAACAATATGAAAGTAAATCTTAAGGAAAAAAAAAGGGAAGGCAGCTTTTCTCAACCATTTTTTTTAACCATGATTTTCAGAAATCTGAAAGTGACTCACAACCCACAAACCACTGTTTCAGGCCAGCTAACAGGCTGGAGGGGCATATGGGGAAAGCAGAGAACACTTAACCCAGTTTCATTGTCAGAGAAAACCTCAGCTTTTTACAGACAAGAGAAGAAACAGGTATAGCAACAGGGATGAGGTGAAGTAAATGGGAAACACAAATCTTAAATACACCAAAGCCTAATAATGACAAATCAAAAGGAAAAATGTTTACTTTTAATGCTATTTTCTTGTGATTATTTTAAGAGAGATACCATCGTATCTAAGCAAGTTATTTTTGAACACAGAGCATAGGCCACAATGTTATTTTAACAAATAAAGAGAAAGGAAGAAAGGTAACTTTCTCGTAAGACAGCATGTTGTGTTTCTTGTACATTCAAGACTGCATCTGTTTCCCAGATCTAAATGGGTTTTTGGCCTCCACACTTAGCTGAATCCCTGATTTGTAAAGTTTGAAAGAAACTTTGGTGAGGGCCAAATGTATTTCTGATGGCATCTACCTGAACACCACCCCAAAGCCTCTGCTGCTGAATCCTCATGCCCCCATCACAGCGATGCCCTGCACGTCAGCACCATGCGTACATGTTGCTTGGCCAGGGACAGGCTCTACAGTCCCTTTAACATGGGAGCCCACGAGGCATGAGCATTTAATGCTCTTCTACTTGTTACTTTGATTTGGCCTTGCTTTCAGAGGGCAAATGAAGGACTGACTGCAAGTGCTCTAAGGCTGGGGGGGATCTTATCGATGCTTACAAATACTTGAGTGGTGGGTGTCAGGAGGATGGGGCCAGTCTTTTTTCAGTGGTGCCCAGCAACAGGACAAGAGGTAATGGGCATAAACTTCAGTATAGGAAGTTCCACCTAAACATGAGGAGGAACTTCTTTACAGTGAGGGTGTCAGAGCACTGGCACGGGCTGCCCAGAGACATTGTGGAGTTTCCATCTCTGAAGACATTCAAAACCTGTCTGGATGCTGTCTTGTGCAGTCTGCTCTAAGTGATCCTGCTCTGGCAGGGGGCTGGACAGGATGATCTAAAGAGGTCCCTTCCAGCACTATCATTCTGTGATTCTGTGATTCTCTATAAAGCCCAACTTTTTTGCCAGGCCTGCTCCAGTTCCCCACGCCCCCTTCCTCCCTGGGATTTTTTTTTTTTTTTGGCTATTTATAACTGCAACACTCATTTACAGTTGCATAAGTGTAAAGCAAGGTGTCTTTCTGGGTTTTCACGCATCTGCCCACATGAAATTACCACATTAGTAATTACCTCATTGTTTGAGTCAAAATGCAGCTAACAGAGATTGCTTTTGCAACCTTGTTACTTCAGAATGCCTTAAGACAGTATAACAGGATGCATACCAGTAAAACGTGTTCTCCAGAAAAGGAAACTCTTTTCCTTGCTTATTCCTTGCAAAGGCTTTATCACCTCCCTCATTTAGCAAAACTTTATATAGGGTAATCATTTGTTAACTTACACTGAAATATTGCATGGCTCTCACCTTGTGAGTAAAAAAAAATATTTGTCAGACAAACATAAACCTTTTTTTAAAAAATCTGCTTTATTTCTCAGAGATTTTTAAAGTTGCTAAGAAATCTAACCTTTTGCTACCACATTTCTGCCCAGTATGGCTGCAAAGAACATACAGGCTCTGATTTCTAACTTGTTTATACATACTTAACAGAGAAGAAAATGGGGGATGCAGAAGTAAAGAAATTATTTTCCACAGTCACAAAAGCTGGTCATAGAAGCACAGCTGGATGTCGGATCAGGATCTTTTGGCAGCTGGCCACAAAAGATGCACAACAGAGAAAAAACATTTCCTGTAAGGAAGCATTTGGTTTTCAAAGTTGCGTGAAATGTTCACAAGAAACCCATGTAAATGCCCACTGGACTGAGGGGAGGGAGGGGTGAGGGGTGTGGGGGGCGGATTTCATTAGAAACTGGAAGCCCTCTCTTGTTTCACCAAAAGATTTGCTCCTCACAAGCACTGCCAGATAGCCTGAGGTGATTTTCATGTTTTGTATCAAAACCAAGCAAAAAATTAGGTCTCTAGCAGTTTCGATGAGGATTTGCTTTGAAGCTCACTTCAGTGCAACACTCATCCAGCTCCACGATAGTGAAGGGGCTTAGTTCCTGCAGCAAGAAGGCAGCGCTCTCCCCAGCCTCTGCAAGAGGAAAGGGCTGCTTTTTCTGTGGCTACACATAGGGCACACAGCTGTGAGGGACGCAGACATTACAGCTGCTCCCCCTCTCCCACCCTGCAGATGCTCGCCACCACCCCACTGCCAAGATTTACTGCCCAGAAGGCACCGCAGTGTCTGGGTCCATGTGTGTCCCCTTCACCTCCTTTCAACAGTGAGCACCCATCCCAGCCAGCTTAAAATCACCCATAAAGTAGTTTGAGATACTCTGATGACTCTGGGCTGAAAGAGATGAATGAACGCTCACAGCAGGGGGGCAGCTGCTGAGTCCTTAACTCCACGAGTTGTATTTGGAGGTGCTGTGTGCTGACGATATCTGTCCCAGCACACAGCCTGGCTAGAGGTGTCCTTCAGGTGATGTTCCTAAAACTTGCACCCTTGGGTTTTGGCATAAACTACATCAGGCAGAAGCAGAAGGAGACATGATGTCTTCTGAGTGTGGATGAGCTGAGTGTAGGTGTAAAGGCATCAGCCACTCTGCTCTTTGACTGGATTGTGTATCTCACAGAATGACAAGGTTGGAAAAAACCTTTGAGATCATTGAGTCCAACCATATACGTCCTCTACTAAGCCATATCCCTGAGCACATCATCTCGTCTTTTAAATACATCCAGGGTCAGTGACTCAACTGCCTCCCTGGGCAGCCTGTTCCAAGGCCTGTTAGCCCTTTTGCTGAAGGATTTTTTCCTAATATCTAATCTAATACCCGCCCTGGTGCAGCTTGAGCCCATTCCCCCTTGTCCTATCACCTGTTGCTTGGGTGAAGAGACCAACACCCATCTCTCTACAACCTCCTTTCAGGTAACTGTAGGTGGTGATAAGGTCTCCCCTCAGCCTCCTCTTCTCCAGGCTAAACAACCCCAGGTCCCTCAGCTGTTCCTTGTAAGGTTTGCTCTCCAGCCCCTCCACCAGCCTGGTTGCCCTTCTCTGGACATGCTTCAGGACACCGATATCTTTCTTGTAGTGAGACACTTCACTTGGGGGAGGGCGACAATTTTACTGTATTATTACCATGCAACCCTTTGCTTTTGCAGGCATGCTCCTGCTGCATGAGTATTTGTTACTGACATATGTAGGAGCCCGTTTCACAGGCCACATTCCCCTTGTGCTATGTGCTGTACCTGGCCAGGACAGCGGGACACTCCCAATCCCAAAGCATTCATGATGTGAGCATAAAATGTTGGGGCAGCATCAAGGGAATAAAATGAGGCAATGTCAGCCAGAACATTAGCTGCTCACCAAGTCTTTTAAGCAGCAATGTGGAAGCCATGAGTCTGACGACTGGATGCGAAGAGGCAGAAGAAGCTGTTTTGCAGAGCTTCACAGGATGCTCCTTCCAGGTATGAAGAATATTTAAAAATGGAGCGAGTGCTCAGAGGAGGCCAGGACTGTGTGTCATTAGAGGTGGAAGCTAACTCTTCAGTTCTGAGGAGGTGACAGTATGTAGGGAGAAGACAGGCCATGATAAGCCTTGAAGTAAAAACAAGTAGCTTAAGTTAAGCAAAGAATGGACAACATGGCTAAACTTAAGCAGGGTGAGTGTTATCTTTGCTGGAACACTGTGGATGGGTAGGGCACATCCATCAGATTTATGACATGCAGCATCAGATGAGTACAGTGACTGAGCTGTAAGATAAGAGCTGAAGTGGTAACAGCAAAGTTGTAGTTGTCTGGGTAGAGAGAAAAGGATGTAGAGCACATAGGTGGCATGCAGAATGTGCTTATGAGAGTGGGTTAAAAATGGAAGGGGAATGTCAAAAAGAGTGAAGCTAAAAATGGAGCTAATTCAGATTCAAATCTTTCCTAATGGTGAAGGTGCACAGTACTTTTCATGTGAAAGGGGTGACGTGTCTTCACCACGCAGGAACTGCCGTGCAGCGTCTGGCCACTGGGACATGGAAGAGCCAGAGGAGTTCTGTGTCTCTCTGAAGCATTGTCTGGCTTCAGTGCCCACGGGGCTGGAAGAAGGATAAGGGCAGGGAATAGTGTGAAATACAAGAGTTGACCCTGACACAGGGAGAGGCATGGAGGAAAGCAGGTCGGTAACCCTGTCACAGACAGTACAGGTACAGCATCGTAGAGGGTAGGTGAGGAGGATAAGCAAGGGAAGGGAGGAAGGAAGGTGGCACATCTGCCCATGTACCCTTATGAGAAGCCTGCAGAATCACATGTGAACAAAGGACCCGGTCATAGGGCCCAGGGTCTAAAAGGCTGTCAGTAGCAATAGAAGTGCTCTGTATGTATAATGTGACTGTAGTCCTACACCTGTAAAGTGCTCCTCTCTCTCTGTGAGCTTACCTTAACCAAGACTGTATCTGTCCCAGAACACCTCCCCTGAGACAGAAACACCAATACAGGGCACAGTGTGCTGCAATAATGGCAAAGCTGGACAGGCTGGAGAAGTGGGCCCAGGTGAACCTCATGAGGTTCAACAAAGCCAAGTGCAGGGTCCTGCACCTGGGTTGGGACAATCCCCATTATCCATACAGGTTTGGAGATGATGTGCTTGAAAGCAGCCCTGAGGAAAAGGATTTGGGAGTACTCATGGATGAGAAGCTGGACATGAGCTACCAATTTGCATCTGCAGCCCAGAAGGCCAACTGCATCCTGGGCTGCATCAAAAGAAGCATGCCAGCAGACAGAGGTGATTCTGCCCCTCTGCTCTCCTCTGGTGAGACCTCACCTGGAGTACTGTGTCCAGCTTTGGAGCCCTCAACACAAGAAGGACATGGAGCTGTTGGAGCCCATCCACAGGAAGGCCACAAAAATGATCAGAGAGCTGGAGCACTTCTCCTGTGAAGACAGGTTGAGAGAGTTGGGCTTGTTCAGCCTGGAAAAGAGAAGGTTTCAGAGGGACCTTACAGAGGCCTTCCAGTACCTGAAAGGTGCCTATAAGAAAGCTGGGGAAGAACCGTTCATGAGGGCATGTAGTAATAGGGCAAGGGGTAATGGTTTTAAACTAGAAAAGAGGAGATTTTGGTTGGATATTAGGAAAACATTCTGGGCTCTGGGCAACCTGACCTAGTGAAGATGTCCCTGCTTACTGCAGGGGGGTTGGACTAGATTCCTTCCCTTCTAACCTAATGCATTCTATGATTCTACGATTTACCAGCTCAGTGCTGCCCCTTCCCATGCCAGCCTTCCTTACATACAACCAACATACCCCCCAGTAAAAACAGAGTGCTCCTCAAAGTTTTTTCCACTTTCTGGGTATTAGTGGTGCAGCGGCGTCAGTCAGAAGCAGCACCATCACAGCCCTGTTCACAACAGACCTCTAACATCATCGCTCTGTCACAGGTTTCACACCACCTGACCTCCACTGCGCTGGAGCCCTTACCTTGCCACATCTCCTCTACCAGAGCACTATGCACTGAGAGGGGAATTGCAGGCCCTGTCACCTCCCGTTGCCTTCACAGACACCCTTGGTTCTGCACATGTTGTCTTCAGCTCCATCATACATGGTCCAGCCACATGGCTCTGTTCTTGGAGACCTGGCTTGTAGGTTCTTGTGGGCATTGTGTACCTTGGGAGTTCATTGGTGCTGTGATTAATCAGGATGCTATGCACATGGCAGTCAGTCACATAGATATTAAGCTGAATTCTGGGGACTCAGTTCTCTGCTTTAAGAAACAGGGCTTCCAGCAATTTCTCCTCCTCTGCTCCACTGCCATCCTGTTTTCCAAAGCTCCCCGCCCCATGCTTACTTCAGCTAGAGAAAATAGAAAAGTGAAAACAACAACTTCAATGACTAAGTAGTTTGGATGCAAAATAAAGAGGTTGCATAAGTTCTTACTTACCTCTTGGGTTAAAACAAACAACAACAAAAAAAAAGACTGGAGGGAAAAAACCAACCCAGGTCTGAAAATGGAAAGTTTTTACCTCTTAGAAGAGTTAATCTCTTGATAAACTTGAATGCACACTACTCTTGGACAGAGCACAGGCATACCTGAATTATCTGCACCTTGGCTCACATTGCCCCAGCAGCCAGAACCCCATTCCCCCCAAGTTCTCCTGCTACATCCTGCAGCAGAATGGCACCAGATGACACCCAGTTATGCCCAAACTCCCAACTTCTGCCGTGAGGGTGAGGAATGGAGTCCAGCGCCAAAGGCGTTGTGTTTCTGTAGGACAAGAGATCTTTCTTTTGATTGCCTTGTACTTTCGCTGGGGTGTGAAGCAGAAATCTGCCTGTGCCTGTCCTGCTTCCTGCTGTTAGGCGGCTGCTCAATAATTCGGTTCCCTCTCCCCAAAGGAAGCTCCGCTGGCCTGCTGCTCGCTCAGCCAGTTGCTGCTGCTCAGCTATGAAGTCTGAAGTGCCACAGACTTCCAGAAGCCCCTTTGGCACCAGCTCCTTTGTACTGCTGTGGCCAGCAGCACCTCTTTAACTCTTCGGCTGCCAAAGCTCATTATCATTTTTATGTAATTAAATAGCGCTGCTCGTTCTCCTCATTAGATTATCACAGCAAATTGATGGTTATTTGAAGGAACTGCCACAATAGAAGACAAAACACTGGCAACAGATAAAACAAAAGGATGCACACAAAGCTCTTTAATTAAAATCTGTGAAGGGATATGAATTCTAGCAGAGATTTCAGTTACCCTGCTGAGCTTCTTTCTGATTAGCTACAATACATCTGCTGGCTTTCCTAGTATCCATCTGTACTGCTAAGGAGAAATTTATTCTGGCTACAGAAGATGACCTCAAAGACGTCAGTTGTGGACAGTCTAATAGCTTATGTATGTAGACAAAGCGGTCCTGAGTTGTTCTTGAGGTGTTGACATGAAGAGCCGTCCTCTTTACATACAACAGTGTGCTTAATGTGCACACAAACAGACATGTAAATATGCACACACGAGTAACAAGGAGAGGCTAACAGGGAAGCCAAAAGAGGTTGGAAACTTGTGAGGGAAAGAATTCTTTCTCCAAGTTGCTTGTTTCTTTTTCTTTCGGCATGCATCATCTGTTTCCCCCAGCTCCTCCTTCCCTTCAGCATTCAGGCGCAGAAGGCTAATGGATGGGACAAGAAAAAGAAGTCATGATACATACTGTAGGGATATTAATCGTAAGTTAGGCTGTTCCTTTGAACTTTGAGTTTCTTAAAAAAAAAAAAAAGACAAAGAAATAATAAGCATTTGTAAAAGGCAGTGCCACAAAACTCTTTGGGGCTTTCCATTCAGGTCATAAGGGATCTGGTTAAAATTGCATCGGTCCTTAATCCACAGGTAATTGACAGCACAGCTCTCAGTGACTCAGTGTGGTATACTGCTGCCGTGCTCATTACTACTGCAGACCTTTAATCAGTGTATGTTTAGTCACGTGCACCCTGTTGGCTCTACACAGCCTATCGAGACAATACACAATTTGCACGTTTATCACAATTAATTACCTGCTGACATACTAAAAGCCATTACCATTTAGTGTCTGATTCAGAGGAATGTATTTGATGGAATGAGGCCAGACTATATGATGCACATACACAGCCTCAAAATACTCAGGAGAAACAGTTGTTCCCTGTGCTAAACGTGGTGTAGGTTTTGGGTTTTGGTGGGGTTTTTTTTTTTTCCCTTGGAGTCCCAAGAACTTGGGTGGATGAAAGACGTCTTCCTCATCCCTTACAGAGCTCCGAAAATATCCCAAGTTCTGCCTAATTTACACAACCCAGTCCTCAGGGTCCTCCTTGGTTGCCAACGTCCTACTGTGAAGGCTCCACTAAATCTTTTATTTATTTGTCCGCAGAGGCCACTGAAGAATGTCACAAGGTATTTCCTTTTCCAAAGCAGACTAAGCTAAACATGAATGAGGCCCTAACGTGATTCTGGATCAGGGAGTGCACTCATATTTTGCCAGCCTACCACAGGGAGTAAGTAGTCCTGGGCCTGATTTCTGACCACCTCGTGTGCAAGTAGATGCAGATTTGTTACACCCATAATTTGGCAGCATTTTACATTCGCGCTTTGTAATGTCAGATGCAAATGAACATAAAATGCAAAACACGGGGGGAAAAAGTATCATACTGACTGTCCCTGCATCTGCCTCAGCCTCTGCCGTCCCGCTGAGCAGGCTGAAGTCTAAGGCTAGATTATTTTCTTTTTTCTTAAGTTGTAATTGAATAATAATTAAAAATGGAGAGTTCCAGCACAGTGCTGGCAGCGTGATTTCATTTTAGCACTGAACAGTAGGTTTACTGGTAACTCAGACAACTGTCCACCCACAAAAACTCTCTTTAGCTCAATCAGCACCAAAAAAGTCTGTCCTGAACTATGTCCAAAAACAGCTGAAGGAGAAATTCTGGCCAGTAACAAGTACCACGAGAAAGGACCAATATTTTCCCATTGTGAAAAAACAACTCAAGAGGATCTCTATTTTTTTTGTTTTGATAATCACATGCGATTCTTATTACAAAACTAAAATTGGGTTTGTGTTTGACTGGGTCTGGGTAGAAAATGCAGCCCTTGGCTGTAAAGTCGGTAATGCCCTGCTGACTCAAAAAGTAGCAATTCCGTTGAGGAATTATTGCAGCCAACATCTCCACCTCACCCCCCAAATGCTCTAACTGCACTCAAGGCATGCTTTTAAAGCTTGCCCCCCTTGCTGTTTCACCTCTGGCTTCCCATCCTTTAAAAGTTAACTTAATTCTTGGCACCTCCTGCCTCATTTGGTATGAAAGTCCAATGCCTGATGGAGGGATTTAGGCACTGTTACTGCAAATGCCCAGAAGCCAGTGTGATGGCTGGTTACTTGTGTTTCCTTAAAAGTGTTGCTGTGGAGCTCCCGAAGTCGCTGGGAACGGACTGGCACTATGTTCTGCAAAACGCTGTAAAAGCCAGCAGAAAGACAAGTTTCTGTTGCTGACAGCTAATTCTTTTAAGCTTGGAGAGTGATAAGCTAAGTGGTACATCTCCAGGTCACAGCAACCTTCGCTAACAGCATGAACCATGAGGATAATTTCCTCACATCAAGCAGATCGAGGAAAATGAATCTGCTTCTTTATCTCTTCCCAGCGTTATGAAACCATCATACAGAAATAAGCTAATAAATGTACGTAGCCCACAAACATGCTTGCCATCTGGAACCACTGAAGTACTTGATAAAAGCATCTGATGACTTAGGCATAATGGAAGTAAACCACTTTCCATTATAAGCTTTAAAAATCAACCCACGTTGCTGAAACAGGTAATGGTGCAGATGATGTACGCCCGGGCCTTCCTCTCGGACAAATCTCTCGCTGTTGTTGAGTATTACGAAATCCCAGGAGCTGTGAAGGACATGAATTGTCCCTGGGGCCTGAGATTCTGCAGGATGCTGTTAACAAGGCAAACACATTAGGATTTGCGAACTCTGAAAAGTGGGATGTCAGTGTATTAGCCTGAGAGGATTTTCCAGAGGGAGGCTTGAGTGTTGCACTGTCACTGGGTCTGAAGAAAGGGTCGACCCCTTTGTCCTGTTAGGTTACATATTGTTCCAAGAGTGAAAGAAAGGGGAAAATGAGTCCAAAAACTTGATATGGCTAGTTTCTTCCAGCCACAGCAAACCAGGCCTGAGTACTTTAGCTAGGTGAAAGACTGTCTGAGAAAGCACTTTTGGGAGGCTTGTTCAGTAAATTGTTTTTCCATGTCTTTCTGAAGAAGAGTTCCCAGTACTTCTGAAAAGTTGGCACGGAAGTCCCCAGGTACACAGATACATTCAGTACATACAGCTACAGGAGCTATGTTAGGCTTTCTACTATAGAAATCTGAGTACCTGAGGCAACAACTGCTCTCTAGTTTGGAAACTAAGCAGACACTTTTGTCTGTGTTTACTCCTAAGGGAAAGTAATGTGACCGTCATAAGGCTGTGAGTTACATCAATTTTAAAAGATATTGCTTTGAATTAAGAGAGAAGTGAATAGGAAAATTCTTCCTTCTGGAAATCTAGTTCTCAGCTGATTATTTATGTGTTGATATTCATTCTTTCCAAGTAAACAAAGCAATAAACTCTTCTTATGAGCCAAGTGAATCAACATCAGTGGAATGAAAATAATTCTCTTACATAATTGTTTTTCTCCTACCTCCAAGCCTTTAAAAAAAGGTCAGAAAATCCACCTTAGAAAAAAATCCAACTGCAGCGACCTTATATATGAAAACAAAAGAAGGACTATTTACTCTTTCACTAAAAAAAAAAAAAATAATATGTACAAGTTTTTGAACTTATAGAGAATCTTACACTCCAATGGATATTTGCAAAGAGAAGTTGTGAAAACATGCCTTAACTGTCTGGTGGGAAAAGTAGCATGAAATCAGCAAATGTATTTAAAAAAAAAAGGATAAATTAATATTAAAAAAAAAAATTCTGCAGTTCTGATGCTGCCTCCATACTCCAGGAATGTAGTCAATGTAGGAATCCTTGAGTCAGATAAACCAAATTTCAAATTAAGAGGGAAGCAGACCCTTAAATCACATTGCTGCACTGGAATGAAACGAGGCCACTCAGTCTTGCCTTCAAGATTGTTTCCTTCTAACCATCTCCAGCAGCAACTGCTCTCTGTAGAGTCTCACGCTAAGCGCAGACATTGACAAGACACTGAAACTCACCCAACTGCATTTTAAGTGGATGCCAAACAACCACCACAACAATATGAAGCTTGTTTGTGAGTGGTGTTTCATTGTCTGCAATGTAAAAGCCAGTAACAGTCCCAGGTACTGGTAAAGTGCCATTTCTAGCAGACACAACTGAAGGGGGGATTCACCCTGCACAAGATGCGGGGTAACAAAGAGAAGTGTTCCTCCTCCTAAGACTAAGGTGTGTGGGGGGATAAACTGCCCTTCCAAAACTTTATGAGATTAGAAGGCAACTTCAGATGACGAACCTTGTAGCATTTTCCAATTCTATGAGAGTTAATTATGAAGGACACTACACAGTGGAAGCTGTCTGTGGAATTCAGGAAGAGAATTTTTTTATTTCCTGTCCCTGGTCAGAGTAACAGGCAGTTGTAAAACATACACCAGGAAGATTTTTTTTTTCTTTTTCTGTTTTAATTAGGAACATGAGTAACTTAGGAGTTTGCCAAAACTCCATGTTCACTGATCTTCTATGATGAGCTGGTTCAGCCTAATGCATTCACAATGCCAGTCACAGCCAAAGCAAAGACCACCAGCTCACCAATGCCATCGTGCTCTTCTGCAATACCTGACCAACCTGCTGGTCATTAGCCCTTTTGTCTAAGGTGACTCCCATTTTTAAAAGGGAAATAAAAATCATCATCTTTATAGCATTAAAAAATAAAAATCAACATGCCACTCTCTTCAGCCTAACCCTAGGCCCAAACTCCTGAGGAGGTGTGACAACCCCCTGGAAAGCCTTCACAGTCCAGCTTCACCCAGTGCCACCCCAGCCTTGTAGGTTGGCAGGCTCCCTGCTCGCTGTTTCCACACCCATGCAAGACCAGGTCACCTACGACACACGTGCATCGGGAGGTGCAGGTGCACAGCTGCGTTTCTGTAGAACTCGCTCAAATAAGCGATGCCAAGCTTATGGCAGCACTGGGGTTTTAGGCTGGCTGCGGAGGGGAAAATGATACCTTATCTGGCAAGAAGCCTACTGGTATTAAGTTAACTCGTCAACATATTTTGAACTAGCAGAGTGAGTAAGTTGACACAAGCTGAGCGCTTTGTGTTTTTACTGTACCACCAAAACACGGTCAGAGAGTACACAAGTCTTATCATCACTGACTCCTTATCTTCAAAATCTTCTGCGCGTATTTGATCCGAGTTCTTTAAGCACCCACTCAGCGTGTGCAATCCTGACCTCCCAGGACTGGCGATATTTGCACACCACAGAAACAATGGAGCCATTTGTCTTGCAAGCAGGCCTGGGCAGGGGAGACAGCTCCCTCCCTCCCTGGCCCCAACTGGGGCATTTGTTTCCAGCCATTGAAACGACTGCATTTCAGAGCCTTAGAACAAGACAGAGTATCGCTTCTTTAACCTTATTTTCCTCTTCCTAAACTCATGCAAGCCTTTTCAAGCCACTGACTACAGAATAAACAGGAGAAAGACAAAATTATACTGGAATACATATACAGTGTACACACTCTTCAACCCCAGGCTAACTCATGGGACTTACAAAAACTGTAGTGTTAGAAACAGCAGGATGCCCATAATACTCCATTAAGGATAAACTGTTTTGGTTTTTTTTTTTTTTTCTCTTTTTTCCCCTGGTGTTTCACAATTTTAATGTCTAGTCACTTGCTTTCTACAGGCTTTGTGAGCAGTGGACACAAGGCCAAGTAAAGACCATTTCTACTCTCACACACTTCCATTAAGCTCTCAATAAATTGTTTTCCTAAGTTGCTCCCAGAAACCAAATTTGCATTTAATATCAATCCGTTACAAGTACGACATTTCCTCCTTTGCACTACATGGGTTTTTAAAGATGCTTTCATCAAATGCATGATAGAAACTTTTGGAATGTACCCCTAGCAATGTCCTGCTGAGTCTTTGCTAGCATTTGGCAACAAATCTCAGGAGAGCCTTTAATGGAAGTTAACATTTTTTTGCATGTGTCATGCTGCAAGTCTTCAAAGCAGGAGTTTATAACAAAGTCCTAGTGTCACTTTAAAGCTGCAAGTCCTTTTCTAGATATCTGCTTTATGTTTGCTGACATTGCTGACTGCCGAGAATTCGGCTGGCTCTGACCAGATCTAAGCACAAAGGCAAACCGAAATGACGCAGAACTTACTTCTTCCTCCTTTGTACTTCCTTAACAAATAGAGATTTAGCAGCATGTGCATAAGGAAAGTAACGCAACAAAGGAAAAGAATCCCCAAAACCACAACCAACCAAAACCACCCACTCACATGCCAGTTGGTTTTTAAAGTGATTTCTACAGCTAACAAAAGGGACAGATTGGCAGTCCTGAAACATGAAGTCTGTTCTACCCACATAAACAGCACTTCCTGGGAGGCAACCAGCATGTTGTGCTTCTATTAAAGAAAAGAAAGGACGTATTATCTATGTACCTCTAGATACCAAAAGGAGAGTTACTAGCCTAAGGGAAAGGAAGGTTGACAGTAACTTTACATGGCCTTTATGATCTGCTGATCCCGAGCCGATCAGATCGTTCAAGTGCTGTGAAACCCTCCAGTTCAGCAACATCCTGCCTGCCCTGTGGGCCATGACCTTAGCTCTGCAGTTCCTGAGCATACCTTACCTCTGAAACTGGTGAGGTCTTCAAACAACAGCTTTATGGCTCTGCTCTACAGTCCTTGCACAACAGCACTCTGTTTTCTGTCACATATTTGTGTGGCCACAGCACGCTATAGCAACTCTGCAGCTGAAATAAAGTGGTATAACAAGGACCTTCCCAAAGCTTTACCAGCAAGAAGCAGCTCAGCCAGTAGGATTCACACAATCCTTCTCTTCAGCCCAAAGCACGGAGCCCTGGCAGCTCAAGCCAACCTAAGCCAGACCTTTCCTTGCAACCACACAGCAGCCCACCTCAGCAACACGAACCAGCTCAAACCAAACCCCCACAGAAACCTGTTTCAGTTAAGATGAGCTACCTGAGCTTCTCCTGAGGCAGTCTCAGGGCACTACTGATGGTGCAAGAGCTGTGGCTACGAAGTAGGACAGAAAGGCAGCAGCCTCAGTTTAAATCTCTGGGCTGCTTTAGCCGCTCCCTGAGGCTACCACATGGATTCTGGTTTCTGGGATATTAGCTCCAGCCTGTAGAAACTACTGTGACTCAAAATTTGTTGTGATAAGAGAACTATTAGAGTTGCAGTTACTTTACTTTGAAATGACGTTTAATCTGCTGACAACTGAGGGGAAAAATAAAATAAAATAAAATAAAATAAAATAAAATAAAATAAAATATGAACTGAATACCACAATTGACCTTTCTGTGGATATAACTTTTAAGTGTAGTTTACTTAAACCATACCCTATGACATAATATGGTCATTTATTTAAAAGTCTTCCTTTGCTTAGGACTTTTTATTATGTAAAGCCTATCACAAGTTATGGAAAGAACCATCTATAACATTCCTTCTCCATTATGCCAAAACACTTGCTTTCCAACTAACTCTGAAGTGCTTAGGAGGAGAAAAGTTTTGTGCCTGTCTTTGGCCATCACACCAGCTTGCTTTTACTGCCCGAAACATGAACAGCATGTCTAGATAACCCAACGCTGACAACTGGAAGATCAGACTAGTTAGTACACTGTCATGTTTTTAAGCAAGGAGACCTTGTCAATTCTACCTGTCAAATGAGTTTGGGCCAGATTGTTGAACATTTCAAGAAAACAGAATGAAACATGTTCCCTCCATGGAGCAGACTCGGATTTCCTCTCCTTGCTCACAAGCACGCTGTTAGAGACCGCAGCGCAGGGCTGTCCGCAGGACCGCACTTTGTTACTGAAACTGTTCCAGGTCTTTTTTGCTCAAGCTGCTGCTGTGAATGGGAATCACTAGAATTTCAGTTTTGTGCATTTCCAGCAGCTAGGATACTCTTCACGGGCTGCCTCAGCCTTCCTACATTCGCACCAGTATGCAGCAGGACCGGCGGCGACCCGATTTCATTATTCTTAGATGAGTCAGTAAGTGTGGAAAGAGAAATGAACTGGGCAGCTAATCAACACAAAAATCAGATGTTCTGAGGCCAAGAAAGTATTTATATGCTGATGACTCAACTTTTGCAGCAGTGTATGTGGCAAGAAACAGGAAATATACTATTGAACTCTCCTATGACAACAACCTTAAAGTGTGAGGCCGAAAGCGCTTGTTCTCCCTGCCGTGACGCAGAAAGCTGGAACCGTCATCCCAGATACCTGCAGAACATACCCACACGTGCTTCCAAGCTCATTAAGGGACATCAGAGATACAAGGCTTCTGCAGGATCCACGGCAAGTAACTGTCTTTCACAGACTACAGGTGACAAAAGGCTGGCCTGGACACCTGCCACTGCTTGACATGCACCTGCCGAGAGGTAGGGAAAGAGAAGAGTTCTTCCATCCTTCGTGTTTGTCAGTGATTTTACTTCTTGTTTCAAGCCTATTAACCCAAATGCAGAGTTTACACTGGAATACAGCTGACAGCTATTCCAGAACAAACTTTCTGAGGCCAGAAGCTGCAATTTGCTACAGCCTTTTGTGAATATCTGTACAGAGGCACAAGGCACCCACTTCTTTACAAAGTTTAGGAACTTCCTCTTAACTGATGTTTATTGTTGCATTTTTTTTCTTGCAAAGCAGCGGTTCCACGGAGGAGGTGGTGGTGACAGCAATGTGCATTACTACTGTCCTGCAGCAGTAATCTTTAGAGCAGATACATGCTGGGGCGAGGCTATGAAATTATCTGTGTGCTTGATTTGTTCAGTATTGTATCCAAGTCAGATAAAACAGACTTGGGCCACAAGAACATACGTTTGCAGAACCCCCTCCTCCCAAAGAAAAAACAAATTAAAAAGAAGGAACTCTTTCTTTTTAGGGCTAAATGGGGAGGAGACGTGGAAGTACAGGAGGTTCAAATTTGCACCAAGTAATTTCTCAGAGAGACACAGCTATTGACTGCTGTTAGGCTGTTTTATCCTTCTGCTGGAGACTGTCATTCAGACTGCCCTTTCTGCCTACTAAACAATCCAAGCAGGACAGAAGCAAATCAAGGCTGCTGCAGCATAGCCAAGCTGCTGCTGGTCTTTTTTATTTCCTTAATATTACCGTAATACTTGGAGATGAAGTTGTCCCTTGAGTGGGAACATCCTTCTCTCTGTTACTAGTTATTCATGTGGATGACTCGGTGATTTGCTGATGTGTTTCCTTCTGCTGTCTCATGCTAACACTCTGCAGACCATGTCACACGTTGGCCTTTATCATCCCTTGTACAGAGATCTTGCAGTTAATGATTGCTAGATGTTGACTTTTATGGCTCATAAAGCCACTAGTGGATGTCAAATTTAATATGTTCAACTGACATCAATGATCTATTTTATCTCTTGATTCGAATTACTACATTTCTGGAGTTTGTAAGATTAAAAATAATATAGCACAAGAGAAGAGGCCTTCTAATAGCACTTACTAGAGAGTTAGAGTTTCTGACATCACCCAAAGGCTACAACAACCAGACTCTACATGGTTAAAGGAGAGACACTGCAACACAATAGCCTCCAAACACTGATACCTCGGGCAAATCAGCTCCACAAGAGAAGCAGTGCTCTTGTTTTCAGGGAAACAGACACCCTGCTCAGACTAATACTTACCCTCCTGAAGACACAGCACCTTCCATAAATAAAAACGAGGTGCTGAGAGCTTGGGCGAAGCAGCTGGAAGAAAGGATAGGAGCAAAGGTAGGCTCATAGGGAAGGAATGGAACGGAGGTACTTGACAAACAGCTAGTCGAAGCCTGTAATTATTAAATAGCCCGTATTATTTACTGAATGCCATCGGACTGAACAAGCTTCTCTGCTGGTCACAGTTTACCCATTTTCCATATGCTGCAATAAGAAATGCAATGCCTTGACAGAACAGGGTGATTGGCAACTAGTTGGAGTACCCTCCCCCATAAAGCCGTCTGTGCCCAGCTGAGCTGCCCAGCTCTGCTCCGACTCAGAGGCTGGTGCGTGGCAGATAGTGCTGTGGAACAGACTGCTCCACCACACCACAGTAACCCACGAGCTATGAGCAGCTGGGAAGGGTGTCTGTGCAGCAAAGCCTTCCAAGCACTGTAAAAGAGCTTTACTCTTATTATACCATAATGAGATCCTAACTATGCAAAGTCAGCTTTCCCATGATGTCATGATTTCATCACGTGAATTTCTCTCTGACCTCCAAGGACACTAAGTGCCAAACAGTTGCAGCCCTTTTCTTGGGTGCGTTTTATCATCTCCAAGCTTCTCCTGTAATCTGTAACCCATTGCCAACTAACCATTTGTACACCAGTCCCCACAAACACCACCCAGGAAGGGAGTAGACACAGTATTTTATGCTCAGTTGAGCACAACTAGCCTGTTCTCACACTCAACGACAGATGGGATGTTTAAAGCATGTGAGTTGTGGGCACAAATCTGCATCACACTCTGGTCACCAGCATGGAATTTCACTCCATTACCTACCACCAGCATGCAGCAAACCATCCAAGGCAGATCACACTCTATAAAACATCATGTTAACACCACATTTCAAGAACAACAGCTATCGTTGCTAAATAGTTTCCAGTAAAATAAAGATTGTCAAAAAGATACACTGAAATATTGTTTTTCCCCCATTCATGGGACATGATTCACACACCCTGCCTCTCCCCCTTCAGTGAAAAAAGTGCTCAATCACCATCATCAAAAAGGAGACTGTCTGTCCCCCTCTTGATCTGGTTAGGTTCTGCCAGGGCAATTGTCATCCCTCTGGAACGCAGATTAAGTATTTAGGAAAAAGCAAAAGGTGCAAAGCAGAGATTTGGGATGTCACTGTGTAGTGTTTAGCTTCCTTCTGAGTTGCTAATGCATTTCTCTGGTGATACAGCTACTAAGTAGTACCCTCTTGTTCTTACACATAACTAGTCAAAGTTGGCCTTTTTCCCTTTTCCCTCTTCTCCCCTCGTATTAAACGGCAGCTCTCTGCATAGGGGGCAGGGGGGAATATTTTGATACCTGGAATTTGCATGCTATTAGCTAGGACGCCATGAAGCAGTTCAGCTGTGAATACCAGAGGTATATGACGCTGAACTGTCTGCTGGTTTCTTAGGACAGCACATACTTGCACACCTTAGTCTACATTAGTCCTGTACTTCCACCTGCCCTGGTACCTGTCATTTAGTCACTCTGGATATGTCCAGCAGTGCCTACAAAATGCTGTTTACTCTGAGTGATAAATAATACAAGAGAGCAAGCAATGATTACAGGTAGAGAAAGACAAGGATGTGCAAGACAGACCTTATGAGCTATTTTAGGTGGTGATGTAGCTCTCATGTTGCTGCACAAGTTTCGCGTGCTCTTTGATCATCACATCATCTTCATCGACGGTTATATCCTTACCTCCCTTCCCTAAGAGGACAACATAGAAACTTAAACATGTTACCTAACTGTTCTTTAAACCCCTGACATTGACAAAGAGATTTGAATAAGAAGAGATCTGGAGAACGAAGAGAAGTCTATGCACAGATGGTGAAAAGGCGTAAGAGAGTTTTGTGGAATAGAGAAACAAAGAGATCTGAAGATCTGTTCTGCCATCAGTCTGACTAGCGTTTTGACTGGAACACAGGCACTTCCATGACTTTTCAAACAACCAACTTGTCACAATAAAGTACAAGGAGATCTACAGAACAAGTGATCCAAATCCATAACCACAGCTTGCCAAGTGGGAGTTAACAGACTTTGGGATACCGGCAGGTGGATTATTTGTTGCTTTTTTGTTTGTTTGTTTCTTTGTTTTGTACTTGGCTTCTTTCAAATAGGACCAGTCATAATTTTATTCCCCTCCACCAGCTACTGAAGCAGCTTCATTTAAAGAAAAAAAGCGCTCACTTCAATCTTAAGTGCATGCATGAATGAAATATGCAGCTAAAAGGCATTTAATGATATTTGCACAAATGCTTTCTGGCAAACACGCTAATTTTAATTACCTAGTAGATGAACCCTGCCTTTGAGCAAGTCAAACGTTTTGCAGCCAGTCCCTCACTCCATGGGCCGTGTCTCCCAATTCAAACCTGCTGTGCAGCTTTTGTACTAATATTCTTCATTTTGCACCACAGCTTTACAGCCTCTCAGCTTTTTGATTTCTAAATGCTCTTTGCTTCGATCTGTGCAATCAAATACAGTGCACTCAAAATTAAGATGCAGGGTAAAAATATGTGACAATAAAACTTGGGCAAGTTGCAAGCAGTTCTTCCAACAAAAAAGACCACATGTTCAAAAATACATAAATAAAGATTTTAATAAGCCTCATGCACACAGGCACATGCCTACTTGTTCCTCCAAATTCTCAGAGCTCTTGCATAAAACTTCCTTTCTATTTGTCTTAGGTTCCTGACGTTACACACATCTCCAAGTTAAAAAAGATAGACTTGTTAATAACACACAAATGTTCATAGACATAACATCTTTACAGATATCCTCCGTGAGCAGATCAAGCCACTCTCCATATGTATTTAAATGTAGTGGAAGGCTGGAGTTTTTAAGTTGTCAGATCTGTGCCTGGGTAAGAGTGGCTCTATTTTCACTCTTGGAGCGGCAAGAGATTAGCAGCTTGAAATCACTTTGACAGTTTCAGTTACTCTATTGCATACCGCAGGGAATTTTAATTCCAACCTGTGAAATTGTAATTGCTTCTCAAGAAGAGCAGAAGGATTCTGGGTAATGGCCACAGCCAAGCTCAATGTCAGAGTTGCCAGTTGCTGCCACTTCAGATATTACTTGCTGTTATTCAAAAATCACTCCAGCTTTCCATATGGGAAGTGGAACTGGGGAGTGAAACTAAATTAACAGAAGCTGTCAGATGTTCAGAGATGTGCAGGCAATGATGTGATAGAGGTGGATGAACTCTCCTCAAAAGGTACCTTCTCTTTCTTTCTCTCTCCTGCTTTACAGAACAAGCTGTACATGGATCACACTTTTTATTTCATACCCTTTCTCTAAACAAGCATACCATTAGTAGATAGCTACAATGAAAAGATTAAACGACAGAGTCCTGCGTCCAAACCCATGCACAAACAGAGTAAGTGTCCGCTTAACATTGTTCAGAAGAGATTTCACGTGTCTTTGATACTCAAGTCTTGTGGTTTGCAAGATTCCTCACTGAAAACAGCCAAAAAGAGAACCCAGAGCTACCACAGACACTTAAACAATAGTTGAGACTTCAGTGGTATCGCAAGGAAATGAGATTCCTTTTTGCCTATCAGGCTGAAGCTCAGTTTAAGAACAGGCTGCATCTGTATCAATGTCATTTACAAAGTCTTCTTCACTCTCTTTCTGCACATTGCCTTATTTCTGAGAAAATAAGCTGGTCCCATTAAACCCAACGATGCACAGAATCCAAATCACAAGCTTCGTAAATCTTTGTAACAGCTGATGCAATGAGTCTGTAATTGCTACGATTAGATAAGCTAGAGAGGCTGACAGAGAGAGTGCCAGAGGCATAGAACATATCTGCATAGTTCATTCCCATCGAATGCAAAAATTTGGCTCAGATATAATGATTTTGTCAACTCATAGTTTTCCTGAGAATCGTGTGATATGTGGTACTTTCCTGAAAATTTCAACTCCTAGAGTCAAGTGTGGTTATTGTTTTTAAAAAATATTTCAGATATGTTAAAAATATAAATTCCTGATTGTCAAATATTCCTCACTGTAAAGTGAAGCCCCAAAAAACCAAACAGAAGCAAATCAACAGCATAAGGTATTTTTAAAAGCTCATGAATTTTGAGCCTTGGATCATGACCTTCAGTGGTTTCAGTAAGAAATACAATATGCAATCCTTACACACCTAATTTCCTGAAGACAGTTACATGTGTTGTTATAACTTACAGGCAGCACCGAAAGCATCACAGTGGAACTTCCTGATAAACTGCCCGTAACTACTAGGACTCCTGGGTTTATAAAGCACCTTTCCTAGGGGATTATTCATCTGCATTGTACAGCCACTCTGTTGGTTTCAGCTGGAACAGAGTTCACTTTCTCCACAGTAGCAGGTACAGGGCTGAGAATTGGGTTTGTGCCAAGAACAGTGTTGGTGACACAGGGATGTTTTTGTTACTGCTGAGCAGTGCTTTCACAGAGCAGAGGGCTTTGCTGCTTCTAACCCCACCCCACCAGTGAGTAGGCTGGGGGTGGACAAGGAGTTGGGAGGGGACAGCTGACCCCAACTGACCAACGGGACATTCCATAGCATAAGACATTGTGCTCGACATATAAAGCTGGGGGAAAGTGGAAGAAGTGGGACACATTTGGAGTGATGGCATTTATCTTCCCAAGTTACGTGAGGGAGCTCTGATTTCCTGGAGATGGCTGACCACCTGCCTGCCCATGGGAAGTGGGGATGAATTCTCTGTTTTGCTGTATTTTGCTTGCACATGCAGCTTTTACTTTACCTATTCAACTGTCTTTATCTCAGCCCCCGAGTTGTCTCACTTTTAGCCCTCCGATCCTCTCCTCCATCCCACTGGGAGATGAAGTGGCCTGTTTTAGCTGTCTACTGGGGTTAAGCCACATGTGGGCAGCTCAGCTCTGTCTGCGCTGGGTACAACACAAACTACCAAAAAAAGCCCTACAGTTCCTGCTCTTAAGATTTGAAACATGAATAGTGTTCAAACAGTGGAGGTTTGGATGAGGATCCAGAAAGGTGCCAAGGCATGAATGAATGAATGGTATCGTGCGGTCAGCTGCTGGCAGAACTGGGCACAGAGTCCAGTCCCTGACAGATGAGCACAGTCTCCAGATGCATGGAGATCCTGTCATGACAGGAATGGCTTGGAGAAAGTAATTAGAAATTTGCAATGTGCAAAACATAACCTCTTCTCTAACAGGGCGATACTGTCCTTACACACAGCCTGACCTGACGCACAGCTAACAGGAGATTCACATTTAGTTTTCTCAGTATCTTGCTAAATCTATAGACTGCATTAAATCCATCTTTTAAGAGAACTCTACCACCAGAACGCCCATGTTCCCATTCAGTGATAAAAAAAAAACTTTTAGAACTATTTCCATGTAAAAAAGATAAAAAATAATTCTTCTTGTATTAACAAAGCCCAGAAACTCACAGTGAAGTAGAAAGGCAAGATGGCAGACCAAAAATTCTTTCAGACATGACAGCAAAATCAATAGTAAGAAATGACAAACTTTAATGGCCCAGCAGTGTTTGATTCTAACGTAAAAAGACACATCAAACCATCACACTGCATTAAGCAAAATCTTTAAGAAAGCTTCAGATATTCTGCCCTTAAAAGATTACCAACATCACTCAATGGAAAGATTTCTTATAAACTTCATGGGTTGCCTGCATGCATTTTTACCTGTTACAGGAGTTATGAAAAGGATGACCAATACTAATGTTGCATCATTTCAGAAAAAAGAAGAGGAAAGATGCAACTGTTCTGCCAAGAAAGGATCTAAAATTTTGGAAAGATAGTTTCCCTAGAACTTATTAACATTCTCTCCTATGACTGACAGGAAAGGCATAGGGTGAGTACAAATTATTGCCCAATTTCTATTAAGGTTGGGTTTTTTTTTTTTTAAAAAAAACCAGTTGGTAAAAGCGTTTCCTTTGAAGATTTTAAAGGCAGTTTTATTTTTTCCATCAAAGCCTGGTTCAGTTCACAGTTCTGTTTTCATTCCTCCGTAGTAAAACATGGCGAGAACAGCCAGCAGAGCCAGGCTGACAGAGAGCATCTTCAGTCCTCTGCCTCCTTGTTGCCAGGGGAGCTGCAGAGCCACCCGCCAGCTGAGCGGTGCTTTCGCCGGCATCTCAGCAGAAGGCCGGGCTCTCCAGTCCGTGCCGTTCTGCGGCGCGTGTCTGAACTCCTGTGAAGAAATGCACACATTAAGGTGGAAACTGTGTTATCTGACCGTACATACCAAATACAAATAAAATCTCCTCTTCATATTTTGAGGTTCAAATTAATACCCCTTTTCAAGACAAGCAGCAATTCAACCTGCTTCTTCATCGGGTCATCCGTTTTTCATACTGAAATCAAAGCAATGCCAAAAAAAGTCCATCTTTTAAATGAAATTTCCTGCCAAATCAATGAGACTGTTAGCAACAGAAACAAATACCCAGACCTCAGTGTTATCAAAGAGACCTGTTTGATGATTTTATTTTATTTGTTTCTTCACTGCTATCTCACTACTCTCTCCTTTTTTGGCTTATTTGAAAAAAAACAAACCAAACAACAAAATACTGTAACCAGTGATAAAGGGGACCACAACACAACAATCCTTTGCACAGCAGGCTCTCCTAAAGTCAATCATCGTTCCCTGGTGTGCCAGCTCGGTGGTGCTTGAAAATCCTCCCACAGGGCTTTTCCTTTCCCCTGACCCTCAGGAGGCAGCTGTGCTAAAACACTCACCGCCTCGGTCAGCATATTGAATCCAAGTTCCCTGCTGCGCCTGCCATTACCACTCTCAGCCTGACTGCAAGCACCACGGTCCCCCAGAACACGAGGACTTTTAACTGCAGCGCAACTTAGAGATGTCAAGTCACTATTTCAGCTGCGAGTCCAAGGGGAAATAATAAAAAGCTCTTTCCTTCTGTGACCCTGTTCAGTTCAGGAGTCTATCATTGTAGATACTCAAACGTAAAAACATCTACTAATACCACAATCTGATGACATTCGCAAGAGGTAGGAGTGGTAAAGGTGCAATTAACGAAGCTGCAATGATCCTGCATCACAGGATTCAATATTTCTGTTAATAATTTCTTTTTTTCTTTCCTCTACTTCAAGAATCTCTTAGGAACTCAACTGAGCACTGCTGGATTTTTCATTGGTTTGAAAAATCCAGTTAAAAAAGGTTTTTGATTAATCCATTTTATTTTTTTATCCCTTCACGTTTCATATAAAGTAAATCAGGGACTGAGAAAGTACCTGTCTGGATAATCTTGTATTTCCAAGCAGCTGAAACAGAGTCACAGGAAGATACAGACCAGATGCCCGACTCCCTCTTTTATCAAGCATATTTCTGGGCAACCTCAATGAAATATCAAAGCCCCAAGAAAGGAACCTGCCCGTGAAAGTGTGACAGCACATTTCCAATTGTCTGTAACTGCCTCCTGTTTTCCATTTCAGGAACCAACTCCATTATAGTAATTGCAGAAGGAAAATAATGATTACTACTGGTTAGGTAAGTAAGCATCAAAGGGGCAAATGACAGCCTGGTGTAAGTGTTATTCTAACATCTGAGGTACTGGTAATGTAAATCACAATTCACATAGGCAAAGGGTTACTGAAGAAGTGACCTATGAAACGAGGATGACTTCTTTATATACACTACACCCAGAAGACCATCAACTGGGTAAACAGTGGGAAAGGAAACAGGTTAGCAAAATGGGGTGCAGTTCTCCACAGTATAAGGCACAGCGACAACACTACTCAAGGGCTTCAGCTACGCTGTGCAGAGTATGTTAGCTCCATCAAAAACTGCAAAACTGCTTCATAGTCAGTTCCTAAGGCATCTGACATTTTAGTAACTGGCCACAGCTATTTAATCCCCCAAATTCAGAGCTGATTAACATTTACCTGCAGAGTAAACTGGAAGCCACACAGTATTAAGGATTTGTAATATGTGAATCAAAAGTAATTTTCAATTTATTCTTTATAGACATTTTAATGTCATCTTTTCTTTGCAGGTCTCACAAATCTCTACCAATCTAAGGTGTGTAATTTAGGGTCATAATCTGTTTTTACATGTATCATTGGTATATTAACACTAGGGCAAAATTGATTTAAAATAATGGATAAGGTTGTAAATATCAATACAGCCAAAGACCGATTTCCTCTGATACTGAATTTTCATGACTTAAACTTTGGCTGACTATAGACTCACATGTCTTTGTTAAATATTTTTACACAGCTTGATAATCAGTAAAGTCCTGAATATATGATACTATCCCTTAGAAAACAGGTAAAAAGGGCCCCTACTTCATAAATGATTTTGTAACTTTCTCCTCAATGCTCCTCTTCATGGTGAGCCCTACTTCCTATCTACTTGTCTCTCTGAGACTGGGGGTAGACAGCAAAACAACCCAAACACAAGTTACAACCTGTTAACAATTTTGAGGGACTTCCTCTCCCCTCCTTCCCCCCTGCACTTTTCTCACAGTTAAACACATTAGTGTTTCATGCATTCATTCATGTTCCTGTGCAGTAATTCTGCAATAGTGATTTCACTGGCACTTCATTTGTTTTACAGTTTTCCAACATAAAACCAAACAGTCTCATTTTTTTGGTATAATTTTGAGCACAAATACCCTACAGTGGTGTGTTTTGTTGGGTTTTTTTTGGTAGTATATTGTTTTCTTAAACCTCTATTATGTATGCATTGGGTAGTGCTGCATACTGCTGGTGGACAGAATGGCAAGAGATTTTTAGCAAGGTTTATAAACCTTGGTGGTGGAGGAATGCCACTGGCCCTACAGCCAGTTGCCCCAGTGCTATTTCATCTGAGGAAGTCAGCCTGTAAAGTGAGAGCCCCAGTTTATTCCTTACTTTATCATATTTCCCACAAATTTGAAGATCATACTGATATACTAAACCCATTTTTAATTTTCTTTCTGTAGATGTGGTTTTATCTTACAGTATTCTACTAATAGGCAAACTTAACTGGGTTGGAGATACAATTCTCAAAATTTCACTACGGTTTTGTTTTTCTTTTACATTTTGAACCCTGATGCATTTTTTTAGAAAATGTGTAGTTGTCGTGGTTTTGCCCCAGCCGGGGGCCGCACCCCACACAGTCGCTTGTACTTTTAAAAGGAAGGGGGAAGGAAAGTTGGGGGAGGGGGAAAAGGGAAGGAAGAAAGGAGGAAAAGAAACCACAACCTAAAAACCAAAACCCCGCAGGTTGGGATAAGGATAGTTTACTAAAAAAAGCAGAAAACTAGATATAACAATAACAGGAGTTTAAAGCACAAAATAGATGAAACTGGTGATACACAATGCAATTTCTCACCAAACCACACAACTCAGGCCGCACAGCCTAGAGCCGTCCTGGAACCCGACCGTCCCCAGAAACTGCACGTCCTGGCGTTGTCTCCCCCTCTTCCCCCCAGTCCCCCTTTATACTGAGCATGATGTAACTGGCATGGAATATCCTCTTTGGCCAATTTGGGTCACCTGTCCTGGCTGCGTCCCCTCCTTTCTCATTAGTAGGGAAGTATGAAGAACTGAGAAAGGTCCTTGATTGCTTGGCAACAACTAGAAACATCAGGGTGCTATCAGCACTGTTCTCATCCTAACACCCAAACATGGCATTCCATCCACTGCTAAAAGAATTAACTCCATCGTAGCTGAAACCAGGACAGTAGTCACATTTTCTAAAGTGCTCAAGACTTTCAGATTTTTGCAGCATCTCAGATCACACACGAGACTGTCAAACACTTTACAGCAGTAGTTTTTCTTTCAACATGAAATGCTACTCCTATTACCTTGCTGATCTGAATTCCTTACAAATTTTCTCATGGAAGAAACTGTTATTACATGGACAAAAGATCATAATTTTCAGACTACAATGACCCTTCAAGATGTGCTTCACGCTTATCACTTAAAACACTGCTGCATTTCTGTTTGATAACGTGTATCTCTTCAGATGATCCCACCAATTATTCTCTTTCCAGAAAAACAATGAACACGTTCATGGGATCCGTGTTTTTCAAGAACTATTCTCCAGCCCACCCCAAAACTTTGCCTTGCAACCATGACACACGGGTAATACCACTGGCTGCCTTCAAAATTCCCATCGTTATTGTCCCAGAAGACACATCTGTGAAAAAGGGTACACCTGGTTCCAGGCAACTGAAAGGCTCCTTTAGAAAATCCCGGCCCTTTGTCCGCCCTGCGTTTCATACAACAGCTTTTAAACCCAGGATAATCTCTCAAGAGACACCTGCAGGTAGAGGCCTCTTCCAGAGGGCCAGCTGCGCAGCTCCATACGACACGGCGGTGGGAAGGGGAAGGGCTCTGCTAAGCTGACCCTGTTCTTGCACTCTCTTAAGCCTGAGCTAAGGGCTGAGCGGCCCTCACCACAGTCCAGACAACACTCAAGTGCCTGTCTGGAATATAATCAGTTCTTACTAACATGCAAGAACTGTATCACCAGCTGTGCTAGTGAGAAACACTACTCTCTCTCTCTCTATATATATATATTTATATATAATTTTATTATTATTTTAATTTGGGCAAAAAGTCCTTCTGTAGGCTCTGTTTGGGGAACTAGTTTTCAAGTAAAGTATATGGTATGTGTCATAGTGTATACTGCATGCACAGAGGAGGGGAGAGAATGAAATCACAGAAGCTAAAACTAAAACCAATCCTTCTAGCACAGACAACAAATTACAGGGGCTTCTTTGGGCTGCCATATGAGCTTCTAACTTTGTAATACCGTAGTGCTATATTCTGGGATCCTCTCGCATGCCTTGCCTCAAAGAGCTATCCAAGGGACCTGCAGGAAAGATCTTCCATGTTTTGTGGGGAGGGGAGTTCTCCACAGAAAACCAAGTTTATTAGAGCACTTTTATGCACCTTTGGTGTAAAAAACCTGCATGGAGGCAAAGATCTCATTTGTTGAACAAGTAGTTACACGGGTCCACTCCCTGTGCTCTCACTTTGTAGTAGTATTAATTCTGAAAGGCCCTTATTTGTATCTCTAGATAAAGTATTTGCAGCATGTTAGCTGTTGAAGGAAATCTTCAAGGCAACTCTGTAATATTCTGAACTGATATAACTGGTGATATTTACTACACTAGTGCAAGTTTCTTAATCTGAGCTCAGAAATCACATCTCTGTAGCTGCAAGACTCAGGGAGATTAGCATAATGATTCAGTTCAGTGGAATTTAGAACTAAATCCAAAGCCTCTTTTACCCATAAAGTACTTGGAGGGAATACTAAGGTAAAGAATTTCCAGAAAGATATGTTTATATTAATTTAAGTCTCGATAGGCCATAAACTCTTTGGCAGATTCATTAATAAGGAGCATTGCTCTCACTAAAACGAACCATAATGAAGGAGAAGGTACACCAAAATTTAAACCTATATACTCTTAATCAAAATGGGGGAGGAAAGGAAATTATCAAACTGAAATGCAAAGACAGACACTTTGAGCCAAGCATCTCGTATTTCCATGGAGGCAGCCTTTCATCTTGTTTTGGCAGCCACAAAGTAAACACAAGACTTTGCTAATAAGGTATAATATAAATTATTAAACCATCTAGTATATGATCAAATGCATTTCAGATTATTTTTTGAATAATTCTGCCTTGACGACTGCCAGGAGTAATATATTTTGTGTACTCTTGCACAGACCCATTGATTGCTGTCTTTCTGAAGCTCTGGTCCCAGACTTAAACTGCCGTGCATGAAAGAAATATATAATCACATCAAAACCTAAGCTTTGGCATCTATCAATCACAGCCGAGTTTTCATAAGATCTCACTTCATGTTAGTCAACAAAGACATGAGAGCAACTCTTCAGCTCTGGAGCTGAGGTTTTAAGAGATTCAAAACATTTCTTACATGCAAATTTCTTTTATGGCTCAGGGGCACTGTTAGAGCTTGAAGTGTTAGCTAACTGCTGTGAAAAACTACTTGACTGAGCATATCTCAGGATAAATCAGCCTTCTGAATTTTTTAGCCGAACCAAGTACATCTTACACACCTGTACTACTGGCTGAAAATATACGGACTTTTATATAACCAGGCACAACAAGCCTGTGTGGCAAATTAAAAGAAAACATGTTAAAATACGCATTACATATCCTACTGCACCATTTGAAACTCTGGGCTGCTACACTTTGGAGGCATTCTTCAGATTTAAAAAAAAACCAGTTACTGAAGGTTACTTAGATTACACATCCAAAAAATAGGTAAATGAAGTATTATTGAACAGTTCCGGAAGACACGTTTAGTTCTGTAGGTATTGAGAGAGCTCCTGTGATGTACTACTTGAAAAATTCTACTGCAAATGTGGAATGCTGATCCTAAAGCAGAAAACAAATGGTGTACAAAGTATTTTTGTCTCTAGTGGAATTAACACAGTCATTCCTGTAAGAAACATCCCTGCCACCATGTATTCCACTGACTGCACAGGGTTATGCTGTTAAGAGGAAAGTCTGTCTACAAGCATGCTTGTGTCAGATGCTATCAGCCATAAACCACACCTACACATGGAGGTTATGTACCCATTTTAAGAAATGGAAAACCTTGAAAAAACCCAAATAAAGCAGCCAGGCATTTTTGTGAAAGAACTTCATGCTGCTGCTTCTTTTTATGCACATATATATGTATGTGTTTATGTATGTGTGTGACGTAGGACTGTATGCTTCACTATGTAAGTGAGGGGAAAGAACTGCGCTGGAGGATAAATATAGATTATTAATTTCTTAGTCAATGGTCAGAGTCTTAGCTATAATTAGGGTTTTGAATCTGTTAACCCCAAATCATTACCACTGAAATTGTAGCAATAAAATAAATTAATCAAAGCATCTTGAATATAGCATAGCCACTAAAACTGTCATTGTGTCTGTCATGGATCCCAGAATAATTCAACCCTCATCTAGTCCATCCTCCTGCTCAAAGAAGGGTGAACTATATAGCCTAGTTTGCTCAGGGATTTAATTAGTTGGGCTTTGAATACTTCCCAGGATAGAGACTGCACAGGCTCTCTGGTGCTCTGTCCCACTGCCTGACCATCTTCATGGGGAAACTGTTTCTCTTCATATCCAGCCTGAACCTCTTGTTTCTAATTCTTATACCCACTGTCTCTTGTTCTCCCACATACACCACTGTGAAGCACTTAGCTTGGCCTTCTCAATACCTTTCCCATAGACACTGGCAGAAGGGGTTCTGTTAGGGTCTCCTGAAGCCACCCCTTCTCCGGGCTTGAGCAAGCTTGGTCGCTCAGCCTCTCCTCACAAGCCAAGTGCTCCAGCCTCTGACCATCTCTTGTGACCCTGTGCTGAACTCATTCCAGTTACCAATTCCGAATTTGTATCAAGATCACTGCACATGACCCCATCAAATCAGGTAAGCAATACTGCTAGCAGCTGGACCAAGGTCAAATACAAACATAAAATACATTTAATAATGAGAGGATATAGAGACTGATGACCTTAAGCTCAGCTGCATCGAATCTGACAGTTTCTTCCGGGTCTGTCATTCCTAATGGAGATCATCATTCCTTATGGAGATGATCTTTAAGTAGGGCCTACCCCTGACCTGCATAGCAAGACAGCAAAAATCTTCTCCCCCCCAACACTTTCAAGATTCTTTTGCATAGAAAAAAAACCCTTCCCATTACTCAGCTACCTCTCCTCTTGATTATTACTACATTCTCCTCCTGTCTGTTCTGTTTTCCTTCTACTTCTCCCCGTTTTGCTCCCATACCACCTGACTATGTGGCTTCTCCTAATAAACAAAAGCAGAGATGCCAATAGGAACACAAATTTGGAATGACATGCCATAACATAACATTCTGTCCATGTCACACAGATCCACCTCTGGAACTTCCTTCTCCTACATTAACATTAAATTCAAACTTGAATTTTGTCCTGTAAGAGTATAAAAGAAATTAATTAACTCTCTGTAAGTGACTATACCTTAACTTCCCACCATTACTGTAAGTCTCCACTGCTATTTTTTTGGCAGGCATCTCTCCGCTCTCTTCAATGTTCTGACCTAAGGGTAGGCCTTTGCCTACTAACTTCTGCTTCCTCCCTCAAACAGTCTTTAAGGATTACTCCCTCAGTGAGCCCTCAAAACTCATAATGCAGTTAAAAGCTAGACAGAAAGCTGAGGAACTGGGGCTTCTTAAATTACTTCCTTCTTGCTGTACACTTTGAGGAGTAAAAACAAACAAAACCATCAACTAACAAAAGAAACACAGTGAAGAAAAACAACCAAGAAAACACAAGCCAAAACCACCTCCAAAATGTTTAAAACACAGTCTCGTGCTGCTTTTTCACTTGTTTTAGCTTGTGTCTTTTTTTTAACCTAAAATGCTTCCAGTCAGGGGGTGACTCTTTTTTTACATATTTGTATTCTGTGCTGCTATTCAGGTTAGTGACTTAATATCCTCCCACTATACAAATAATGCATTTTCAAAATAACCTGTCACTGAAGGTCAGAAGCAACATTTTGAAAAATAGTGTGATGCCTGGATTCTGAGCAGCCCTTGTTGTCTGTGGGTTTTGTTTTGTTTTGTTTTGTTTTCAAGGTTTGTGAGGTGTCAATCACTATGCCGGAAACAAGCGACATGCAAACCATCAATCCACTTAGCACTGGCAGCCACAAGAGAACTGGGAGATATTTTAAGCAGAAAGTTTGTGATTCAAAAATCACAGTCATCCAAGTAATGACTTCGAATGAAGAATGAACCTTAGCAGCAGGATGTGGCCAAACTCAGGATGGGGAAGTGTCAGTATTGATCTCCCTGTATATAGCCCAGTTTTATGAAGGAGATGGCAGGTGCTTGCTCTTGGGCACTTATCTGGTAATTAGCTAACTAAGAGACAAATCTGTTTCCTAGAGATGACCAGCACAGGCTTCATGGCTTTGAAAATACATTACAGTGAATTACAGGATGTATATTTACTTGTAATAACACAGATACCATTTTGCAGTGTGTCTTCGTAGATACGATTCCACAGGACTGAAATGTTCTCCTTCTTTGAAGGATCATAGGGATTTTAAAAATAAGGGTTTTTTAAGGTTGTGTTTTGAACACAACAATTTTCCCAGTTTATTTTGTTAGCTGATGAAAGAATGACAGAGTTAGCAGTATGCGAATGCTCAAAGACTGTTCTACAAATGAGATTATTAAATGAAATGCAATACAGTTTTTATAGCACAAGCCTTCAGAGACCATCACCTTTTTCTTTTCCTTTTAAATCTTCAGATGACAATGACAATTATAGGGAGGTCAATGGTAGCTACAGGCAAAGACACAAAAGGTTTCCATCAGAAAGTGTACCCCAGTAAAATGAATAGCTAGACCTGAAAAAATATATTCATGCCACAGGAACCACCAATATAACTGAATGACATTCACATATCAACAGTGAAATGACTAATACTGCTTTTACTTGGAAGTGAAATCTCTGAGTTTATATTAAAACACTATCTTTAAGAGGAATTCTATATTCCCAAGTAGTAGAGAGCATAAACTACCAAAAGCCTTTCTAACAATTGTTATTTGCAACGAACACTGTGATAAATATCCAAGAAATATCTCAAGGGTATCTCTCTCAGCTTGCATAAAGATCTTTCACTTGGAGCAAAGTAGAACAAACTGATATATGCACACATTCTTGGCTAAACACTTCCTCTTAATCCTAGAATATGTCATAATCCTGAATTTATGGGGTTTTCATTTATTCCTGCAGAAGCAAGCATTTTAAACACTATGCTCCGAGGAGACTTCAACATATATGACAATCAAAGAGACAAAGGATATGGCCCTTCTTACACTCCAACCTCACAGATAATAAACATGGTATAAAAAAAGCATTATTAATATTTAGGAATGATACTAGTTTCCAGAGTTTCAAATTCCATACTAGCAGATAGCTGTATGATCTATACACCTTCCTCATTTTACTGTTAGAGAAATAAAGATTAAAGTATCTCCAGTGCCATAATGCAAGCCATCAATCGGGTCTCTACAATTCTTGTCATAGATTCCAGTTGTCACTAGAAGCCAACAGAGCCTCTAAAACATTTTATCTCTGTCACGTTTAAGTTTGAAACATGTTTTCATAAAGCTAGGCGATACCCTAATATGTAGTCTCCTGACAATTTCTCTTACATTCATTTTCACAGACTTTTCTGCCTAGTATTAAACACTTCCCATTCCTGGGACTGCAGATGCTCACCAAGCACAGCTGGAATCAGACCTTGGCAAAAAGGACCACTTCATGCAAGCCTGACATTTAACAGTTAATAAAGTATGACTGATCCTGACCAACTTTGTGGGTTCAGTGGTGAGATAAAGGTTTTCTTTTTCTATTGTCATGGCCTCTTTCCTTTAAGTATCCTTATTTGTTTTAGGAGGTCTCCCACAGTGCCATTTAGCATACTTTTGAGCACCTGAGGGAGTGTCTTGAAATCTGAGCCTCCTTTTTAATTTCACACTCAGTCAAGTTCAACTGCAGTTAATGGAGGACTCTCTCATGGAAACATCAAACAATGGTTACCTTCTGTGATTAGCAAGCCTAACTGCTCTTTCCACAATCTCTGTATCCCTAGTCTCTACAAATGATTCGTCAGCCTTTCTCCACAATAAAGATTACATGAGAAAAACCTTTCTTGGCTTGCTGTCTATTTTATGCTAGATAATCATGATAGCACCTCCGCGCTCTAAGACATCAAAGAACAGTAAGTATCCAATCTACAGGCTGTAACAAATATCTCCCCTCAGGAGAACATTTGTAACATTCAGAGGGTGGTCTGACTAGACAACCAGCATCTCTATCTGTGAAGAACTGAAGTGCATAACACAAACTTGCACCCTGTCATGCTCAAATACTGGCAATTTGTGCCTCCGCCGAGGGTCTCCAATGAATCCACTGGACCTCACTCTTCTCCCACACAGGCTTCACATGGTGTGCTCTATCAGGTTGTATCTGACAATTCCCAGGGTTAGCTCGTGGGGAGAAAATCAATTCCACTGGAACTGACCATGAAGTAACAAGTGCTAATTTATGCTTCTTTTCTGAGACTTCATACCCTGGAGTTAGTTTATCTAAAATGCTGAACACTCATCACTGCGATTTGCTTGAACGCATGTTACACAACTTTAATAATTTGCAAGTATCTAGTTCCAAGCATTTTAAACTGACCACCATGGAATTTGTTCACTACACTAACCTTCTAGCAGACACTTTGAACATCTGTCTCGCCTTCATTTGTGAAACGAGAAGACAAGAGCTTAATTTCAGGAGGATAATATAAAAATAAACTTTACTGTTTCTGAAGCATTCAGAAATTTACTTATGGGGGTCATAGGAAAGGTTAGAAAGAAACTAATAACTCCCCTGAGAGTGAGGTTTAAACAGCATGTAGCAAATAACACTGCTATTACACAATGAACAATGAAGAGGGAAAACATCTAATAATAGCTTATTAAATGAATAGTATCTGCTCTGTGCACAGAGGGAAACAAATCTGCGTGTGTGTGTGAAAATAGTGCATAAGCACATAATTAAAGGCTGAAACATAATATGGTTGTCATTTGCATGGAAAAGAGGAACTGAAACTAGATTTTCCTTAGTTCAGAGTACTTCACACTCCAAAGAATCTGTGCAAATATGTACATTAAAAATATCATTCTTAGCTTCTACTTGTTATCACATGTTATAGGTTTTCAATACCCTTGCAGCGTTACACTCTTCTCTATATTGAAAAGGACTCTGCTCTGTAGAACAGAATCCATTGTATCTTAATACAGCTTGCTTGGTTCTTTTGTTGTTCCTTCTGTCTCTAGGTGAATACAGTTATTAACTGGAAGCGATTCCTGAGCAAGCAGTGTCCTCGATTCCATTTCATTATCTCTGCCCATCCTAGGAACTTTTGAGCCTGCTCACTAACTTCAATAATGGAAGAGCAAACCAATGAGTCTCATAAATGTCAAGGGCTCGCAAAACGAAACCAAACCTAGCCTAGCCAAGCCAAGCCAAGCCAAACCATACCAAACCAAAACAAATATCTGAATCAGTGCTCCACCAAGGGAAAGGCCAAAGCCCAGCCTCAACAATCTGTTTCCTGACATAATCCTGCTGACCAGTCTGTACTCCTAAAACTCCAAATTGCTTGCAATAGTTACATAAACTACCTACGACATTTTTTTTTTCCACAGGGCAGTCAGAGACGATCTGGAAGACGTGGAGAGGAGGCTGTGGGTTTCTTTGCTGTAGAAACATTGAACCAGAGGACCCAAAGCACGGGAACTTGGCTTTGTTAGATCAACTACTCACTAGTTCATTCTCTAACTCTGTAAACGCAGCTTTCTTGTATAGATCATCTCTGTTTTACAGTGTTTCAAAACTAAATACAAGACCCAATGAAAACTGGACAAAAATAAATATGAAAGGAGGGGGGGAGGTTGGACTGGCTATCATGGGGAACAGTGTTTTAACAAACTAGCTTGCTCCTAAATACAAAGAGTCTTCAGTTCCCACTCCTCCCCACCTGTTCACAGCTGAGGGACCTATCTGATTGCATGCTACCACTGTACAGCAACGTAGGACATGAGAAGGATTTTACATAGTGAACTTGTAATATCTTTCCTAAAATTACATAATACTAAAATACAGTGCTTTGAGGAGAAGAAATTAAGAATATCTGAGATAAACACAATAAATCAGGGGATAACCTGAAAATGGCAAACACATACGAGGTGCCTACAGGGGTGAGATACGCAAGCCCACGGGATGGTAACTGTGGGACTTAACCTAGTCTTTAACAAATTGATGGGATGCTTCATGCCTCCGTACTAAAGCTTAACAGAGCTACAACAGATTTTTATTGCACAAGATACTCTCCCAAGCATAACTCTAACTCATTCCTTTACAGCTATTAGGAGTTGCACACTGGGCTTTCCCCTGTGGTTCTGTGACAAAATCCGATTATGCTATGGAATTTTAAGCACTCCTCAGTGAAAAAATAATGAACTAATGATTCTTTGGACAGAGATACATGTAGAATAGTTGAAAGAGGAAAAGAATTCCTGTCATTCTAAGCACTACTTCCATTACTTTACCAAATTAAAGTTCTTGTATTTAGAAAAGCTGTGTCAGAAATGGATATTCACAGCCATCCTTTTTGTATGATAATGATGTTATCTGAGCTTATCAGAGATTTTGCATACGAGAGTTGCAAAACAGATTCCATACGGGTAAGATAAAGCACAGTCGGACTGAGTGAAATGACTTACAATCACATATGAAGCCGTGTCAAAACAAGGATGAGATTTAAAAAAAACAATCCTCTACTCCTGATAACAAGTCCTTCCTTGAGGACCAGAAATCCATCTGGTTGATATTATGCATAGGTAGTTTTTGTCGCTATGTGATTTTTTTGACAAAGAAGAACTTAAATGTACTGCCTACACATCTTTGTTCCATCAGAAGTATTTTCACAAAAAGTTCCAAGCCACCCCAAACTAAAATGGAGCATTTTTAAAGTTCTGCCTCAGTATATATATAGCTATGAAAAGGAATCCAACAATTTGAAAGTTAAGACATTTAGTGAAAAATTTTATCATAAGATATTGTTTCAAGCATCCCATGGCTATACTGAGACTAGAGAAAAAGAATGTTAATGTCCATGTGGCTTTTCCTCTTCATTTTGCGTTTGACATCTGGCTCTCTAGACAGTCACATTTCAGTCCTTTCAGTATTGATCAATCACGCATCCATCTTGTGTTGTAGTACATGGGTACTCAGCCCTTTTTGATATGCCACATGAGTCTACTCAAGGCACTACCCTGCTTTCCCAATCCCACAACCAGACATAAACTGACTATGTGATTAATAGCTATGAGCTCTCCTCTTCCAGACACCATATATACTCTGACATGTATGACCCTGACCTGGTAGCCATTGGAAAAGAGGGTGCGCCTGCAAGTTGTCCCACACCAGAGGCTGGCAATTTCTGCACTAGCAGAAATAACAAGACTGCATCTGTGGAGAGTACTTATTTACAGGCCAAGTCCCACAAAATAGTGTTTCTACTAGTTAGGTCAGGTGAACAGTGAAGTGTCATAAAGAACATACTGACAACATGGCAACATCAACATTCATTGTAGCACTTGACTTATGCTGAGCCAGAATCTGGGAAATAACTAATTTCTTATGGAATGATGAGCTATGTAGATCAAACATGGTCTGTCTTCAGGCTCCCAATTATTTTGTGTCATTGTCACCACCGTGAATAACTAAAATTGCACACTTCTTTTTAAGAAATGTTTATCACTGAAGAATTTTTAAAATTAATGTTTTTGATTTTAAAATGATTTGTCAGCTCTTCTCCAAAATAAAGACTACATGAGAGAAATCCTTATTATTTCTTGCATATTTTGATGGCAGCTTAGATTACCATGTAATTCAACTTCAGTTTTGACTTTACACCAGGTGTCTTAATTAAAAATAACTTCATGCCAGTGCTTGAGACCTTGACAATCAAAAGTTGAAGCACCGCTGAAGTACGTTTATCTTCATCACCATAATTCCAAAGTCTCAGGCTTTTCTGTTATCTAGGATGGAAGAAATATGTCCACATTTTCCAAGATCATGATGTTGTTATTGTGGTCCTGACTCCAGTAAAAGACATGAAAGTAAATATGCTGAAATGTTAACATCTTGTGGGCTGGGCTTGAGTTTCAAACACAGGAAAACTGTGCTTGAAGCCCTCTGGCTTGCTTGGAACCTCAAAACATGAACTGTATCTGCTTAGTGCAAAATACCACTGAAGATGATGAATAATCTTTGGAATATGTTCTGATGGAAAAGAAAGGCGTATATCTGAAAGGACCATGCAAAGAGATGGAGTCCTAATTTTATGTTAGTGGGAATATATATGAGATTTGGGGTGTCTACACTATCCATATCACACTACTACCACAACCTCTCATGCTATACTCACTACATCCCTCAGTGCAGTGTGTACCTCCTTCCTAATGCTGCATCAGACAATTATACCATATCCTGTCATAGTTTCTGGATTTTAGCTGGTATGAGTGACTTAGCCTGACACCAAAATTAAGGGCCCTAATATCTGAAATAATAAATTCAAGGTGGGGGAACCCTTTAAGTCACTTAAATACACAATGGGAAGTAGCCAGCAGAAGGTTATCGAGATTGGTGTACTGCACAATAACCACAGGTAATGCTGTCTTTGACCAGCTTTAATGAAGTGCTTAAATAATTAGTTACTTTTCTAAATGTTTCTTTTACCTAATGGTCTTTGATAAAGCCCACAGGAACAGCGTGCTTTGGAACTTGTTATAAATAAAAACTGAACCTAAAGTTAAATAAATTTATGAGTCAGGTCTCATGAAAACCTTCAATGTAATAGGCAATGAGCCAAGTTTCTTAGAGGTAGAACACGAATTTTTAAAGTGCTTATTCCTCTTCTAGTTTGAGAGGAGTCCGTTTAAAAACATATTAGAGTGGGGAGAGACTGTAGCAGAAGGCAAAGGTTTCTTTCTGTTGTTGTTTGGTCCAGTAAATCTGCAACAATGTGCTTTAATGGTTAATGGCATAACCGAGACTTTGATCTGATTACATGACAAAGGGTCTAGAGCGAATGTTAAACTTGATATGGAATACAGCCTGTATAAACACAAAGTTACTGCCTTTGAAGAAGCCCTAGTTTACAAAGCCTGTTTAGATACCAAAATTTTCTGTGGATTTTCCTTAAGGATATAGTCATTCTAATATATTCAACAGGGTCACAGCAAGCTCTTTGGATATTCTAGTATAGTTAGGAGTATATTCTTTGTGGACTAAATTTAAGGCTGAATTACATATCCTCTTCATTGAATTATGGCATTTGGATATTTTAAGATATGTTTTCTCCAATGTAGTTTTCAAATAGAGCCTCATCTTTGTTATTCAACTGTAATTTAATTTCAGTTAAAGATATAGTCACCATAAGGTTGCCTTTGATTTTTTTATATGCAGACATCCCTATACACAAAGTATAATTTACTACTGATAAAAGCTTAAAAATTTTGTTTCTGTCTCCTACTGAAAAGTCTTTTCCCCTTTTTCTTTATCTTGTTTCCCTTGACACCACAAAAGAAAAAAAAAAATCTGTAATCTAATGTTACTGTGTTGTATATTAAAAACACAAATGTAAATCACTATATCCAAATACTACCCAAGCCTGAGTGGGAAACTATTATTATGAATCGATCACAGTATTCTACTATGACTCACAATTAATCCTAATATTGTTGGATCAATTCAACAGTCTTTTAATAGATTTGACAGAATAAAATATGTTATTTGCAAGATCTATATACATTTTAGTAAATTCTCATTATGATAATCAACAAGAAAACAAACGATGATATTTAGACTATTAGAAAACCATTAATCTACTGAGAATCTAATAAAAATTTTTGAACATAATGTTAAAGGATACAGAAGATCCTAATGTGATTTGCTAATTTATTTGAAATGAAATATACTTTTAAAGCAGCTTCAAGTTAAAATAAGCTTAATCTCATGACCATAATTTTTATTTGCTTTCAAAATAATCTCAAAGCTAATGAACCCTTTTACTTCAATGGTTTTGGCAACAAATATATTTCTAAAGAGGCAGAAGTTCATCATTGCAATACCTTGTATGTGTAAAATCAAATCTCCCGCTGACCTTTCATTAGGTGATGGGGAAAGCTATATGACCCTTTGAAACCTCAATTTCCTCTTATGATCTCCATGTGCCTTTTTCATGCCATCCTATTTAAATATTCATGTAGAAAGACTACTATGATTACAGCTTTGATAAATGAAGAATAGGTAGAAAAATTATCTGTCCAAGATACAAATATCTCAGGCATCTGACTGTGCGTTTGCTTGCAGGGAAAGAAGAGAGAAGGAAGGAATGACAAGAGCAATACTGCCTACGTGAGCTTTCTGGTGATCTAGAGTAGTAATTAAAAATTATGACTAAATGCTACAAGCAAAGACACAATGGGCAAAATATCCTTCACATACCTTTGTATTAAAGTCTACTGCAGAAGCATAGAAGTCAAACCTCTAATAGCTTTTGCTGGCACAATGAATTGGAAATAGATGACTTCCAAAACAACAGGAAAATTGAAAAAAAGTTGTGGCTGCTGCATTTTTTATCTCCTGAAAGCCAATTAAAAATTAGTGATTTTTTAACCTGGTACATGAAATAATAGAGCATTACTTAAAAAGCTTTTTGATTCTTTCCAAAGAGTCTGTTAAAGCTCCAATTGAAAAGAATAAATATTTTTTAAAAATCTTCTAAATATTACAGGGAGTGTCAAGTAGTTAAAATTGCCATTGCTACGCATTTCCAATTTGTGCCTCCGCCAAGGGAGAACAGAACCCACCCACTCATCTTGCAGCGCAGCAATCAGCAGGTCAAGCTGATTTTTTAGCACTTGGAGTTTAATTCTGGAGGCAGGAGGGGTAAAACATTTCTGTTTAACCTTCTCTCATTCTCCAGAAAATGACTCCCAGTTGAATCCCAGACATTTCTATTTCCTTTTCTTGCATTCACTGCACAGGATTAACGTAGTTATGTAATTTAAAGTGACTAGACAGTGACTTTCAGCCAAATAACATCACTTGTTAAGGAAATGAAAAGTAAATAAACTAAAGTTCAGATCTTTTCACCTGAAATGAGACTTAAGCAAGCATTTGTTTGAAAAGGGGCTATGCAATATGTGTTGTTTCAGCTGAGCTTTAATAACTGTAGTTGAAATTCAATCCTGCCAAACCACAGGCAGAAAGACAATGTACCCATTAAACTAAAGACCTCAGGATAAAACTACTTGGTGAAGGTCTTAATGCTGATGGTTGGGTTTGCTGCCTGTTTTGGGCTTGCATGGCTGGGTTCTGGTGGAGAAGGGGGGGCTACAGGGGCAAACTTAAGAGGTCACCTAGCCCATACCCATGATCTAAGGCAGCTGGCATGCATCTCTAAGAGATATTTGCTAAGCACGTTCCTAAAGACCAGCACTGATTTAAATTCCCCAAGCACTACAGATGATCCAATCCAGTGCTGATCTAACCAGCAACATATTCTGCCCATAAGAAAAAAAATCTATCCCAAATTTCTGAGCTTAAAATGAGAAATGTTGAGCTTTCAAGTAGAAGAAAACTTCAAATCAAGTCAAATCCCAAAAGAAAACAAACATGATGTGTAAATAATGTGTAGATCACGAAAAGGCATCTAAGAAACAGCACGTTATAAATGTTTGGAATTTTTTCAGGGAGAAATGAGACTTTCTGAAGGTCCTTTGTAAAAACATCCATAGATAGCATTAAACTCCACTCTTAGAAAGGAAATATCTTTTCTTACTTTAACTTTATAGTGACCTTAGTGATATAACTGAAGAAAACACAAGAAAAACTATTAATTAAGGAAAACTGAACACCATCTTACAGGATCTCTATTTACAGCCAGCAGGGAACATGACTTAACATATTAAATAAAACAGATTAATACATGCAAAATCACTATTTGCATGCCTCACAGTACAATCAGTTGTTTCATAGAAAATAGGAGAGAGAACAACTGAACCAGCAAAAGGGATGTATTTTATTTTACTTTACCTTTCTTCCTTGGAAATTCCTATCTTTCATTAGCATTTCTCATGCTTTCTATAGTTTCTATAATTTTATGAAAGATTCCCCCTACTTGCACCTCTATGCCAGCTTTTGAGTCAAAATTTTCTTCCTCATTCTCTTTTTTCCCTACATCTCTAATTAATTCCTGTTCAGGAAAACAAAGTGTTCACAACTTTGAAACACCAGCATATTTAAAAACTCTGCTTAATAATTACTTCAGTTTTATGCACATCTTCCATATTTCCTTCCAAGTCCTTGAACGAAGTTTCCAATAGAGAGGTCTCAATTCTGCCATGATTTCTTTCATTTCTGTTCCAGCAGAAGACAATTTCTTCCCCCTTCCCCATTTTATTTTGCCTGCAAGTTAAGCACCCTTTCTACCTGAGATCAGAGAGCTCCCTTTAAGCTATACTTTGTTGATTTTTCTTTCTGGCAGGCTATAAAAAAGCGTTTGATGTACACATCTTCCCTGTTTCCTAACATCAGAAAAAAAGGCTGGGTAGTGTTTAGAGGTCATCTCTTGCTAATGTAACTAGAAAATACTTGTGGGTAACTGGGAGACCAGAAACATAAAGGTGCTTGAGTAGTATCCAGAAGCACAATGCTACAATAACCTACTGCAAAAAACGAAGGCAGGATGGAGAGAAAGGGGAACAAGCAGACGGGCCAAGCAATTGCTTGCTAACTGAAACTCGGCCCACTCTTCAGTTTCCTCCGAAGATCCCAGCGACTGGAATGACTATAAGCTTGATGGGCTAACTGTGGATATGGCCTGGGAGCCAGAGAGATGTGCACCAAGATCACTCACAAAAGGAGATACTGCAAATGGGGACTGACAGAGGCAGTGGTTCACAGGAGAAGTGTTAGACATGGAGAATGTTATCACCTAAACCAACAGAAAACAGGTAACTGTTTGAAAAGAAGGTCAGTCATAGATGCATATAGTAATAAATTATGAACATAAAATAACAATGACTTAAGTAGTCTGTTAAAATTATTTTTTCTTGCCTTAATTTTTCATCTAAGTAAAAATTCCTACCACAGTCCCTCAGACTTACAGGTCTTTAATTCTGGCAATGCATTACAATTCTGGCAGGTAGCCACCCTTTTATTTTCATCCCTCAGTCCTTTGGTCTCTTCTTATATTTCTCATCTTGCAGTACTTTTTCTCCTCTAGTCACAGAACACATGTAAACAACTAGAATTATTTTTGGAGTCCAGAAGCGTAACATACAATTTCCATTTATAACAAGAGATCATATTCTTGCAGATTCTTTTTTGTTTTCAATGATGATGTTTGGGTAAACATTTGTCTATAAACGGGTTATATTTATTAGGTATTTTACTTCATGCTGCTGAAAAACTGTCAAGATCCCTAAACATGTCCAAATAAAATTAATTAAAAATATATTAAAATGTTATTTTAAAAGGCAATGACATTGACTGTTGACACGCACCGCTGACTTTTCAAAACCATTTATTATCCACTGACAACGTACTTACTACAATGTGCACTGCAAACCCACCTCCAACATCTCAAAGGCTAGTTTACTAGAGTGCTTAAGAATCTAGCAGACACGCTGAAACTGCTTTACCACATCTCAAAGCGCTGAAGTACATCCTTAAAGCTTTGTCAACTCCAAACCTACATCCATGAAAGAATATCACATCTGCAGCATTTACATCTCGCTTCTTCCCCTGTAAAACTTAGTAGAATTCTTGATCAAAGGTCTGAAGTACTTATTCACTGTTATTTGTAACTGCAGTGGGTAACTCACAACATGCTTTTTTTTGTCTGAATGATTGTTTTTAATGTTACACTTTTTAATTCCCGGACCACATATATCCTGTTTGATTTGCTAGAACCATTTCCAAAATTGCACTTACACTTCTTCATGCTTTACTGGTTTCAACTTTCACCTATATACCCTCTACTATGTATCTTCTAAACATTACTCTATTACTGAATGAGCAACTGCACATTTTAAACCCAAATAAATCTACGGTAGATTTAAATTTATGAGTTAATTGAAATTTCTAAATATAACTGCTCCCCAAAATAGCCCTCTTGTAAAATTATACAACTTGGAGACATCATTATCTTCTAAGTGGCTTTTATAAAAAAAAAAAAATCCTGGCAAGCACCTGTGCATGTTAATGCTTAATATGTCCACTACAATCAGTAAGTCCAATTGCTTTGACAGCTTTTTAACCTGAGCCGCTGACTCCAACACTCCTTTGTCCTTCCTGTCCCAACTTCTGCCATAGAATCTAACATTACTGAATGTCAAGACCTTATTTTAAGCCCATCTACTTGGTCAGCTTTTTCCTTAAAGAACATAACTGCTAAGAAATTCCACATTAATACATAAATGGATATACATACTAGGTGTGGTTTCATATATTGAAAAAGCATAATAAAAAGGTGTGCTAGAAGTATCCTGATTAAATTCTATCAGTATTTGTCAGCTTCCTACTTGGCACAGATATACGATACATTAATATTTTATGAAGTTTGTAAATTGTCCTTTGCATTCCCTCTTTTCCAGTCAAATCTGTTGATTCCAGTTGGCGAACTACTTGTATTTCTTTGGGCCAGTTTATCACGTCTGTTGCATGGTCAAAAGGGTTTAAAAAAAAAGAAGGCTCCATACTTATTCCTTCAAAAACATGACGTTGCTTGAGATGTTCCCTCTGAATTTGTCAGAAAAAAGATGAGAAAGAGAGAACTGCAATTGCAGATAAGCTCTGGTCCTTTGGAGGTATTCCTCATCACAGAATTTATAAAAGTTCCTTCTTTCTTATGACGGGTCTGTGGGTTGCTTTGACAATCTCACATTATGGTGCTCTCAAATTTTATGTTTATTTTTTTAGCCATGAGATTAATTTCCTGAAAAAACGTACAGTTTTGAAAGCTTTCACTTTTTCTGTGAACAATCCTCATTAGAGAGAAGTACAGTTGTGATGTATTTTGAAACATCATTTACTGTGTCCTACGCAAGCTAATGAAAATAACAGCAAGTGATGCCACTACAAAACCAGCATCCTTTCAACTGCTGCAGACAGCGCCCTGCCTCAGCAATCTATGCCTCTTCTTGATGGTACCTGCACAACAGGTAAGGGGTGTGCTGCAGCCCCAGTCATTTACACGGTCAGTAGGAAAGAGCCAGGAGCTTTCTTGAACAGGAACGGACTGAAGCATATCAAGGCTCTACTGCAGTACTGCCCGTTACCAGATCCCTCTGATCTGCATTACCTCAATCTACATTTAAATTTGTAGTCTTCTCTGAACTGGATCTCATCATGGACCAGCAAACATAAAAGACTTCAGAGAAGTCATGACAGGGTGAGACTAGAGGTCCACTAGAATCTTACTGAGTGCTTCAGGTTGCCACCAGCTACAGGAGGCTGGTGAATGGAGACTTTCTGCCCAGAGGACAGCAGAGCTGAGCAATGGAAACATGCCTGGTCTTAAAAAAACACCTGGCAGCTGGCTACCCATCCTTTCAAGTCTGGGAATATAAAACAGGCCCTAATTCTTGCTCATTTGCATGTGAAGTGGGAAGGAGAAAGTGATAAGGTCACGTGTGTTCTTTTTACAACCAATTTTAAGTACCTCTTCCTTCCCTCCATTAAATACCTTGATAGCTTGATTTAACTTAAAAAGTATCCAAGGTTTTACTTGTGCATGCTGCCCTTTTGAAAATCTGGTGGAAACCCTTGGGATCGTGTTGAAGATCCAAGATCTTTGGCTACTTTTGACGGAGTATCTGCATATGTACATTCTGAGCTGTAGCTTCTTTCTCTCCTCAACCTGCCAACTGTGCACACAGCAAGCCATATAAAGGGTCATATGACATATGTCGCTCCTTTTATCTTGCTCATAAGCATCTTAGGTTAGAATTATTGGTCTTGAGTACATCTAGCAGGAAACATTTCCCATCAGTCCAACATAACAAAAACAACATAACGAGCATCTTTCACACAGCCAAAAAGCAATGATGACTTTTGTGACAAACTGACTTTTTCCCCTTGGAACCTGAAGAAAATTCCTGATTTGCCACTTACACATGATTTGCCAGGAGGAACTTTCTGCTCACAATTTCAGTTCACGCTCTATATTATACATTGTTCAAGTGTGATTAAAAGCCTTCACCTGCAGCTTCCCTGTACAACAGAAGTCCCATGTACTGAAGTATTAAGAGTGTAGTTTTTTCCAGAAAGCAAAGTTCCTAACACGTCTGGTGGACCAAACACAAAGAAGATATTCCCTTGAAATGGCAGACACAAAAGCAATGAAAAGCAATCTGCCTTACCATTTGCACTGGGCAAATGCATTCCAGGTACTCATTCATATTTGCTCAAAGGGCAGGAGCAGACCTACACATCTCAATAAGTTCTTATGGAAATGACCGGTATCCTGGATTTTAATAATTTTGTCTCTCATTTTTAACATGCAAAATTTCAGTCAGCAGTCTGCTTGCTTGTTCCCATGCCACAAGCTTCTGGCAGGATGTACTCAGTTTAATGACAGGCTTGGTTCTGTTCCAGCAGATTATTAAAAAAGAAAATGTTCTGATGAAAACATCAGATGCTTTTAAACAGCTACATAGTCCAATCAGACAATTTGAGGGTTTTGGCTGTTTTTTCCTCTCACAGACCCTTATCAGACCAATATACACACACGCACAGACAGTATTCAAAGGAGAGTTTAGTAATGTGTTTGTGCTTAAGTTTCATGATCTGCCAAACACATTACAGTAGGTGCATTATTGCTGGTCTATGTTTCCAGAGCCAGGTTTATTCAAGAGGCCAAGTCAGCTTAGCTTAACACGAATTACATAAGGTATGCATTGATTACTTCTTTTAAATGCGACGACTTAGAACTCTAACAAGTATGCATATATACTTTAATAATTGTCAACAATTTACTGTAAAAGCAGCAAGGTGGCTGATAAAATGCCAATTATCCTTCTTCAATGCACTAAATTATTGCTACATATTTTTGGAGATCCTAACAACAGTGCTGGAGAAAGGACATCAAATGATGCTTAGAAATGTGATACACATTTTCATTTCACACTCCATCAGCTTTTACAACTAGAGCTCCATGAAAAAGTATGAGAATACTTGGCTAACAGCCATATCTACTGAGGTGTAAAATAAGGATCAGATCTCTTTCTAAAAGAGTTTCATTTTCTTTACATGACTAAATCAGATGTTGACCTTCTTCCAAAATATATTATAAATATTCTGTACCTCTGCCCATCGATTAGTTTTGAATCTCCAATTTTGACTTGTTTTAACAGACATGCAATCAATGCACATTCTTTGCAACAGCTCTATATAGCAGAATAAACAGATTCATCCCTCCACTATACCACAACTGAAATACACTGACTTATATAATCACTTGTGTTACATTTTTTCCAAATCTAGTAAGTTCTTTCCTCATCTTGCACCCTGGAATAAGAACCAAGCATTTTACTGCTATTACAGTCAGCAAACTAAAGCTATGGACATCAGAAAAAACAACTCTTAAATTCAGATTTCAATCTGTCAGGAAAGATTAAAGCTTCATGCATACATAAAAGGGGAACTATAAAATGATAACAGATACATAGATGGAATCATTATGCTTGAACAGCTGCAGTTTCAACAGTGTAGTAAAGCAGAAAATATCTTTTACTCACCTCTGTTAAACCAGAGACTTCTCCTTTTGCTAACGGTCTGGTGATGGATGCAGTGCAAACTCTGGCATCTGACACTGGTTGTCCCTTCATAAAATGTTTCCCAGCTTCATAAATATTCACTTCTACCATCTTACCCATTAACAGAGGATCCTTTGGCACAAGAACCTTTCAAATAAAGACATAGTTACTAAATACCATGCAGGACATCAGCATCTCTAGTTTCCACTCAGAAAACACATTTTTTATAAACATCAAAGCAAATCCTAAAACTTAAGAATTTTAGTCAGCAGCACACACTACAGCCTGACACACTTGACTAGTAACATCTCCAGCTTGCATTCTTCAAGAGCTTTGCAGCGTTAGATCAGTTCTTTTCAACTTCAACTGATTCCTGAGTCGTGTTTTCAGATTGATGAGAAAGTTGGGCTGGAGTTGCAACATTTGAATCCAGGCCCAAACAGTTCCCAAGGTGCTTGTACTCCAAAATCCTAGTAGACTGCTGTAAAGTGTCCTATTTTCATATCTATCCCATTATAGTTAAGAACCCCGTCTGTAACTGCTTCAGGACATAAATTTTGCCCTTCCTTCTGTTTGATTGTTCGGGTCCTTTGCAGCTGAGATGCATGATTGACAATGAATAATAACGGGTGAGCGTGTTTTTTGGGCCAGCAACTGATGCCACCCCTTCCTGAATTTGCACAGCCATGGTATTAGAGTCCCATAAGAAATACACATCATAGAAATTCCTGAGTCATGCATGTTACAAAAGAAAGAGTCCAACATACAGGAGTGACAATTTTTGCTGTAAGAACAAACGGCATAAACTGGCTCTAAGAACAGAGAAGCATTTAAAAAGGAAAAGTGGAGTTAAACAATTAAACAATGAAAATGTGAATCACAGAGACTTATTTAATCACATTTACTTGAAGCTCATCCATACACAAATTCAAGTTTTTCAAAGGTGATAGGCATATGCATATATGTTGATTTTTGGATGCTGAAATGCCCTGAAAATGGCTTGATTTTTAGACAACACGAGCCCTGGGTTTTCAGAGGAAAATTCTATGCCAACCACATTTGGAGAGCATTCTGTTGCCAAACAGTGCCTTTCTGTTTTCACCTCTCACAAGTGTTGCTTATCCCACTTGGAAGAAATCATCGCCAGTAGTTTCCCTCTTACCCTGAAGGCTCAAGGTGTTCATGGCTGTAGGAGTTTCCAGATTCTAGGACTCTGGTAAGCTTCCAAGAAAAATAGGCATCTTTGCCTTTCAGAGATGGGCAAGCTGAGACTAACTGGAACCAAGTGGCAAACACAAAGCCAAGATCCTAATGTTGTGACAGTATGAAATGTGACTAGATTACAGTTTTTCCCATATAATTAATCTTGGGCAAATTTAAATCAACGGAAAACTAGGTAACGAAGTTTCACTGGGCCTGCGACCTCTGTATATATCACCATATGCAAAATGGCAGCAACTAAGTATAAATCCTCAGGGGCAGACATTGGTAAGTGACTTACTACTTCAGGAAAAGAAGGAGGCTAAATGAAAATATCCTGGAGGTGCTGTAAACAAAGAAGCAGCCAGACCTGGTGTACAGTTACACATTTTTCTGATGTATTTGTTAGGAAAAAAAATCCCCAACCATATTTCTAATAAACGAAGGTATACCAACAGAAACCCCCACCTTGCCTGTTCTTCTGGCAAAGTACCCTTTGGTCAGTACAGACCACTCTGTTCAGTGAACTACTTTAAACCACGCACCAAAGCACACCTAAGGGCAGTCCTACCCAGCAGACTGTCAGTGCAGCTCACTCCTGTGGCTTTTAAGAGAACACTTCTTGGATGTAGATGAGCTTAGTGAGGAGATAATAGGCTTGGTAATTATTTGAGTTAACAGAGCACTACAGTAGGACTCTGAGCTTCAACTTCCAAAGTATAATACGATATTTAGTGACTCAAGAATGGTTTCCAATTTACTATCATTAAATTTACTACTATTAAAGTTAGTCACCAGCACCAACTCCTGTGCTTATCTGGGCAAACAGTAGGGTACTACCCTTGTCGAAAATGCTACGTGTAAGATTTTAGGGAAAAGACCTACATCTTAGTAATAGAAACTATTTATTCCATAATAAAATTTAAAATTACTCCCTATGTTCTTGCTTGTATTTTGTGCCTTTTTTTTATTTTTGGTCACACACCACTTTTTCTTTAACTAATGAAACTTTCACAAAACAAGCATTGAACATTAAAAAGCTCCAAGCAATTTGTTTTTAATCTCTATATGGAAAACCATGTTCCTCAAATCTGACTGATAAGCTACAAAAGCAAGGAACACCGATACGTAATGTAAGACTTGGAGGTTAGACACGTAACAAAAAGAGATTTATAAATAAACCTAAGCAACCAAAACCTGAGGAAAAAAATAATCAGTGAACCAGATATCTAACAGAAATAGATATTTCAAGAGCAGCAATGTTACTAATAAAGCAAAAAGAATTAAATAAATGTTTGAACGTAAGCTGGAACCAGAAGAAAGCACTATTGGTGACTATGTAAGCACAGCCATCACCAACAGCCTCTCTAGGTTCCAGAAACACTATAACTGAAGTTGGCAAAAGCAAACTGTAGAGAGCTCGGTGCAACAAAATGGAGAACAAGCCACAGGCAAAACCAGAACGAGAAATAATGATGATTCAGAAAAGCCAATTTTATGGGTTTTTCCGCAAGTCATCTTCCTTCGAGCAAAAACAATAATTTTGTGAAATTGAGCTAGAAAGTACGTACACAGCATCTAAGATAATGTTTCTGTGCAGAAATAATGAATTTGTAGACAGTACATTAAGGGGAATACAACATACAAGGCTGAAGTACTAAACTAAAGAAGTTTCTCGGACATCCTATTTGTTTTTTTTTTTTTCAAATTTTATTGCCTGAAAGGATTTTCTGAAAGATATATGGGAATTATCAAGATTCAACTACTCAGGAAACAATGCTTTGGAGACACAGAAATTAAAATTACTGCAATAATTAATGGCTTCTTAAACCATTTGGATATATAGCATGTACCTTTCTCGAACACCCACCGTGCGTTTCTTAAGATAATTTCAGGTAAATGGCATTTACAACACAGAAACAAAATATCTCATTAAAAGTCTTGATGGTCATACCTTTCCTGTAAAATATCCTTACTTCTTTAATTGTTCTTTTACTACAACACATTGCATTGCTAAGATTATCAGAAAGCTAATATAAACCAAAACGATACTTTGTTTATTTAACTGTACCTGCTCATAGAAAGGATTGTGAGCAACATAGTAATTGGAATCAAAGGATTCTTCTGTTACCAGGACCCTCTGCCTCTCACCAACCTGGAAAATAAAAGACAAGATAGATGACTCAGAAAACAAAAATAATGAATTGTGTTTAGAAGAAAGCTGCGACTCCAAGTAGTCATCAGAAATAACCAAATTCTTTGAGGAAATTAAGTGTCAGTAAGAATGTGGGGCAGAGAAAGTCCAGCTCTAAAACTTACAGGGTTAGAAGAAGAGCTGAGGGCTAAAACTGTAGTACTGTAATGGCTTAACATGGACATGCAGCTCCAAAATGTAAACTGACTATTACTCACTTTTGCAATAGCAAGTAATAACATCAGATGTGCACAGAATCCATCACAGATTCATCCAATGAGAACACTCACCTTCAGCATAAAATCCTGCAATCAACCACGAAAAGTGTAGTTGATTGCCCCCCCCCCCCCCCCCCCCCCCCCCAGCCCAGCCCAGCCCAGCCCAGCCCAGCCCTGCCCAGCCCTATAACAAATAAAACAATTAGAAGCAAATTAGAAGCATCTGAGAGAAGCAGGGAACCGGAGCAAACTGCACCAGTCTGAGATGCCATGAAGGTTGCCTATTTGCCTCCTTCTTTATTTCAAAAGCCACACTTGTTATTTACCATGATAGGGCATCTCTTTCCTTTCCTGGTGACCCCAAGACAAATTTGACTTTCCCCAAAGTTCAAAATCCCCTGCACAACACCTTTTGATTTTGTCCATTACCGATTTGCATAATAAAGTTTATAACCTAACTTCTGCAAGCCTGAGAGGACATTTAGCTCACATTTTTAGTCTGAGCCCGTCTTTATCTATTTTGTTTTCTTCTAAATGTACCCTGGATTCTTTCCAAACTATCTGACAAATGCATTCTGAAAATTACAACTGTGTAGCAGGTTAAATTTACTTACTGCTTTTATTGCTGCCACTATTCTGAGAATCAAAAATGGTTTCACATTTTACTCCAAAATTAATATCTGTGAGCAAAGCCGCCCTCAAGACTCTCCTCACTCCCTGACAGCCTTCCACCACATCCTAGCGGCAATTGTTATGTAGAAGTTTTAAGGCCTCCATCCATGGAGGTCCATGTGAATTAGCAAGAAGATGCAGATCAGATAATAATGCTTTGATTCTTTAAGGTACAACCAATAAAAGAAAAGATTAGGATTTTCTTGCACAGTCGATGCCAGAAAAAAGAACATGAAGTAGTAAGAACAGGGATATCGCATCTACATCACAGTGCATATATACCTATGTTATATATACATATATATATATACACACATGATACATTTATAGTTGTCCACTCTCCAAACAGAAAGACTTCATAGAATAACTCTTGCCTTCCATTCCCTTCCCTGTGCATGGGCCTGGAGTATTCTCAGAATAAACCTTGGAGAGCAGGGGAGACAGCAAGCACCCATCTCATTTCCCCAAAGGCACTTCGAGTTGATTCTCCAGGACCACAAGTGTGGGGTACACAGCAGAAGGAGCATAAGGCCCGAATTACAGATCCAGTATAGAAGAAGAGATGTATATGTTTTTGCACCCTTTTAAAAGGTGTTTTTTGCACATTTTAAGAGTTGTATATAGCACATTTAAAGTTTCCAGTCATGTTTCTTTGTGGTCTGCAATTACAAATAACAACAGATACAACATACTGGAATGGTAGTAACAAAAGTCCAATGTAACCATTCACCATTCCTCTAAACAGTAAGGTGTTTTTTTTTCTTTCAAGAAAACAGTTATTCAAATCCACAGAGAACTTTTAGAAACACATGTCAAGAAGACACTGGAGATAACTATGCCAATAATAAGATTACAGGGAACATGTCCAAACTTTTGTTGTTTCTGTAATATTTGACAGCACAGCTTTTAAAATCACAGCTCCCTATTTGCTGTAGCACTACAGTACCAAAGCCTCAAATGTCAAGCAATATTATGAAAAAAAGGAGGGCAAAATCTTAGATAAGGAACACTCACGATTGGGAAAACATGCCACCACTGAAAAACACCCAGGCCAATCACCAAGTCATGTCCTCACACTGTAATTATTTTCCAGTAACATAACCTAGCAGAGAGCTGGCTCAGAGCAACTCTGGGTGTGTTACTCATTTCATAATTATCTTGTGGTTCCCTAGTTCTTTCCGGTTGTAACATTCTGCTGTCATTGTCCCCATGAATCCTGTCTGTGAGGTAGTCACAGAATCACAGAATTGTCTTGGCTGGAAGGGACTTTTCAGATCAAGTCCCAACTATCAAGCTAACCTGTCAAAACTGCCACTAAACCATGTCCTTAAGGACTGCATCTATACATCTGACCCCAAACACCTTGGAGCATACTCAGTACAAACACCTCCAGAGATGGAGACTCCACCACCTCCCTGGGAAGCCCATTCCAATGCCTAACAACCCTCTCAGTGAAGAAGTGTTTCCTCACACCTAATCTAAACCTCTCCTGGTGTAAATTGAGGCCATTTCCTCTTGTTCTATCAGCAGTCACTAGGGAGAAGAGGTCAGCCAACAACTCCCCACCACATGTAGTCCTAGCTACATGTGTAACTTTCATACCCTCAGAGGACAGAATCACAGAATTGTAGGGGTTGGAAGGGACCTCGAGAGATCATCGGGTCCAACCCCGATGAAGTTCGAGCTGACTCTGAGGTCAAAAATATTTTCAGTATCTCAGAAGAGCTGCTGGTGAGGTACGCCAAGCAAATTAAAAAAAAACAAACAAAAAAACCAACCCCAGAGTGAAGAACACCTGTGTTTGATCATTTGATATAACCATTATCAACAGTGGCAGACACACATTGCCAGGTGTTTTTATCTTTGCTTCTACGAGCAAGAAGAGCTCAGGTCTCCATGTCTCAGTGGGCCAGGCAGAGCTGCTGGACTCAGAATTTCTCGGGAACTGGAGAAAATCAGGAAGTCTAAATTCATCAACATAGCATCAAAACTGTGGCATTATCAGAGAGGCCAAACAGCCTGTACAGATTTACAGCACATACATAGACACACACAAGACTAAGGGATACACTGTAAGGAGCACAGGTAAAGACAGCAACTGTTTACTTGCTCAGTTTGTAGCCTTGGCCAAAGCTGAGCTCATAGAAGAAAGACATTATTCAGCTATTTGCAGACTCTTGCCATAACAACAGAAAAGGAAAATTCCATTCAATGAGTTAGGCCACTGGGTATTCATGATCTACAAGACTAATTGGCTACACACATTTGTAAGACAGAAAATGACTAGCTATCCTGCATCCAAGTATAATTAAGAAGAAATGTAAGTATGCAGAATGCAGCTTTGGTATTTAAATTTCTTCAAGAAGTGGAATATGTCATCATTTCTGCAATTATTCCCCTGGGATCTCTAAGTGCCTAAGTTTCACCTCTCTCAGAAAGAATTTAAATATGCAGAAACCAGACACGATATCTAATAACAGTAATAATTATAATAACCTTTGATGATTTTTTTCCAGGCATGTACCAGCAGAAGCAATTCAGTATCTTATTTTTATTCCTATTCTTTCATCTGCTTCCACAGGTACGCATGAGTTCCAGCTCTCAGGGGCCTGTAATTCTGACAAAGCATCTGAAACTGAGGAAGCTCAGCCCTGGCATCTCCGTTTGGAAAGATTCCTACAGAACCAGGATTTTTCTTTTTTGTTTTGTTTACAGAGGATAGCATGAAAATGATAATAAATAATAGCAAAAAACTTGCCTGGCAACTTCCCCTGTCCCAAGGCAGACTGGTCACATCATTCAGACAAGGAGAATTTGTTTTCATCCAAAATAATGCAACCAGCACTGCTGGTCCTATCACTTCCTACGCTGCAACAGTTGCCAGGCAGTTTGTAAATCTCAGAATTAGAAATCACATCAATAACGAACTTTTATTTCATCTTCATTTATCCTACAGGAAATTCTGACAAGATAAATCTGTGACTCAGTTTTCCCTTTACCAAATACTATTAAAAGCAGTTTTTCCCTGTTGTCTGACTTTCTAAAATGAATGAACGGTAAGAAATGTCAAACACCCTTCTTGGCTGCAGTCAAATCAGGTTTGTTTTTTAAACCAAAACTGACTGAATCATAAAACACAAGACTGATTTTAAAAAAAAAAAATTTACAAACAGCTGCCATTGCCAAAGCCTCCTTCAGGTTGAATTCAATTCATAGTGGAACCAATGAACATCTCTACATGCACGTTGAAGGAGGCTGACTTTTAATCTGACCTCAAACATTGTGGAACATACTTAGTACAAGGCTTGGAAGCCACACAAAACTACTTCTCCTTATTTGTTATTGAAACACATCATAAAACAGGTAATAAAAAATACACGTATAAATTGTGACAGTGTGTGTGTTTTAGCATTCTGTTGTACAGAGTATTTCTGGTAAACATGCATATTTTGACCTTCACTAAGTATAACAAACTTTAAGCAAAAGTAAATTAGACAGTGTTCATTCTAAATCAATTCTGGTATTCTTCTCTCCTGATTTTTCAGTTGTGGTCTAATTATTTAAAACATACTGTAATAACTATGCAGATGATACGTCCTTCTCTATAAAGCAGAGAACTGCTCTCTGTAGCAACTTTTATGAATCACATTAATCTTTCTGTAAGTAGAAGCCAAATTTCTTGAAAATTATAATTAAGCATTATCTAAACCGTCTATTTATACATTGTAGGTGTTTTACTCCTCCTGACAGACAAGTCTAGGTGTGCCACCATCTCCAAAAAGTTTGTTGAAACTTATGACATGGTCCTATTTTGATGATACCCGAACACCTCTGTCCCCTAACTCTCCTTTGCACTGTTTCCTTCTGCTATTCAGTACTGCTCCTTCAACGTTTAGGGCGTGTACAGCTTTCCTTTTCTGAAGGTAGTTCAGGAGAAAGAGAATGGACAAGCCTAAGAGTTTTTCCAGAGTTGTTAGGGGTTTAAACATGGAGACTGGAAAGCAGTAACGTCAAAACAGTCCAGCTCTTGAGTATGGCAATGTTTAAGCCAGCATAAAATTACTTTCTAGCATTCAGCTGCCACTTTACTAGGGCTTATGCTACCACTGCTGTCCAATTCCAGATGGCTAGGTGCCTCTTTTTTGTTATGTGATGTTTAGTGCATAACCCTGTACAGAAATGCAGCAACAGAGTGACATTAATATTTAGAGTCCTGTCTTCTACAACATGCAAGCATCAACCAGATTAATCTTTACATGTGTCTGGATCATTTTACACCTGAAGAAAGAAACAGAGAACCTGACCACTGAAGAGTAAGAGGCAGAATTCACCACACGAATTTCATGTGTTCCTACACCCTCCTCCCAAAGCCAGAGGATGCTGCCTCAGTCCTACAAGGCCACTAATTATTAAGGAAAACAAAGTTCTCAATCTCTTACATAGATCACAGAGCTAGGTATCAACTATAAATAGATCTCTTACAGGACAGTGGATATTACTGGTCCCACTATCAGGCTGCTTTGTACTTATATCCACTGTGGCTACATTTTACCACTTCACACTTGCTATGAGTCAGTGTTTTTCCCTGACTTACACTGGTCATTTACTTGCAGCCTTGGAAACAGCATCGAGTGGTTGTCTTTGCACGTAGGAAAGTATTTAGTTTGAAACTGGAGAACTCCAACATCCCAAGTGAAAAGCTGACAGCAATCATTTCACTGTCAACCAATACAGCTGACTTTGTCAAACCACCATTATGAAGCTGCCCATCTTTAAACAAAGCTAAGGGACCTTTATTCTAAAATGGTTACACAAAACGTAGGATTTATAAAGTAGTATCTAAGCAAACTGCTGGGGTTTTTTATGCACATTTGCTTCAGACATACTGCTCTTTCCACAGCATCGTTCCAGAATTCAGAATGGACACAGGCAACAGATGCCCACAGGACAACCTCTTTCAACTATTTTCCAGGCTGGCTTGAGGCTGTGCAAGCAGGAAGGAAGGATTAGGTATAGATTAAAGACAGGCAGCTCTAATAGTACACAATCAGCATAACAAAAAAGTGCCTCAGATCTTCAGCAGCAGGCAATGCAGCTCATTAAAAGCAAGTGAACACCTTCTCTTTGGTCCCCTTATGGATTTGTTGGCACAGCTATGGGGGAGGGGAAAGGTAGAGAGAGGAGGAGGAGAAAGAGAGATGGAAGGAGACTGCTTCTGCTTTCTTGGCCCATTGCTCATGCTTCAGGGTAAATAGATCCTTTCTATTACTGTGCACCTGCATCTGACTGCTTCATTGTGATTTGGTCTCCTGCTGTGAAAATGTAGCTTCTTCCAGCACATACAAACGCTGCCACGCAGCTCAGATGAAAATTGTACTCAGAGATGTGAGCGGTGACCTAAAAATGACAACTGGTCCTCAAAATACCTGATGCCTTTTACAATCTGTAACTTTCATTGCCTAGGAAAGAAGTAATAGAAGTAGCATGTTGACAACTCTGTCACATTACCTTTCTAAATTTTATTAACCGTGTACAATATTATAGAGAGAAAATAAATTTTCTGAAATGGGAGAAATACATTGCCGCTGAATGTGAAAGCAGTCTCTCTGTTTGGATCTTTCTGTTGTAAACTTGAGCTTAAGCAACAAAAGGATGAGGTGGCAGAATCGGGTTTTATTCTGGATTTGGCACAACATTGCTAAGGCACTCTGGCTGTTTCCTTGTACTCTCTGAAACTCTGTTTCCATATGTGCAAAATCCAGTTCTGACAGTTATACAGCCCACAGAGTAGTGAGCACCAAGCTGGGGAAGTTGCTGTAGTAATATAAAATACCCTACGCAGAACTGGTGTTTGGTAGCATGAGCACTTGAGAAACTGCTTTAATGTAATACTAGCAAAAGCCTCTCTCCTTTCAGCTGATCCAAGAAACCCCATAAACTGTGGCAAATGTCAACAGAAAAAGTCTAAATTAAAGACCGGTTCAAAATAGGAACAAGAAACAACTTCAGCAGGTAAAGTATGCTTAAGGTGTTCCTTTCACACCCATAACAGTTCACAAACAAAACAAAAAACTAGCCAGTCTGCCCTTAAGCAAATTTAACATTTAGATCATACACATAGGAAACCATACTACTAAAATGGATCTTCCAGAATGGAAGACGGAGTTTAGAGGAAACTTTCAGAAATATTTGCAACTTCCAGACAACTTGTCAGTCACATGGATTCTAGTGGCATGAGTAAACAAATATTTGGGTTCTTTAACTTTTATTTTGATGGCTTTTTTTTAACAAGCTACCAAGCTTAAAATCTCTGATGGTCTCTGTTATGAAAGGCCATCCTTTCAGCTTCTTCTGTGAAATTATTTAAAATGATTTAAGATTGGCTGTTTTTGTTGGAAGCAATTCCTTAAGATACACTGCATATTTCCAAGTGATTTAAGTACAGTATGAAGTGGCAGTTGCTAAGGCAACAATATGCAATTCCTGTTTCAGTGATCTCTTTTCACAGCTGCATAAACCCAGACAAGTATCAGCTATATGAGAATTTACAAATCTCCTTGGTAAATACCCTATCAAATAACTTCTCCAGAAATTACTTTAGGAACTTGCTGTACCAATCTGTTTTCTCAGACTGAAGTCTTGCTCGTCTAAACTAGGGAGAGGAAACTGCTCACCAGCGGCTTTGTCGGAAGGGTGCTGATGTAGCGCAGACCGATGCAACGCCGTGTTCAGCACAGATTCGGCATCACCAGCTGTAGGAGAGAACTGCCAGGAGTAATAAAAGGCCCTAACGTAAAGCTTAACTTCAGTAAACTGCAGGCAAAACTGTGTTTAGCTTCCTCATAGATGGGAGTAAGCAGAAAAAAGCTGGGAAGAGGTGAAAATACCGGATTCAAGAATACAGATGACAAAGTGAAGATATCATGGATATGAATCAACAGTCAATACTGTCTTCCCTGACATGATACTGGAATCCCTACAGTAAGACTGGGTGTTCTTAGAATACATTTACAGACTGATATTTTTAAATCAAATACACCAAAAAGACTGCTTCAAGAAGTTGGGCTTCTCTCCAAAATATCGGTATAATTTTTCCACTCATCCTACAACTGAAGCCAATGCTCTCTGTTCATCTCATCTGAGAACAAAGGAAGAGCAGATGGGACAAAGCAGAAAAAATCCCAAAGGTCCAAAATGACCCTGTATGCAAACCCAAACCTAACTCTTCAAAACGGCTGAAAGCTGTATTAATACATTTAACAACATACAAATATGTAATGTAACATTTTTGCAAGTTAATTAACTCAAAATACAAAATGGTGTCACAAACCACAAGAGTTAAAAAAAGGGTATAAATATGTATCAGCTCTATTTTCAAAAGAATAATAAAACTCTTTTCCATACATGAATCACAAGCTACTAAAAATGGCATCTGAACATTGTCAGAAGGTGATAATGTTAATGAGGATAGGATAATGGTATTATTTTCTTTTATTTTGAAGGTAGCCAACACCATGATCAAGACCCTAGAACAGCTGACACTTCTAGAGGCACAGTGCTGAATGACAAACAACATCAAGGGCTTATAGAGAGGCCAAAGTGAAGGATTCATTAGAGAGTGATAAATGTAGTGTGACTTTGTGTTGTTTAGATTTAATAGTCACTACTGTCAAACCAGTTGTGATGCAGTATTTTTAAACATTATGCCAACTATTTGCATTTAAAAAAGGTAAGCAAAAGAAGCACCTCTTCGTTAGCATATTAGAATAATAATTCTGACCAATTCTTTATTATCCATCAGAGGAAATCAACAGTCATGTAAATCCATAAGATAAATCACTTCTGGAGAAAAAAAAGAAAAGCAACTACTGTGGATGAGGTTTTCCTTTCTAACATTCTTATAACCTACTCAATTCTCAAGGCTATGCAGATAGTTATCACAGAAATCTCAAGTGTGTGCTGTTGCATATGCCACAGCTCACTACCTTTTGTGTGACATCAGAAACAAATGTCAAATTAAAAGGCCTCACTACTTTGTAAATTCTGTTCAAGACTTATACCATATGTGCAACCTTCTCCTTTTTAAATAAGTCCTTAGTTGGCCCAGACAATAAGAAATGTTTAAAAACTGTAAGACAACTGTAGAAGTCTTTCAAACTAAGCAGCAACATCCTATCCTGTAGCTGAATTTTACCAAGACAAGAAGTGAAACAAACCATATAATTTAATTGCAGGTAAAATTAATTTATTGAGATGGATCAACAAGAAACATGCTATAACCTCAAAGGCAGGTGTTAAGACTATATTATAAACCTTTCTAAAAAGCTAGTACAGTAATTCTCCAAAGAAAAAAAACCCCTAAATTTCTATTTATGGTCATTCCCTTTTGTAAGTAATCTGCAATTAATCACAGTCAAAAAGCAGCACAAAATCAGAGGCAGAGGAAACAAATCACCATTCATGAAAAGAATCGTGTTAACGAATGGGGTGCACGAGGCAGGAAACTCTGCTGCATTCCCCTAACTGCCGTCAAACAATTTTGATGTTTTCAAAGCCAGACACACGAATGCACCAAAATGATGTGGAAATAAACACTTGTGAGAAAAGTCCAAACATTTGTTTTCTCTTTTGCCTTCATTAAATCTCGGATCATAGCAGAAGGTCAGCACTGTGCAGCATTTTCTTTCCTGCCCTGCCCTTTTTCCCCTTCTGCATTTCCTCCTTCCAGAGTACTACTTTCCCCATCCTGACTGGAATGAAAAAGTTGAGTAAGCCTAAACAATACTCCCAACTCCTGAGACAAAGTCTTCAGCAAGTTTAGACCAAAAACTCAAGAACAGCAAGACAGGGATGTCCTGGAAAGAGTCCAGAGGAGGGCTATGGAGATGATTAAGGGCCTGGAGCATCTCCCATATGAGGAAAGGCTGAGTGAGCTGGGGCTGTTCAGCCTGGAGAAAAGACAACTAAGGGGGGACCTTATTAATGTTTATAAATATCTTAAGTATGGGAGGCAGGGGGAATTGGCCAACCCCTTTTCAGTCATCTGTGGAGACAGGACAAGGGGCAATGGCTGTAAACTGGAGCACAGGAAGTTCCGCACCAACGTGTGGAAGAACTTTTACACAGTGAGGGTGACAGAGCCCTGGGACAGGCTGCCCAGGGAGGTGGTGGAGTCTCCTTCTCTGGAGATATTCAAGACTCGTCTGGACGCCTATCGATGCAATATGAGCTAGGGAGCTGCTTTGGCAGGGGGGTTGGACCCAATGATCTCTTGAGGTCCCTTCCAACCCCTACGATTCTGTGATTCTCTGATTCTTTCTTTCATCCTTCTGCCTACATCTTACTGAGTTGCCCAATACTTAATTTTATCTTATGTTTCTACCATGCACTGCTTGAGAAAATCATTCTTTATTTTTCCCCTGAAAATTGCTCTGCTCCTGCAGGGACTCTAGGAACATGCCCCGTGTGTGCAAGAGGAAGCACAAACCACTGCTTCGGTTTCATCCACATTCAGATCTTCCAAGCATGGAAGTAAAAATTGATGTCCCCCATGAAAAATAATGATGCTTACTGCTTTCCACTTTCAAAATCCTTGCCCCTTTCCTCTTTACACCTCTCTACAGTACACCAATAAAGGCAAGAACACAGTAAGCAGCTGGTTTTCAAAGGCAAAATGTTAGTAATTAACCCTAAATTGACTTCTGAACAACTGAGATGGGGCAAAAAATGAGCTAGTCCTAGGATATCTTAGTCTCTCTTATGCTGCAACAGCTTACTTTACATTATGATTAGAATCAGCCTCTCATCACTTCTGTTTTATCTCTCTCTTTCAGAAGCAGCAAGAAGAGTGTAAACTAGTTTCTGTGAGGTGATCACACAAAACAGGTATGCAAGACAGGAGAAAAGACCGATATACACATTTTACCCTGTTTCATGCAATTACAAAGACAAACCTGCTATATAATAACTATACAGCTGGGTTCATCAGCTATGCTGATGAACAGATCTGGGCTGCTCATACTGCACAAGCAAAAAAGATTGCCAAGAAAGCCAGCATGTGGTGCAGAGTTTTGATGTAGAAATGGCACCACAATTTACTGTGTTAAAAAGTTGCATCTTCACGGAAATTAATTATTTTGATTAGTTCTAGCTAACATAAAATTTTAGCCAGTATCTCCTGCACCCAACTGACTCTCCATGTCCTGAACTGCAGTCCTTCTGTCTTTCCCAGCTATTATGGTAAAAATGACACCAACACCTCAGGGTCACACAGGTTTCTCAAGCTCTGGAAACTTGATGGCAATTACAGTGAAGAAGGGATCAGCAATGGAAAGCTATGCACAAATTTAAGAGAATTACTGGAAATTTTGTTTAAATATTTGTCATTTCAGAACTCTGAAACAAAAGTAGCAGGTAATGTAATTTCTTCTATTATTTTCTAAAAGATTTGCTATTCTTCATTAAAGATTACAAAAAGAAACAGATCGTTACTTCTTTCTTATGCTTGGACAAAGTTGGTATTGTTAGAGCTGAACATCAAGACATAGCACAATTATAAACATCATGCACTAGTGACTTGATCAGCGGTTCACAGAATCACAAGTTTGGAAAAGATCTTTAAGACGATCAAGTCTAACCACTGCTGTCCTATGCTAAACCATATCCCTAAGTACCTGATCTACCCTTTTCTTAAACACATCCAGGGATGGTGACTCAACCACCTCCCTGGGCAGCCTCTTCCAGGACAGGTTCTGGTTCAAACCAGAGAATGGCAGTAACAGAACTTGGCAGCACAAAGGCTCCACACCAGTTTTGTGGGATCATCACCTCATCATCACCATCAGTTAGTTCAGCAAATCACAGAACACTGTTAGCTTCAAATGCAACAGCAACATGTTTCCATGTTTTTAGGGGTACGCTACATCTACTGCTTTGTACACCAAAGATCAGATCTTACATTTCAATAGCCAGAAGCAACATGGTCAACCACGTGGGTTTCACTGTTTCTACCAACTTTGGGCACACTTGGGGATGCTCCCCATGTAATAAGAGGGAAAAGGAAGTCATGCTGATTGGAGGCAGTTTTCAGTGAGCTGAGAGCAAGAGGCTGTCATAGCAGGGGATGGGGTTTCTGTGGCAAGGTGGTGAGAAGAAACCGTGATACACTTGAGAAGCTGTTGTAACAATCCCTTGAATTCAGCAGATGTTGCCTGCTACCACATGCTACAGGATTAACTGTTTGCAACTTCGATCCATTTTACCCAGCTAGGGCAGGGTGATCTTTTTCCCCAGCTCTCCTGTTGCAACATTATTTAAACTCCATGGACAGAGTATACGAATATTTACTACTTGAGTATGTTATCATTAATAAGCATGCCTGTCACAAGTGTTAGAATAGGCAGTACCAATCAGAAAATAGATCATGGCTTGGAAAGCCTACATTTCTAGCACAGCCTTAGAATTGCAGATGAGTATAAATAATAAAACACATATGTCCCAACTCTTAATGTACTTGGTTCAAAACCTATTATTAAACGAATCTTCATGCCTAAAGAAGTCACAGAATAACAAATGCTGTCCAAACAGAAAGTCCACCCAACCTTCAAACCAACACTTTATCTGCAATTATCAGCAGCTTCATCATTAAGTCAACGTGAAGTTGGGCATATCCTTGTACTGGGTTTTGCGGTTTGGTTTTTTTTTTTTCCTTCCTTTTCCTTTTTCAAGATCACAGGTTAAAACTGCTTACAGCCATGTTTGCCAAAAAAAGCCCCTGTCATTTTATACAGTGGATTTTGCTATATTCCAAGATGCTTGAATGCCAGTAGGAAGTAAAGCTTTTGCTATATTTTTAGAGGAATATTGTTAAACTTAATCTCTGAAGTCTGCTTCTGATAATGGAAATACCTGCCCTTACATTTGTTTTATACAATCACAGGCAGAATTTCTTCGGATACTATGAGGTAACGGGTCACATTTGTATTTGAAACATTTGAAAAACACATTTTTAAACTTTTGTCATAAAAATTCTGACCATTTAATAAATTCATTAACCATTTTTCCAACTTCCTTTAAGGTACAATGCAGTGAGTTAAGCCAGAGTATGGGCCATGAGTAACCTGAAGGTCCTTCTAAAGGCAGAGAAAATGCTCCCAAACCAAGAACTCAATCTAGGTTTGTCCCAGGTCTGTGTCCTTTTCTCAAGGCCAGATGGCAAGGCAAGAGAGACAATGGCTCATGGGCTTCTAGGACCAACCAATCCTCACACAACAGGAGCGTGACCCTGACTGCTCAAGTCTAGTATTTATGAAGAGCACAAACAAATGGGACTTATTAAAAGAAAACAAGAACTTCATATAGAGGCAAAGAAGGTGAGGGGGCCTGGTAAGACATGTAGTAATTTGTCTCTCATATAAAGAGCCCATTGGTAAGAAGAGGCCTCTAGGACTCCCAGGTTTACCTTTTTAGATGGCTGGTACTGGCAATAATTGCTCACAGTTGACATTCCCGCTGCTCACGGGTTGAAGAAAAGGTAATGCCTCACTTTCTAGGAAATTATTCATGACCCAGCTTCAGTGAAGAAGAGGTTAGCCTCTCAGAGAGGCTGAGATGAGCTATGTGATCCAAACTCAAGAGAGCATGAAATAAATGCAGAACCTGGGAGAGAGGATATGCCATTTGATTTACACAAAGAGAAAGGAGATTGAACACGGAAAGAAGGCGACAACGCAAAATCTGTTTATGAAAGGAGCGGATCAAGTAGAACAGAGTATCTGGAAGGGCTTTTTGCAAAATACAGATCAAATAGCATTATCTGCTCATACTTCAGGCTTCTCATGCATCAAGTATAAATTACTGCATGGAAGAGAACATGCTTTCAGAATCTGTTTATTGAAGAGAGTCAGGCAAAGAGTTAGCTGCACAGCTCTGAGAGAGAATCAGCTTTAGGCCTTGTCACATCAATGATTTATAGGGTGACACTAGGGAAATCAATTAAGTTCTCTACCCGCCCCAGTTTTCCCATCTGTAAAATAGGGGCAATCTGTTATTCAAGCAGAGTGCTTTTCCATTTTATAGCCTTTCTTCTTGTGTTTGGGTGTTCATTATTTTGCTAGTTTGTACACTAGCAAAAATATTAGTCATTCTTATGTGGACATATTTTTTATTTTCACATTAGAATATACCTGCTCTTGATTAATATTAACTGTTTTGTTCTTATATAACTTCATAAGTATTGCTATATTTTTAGCAGCAATATTGGAAACATGGCACACTGTGAAGGAAACATATTTTTTCTACAACATATATCCTTGAAGAAGCTATTAAAGAAATCTCATGGTAGCATGGAGAGAAAATACAAAGATAATGAAGTCAGGGAACTGTGGAAAACTGCTATTTATTTTCACTTTAAATTGTTTAACAGTTTTGCTGCATTTTAGTACTTCATTTAAAGATTCTTTGAAAAAAAGGGCATAGGAAAAAAATAATTGCCAGAATACAGTCTAATCCTCTAAGGCATCATGGAAAAAACCAACATAGTTGTCCTTGGGCTACTTGTATCATAGATTTTCTTCCGTTTGTTCTCTGGTGTCCAGAGAGTAAGAAATTTACAAGTCAGCAGGAACATTTAAATAAACACCTTGCTGAGGTTTGAGCACAGAAACGGAAAATCAGTCTGGGGCAGCGGTACTCTTCCTCTACCTACAGACTGAGTTAAAATACCCAGGCCATTTGGATATATGCAGGCCACAGCTGCCTTCATCTTTATACTGTTATACACTGATTAAAAATGGGGTGAAAGACAAAAAAAAAAAGCAAAGAAGTTGAGAAGCACAAAGATCTCATTATTTAGGAACGTCTGGCAGGAGGGTTTATATTTATACAATGCTTTTGCTTGCAGAGGTAATAGTACATTCTACTTGTAAAGTGGGAAGAAAGCAGCAAAGAAAATATATTTTAAAATAGTTTCTGTTTCAGTAGCAAATGCTGCACTGCCTTCTTCGGAGGAGGCCAGTGTGAATGAGATTGGCAGATACAGTAATAAGGATTTTTTCTCTCCCTGCCACCTGAGCCCTCTCTTACACTGTGACTTGCATGAAGGATAATGATATAATGGTGAGGCCATCAGAGCCTGACTCCAGCCCTTCCATGGGTTTGAAATTCTCCAGCAGGCAGCAAAATTTAAACAACTGCGTTCTTCAATTACGGGAGGACTGGGAGATTAATATAATGTGTTTAAGATACTTGTCTTGCCATTGCAAATGTAATCTTCTTACTCAGGACACACCAGCTGCCTTAGGCATTAGAAAGAAGAATATTCTGCTGTGCATGGAGTGATGCACAGGACATTGGTTGAAAATAAAGAAAAATGGTAAAGCAAACATCAGTTTGTGGTTACGTTGAATCCTCAGCAAATGGCAGATGACTCCTAACTGGCAAATCCTTTTATCGTTGCAGTTTTTACACTAATCTCAAATCTCTCCTTTATCTGCTTGTTTTTTGGCTTAACACAGAGACTGATGATCAGTGAAGCAAAAGATTTAGTTTAAAGGTGTCAGCTAATATCTACAACAGAGCTGCCATTGCTCTTCAAACTGGCTTTACAGATAAGAGTTGGCTGCTCACCGGGTGGCCACAACAATATTATTTGAGAAAATGTCTGTAAGTGTTCATATTGGCAACTGGGCTACAGTATACCATGCCTGTGTCCAGAAATGTTATCTAAAGTCAGTGAGAGGTTAACAGTAACTATCTATGCTTTGTAGACAAGATACTACTGCAGGAGAACACTGTGGCTGGGTGGTCTGATTTAAGGAAAGTGAATCCAGTCATGTGTTACGGAACCGTCTTTTTCTTCTTCTTTTTTGGCCTTAACACAGATAATCCTTTTAGCTTTGCTGAATATAAGGCACTTTCTGGTTTTAATCTTGTGGCATCATATTCTGAAAGAGAAATAACAGGTCTCTAATCTTTGTAGACTTCCATTTAGTTGATTTGCTCCCATTGACTCTAGCCCTTCTTCCACGGGTTGCTCTTTTCGCAAACTGCTGAGACTCCTCCTTGGGCAAACCATTCTGAAAAGTTGCTGCAGGTCATCCCTCCAGTGTAGTTTTATATATATAAGAGCAGCGGTATAAATATAAAGACAACCAAAGCCAGTGTAATCTGGAGACTTCAAGTATCTAGTTGACCGTGTGACACTATGTGGCCCTCAACAGCTCCTGGTTACAGTGGCACTGTACCGCATTGCTGACAGCTCCCAGTGATGGCTCTCTGCCTGAAGATCCACACTTTAAATCTCTAATTATCTAAGAGCTGGCTGTTAAATGGAATTCTGAAAGCACTGTAGCACTGTTCATGTGTGCGTTACTGAAACAAGAGACCACACAGTAAAACTGAATTCGTATTAGCCATTTAAGTTTCAATAACATTCCTGTCATTTAGGATAAGAGGGGATAAGGTATCTCAAGTAACAACAGCCAATGTTTTCACAAACCCAGTCTGAATCAAGATCAAAGCAGCACCTACTTATTTTCACTTCTCGCATTGTTTGAAACTGATTTCTATTCCTGTGCATTTGCTTGAGGAAGTTAAAAATAAATGATCAGTTTAAATAAACAATTTTAAAAGAGAAACAGCAAGACGGACTCAATATTCAGAACTCAAATATATTCTGAAGAGAATGTCAGTAGCGGCATAGCAAAAAATCCTGTCATTTGAATTAATTCTAATTTTATGCCAGACATGAAAAAACCAGCAACCTTCCTGAGAACTATTTTCTTTAAAAACCAAATTTGTTGTAAGAAGGTGTATGTTGTGGGATACAAAACTCTCCCTAGAAAATACTAAGGGTAGAGTAGGAAGGCCACTGCATCTTTCAATATTTTACATTGCACACACCTATATTCACGTTACATCACAAATATTAATGATCATAAGTTTACTCAGAAGGAATCTATTTAAAGACAGAAGGACATTCAGTACAATTATTTGATTTAAAGAATGCTGGATTTCTCGGTACAAGCGTCCCGGAGCCGCACATAAGCTGTACATATGGATGCAGTGGCAATAAATCAGACACAAAAATGTGATGCTTGAAAGTAGACAGATTGCTTCTTTACAAAATGTAATACCACATATTTCCCTGCTTTCCTAGAATCCCACTGACAACTTAAAGCTTTTAGAATAATGGGTTTCACACCTTGAACACATGCCACAGAAGGCTGAGGGAGGCAATGCACACGATTTATTATATAGGCTGGAAACCTAAACATTTGGTTGCATCATATGAAAGAAACACATGTTCAGCAGATCCATCTGACATTTTCACACATATTTCAAAAGATCTCTTCAACTTCCTCATGATTTCAGCCTACATTTAGTTCATTACTAAGTCCTGCAATTGCAGAACTAAAATTAATCAGAATCCCACTTACTTTCTGAAGAGCACTCAAAAGTCTATGATTTTAAATTAATTTATGCAAAGAGAAAAGCTCTTGTCTTTGTAAGTATAATTCCAAGCCGTATAAATCGAAAGTAAAGCTTTAAACCCATAATGACCCCTTTTCCATCCAGGCTTAAATGGAATAATTAAGCAATAACTTCCATTCCATCTAAGTACATGCAGCAGTGATGGGTGTCTGCTTGCTGACTAAACCCTGAAGCATTTAACTGACCTGTGGGAGCTGATTATTCCAAGTACAGTCATATGGCATAGAAGCTATCTACTTTCTGCTAGAAGAAATCTTTCAAAGTAATTAATAATGTTGGTAATTTAAAAAGATTATGCATAACTATTCACTATGAAGAGACTTAAGCTGTAGTCAGCAAGCCTGCTACAGATTTTTAAAGATAATGAAATCTGTAGGTGTACTCATTTGGGATGTAAATTTGACTCTTCAGAGTAATGGAACAAAAATGAGCCATTGGCCAAGGGCTCAGTTCAGAATTCATGAATTATCCCTGGATTTTGCTGGGGAGACTGACAATAAGGCATCCCTCACTGACTTTGCTACAGTCTGGTTATTTGCTATTTATATCCTCGTAGCAGTGTTAAGAAACTTGCTAGGTAAATTTGGTACTCAAAATTAAATCCACCCAATTGCACACAGAATACATGCTATTTCAGGTACATTTGAAGCTGCATACAAGAATGGACCAGTATTAGAAAAGGCAGTCTTCTTGTAGCATGTGTTCAAATATAAGGAGATGGGTCAGCATTCAGAGAGATTACACTCTCTATAGATAACATAATACAAACATACTTCCCTTGGCCAACCTCCACTGCACACTCAATACAGAATTGCAGGAAGAAAAACACTGAAAAAAACTTTTCTACTAAAAAGTCATGACGTGTGACAAGAATGAATATAGGGGACACTTGGTTGGAAGTTCTCTTCTGTTTAAAGGACAGCAAAATAAATTAATTTTAAGTATTGTGTCCACTGTTGCTTATTAATAGATACTGTCTCCAGATACAGGGATCAAAAGCAGTTGAACATTTTCACTTTTGCTTAGGTGATACTGAAATCTTCCTGAGCTAGACACTAAAAAGCCACTAAGAAAATATAAAAAAAAAAAAAAAAAAAAAAAAAAAAGACTAGATTGCTAGGAATAACGGAGGATTTATATAGATAACTGTCCTCCTTGAAAAACTACGACATGTAAAAAAATTCACAATTAAATATCCAGTCACAATAATTAAGTGCTTAGCATACTACTTTGTTTTCTACCTAATAGTCCACATAAAAAAAAAATTATCAGATCCTAAAACATCTTGGAAGACAGGAGAAAACTTGGTAGTAATTTTTGAAAGAAAAGCAAGCAGCTCCTAAAAACCAGCTTCCTCTAAACCAAATTCTTGTCTTAAAATAGCTGAAAAAAGCCCCAAAGGTCACTGAAAACCCAGTTCATCTGTCCTCAAGGGATTGTCTATTCCTTGTCACTAATGCAGACCTTCATGTCGAAGCTGATCATCACAAGCGGCTACTTCAGAGATAACCCTACCCACATGGACATGGTGGAATTCAGATTGTCAGAACCCATGCCTTACAAAAACTGTTTTCTTTTGGCTAAGGGCTGGGATGTAGGAAGGAGGGGTATAGTGCGCTTGCTTGGGTAGTTGGTTTGTTGGGGTTCTTTAACAGCTATCAAAAATTAGGGGGTAAGGGTAAAATCATAGGTAAAATAAATGCTCGTTGGTAAAGAACTTTATATAATGGTGCAGAAATTATCCTTCAATAAGATTTTGTATGTATCTTTTTGGGACAAGAATATTGGCATGTCCTGGTAATGGAAGGAGAATTGCTTAGGAGAGAAAAGCTGCAGTATCTCAGGTTCGTTGGAAGCATCAGATGGGAAGCTTCAGGTATCACTCATGCATCCACCTTTATTCAATACATTCATACACGATCTAGAAAAGACAGTAGGTAATATAGTATCGACATTCACAGAGGGAATGAAAATGCACAGGATGTGCAAACACCAGTAAGAGAAAACAAATTGAGCTACGTACAGAAAAACAAGATCCCTGTTCTGAAAACATCAACTAATCTATTTGGAAAAATGTATCTGAAACACAGATGCTCTCTGGGAAAGTTGGAAAGCAAGAGTGCTGAGAAAGATTATTGGGAGAAGAAAACACTAGATATGAATTTGTCACATACAGTAGGGGAAAGTGACTCAGGTCTACATTATTCTAGAATATGTATGCATAGGGCTTATATTATGAGTATAGGACTGAGCTCTGGAGCCTAAATGTTCCTCCAGAGGCCTGGGAAAAAAATTGTATTTTCCTACTCTCAAAACCAAAACTACTAACACTGTCTCACCCTCTCACCTCCTTTTTTGAAAGTTTTACTAAATTATACTTAGACAAAGCTAGAAATGTTGTCAATGTAATAAGGCTTATTTTGCTTGCATTGAAAAGAACAAACTGCACAGAAAAAAGGACAATCAGATGTGAGCAATCTTATGCCCTGTGGTCACTGGACCTGGACTAAAGTCTTCCCTTCTAGTCGTGAAGGTAAAGATTTTGGAATTTTGAGAAGAACAATTAGCACTGGAAATTTGGAGATGACAAGTAAAGAAGAGAGATCACAAAACTAACAAAGACAAGGAAAAAAATGCCAAGAAGAACTGAGGCTGCACAGCACCTTTGGAAGATACATTAACATGCAGCCACTTGCATCAAAATATTAGAAGAAATACCTTTGCCACACAAGCCTTCATTATTGCATGGTATACCATACAAAATTGTCGTGGTTTTGCCCCAGCCGGGGGCCGCACCCCACACAGTCGCTTGTACTTTTAAAAGGAAGGGGGAAGGAAAGTTGGGGGAGGGGGAAAAGGGCAGGAAGAAAGGAGGAAAAGAAACCACAACCTAGAAACCAGAACCACGCAGGTTGGGATAAGGATAGTTTACTAAACAATAACAGAAAACTAGATATAACAATAACATAAGTTTAAAGCACAAAATAGATGAAACTGGTGATACACAATGCAATTTCTCACCAAACCACACAACTCAGGCCGCACAGCTTAGAGCCCGTCCCGGACAACCCGACCGCCCCAGAAAAACTGCCCGTCCTGGCGTTGTCTCCCCCTCTTCCCCCCAGTCCCCCCTTATACTGAACATGACGTAACTGGCATGGAATATGCTCTTTGGCCAATTCGGGTCACCTGTCCTGGCTGCGTCCCCTCCTTTCTCATTAGTAAGGAAGTATGCAGAGCTGAGAAAGGTACTTGATTGCCCGGCAACAAATCGGAAACATCAGGGTGCTATCAGCACTATTCTCATGCTAACACCCAAACATGGTATTCCATTCACTGCTAAAAAAAAGTTTAACTCCATCATAGCTGAAACCAGGACAAAAATGACACACTCTTCCATCTGTACCTTCATTTTAGGCTTGTTTAGTTTTCAAAATAAAACCTCTTCTCAGCATGCATCTGGGAATTGCTACTACTTTGGTTACCCCCTAATGTGGGTTTCTGCTGCAGCATGTCCTAGAATCGTGGAATATCCTGAGTTGGAAGGGACACATAAGGATCGAGTCCAGCTCCTGTGTGTCATGCTTCCGAATGCTAGGTGGTAATGATGTCTCTGAGGAAGAACATCCAACTGCATCTTTAAAGTCACAAATTTGGATTGTTGTTTTTTAGAGGAAAACCTTTTTTGGCTCTCTCTTCAGTACCATCAACTTCAGTCATATTGCTCCGTACCATAAGCCTGTCTACCAGTCTTGTACTAGAGTCTGCTTGTCTTCATTTTTATTATCTTTTAAAAATCAAAGTAACTTTTCTTTCTGACATGTAAGGAACACTAGATGTAATTATTTTCATCCCCATTTGAGTTAGTGTAATAATGAAGTGAGTTTTGCAGAAAATACCAGTTTGCTACCCAATCTGGATGGTGTCTGGCACCACTTAAGTACAAGCATTAATTTTTATCACTTAGTGCATTTCCAAGAGGTTCATTTAGGTGAGAAATGGATGCTTAATCCCAAGTCATTTTGACCTCTTTTGCTTAGCTCCACAACTGATGTGGAACGAAAAGCGGCAAAAGGCCTATGCTATTATGTAAAAATAATAAACAATACACATTGCAGCTTAAATATGGGAGAGACTTTGGGAAGTATAAAGCAGCAGTGAGGGGCATGTGCTCATCTTTAATGGACAATCCTTTAATATCAATGTTTCTCTTTTAACCATCTCTTCCAAAGAAACAATCAAATGAGGCTTGTTCTGAGTTTGCATTACAAATACAGTTTTTCAGGCAGTACCGGTTTGTATTCTCTGATGTGCTATGAATATACTGCTGGATGACAGGAGCTTTGTACAATGTCAATCAACCAAACTGTTCCAACTTTTAGGTCTTATTTTCATTCAGCTGCTTAAATTACAATAAGAGAAGCAGTGCAAAAGGAATAAATATTCTGGCATTTCTGATGCTAATTTGATCATCTGCAGCTGCAAAAGTCAACTTTCTGGATTTTGGGGGTAAAGGGGAGATCCAGTGTAGTGCTATTTTCCTTTCTGACATTAGCCAGTACTCAGACAATGAAAGGTTCAGGTTCTCTAGCAGCTAAAATTGCCCTTTGGATTCACCACAGTTGCAAAAGTCATCTTCAACACCAAGTATTCTGTCCCAGTTGACAGCCGAGCTGTATCCCCAAGATACAGGTCTGTGTACTTCAGGGAGTACCTAACAGTAACCTTTACTTGGCAAAAGACTGCAGCCACACTTGGAAAGTTATTTAAGCCACAATTGGCTGTGTTTGCTCTTGCCAATTCTGCATTCACAAATTGTCCTCTAGCCCTGATTACACATAAACCAAGGAATACTTTGGAAATTCTGCCCGCTTGCAATTCAAACGTCTAGAGAGGCCTTAGCACTCGCACCTATCAGTAATACATTGCCATTTTTTCTCATTTTACAGAGAGAAAAGCTGAGACAGAGGCTAAGAACAAATAGCTAAGATTTAAGAAAGCAAGCCCAGATAGAGCCTCACAAGCTTTTGACTCTATAGGTGTGCTAAGCACAGGCAACCTGCTCCTCCAAGGACAACTGCTGTGTGGTAGATGTACCTAACAGAATCATACTGTAGTTTGCCATCCTGAAATACTGAACTATTTCTCAGTCTCACTACCCAAAACCTGTGTGTCCCAACAAGCCTTTTGATGATAAACAAAGAAGTTCTTTCTTTTACTATCAGTCATTTTAGTCTATTTTATCTCAAACTACAATGGCTAAAAGCATTTTTAGAGTATCTGATATGCAGCTGAAATTGTACTAAAAATCCATTTTCTTTGAAAATAATGGACACTCCCACCCCCGTTTGAAATAGGAAAAGGAACACGGTAACAAACAAACAAATAAGAAATTATTCAGGAGTGCTTGATTTCTCTCTTAATCACATTCCTTAGTAATCAAGCCTACATAGATCTTTAGGAAGACTATCTGAATGCAAAGATCATTTAGCTGTAACAGGAAGTCCAACATAAATCTTTCTATATTTCTTATCTGTCCTATATTTCTTGATCCATTCTCACACATTTCAATTCAGTTTGTGTCTAAACAGGACGTGTCCCTGTCAGTGTATGTTCACAGTTCATCATCATCTTTAACCTTAAAAATGTAACCAGAGCTGATAACCTCTCTTCCAAGTCAACATGCATCTAACCCCACTCCCTTTAATAGAACCCTGCAGCAGCTGTTTTCAAACTGCTTGAAACCTTGGAGATCAAAGTTTGATAAACCCCTATCATTCTCCTAAGGAATTAAAGTCTGTGAAGAATGTACCTCCCCAGGCTCAGGTTTCAGAACTACAGCAACTGAAATGAACAGAATTTGTATATCTGAAAACCATGCTGAGCATATTCAGAATGCTAGAGTAAGTATTTTCAATTAAACTAAATAGATACTTTCAATGAAGATGTACAGTCGTCCTTCACAACAATTTAATTTGCCTGGTTCTTCAAGGCAACTGGATTCTTCACAGATAATACTGATGGAAATTACTCACTACTAATAGTTTACAAACATAGCACATGGCTGTGCAGAGTAATGTGATATCCTGGATTAGATTCAGATTTTATGTACATATGTGAATTGCTCTTTTCCCTTTCCACATTATCACTCAGTATGTGGAAAACTGACACACTGGCATAAACCACATATAATAATTTGAGGTTTTTTGTGTCAGCCAGATGCTATTTATCATGCTACCTTTCAGCAGTGCTCAATATACCACAGAGTTTTCTTAATAACACTATGTTGCACTTCATCTTTCAATAGAAAACACCTAATACCTATATTGGTTGTAACCCAACTAACCAAAACCCATGACTGCCAGGACCCAAAACAATCTCATAAAAGAGAGAGTGAAGCAATCAACCAACAAAAGTACTTTGAGGGAAAAAATCATCAATTAATCTGTGCAAACAATTCCTACCTCTCTTATTAGAAACTGTGAGGTCACGATAGACATTTGCATTTATGTATTCAACTGGCAAAAAACAGGTGGTTTATATCTGCTTTTGCTTTTAAAGGAAAAGGTTCTTCCCTTTAACTCTACAGTTTCAGACTTTTTCTCCCTCTAAATACACTTTTAGCTGTATGAGAACAACAAATGTAGTTCTTAGAGAGTTATCCTTCTAGGTGATATATTACATGATCTAATTAAGATATGTAGAAGGCAATGTTGGATTTGCATTTTTTAAATGACACATTTATACATAACCATTTCTACAAATGTTTCTGTGTTCAGCGACTTTCTTCTCTTAGTTAAGATACATATGAGTGTGTGTACAATTGATCGCCCATAATTTGAATTTGTTCTGCCTTATATATGTGTTCAAAGACGCACACACAGAGGCACCCCACCCTGAATGGGCAATTCTTCATCATCTCCATTTATTTATGATACAGTTCTGGAAGACCAATCTCTTCCCAAGGTAATTCGCATACCATATGAAACCTCCAGTGATCAAAACTCTCCCCTACGAAAGCAAACAAAAAAGCCAGAAAACACACATTAACCTTTAAGGATCACCTTGTAGCAGAGAGCTGCCAAGGAGAAAAATGGGTGCATCAGGTTTCTGTGCACTAAATATTAGACCCCAGGGCCTCACTCCCCCTCCTGCACCCTATGCAGTCACTTCAGCACAGGAATGGAGCCGATTCATTTGACTGAACACCACGTGTGAAATACCAGCTCTTTCCCCAGCGCTTGTGGATTTTTACCTGCACACACATAAGCAGGCTTCTCCCCTCTTTCCCGTGCAACAATTTAAACACAACTAAGAAGTCAGCTGGGCTTGTTCAGTCTGGAGAAGAGAAGGCTGCGGGGGGACCTCTGCAGCCTTCCAGTACCTGAAGGGAGCTTATAAGCAGGAGGGGAAGCAACTTTTCCAAAGGGTAGACAATGACAGGACAAGGGGGAATGGATTAAAACTAAAGGAAGGAAGGTTTAGATTAGATATTAGGGGGAAGTTTTTACAGAAAGAGTGGTGAGGTGCTGGAACAGGCTGCCCAGAGAGGTAGTGCATGCCCCGTCCCTGGAAGTGTTCAAGGCCAGGTTGGATGGGGCCCTGGGCAACCTTGTGTAGATCCAGGCCTGAGGTTGGTGGCCCTGCCTGTGGCAGGGGGGTTGGAGCTCTGTGATCCTTGGGGTCCCTTCCAACTCATACCATTCTATGATTCTATGATTCTATGTAGCAAATTGAACATCTGCAAGAACACACCACATTCCTAAACATGGCACCTGATGCCTTGGCTGCTCTGTTCGCACATCAGGCAACCGTCAGTGACAAAGTGGACTCTGGGTGGAATTTTTACTCCTTATATAAATTCCTTCAGTTAAAGGTGGAGAGCATATGTTATGGGATACCTAAGCTCCTGGTGTTCTTTACATGGTAAGTGATGAATTACATTGTTTATTTTCCCTTGGTTTATACACTGGAAAGTATTTTTTGTGTTGCTAGTGTGCTATGTTTCGACTAAATTTGAGAACTGGCTTCCATGCTAGAGATTCTTAATAGATAAAAAGCAGCAAGAGCAAATCTTACCATATAAACCTTGGCAGAAAACAATTTCTAGCTCAACATTCCTGACTCAGAGACATGCAAACAATGAAATCCTTATTCAGAATATCAAGTATTTCTGCATAGCAAAAGTTAACATGCCGATCACTTGGGTTTTTTGTCCGGTGTTATTTGATACCCCGCAAATTTTCACACTATATGAAAGCAAAGTTTAATTTTAATGAATGTAGAAAGAGAAAAGAATTAATAGTATACACCAAATTTACTTAGAGTGCCAAATCACATTTAACTGTGAAATGTAATCTTCCTCTGTGTTCTCACAGTCAATTATTTAATTTTATGGAGCCCCAGAATTAATAAACAAAACATTACCTTTGTTGAATTATTTTCTAGAACACATTTCCTATACTGGCATTGACTAAGAAGCTGTAAAAATGGCAAATGCAGAACGAAACATATCTTTTGTCATCTCTGAAGCTGCTATACTACTGGAATAACCTCTCAGAATTTCGTAGGAGAACCTCCCATGTTAAAATCTGAGCTCAGATCTCCAACTTGAATTTCTGCAGCAAATGAAGATCGATAACAAAACAGAAGCTTTTCTTTTTTTGTTGCTAAGCACATAAGCTCAGTATCTTTGCAAACTGGGTCCTACAGTCATACTGTATACTGTCAGAGAAATTTTAAAGGAATTCTTTAGAGTCTAGTTTCCAAACAGAGTTTTACTTTGCTCTTCTAAGTAGATAGCTACAGTACAGTGTGTTACAGATACCACTCTTTGGAAGAGTCCCTTTAACAAATGTAGTAAGAACTATACGATGCATCTCTAAATCAATCTAATGGTGAAGAATAAACTCCTCATTATCAGATCTTAGTTATTTTTATGCAAATTAATTGTCTGAAAGACTTGCTAACAAGCACAGGTTCCATGCAAATTCTTTTTATACTTATCTACATACAATGTAGTCCAAGTAGTATATGGAAACTTCAAATTCAGCCACCATGTTCCTATACGCACATCCAAGAAGATCTCAGTAAAACCCTCAAGCCACAGATTATTGAAGTCTAAGAAATATGAACAAGTCACCCACTAAGTGCCTTTCTGTGACTCAACATATGACAGCATTTCACAAGCAAAAAACACAGAGGAGTTATTGGGCAGGGATGCAGAGCAGTTTAACACTCACTGTAGGCACAAGCAGCCTTGGAAGTGCCAACACTGGGGATGTAAGCTCCCTACATGGTCAGTGGAAGGAGGATGAGCTAGAGTCTGACTCAGAACTTCTGAAAGAGATGACTTAGTGACAAACTCATGATGGTTACATGCATCTTGGCCTTTATCTTTCAGAACACTTTTACAGCAGAAGACCAATACACAGAGAAGGCTCTGGTGCTAAAACTGGACATTTGCATATAGATAAATTCTGTACAAATGTCAAGTATTTGTTAAAAATGCATACACCCATAATATTTTTCATTAGAATAAAGTTACAATAATAGAGAACTGCAGCTCTGTGGATTCCCACTGCCAGGTCTCAGCTTGAAGTGGAAGACTGGATAACTGAACAGACATTCCAATTAGTATCACTGGGAAAAATGAAAGTAGTATAACAGGGCAACAAAATAAAACTCAGCACTTTAGAAATGAGAATCTTTTGACAGAATTCCCCCCACCCCCCTCCCAGCCAATGGTTCTCTGTAGCTTTGTTAACACGTGCAAAAAAGTTTATGTCATGTATGGGAAATCAGTGTGTAAAGCCGTCAGCGGAGGGAGAGGAAGCAGCAGTGGTGCACGCCCAGCAAAGCCATAAAGTTCCGAACATTTTACTAGAAGGGAAAAGATGGGCAAGAACAGCCCATCACATGGGAAGTCAGAAAGTTTAGGAACCTCATCAAAACGGCTAAGTGACGGAGAAGGGTGATGTCTGAGCTCTAACTGAAGGCACCACTGCAATGCAGCACCAGGAGTTACCAGCGCCTGCAGTTGTCTGCTTTGCTGCCTTAATCGCGGCTGTTCGATGGTTCCCCCGTGTAATGCAGAGGTAGCATATCAGATCCCTGCAGATGCTGGAAGCTGAAGGCATCAGAAAGAAAAGCTTTGACATTCTGTCATGGAGATGACAGGACAAAATGGCCTGCAATAAACAACAGTTTGAGCAGGATAATTTGATGCATCGAGTTCTTAAGCTTTTCCAGATGCTGAACTCAGCTTGGGATGTGAGATAAGGGGACAGCAATTACTTCACCGAATAAGAGTGTCGTGTGAAACCAAGAAAAAGGAACCTCTCTGTGAATGCAGAAGAAATAACCCACCTGCTCTTAAAAAAAAATAAACCATAAAGCAAAACTAAAAACCAAAACCAAACAACCAACAAATTTTTCCTAGTCATCAGCTTTTAAGAGGATTCATGTGCAGGTCATATGCTCTGCAGACTGAAACAATCAATGTTTTAAATCAATTTTTAATCATTTTATATTACATTGTTGCACTGCCACTGTAAAGTAAAATAAAAACTTCAAACCCAATAAAAACCCAACAAACCTACATGAAAACATCTTCTCCTCCTGCCTTCCAGTAATCAGATTTACAAAGTAGCTTTTTAACTTCTGTATGTGTTTTTAAATCTGTGTAAAGCCCCAGCTGCATACATCATCATGGCAGTTTACCATCTCTACCCTCACAAACACATGAACGGAGATAGGTTGCTCTGGAAATTGTCCCCTTTTATTGGCACATAAGCAGATTCAGAAGACAACTGCACTGCTGGATTACTTTCCATAAATAAAAACTTGTTAACTCATGTGTGTTGGGTCTAGTCCATCCTTTCTGAGTAGTTATTTAATGATATTCCTTCCACACGCAGGGAAGCTGTGGGTAAACACACAGGGAAGCTGTCCCTGTGCAATCCCAATGACAGAAAAATTGTGAGCCCCAGATTTACAGAACACTTAAAACCATAATAAGCATCACAGGTAATTTTAGAGGTGAAAAAATGACTTCTTTAAGTTTGACAGGATGCTCTACGTTTCTGCAAATATATACTCAAGAGGGAAGGATCATAACTGGACTGGCCTTTTGTATACATCACTTGGTATCCAAAATGTTTACTAATGTTTGAATTTTCTCTTGTGATACGGAATTTTAAAGATTTTTTCCTTCTGGTTTAACATGCTAATTTTAATAATAATACTTACTTGATATTGTGATCTTAATCTAAAAGGCATTTAATATATTTTAAGAGAAATCAAAAAACATGCCGTGCAAACCAATGTTAATCACTCATTAAACATACACCTAACCTCTAAAGCAGCATATCAAACATTTAAACCTGTAACGTCATACTGCATTAGAATTTCAGGACAAGAAATGAGACAGACCACACTCACTTCAATGAACTCAGGGGAATATAATTGACATTACTTGTTGCCTAAATGACCAAACCTGGAACACATCAAATCTTTGTAGAAAGTTTCACAGGACCAGAAGTTAAATATGAAAATTTAACTTTTCTCTTCCACATGATACAAGCCACAAGAAACAGCTGTATCTCAGATCATGATCATTAATGTGTTGGCTCTCCTTAGAGATCATACCGGATAAATACTTGCCTACATCTAGAAAGCTGGAAATGGGTAAAATCAAAATATACAAGAAATCCATCTTGAACTGCGTCAGAATGGGCAGACCGGTAGCTTTCTGACTGTTAAATACATTGGCAATAAACATTAAAACTATTTGACAACAGAAGCAACATATCATAAATTCACTGGCAATACATTTTCCAAAATGCACTAATAAGACTGATGCCCCACAAGCACTATAGTTCTCCCCCAAAAAAGCTTGTTATCCACCCTTGGCTGACGACGCTGGCCAGAATTTTCAAAATTCAGCACTTTAAATTAAGGTCAGAGCCAGATTCGTAAAGGAAAGAAAATATTTCAGAGCACTCTCAGCAGAACAGTATTTGAAAATAAATTTTGCACCTCATTTGTCAGAAACATCTTGAGATGTTGTCAACACAAGAAGAATTATTTTCTAGAAATGCTTCTTTCATCACCTCAGTTCAAAATTTCCAGGAATGGAGAAATGATCATTCTAGCTAAGGCTCTGCCCTTGCATACAAATTATTGAAGGAGAACACCACGGTCTCCTTTGTATATGGGACATACACATTCCCCGACGGCCCTGTCAGTAACTGCTCGCAAACAAACACTTTAAGTGCCTTTTTGTGAAATGGCCAAACATTTTTAATCTCTCTACTGCAGTTTTTTAAAATAGTTGAAAACAAAGTATAACCTTCAGATATACTTCAGGCATTATTATATAAAATAATTACGAGATAAGCAACACTGCTACATTATCCCCCCAGAGATCTAAAATTCTACTTCAGTGGTCCAATACCAACCTACAACACTTATATAGTGCATTCAAGCTGAAGACTTGAGAAACATTTCCTAGTTTTCTTAAGTGGCTGTCACAGTTTTGTGTAGCTGGGTGCTGGAAGAGAATGGGGGCTGCAGAGATGGCTGCTGCAAGCAGCAACTAGAAACTCTCTGCAGGCCCCAGAGAGTAAACATTGGCCGATTCAAGGCCAGAGTTGTTGCTGACCAGGGCTGAGCCAATCAGAGACAGTCACAGTGCCTCTGGGAATCACATTTAGGAGGGGAAAAAAGCAGCTGATTTTGCCACCAGAACACGAAAAATACCAAAACCTTCTTTAATGATTGTTTTAGACAAAGAGTAGCTGGACATAAACAAAGTCAAAGGAAGTGTCACTTTTATCACACCCCCTTCTTAAAACACACAGCACCCACCTCACAGAGCTTCCCCTGGAAATGCAACATTGACAGTGAGCTTGGCTACCTAACATTGTTTAATTATACTAGGGAGGCAAAAATTAAATATTCAAAAGTCTCCTTGGTCCACACCATCAACCATATTCCAGGACTGAATCAAAATGACAGCACGATTTAGGAGTTTCTGCTGAACTTTCCCTTCCCTAAGTAAAGACACCAGCAGAGGAACACGGTGCTGAGTGTCATTAACATTTTTATTTAGCAAGTATTAAAGACCTTATTTAGATATCACTGAGGTTTAACAGATGAATAAAACAACCGTCTCATTTTCCGCCTACTCAGCAGACAGAAATTTTCTCCTTTCTGAATGTCTGATTCCCTGCCAAATGTCACTGTGATTCACTTCTATTTTGGTAAGGAAATAATACCATTTAAGCACCGTTTTTCTTAAGAACTTATTCAGGACTAATGTTCTTTACATTATCTTTCAATTTATAAAATACTCCTCCATCTACACAGGCAAATAAAATTGAAAAAAAACCTCAGGCTTTGCACACCTATAAAAGAGTATTCCCACTCTGAGGCAATGAGCTCAGGCATTTCTGTAAGGTTCGGTCACTAGTTTCCCGTAGCTCAGGTTTTAGAGCAGCGCTTTTCCACTACTTCACAAGCAGTTGTGAAAAGCCTGCAAAGCAGATTTGGCTGATCCACATTAGAAACAGACCACACACTGAACAAGGCTGATCAAAAAAAGCAATGGACCTCATTCAATGAGTACTGTGCATCTGATGCAGTACTTGTGCATGTGATCATGTAATGAAAATGCAGCATCATAATTCAAATGTACGAGGGAGTGAATTAAAAGTTGTCAGGCGGCCGTGAACTTGGTCTTGCTGATTCAGGGAATGAGACTGCACAATGTACAGAATCCATCAGGGCAGATGAACTTGCTGCATCAGTGAACACCTGAGTCGGGCATGTGGTGTCAGGGCTCCTTTTTACACATTTCCCATAAAATGGAGACTTACTAAACCCTGAAGGCTACCCATTCAAGTGGAAGCTTGGTGAAACTGGGAAGTTGGAAAAGCTGGCCAGTCAAGCTTGCCTGAAGAGAAGGAAGTTTGGGGTATTGGACGACACTTAAAAGCAGAAAAAAGCCTACGTGCTACAGCTGGATCATATACCTCAAGGGGTTCAAGAGACTTAGAAAGAATGCATGAGTATGAAAAAAACAGAAATGAAGCTTAAGCAAGGAAGAGGAAGAGCGGGTCATGCTTTACTGGCAAAAGTGTCTAACTGTAGGATCAAATAAAGAAGAAAACAACTGGTTAAAATTGGATAAGGAAATATGTCATGAGAATATGAAGAGTCAATATGCGGGAGAAGAAACTCTTGAGTTCAATAATATGATTCTTCATCCAAGTGTGGTAAAGAAAATGAAGCTGTGAAATGCAGGCAGCCACTTACTACTTTGTCTAGGCTTGTACAATACTTACATAGAGAGTCTGGAATTTAGAACCTTTACAATGTCCAGATACTTGTTAGATTAATATATTGTCCATCCACAAAGATACAAAATTCAATAAAAAGTGGCCATAAAGTCGTACAACCTGAGTATTTCTGAGTAATTAATTTAAGGTATGACACCAGGTTGGTGGCACAGTTTTAGTAAAAAGTGTATGTCTGTGTTTATGTATGATGTTTACATACATGTACTGAGGAATAGAAAGAGAAAAGGCATGTTTCTCTTGGCCAAATTCATTGTACATATGAGAAGTTCTTTGTATTTGGTATTTTTCTGACAAGTGCTCTTGGTATGACTCCCAAGCCTCTTCTGTTACTACTTTTTACCAAAGATCACATGCAATCTGCTTTTAACTTCACATGCAGATATCTTTTCATCCATTCCCTGCCAAAAGCTCTGCCACTCTTAAGAGCTTTTTACGCACTCCCATCCACATAATTTTTGTTTTCTTCCTTCTCCCAAAGTCATTCATTTGTTTCTCCTAGGGAAACACCATTACAAAAATACTGACATAATGAACAGCACTGAGCTGTGGGAGTAACCCTACCAGAAGATGTAAACAAAGCACAGTCTGGGTGAAAGCAAACCAAATGACACATTGGAAAAAAAGACAAGCTTTCCAAGCACTCATCTTCAAGTCATAAAGGTGTTAATAGATGCTATCAATCAGGTCTCTCCTCTACAGAAAACTACAGAGGTGAGATGTTTATCTGCTAATTAGGTATCAGTATTTCAATATGTTCTACCTTTTCCCTTCCAGTTTTGACTGAAATAATAGGGTTCCATCCTCCAAAGCCCAAGAAATCCCTTGACATGATCAGATACGGCACTGAAAATTTGCTTGTGGTATACAAGGGTCTGAAGGCGAGCACAGGCGAGCTATGAATGCCTGGCCAATTACGACCCCTCTCAATGCTACACACATGCTGGCATGACCCTTACTTTAACCATTTCTCTTTCAATGGATTTGTAACTACTCTTAATGTAATTACTTGTTGCTCTCCTCTGGTTAACCTGTCAGCTTTACATAAATCATTTTTCCTAGGATCATGCTGCTTTTTTTCAGATTCAGTGAGGCATTAGCTATGCTGGCACCTGAAGTGTCCCACAATAGACTTAGATGAGAATGGAAGATATATCTTGCTAAGTGGTTTACACTGCTCTTTGATCTCGCTGAATAAATCTGGAATGGCTGTAACTCCACGATAAAACCAGATTGTGAGCAATTAAAATTTCATTTAAATTAATTTCATTTTCACTCAGAGGAAGCATTCAACCAATCTTGTGCTATAAGCACCTGGTACAGCTGTATGATAAGGTGGGAGAGCTAACTGTAGCAAACCAAACAAAATATCCTCCCACAGTTGCTGGCTAGATCTAGATCTACTGTGAGCCACTGTAACACAAACAATTTTTGTCTGCTTACCCTGCTTGCTGCACCTGGTATCTTTTGCCAGAATATTGTATTCAACAGTGCTGCAGAGGAGAGGAACGATCTGCTCAGGAGTAAAGCTTTGACAAAATCGGGTGATACTTTAGCTGGTGAATGGATGGATGGAAGTGAGAATAGTGGGAACTATTTCATGAGAAATTGAGAGTGATTTATCATGCAAGTTTCACCTTTGTCGCTCGCTCTTCTTGATGCTAGCAAAATTCTGCACTGCTGCAACTGCACAGCCCTTGTCCCACCAAGCCATAAACATTTTGGAAAGGAAAAAGGTTTCATATGAGCCTGGTCACAACAGTGGTTGAGGCTTCCTTGGTTCTACTGTAAAGTCTGGAGGAAGAGAGCACTACCCAGTCACTTTAATGGTTGCCTTGATGGACAAGGAAGATGGAAAAAACATCACAAGATGTCTTTCTCTGTATGTAACAAACAAACAAGGCTCACTTCTACCAAGGACTGTGGTACGAGTTGATTTTTTGTTAATGGATTTCTGTTTGTTTGTTTTTCTAATTAAAAGAACAGAATGCATTACTTTTTGTTATGTACAAGGTTGTGGGGGTTTTGTTGTTGTTGTTTATTAAGGATAATCCACTGTTTTCTGCCAAAATGCCCGCTCTGTACATAGTTTCACCAAAAATGTCATCACAGTTTTGAAAGCCCTGGAAGAGATTTGTATACTACGTTACAGTTAGTCACACTGATTCTACTTCCAGGTTAAAACAGTCACTGATCAGTGTTGCTGCGATGGAAGTGACAGCATTTATTTTAAGTTTAGTTTTTAGTAGTTGGAAGATATTTTCTGCTCACAAAGCACTGCAGTTTGCACCACAGAAATAGTCATTTCTACTTTTTTTTTAAAAAAAGCACTTAGTGTCTCAAACACTGTATTTCTCCCACAAACACAGCTCTTCTTGCCTAAACTGCTTCATGCTTCAATGCAGTTGTGCATTTTTCCCCATTCACAGTAAATCACTGTGAACCACTTATGATTTAATTGATTATGCATGTCTTTAATTTAATTTATATCACCATTTACCTCCTTGCTGAAATCACTCAAGTCTTTCAAAGCTGTAGCCATCTAACAACAACCTAATTTTTCCCTAGCTGTCAGGACACCACTCTGAAACCTGCATCGAGTGCTTCTAAAGTGCAGTTACTGAGCATCTATAATAAAGCACTGGGCTATGTGTTTGAACTGAGGCCTTTGGTTGGGATGTCCAAAGGTGCCAAGGGCTGCTCCTATCTGCCATCACTCATCAGAGCCAGTTTTACAAATTGCAGCCAAGCAAAGCCCTCATAGACAGCTTTAGACTCTGGAAGGAAATGTCCTTCCAGATCATGGTGCATATACGGTGAGTAATTATATTCCTAGTCTCACTTGACAGCTGATGAAAACTGCTCAATGAGTGAATGGTGTCCAACTATCAAGCTGCCAGTTTGCCAGCAACACCAGGACTGGAAAGCTCTGGCACTGGAGCCTTCCAAGCTTTCACGCAGAAGGGTCCCTTACAGAACTAGGGAGGGGAACAAGAGTCAGGAATGACCAAAGGCAGCCAAGTGCTTCAATTCCTAGACATGCAAGAATGAGAACTACAGGGCTGCCATGACACATGGAACCTGTAAGAGAGAAGCAACAGAAACAGTGTTTAAGCCTGCAAGTGAAAAAGAACATGGTCCACATCTATAAGTGCAAGGCACTGCCCCTAAATATTTACATTAAAACCTTGCTCTTCCATTTAATTGCTGCTGAGTTTAAAAAAGAGGAAAAAAAAGACAAAACTCCACTAGAAGTCCTGTCTCCCACTGTAACTACTAATAAAATAGCTTTAATCAATAAATTAAAAAAAAACAGCCAGAGCAGGTAATTTAGTAACCAGATTCTTAAAATTTTGTTTCAAGTTTTCCTGAATATCTCAGATGAAGCTATTACAAACCCTACCAAACTGCTTAGCTAGAAACAATGATCCAAGCTGCTCTATCAGATTTATATTTAAAGGGTTTAAAGATAAGTCATAATGTCTTATTAGACACAATGGCATAATTTCAAGGCTGTCCTATCAACTTCATCCTGACAGCTTTCCTATTTCCCACAGCTGCCTTGCTCACTTATTCCTCAGCACACAGAAATAAAAGTATAAATCCAAGTAATGAAAACAGTCAAGCTGCTCATAAAATGCCATATTACTCTGAGACTGCACATCACTTCCCAAATAGTATCCTGTCAGTCACATGCTCATTCTTTAAGCGACAGAAGCACTGGCCTGAAACATGCTTAGGGGAAGAAAAGAAAAAACCCCACTCAGAAACAAACAAGGAAAAAGCCACCAACAGCACAATTTACAAATTCCCTCCCCAATCCAATACTGTACAAGCCATTCAATAGTACTTAAAAATAAACTTTAAAACAGCCATATAAAAAATGGAGGGGTTAAAACGTGACAAGACATCACTGTGCTTATTGTGTCACTGACAAATCAATAACTGAGATGTGAGGATATGGAGATCAGCATTTCTTTTTTTTTAGGATTATAAAGGATGGAGAATGTGACACTTCTAACAAATGTCACTGCATTCCTTCAATAAAAATTTATGCTGTCAACTGCAGTGTTTCTAAAGATTGGGGGTTTTTTGGTGGTTGGGATTTTTTTAATCTTAAGGATAGAAATTAACAAGTATGTAACTGCTGTGACTGATCTGTAAGCTTGTGATTAACATCCCAGTTTAATATCTACGGTATTCCTAAAAAGATTTAACTTCATCATACTTAATCAAAACTTGCAGCTTTACTGCTAAATATGGTCTTTAAAAGATTAAATTGTATCTCTCAAAATGACATAAATCTGGTGGCACAGAAAGGCACTCCTGAAAACATGCAAGATTTATGAACCACTCCAGAATGCACTAACTGGCCAATATAACCCGCATTCTCCTCTTTAGAGCAACATACTCACTTTTAAGTAGGCTTGGGGAATGGTATAACTGCTGGAAAGCTCAGGAAACAAAAGTTACCTCTGTGCATGCCTGATAGAGTCATAGTTTTACACCAAACAGTGGGGTAGAGATTTTGCTTTGCTGGCTTATTTTACAAGTTGGACATGTTAACAAATTTACAAGCATCTCAAAGTGAAAAGTAGCTTGCAAACCAGCCTCATACAACTGACACTAACTTCTGCAACTTACACAAGTGAAAGAAAAATGGAAAGACTGAAGAGAATCCAAATCATCACTTGAGAAGACTTGATAAGTTTGAGACACATGACTGGAACACTGGTCCCTCATTTTGTCCAGTCTGTAAATCTGCAAAAATATTCCTGTGGTCAATGTTCTTTGCAAAGTTCAGATGTTCACAGGGTATGTACTCAGATCTATTACAGGAAAAATTACTGTTGTCCTTCTTAACATCAGATCTTAGAAAAATTGTTGCTTCTGGGATTTATATCATACATATTAGAAGATATGCAATATAGACTCGTTAATATGGCAACAAAATCTATACTCCTGGAATGTTTTTTTTTCCAGACTTGATTTCTCACCATTAACACTGCATTAATTAAACATCTCTCCCATTTATGCAATTAAAAGGACTCCTGTTGAGTCGGCAGAGTCTTGCAGCACAATAGCCATGCAGGCTGTTCTGGAAGTTCATTGGCAAATACTCTATATTCCATCTCAGTAGCCTGACATGACACTATCTCACCACAGAACAATAGGAAACAGTTCATAAAAGCAGGCTTAGAGCTGAGGAAACAAGACCTGCCATTGTCATGAAAGCAAAATAATCTTAATGGCTAAACTCATTAACTTGGTAACTGATTTAGTAGTAACAAGAACATTGAGCCTGTGGATGCAGCCACAGCTGATGCTGCGCTCCTGGAACCAACTGCTTTTTGAGACAGAGCTAGGGAGCTCAACTTGATAGCTACACAGTCAACAACATGATTCCTTAGAAGAATCAAGAAGCAGTCTTAAAAATGAAGAGCTATTACAGAAAATATGTATAAGGATGTGTTGCGTTTTATTTATATATATTTTATTCATCAAATCCCAACTTCAGCATCCAGTAAATAAAGAAAGGCTGAGCAATGCCAAAATGTGGACTCAGTAATGTATAACCAAGAATATTTACATGCTTTAAAAGCTACTTAAATGCCTCATCTTCACTGTAGTTCAGAAAGGATGAAGGAACATAGTTTTTTTTTAGGGCCTTAAAATCCACATTAGAGACATTACAACTCTTCTTTCCTTTGAGTTTAATCTAGCATTTCCAAGCAGTGCCAATGAACTACCAATGACCTGCAAGGCATCTCTTAGTAGTCATGTGAAAAGAAGTATTTAAGAGTCAAGTCTCTATGCATTTGGTACACAGGAGATCCAGATATTAAAACTAAAGACTTTTTCCTAAAGCCCTAGACTGTTACTGAGAATCCTCACAGTGGGCTTCATACACTGTCTTGCACAGGTTTAAGATGATGCTTAAATGTTCTGCAGGATTAAAAATAAATGAAAACAGAAATAGCATTCTGAGCAACACATACGACTAAAATTATCATCCTGAATGATAACTGAACAGTTTCACAGTGGCTGAGTTACCTAATGGCTACCAAATTCGTTTATTTATGAAGATGAAAAATAGGCTTTGGCAGATGACCTTGGGCTGTTTTCCTTCATTAATAAAACCTTATCACTTCTGCTTCAAAGAATACAGCAGTTTGTCATTCAAGCAAGAGTAAAACATATAAAAATATACATTAAGAATGTAATAGGTCTCTTGGATAATTTTCAAAATTATCTATATTTGCAGATAGCTAGTTACATGAAAGCGTCATTTGAACAGCAATGTAAACCCCAGAATTAAAATCTAACATTGCAAACTTCTCAAGATGTATCTTTTATCACTTCTCTTTGTTCTACAAATCTTACCATCTACTACAAAATCCACTCGGCGATACTGGCTAATAATTTTTATATTTGTTTCAATCTCATTTTCTATTTTAACATCACTATATTCACTGCTTTATCCAATGTCAGTAAAAAGTCTGGTAATGTATCAGGGTAATTGCCAGTATTTTCTTGCTAACCTGACTGTAAACCATGAACAGGCTAAAACTTGGACAAAGCAAAAAACCCTCAAAACAAAATAATTTTGTGGAACTATGATCCTCTTACTAAACAAAAGAACTCCACACTCTCCACTGCAAGATATTTCAGACATCACAAGAAAAATCTCAGTTCTTCAGAATAAGATTACACTGAAACACATGGTTTCCCACTAACCTGTGCAGAAAATACAAATATTAAATACATATAAGCAAAGGCATAAAGTGGCATCTACACAATGACAACTGAAGTTTGCTAACAACAGTCTATCAATGCATACATTAGGATATCTAAATGTTAATATGCTTAAGTGATCTTAATACTACCTGTCTGTTGGGAATCCATATTCCCTATGTCTGTCACAGAAATTAAATTAAATTCATAGAGCACCTTGAAGAATGCTTAGCTAGTTACTATTACTGGTGTATGATATCTGTAATACCGATTACATGTACGCATATAGAACTCTGTAAGTTGGACGTGCTTTGCACATGCATTACCACACTGTTTTTATGCTAGTCCAGATGTTTGCACAGTAAGAGATTCTCCACACCAAAAGCAATCTTTGAGCAGTGAGTTTTGCAGGCTACCAGTGAGCCATAACACAATTTCTTCTGTTATTTTAATTCCCTACCCCAATGAGTTATTAACATAAACTCTATAAGGCAGTAGTCAACATGTCAGGGCCTAATGCTGCTGTATTAGTGGCTCTGATCCTGCATGATCCTAACCCTGAGGAGGTGGTTCAAACTGCTAAATATCTTGTAAATTAAGTGACAGTGCATGGATGCACTGCCAGTGGTTTCCCACTTAGATGCAGCAATTTACAGAAGATCAGAGGGCTGGCATTAGGGCTTTATCTGGGACAGTATTTAAATAGGAGAGAGTAAGGTGATGGAAAAACCCCCCAACAAAACCAGGTAGGGTTAGGAGTAAACCATTCACACTGCACTCTCCCTCAATGTACTGTAAATTAACCCAATTAGTTTAAGAATATTTTCCCTCTGAATTCAAACACCTCCCTAGATCAAAATAGAAAACATTTATTAACTGATGCTTCCAACTGTGACAGAAATTACAGTCATTTTTGTAGTACAGATGGTGTAAAAATGCAATCTAAAAATATGATTAAAAGCTCAAAAGATGAGTAACCCAAGTTCATCCTAGAAATGGCTGTTTGGATGCTGCTAAAGAAATGTATTTGGAGTTAATTAGCTTGCTTTTTATCTGTTCCTCAATTAAGAACTTCTTACTCTCCCTTAATCATGAAACAGCCATTAAATTTAACAGACCGGTCTAGATGACCTTATATAAAAAGAATAATTAGTTGAATTTTTTTTCTTCAAAATATGAGAATGATTTTATGGAAATAACGATAACTAGCAGCATCCTGATCCTTGCAGACTTTCGATCAATAGTGAACCAATTCCATATATGATATTTTAAGTTCTTTCCTGCAGCTCTCAGAAAATGAGTATTTTGGAACACTGTTTATTCTGAGAGTATACTAATTCTTTTCACCCTTTATAAAAAAGCAAAAACAGGTGCCAATTCCTAACAAGCATGAGAGCACACACAGGTAACACAGGTAGTTTTTCAGTCATTAACACTACATTGCAAAGAATCAGCATGATGGGAAAAACCTCTGGAAAATGTGATTAGAGCATATTCCTATATACAAAGACTCATCCCTCAGTGTAGTTCCTTTAAATCCTGCTGGTTTTGAAATGTGTTTTGGGTTTGTTTTTTTTTTCCTGTGAAAGTCTTCATGTGTCAGAGCAATCGCTTTCGGACTGTCCCCTTCAGTAGTCATTTCAAATTCCTGTGCTGCACTTTCTCCATGTGTGAATATGGAAATAATGAAGTGCAGAGAGATACAAAGCTGCACAGTGATGTTCACAGATACATGCTGCTTTCTGATGTATTTCAGTAATATTCCTTCCTTCAAAGGACAGACAAACCACAATAGTAGATCTGCTGTGCCATCTTAATTAATTCACCCCAGAATTAATTCACTTGATTAGAAGTTGAAATAGCCTAAACTTTAGTATTAGATTGCAAAAATGGCAGGCATTTTTAAACTAAAGAAAGAAATCATATTTTCTCAGACCAACATTGGGTTCTGATATTCTTCTAGGTTTGTAAAAAATCATGAAAATCCATTGTCATAAGTACAGAACCATACTTCCAGGTATGTAATGGAAGTAAAAAAAAGCAGCACTGACATCCTGACCAAAAAGTCCAAGGTTACTTTACCCAACAGGTGGGGAAGCAGAAGCAGAGATGCAGAAACCCACCTGGGTCTGTACCAGACAGAATTTCTGAAAAAAACTACTCTGCACCTGTTTGGTAAGCAAAGCACAGGCCTTCAGCTGTCCCTTAGCCACATCTCACATTTTTTGCTCAGAATGAAGCTTTATCCATCATACAACAGTAGAAAAGATACTTAACACTGATTTAATACAGCAATGAAATTAAATTTTAATCACCCATCTTGATAAAATGATACACCAAATAAGTAGGTCTTTTAGGACCACTGGCCTTTGCAGCAATCCTGATCATAATCCCAATCCGACACTGCTGTAAAATAAGATTATCTTTAGGTGTCCCCTAAAAGAAACAAGGTATTAAAAATTAACTGCCCCTTTAAGATTGGGGTGAAATGATAAAAGAATGTGTCAACAATTTTATTCTAGATGCCTGACCTCAAGGCTAATTGAAGTTCCTGCAGCCTGTACCGTCAGCTCCACACTATACAGACATAAAAGCCCCCAACAATGAAAACATAACAATAGTAAAAAGGTATGTTTTACGGATTTGCAAATTTCACCTATTAAACAACCACCTCCTACGGTGTTGCAGATAAAAAAATCAATAGCATTCTTCACCTCAGAAAGCAAAAAACCACAATGCCATGCAGCTGCAAATGCAACTCTGGTAGGCATTAGTTACACTGCATCCATTGGAAGGTTAAGAACAGCTTAAATGACTCGTTTTACAGTGGCCAACCACTGCACTCTACCAAAATAATTCTTGAAACTGAACGATAAAATAGGGGTGAGATTTCACCATCTTACCAAAATCACCTTCTTTTTCTGAACCTAACTGCAGTGTTGGAAGCCTGACTTCGACTGCTCCAGTATCACCCCTCCTACCAAACCAATCACCCCTATTTATTTACAAAAAGTATCACGATACAATTGTTCCAGTCTCTTGCATTTGATGTATCTGCTTCCTGTAGCATTCTGCATCTTGATGTCTATTCAGGAAGAACATGGTTGAGCTGAGCTAACACCTCGGGACGATAACTTTTTGTAGTCAGATCAAGATGTAAAACATATAAAAATGCGACTCAGCTCTGATGATTCATGTAACGTTGGGCAGCAGAGCAGCACTGGGTAACCAATGGTAGTCTGAGCTTTAATCCAACATACTTTTAAGAAATACGATTTGAAAGAGATTAATGTAATCGCACCACTACACCATTAATAACCACTTTTATTCAAAATCCCACAATGTGGGGTTAACTGCTATTATTTTAGACAAATACACAATGCCCTGGGAACACCTGAATCCAAACCACTTACAAGTCCCAACAATTCCATGGAATTTACCATATTTTTTTACTGTTAGAAATAACTGACCCAAGTTAAGGGGAATGAGCAATGGGGGCTACATTTCCTTCCTTTCTGTGCCTTGCAAGAACTAGGTGTATACAAAGCATCCTCCTTAGATGGATACAGGCTATTAATATGGGAAGCAAACATGGAAGAAGAGCAAGAAATTCACTCAAGTCTCTAAACAAATCAGTGCTGGGGACAGTCTCCCAAGTTTCAGTCCTGAGAGGATTTGCTAACTTAAAGCCCAGCAGAACTGTTCTGAAAGCACTCCTCTGATGCAGAAGTTTTGTTAGTGTTCTGGCTCCTTTTTTCCACTTCCCCAGTGTGTGCCTTCCACTTCTTTCTTCCTCCTCTTCTCTCTTATCCTCAACTCTTAACTGGGTAAGAGGAAGTTTTTGAGGACAAGTAGATGAAAGAGATGGGAATCTTGAGGGAAGACTCTCAGCTTCCAGCAGGCAGAATCGTGGGACTCTCTCTCTCATTGCTCTCCTGCCAGGAGCGCAGGACACAAAAAAACCTGAGCTATGTTAGCAGTATCACATCTCTCCTGTGCATTACTTGTGGAAACAGGGGGGAAAGGAGTATAAATCAATTACACATATTCAAGGACGAGTCCCTCCTCCAAACCTTTTTTAACATTTCTCATGTGATCTGCCTAAAAGTCTCTTTTGACCGGAAGTACTGAATGCCCTAAATAATCACTCTAAACATTCACCTTTACAGCTTCACAAGTTGGCAAGTGTGAGAGAACACACCGAAGATGAAGCATATGGTTTCTACTCCAAGAAAAGGTAAATCAAGCCAAGTTGTTTCCATAATTTTCAATATGATTTAAATAACAGACTTGTTTTTTAGCCCTGGACTTACCCTTCAATGCACATGCTAGTATCATTTCCAAACTGGGGGAGAAGACTATTTAGAAATTGTACTCCCTACCACATACCCCCCCCTTTTGAGAGTCTCTATCTTCTTTGACCCAATGCCAACATGATAATTTCACATAAAACACGAGTGTAGGAGGGTATTATTGGCACTAAAGCATGGGAATAACCTGGGGTAGTAAAAGTCTTTTTCTTATTAATTCCTGAAGCATAACTTCTGAAAACAAGATGGGGGTGGAGGGGCAGGCTTTGGACAGAAGAAATGCGTTTTTAGCACAAAAGCCAGAAAATAGGTCAGATATGAAATAATAAAGTACAGGAGGAGTAAAAAGTTTACAAGAGAGTACTTGGAAAATTAATTCCAAGTAGGAAATTTATGCTAAATTTAAATAAAGGATAGTTTAATTTTTTTCCTTCCTTACCTGTAACATAGGAATTAGATGGCCTACAGGGATTTACAAAACATGTGCTTTATATGCAAGGTGAAGGGAAGAGAGATGGCTGGCTGAAGTAGGCGCGTGGGAATGACAAATGCAGAGCAAACCAGAAGCATCTAGAGCACTGGGCAGCACTGCAGGGTGCTGACTCTGCCTGGAAAACACACATCTTACAGACCCTCCAGTCACCAGTGAGCAGTCCCAGGAGCTCGGTAACAACAGCTCAGTCCTCCAGCTTCTACCAGCTGATAAAAGACACGTTGAGCTAGAGGGAAAAGTTTCTTAATTTTGCTCCCTTGTTCGTACTTCCTTCTCCTAATGCCTGAGAATGAAACTAGCAAGGGCAGGATACTGTGAGTGATAAACACGAACAAGGAAGTACAGATGCTGACTGCTGACTTTGTTCCCATGTAATGCTGAGTCCTGTGCTTCAGGACCTGCCTGTGTCTCCCATCACTCTACATTCTCACTACCCGCACCTATTCCTTCACCAGACACCAAGAGGAAGCCGCTGCCAGCACAACAGTTGGGATTTTTTCCTTGGCACAGTAAAACCCCACTACATAGGGGAAGCAGACATTTCTACAGAAGTCTGGAAGGAGTCTGCTAAACCCAAAGCAAGCTTTTTTAGGTGCCTCAGCTTTCAGAATACTGCCTGTGCATTAATACTACCTCTTCTCATTTAAAGTATTTTCTTGCGATGAAAATTCCCTACACAGAAACGTGGGGAGGCTTCCTTGCCCATATTGTGAGTTTTTCCATTTAAAGGAGCATCTGGTCTAATGTGTGGCTTTTAATTAAATGCAATCATTTATAGTTCTGAAAAACATATACAAAAGGCCATACTGAATCAACATAACTGCAGTCAGTGACATCTATATTCCACAATAAAACAATAAATATTCCACAACAGTATAGTTCTAAGATTAAAAAAGGGGGGAAGTCATTTCAGTGAGTTATGATCTGTGGTTCCTGCTGCTATTTAAAAAAATCATATATCCTTTGATCTTTCCTATAAAGAACAAACAATACTTGTGCTGCAGTGTAAAGAAAGCCTGGGTTTCTACTGAGTTGAGGCTGTATTCATTTATTGAAGATGGAAAAGGTGACTGCACAGAAACCAGTGCCATGAATCATTCCAGTAATTCAGAACTATGCCACCCAGCTGCACGTATCTCTTAGAACCATATGCAAAACATAAATGTACTTAAGCAGGCAGATTAGCTCAAATAATGCTCTAGCCTAGCAAGAGAGACCTCTTTTTGTTGGCCTGAATAATCTCATACAACTTCCTAATATGCAAATCTGAGACCAGCTTAATTATACTTGATTGTAGGAGATGCAATGCATGACAAGAGACAGAGTTGCTCCTATTCAGGAAAAAAGTGCCAGTTACATCTATAATTCACAACAGAAATCAAATAAATACAATCCAAATATTCTTCTGAGAAAATAGTAAATTAACACCCTTTCTTTGGTTAGTGTTTCTATTTCTACTTGCTTCTAAATGTTTTCCTTGGTTATGCCACCTTCTCCTTAATTGTCTGACCCACTGTCCAGCCTCAGCCCTGCACAACTTAGGCACTACTCTCGTCTGCCACGAGCAAAGCAGCTCTTCCTTCCACTGCTACAAGAAGGAAAGAAAAAAGCTACAAAATATTCTGAAGTTGATTGTGTATATTTGACTTTGGGACTTCGTAAGAAGGCAACAAGGCAGGTATCAGATAATCATCCCTCTTCTTCTAAAACTCAGTTCTGTCACCTTATGCTATAGCATAGCTATAAATCCAAGGTGGCTCAGAACATGGAAGTAAATTAAATTGCTAGTGTTACCCTATACTTCTGTTCATGTTAGAATAGCAAAGTTGATAGTGGATTTTTTATATAGATATATATATATTTTTTTTTAATAACATGAGATTTACATTTGGGAGAAACAGAGGAGCTTTACAGCTTCTCTGTTTTTTCCATTAGTAGCAATTTGTCTAATATAAGGCACTATCCCTGCATACAGACTGTCTCTATGAACTTTGAAGTCAGTCTTTACCCAGAGAGCTTTCCAGAATAGCACAAGGCTCATGGCCTGATCAGGATGAGGCTGATTTGGCACCAGTTCTTCAGATAGAAACTTCACTGGTTTTGATGGACTTTCCCATATTCTCCATCCAAGATTTTCTTCCTTTGGAAATGCAAGGAAATTGCAGGACCACTGCATGTGTCCTCTACAGTGATCCACAACTCCACAGTGTTATTTAGCTGAGGTTTTCAGACAACTGTGACCAAACTCAGAACTATTGCTTTGACCTGCATATCTGACATTCGATACATGACTTCAACAAACTTCCTCTTCCATGACACTGTGTTTGTGAAAACAATCAGAGATGTGCTGTGTTCATATGTTCTCTGCATGAGGTTATGAAAGGCCAGTAAACTACCCTGGGCTCTTCTCAAGCAGCAGTCATCTGACTACTCATTAAAATTTACAACAGTTAAACTTGGACAAGACGGTACAGAAGAGGGAAATGGCTCAAGCAATGTCTTTAAAGATATTATTGTACAAGAGTTCTCCCAATTAAAACAAGATTTCACATTTTACTAGTCCTAATGTAATCTTTCTCTCATTCTGACACAGAAATAAAATAAATAATGTACTCTGCCTCCACAAGAAGACTTTATATTTGATTTCACTTTGCGCATTTAAAAACAAAACCAATTTTACCTTGTGTACTGCAGTATAACTGGAAGTGAATTTTACTTCAGCAGATACAAATTACAATAGATTAACTGCCCTACCAAGCAGGAATAAAAAGCCAACCACAAAATAAACAAATACGAGTGCTGAGATTCATCTACAAAACCAAGTGTAAAAGTTGAAGGCTGTGACAAAAATATTATCAACATCTGGAAATCACTAGTGTGGCTTAAAGGCAATAAAATACAAGCACATCGGGCAGCTCCCCTTTAACTATCAAAATGCAGAATGTCAGGGCAATGTTAACTGTTTTCTATTGCTCTGCAGAGGTCTGGTGCATGCAAACACGGAGATGATTTGGAACAACCCAGAAAACCAGGTAGAGAGACCACGATGCAAATGTCATGTAATCTTCTTAGGACTTAGGACTGGGCAGAAGCAGTCAACTAATTACACATTCTGTTTGTTTTAGCTGAAGGAACAATGAAGGTTTTACAGTTGTTACATTCATCACACATTTTTCAGTGTAACGGGGCAAACAATATTTATGTCTTTCCTCCAAGTGAAGCAGACACTGAGTCTGGTAGGACTACTTTTTTCTTTTTTTTTAAGCATTTGTTTCTTCACATGCTGGTTTTCTCATATGTAAGTCTCCTGAGGTATATCTGAAGGCACATTCACCTTGGTAGTCATAAACAAGGTTTATATGAGTTGCACCATTTACAGGGACATTTCCACGTTTTGGAAAGAGGGGGCCAGACAAAAAAAACGTCTTATGTGTTTAGTACTGACTACAATGGTTTTGGTTTTGTAGTTTGTTTTTTTTTTTTTGTTTTAAAAGTGATTACATTTGCTACACTGCTCCTTTCATGACTATCACTTTTTCTAATGCTCCCATACCTGGAATATTTAATTAGGAGTACAGACAGCGCATAACATATCTAGGCTCAAGTTCTACCCTGTACAATACAGTTGTGGGTTTGCATGGCAAGGTTATGGGGGAAGGGAGGGGAGAAGGGCTGCAGGGGTGGCTTCTGCAAGAAGCAGCTAGAAGCTTCCCCCAGGCCCGACAGAGTAAACACCAGCCGGCTCAAGGCCTGACCTGCCGCTGGCCAAGGCCGAGCCCATCAGCGATGGTCACAGCGCCTCTGAGAATCACATTTAGGAGGGAAAAATATGCCAGCAGCCACTTTTTGCTGCCAGAGAAGGGAGTGAGAAGATGTAAGGAATGCTGCAGATGCCAAGGCCAGTGAAAAAGGACAGGGGACTGAAGTGCTCCAGGTTTTGGAGAGAGAGATTCCCCTGCAACCCATGGAGAAGGCCACGGTGAAGCAGGCTGTCCCCCTGCAGCCCATGGATGACGATGGGGAGCAGAGATCCCATCTGCAACCCGTGGAGGACCCCAGGCCAGAGCAGAGGGAGACATATGGAAGACACTGTGATTCCATGGGAAGCCCATGTTGGAGCAAGCTCCTGGCAGCAAAACCTGCAGCCTGTGGAGAGACTGACCCACACCAGAGCAGGTTTGCTGGGGAAATTGTGACTCTGTGGGGGACCAGGCTGGAGCAGTCTGGACCTGAAGGTCGGCACCCCAGGGAAGTGTCCCATGCTGGAGCAGCTGGTGAAGAGCTGAAGCCCCATGGGAAAGGACTTGTATTAGAGAAGTTCATGGAGGACTGTCTCCCATGGGAGACAGCTGAAAAAGGTAGTGATAGAGTAACTTTGGTAGGCATCTGGCCTCCAGACAGGGTCAAACTATCACAAATACTAAAGGAAAAGCAGTAAAAGGTGGCATGACCCTTTTGGCAGGTTTTTATTTTGTTTTGTTTGGTAAGACCCTCCGGGGTTTTTTGTTTCTTTGTTTTGTTTTTTAAAACAGGAGATCTAAGTGTATAAAGCAGCAATTTATTTTCCTTTCTAGACCTCAGAGGGAACCTCTCCATGGTTGGGATGCGTGCAACATGCTTGTGAGAAAACCATCTGGGCTCCATCCAATGCTGCATGAATGTGGGGTTCTCAGCATCTGAAGGGACGTAAGATTTACTCATTATCTCTACCCCTCTTCTTACTCTATCTTATTGAAGTGGCTATTTTATTCAGCCAGCCAATTGTTATCGGACCTTTTTATGGAGACCCAGGAAGAGCACTGCACCATCTCTACCTCTCTCTCACTCCCTGACTCACTGGGAACAGCACCTGTTGTAGATACACAACTGAGCGGGCAGAGGAAGAACACCGCATCTTCTGCCCTTTAAAACAATCTGGTCCCCCAGCAATTCTTGCCTGAATTTCCTATAAACAATTAAAAAGTTTTCAGGCACAATAAAGGACTTCTTTCACTTAGCCTAATTATACTAAACAGACACTTTCAATATGAAAAAGCTACTCACAAAATTTGCAGCAAAAAACTTGATGTGACTGGAAAAAGTAATGTCTCATCTATGTGTATATTCGTGCCATTACAAAATCTTTCCTGGCTTTACATACGGGGTACCTAATTTCATGAGCCCGCTTGTGTTCGGTTCTTAGATACAGTTTGCTGTTATTTGGTACACAAAACCAAGCACCACATAATTGGGATTCATGGCTTCACACACTGCTTTCATTATGCATGCTCACTGCAAACAGTTTCAGTGTGGGTATCACTTTCTTAAAATAAAGCATTTAAAAATAATTAAGTCTTTTACGTGAGGTCACCTTTTCTTAAGTCACAATGTGATTTTTAATTAACGCTGCAGATCCTGTATCTCTGACAGAAAGACTCCAAATGGGTAGACTTTATAAAAATGCTAAAATTAAAAAATGAAGCAGGTGCTTCAAGTTTCTGCAGAGACATGTGCAGACTTTGGGTTACAATTTTTAAGTGCCTATTCATTAGACTCTTCATAAGACAAAGCCGTGCACAGAGCCAGCTGGCATTCAGGTACTTTTGCTGCTGTCCAATGTATTAAACTGTGGAAGTGGTGCAGCATAATAATTCAGGGGCTGAGACCACGAGTACAGTTAAACATTTACAAAAGTGAAGATGAGGAAACTGTTTGAAAGTGGAAAAAGCTGCAGTAAAGACAGCCAGAAAAACAGTGCTTCACAAGGTATTCTGGAAAAAGGCAATCGCCCCTAAATGAATTCTGTTTACATGGAAGGAAACAGAAATGTTGCATTCGAAAAATTATCCAGTGATTTCAATCCTCACCATGCTGAAATTAAAAGTAAAAAAATACCTAACAACACTGTCTGCAACATGCCACCAGCAAAGAGGGGTTCAAACTACTGCTACAAAAATACCAAGTCTACCTTGATCCCTCCTCATGCCCCCAAGCATTAGAATAGATTTAAGGCCTCCAACAGCAGTTATGTGAGTTAAAAATATCTACTTGCTTGTGGATACAGATTACTGTGCTTGTTAAACCAAGTTTTGTAATATAGCATGACTACATACAGACTTGTATTTGTGGCATAGCACAGCACACATAGCAATAAATCTGTAATATTTATATACATAGACTTAGGTGTAAGCCCAAATTTACACCCCCAGAGACAAGGGATATCATTACTTAACAGAGCCTCACTTGGAATTTATCCAGCTTTGAACTGTAGATTAAGTAGTCTTTATTTTCTTGGCGAAATAAGGCAAAATTTATCATATTCAGGCAAGAACAGAATGGCAGGGTTCACAAGATAGATGGTGCCCGAGTACCACAGCAGTTGTCACTTTGTTGTTCACTGCTGAGGAAATGCAGCAGAACAATGACTTCTGACTGGTATTTGACTTAGACACACAAATACATGTCAGCCAAGTCTTCTCCATACATTCATGTATCCCCACATGCTGGATATTTTTCCCATTGAATGCAAATTCCTTTTCCTCCACAAATAAGCTGGCAGTGATTTTTAATTCTGGATAATTTATAGTCTGCAGTTTTGAAGCTATCTCAGTTTGTAAGAAGAAAATATCTTCGTGCCTTATTATTAAATATTGCAATGGAACTGGGATTTTGGCAAGATTCTGAAAGGGGAGACGGCTCCTCAAAAGTCACAATCATCACCACAACACACACACATGCAGATATCCACTGGTAATTCAATTTTCTTCTCACTGGCTCTAGGTTTTTCTTTTTGTAGAATTATGTTCTGAAAATCATAGTAGGCTGTAATGAAGGTAAAAACTACACCAAAGCACAGCAGATCTCTGTAAAGATAATTTTGCAAGCATTCGCAACAGAAATTATGTATATGCATGTGATATAACGGCATATTATCTATCACTACAGACAAAATAGCTTTCTTGGCAATAACTTATCCTATTTCCAATATGAATTAATTTATTGCTTTGACTTAGATACAAGGAATTACAAAGGTTTTAGAGCAAGTACCTTCACTTTCCCTAGTCCCACACTGTTTTGATGTACAGGCCAAATTTCCTCCCAGACACACACAACTTGCAGTGTACACAGTTGCCAACCATTAACAGAGAAACATACACTACGTACCCACAGACTACAACTGATAAAGGGCTCCCCCTTCCCTTGAAACAACACACATCACAAGAAAAGGAACTACTCAAAGACAGTATTTATAAAGTACTTGAAAAGCACCAAAACCCTGTGTGTAGTCTCACAGAAGTAAGAATCCTTGGAAAGAATTTAAAATAAATCTTCATGTGTATACTCTCCCAGATTATTATTCATATCAAATCCTGTAGGTTTTTAAATAAAAATGAGGGGTATTTTAAAAAGTAACTACCAATGTTATCTGTTTTTAGAACCAAAACACCCTACATGAAATTGACATTATCCTTTGATACAATATTACTAATAACCAGAGCAAAACCAGATACCAGTATATTAAACAACCCTGGAAATAAGTCCATTAAAAGGTTTTGTTATCCCATATGCTGGTTTGTTATTGGAAAGCTACATAAGGTACAGACTATGTGCACAGAAACTAGCAAACCTTAGCAAATTTAAAAGTACTTACTCCTTACATTTCTTTCAACACAGGGAGTGACAGCAAAACAAAAATGAAAGCCACAAAAATTCCAGCAAAAAAATACAACCCAAAGTTCAACTCCTCTGTACCCTGAATTGAAACAGAAACAAAAGACACAGTGGCAACGAGATAAGATAACATGCAGCATCACTGCAGCAATGCAGGGCATATTTCTACAGAATTAATTGACTGGCACTGACTTCAAGAAGCTAAGTCATTAAACCTGCATGGACTAAGGCTGACTGGAGTTGTTCAGCTGAAAAGCGCAGGCAGGCCTTGCATTTCAGGAGAAATGGTAATGTGAAGCTTTGTCCTATCAAGCTGCTTACTGAAAGTCATCAGATGAAAACACCAGTAGTCTGTAACTGCTGTTGACAAGTTTTTGTGGGCAATTTTCCTAAGCTGGCTCGCCCCACTTTTGGAAAGAGATAAAAGGAGATCTATGGCATAAATGTTTCACTTTTTAGGGATTTTTCTTAATCACCCTGCAGGCCCTGAACTCTAACACTGTATCCCAGCGCTTAAACGACAATATCAATGATTTTTCAGTCCTCAGGAGGACACTTGTAAATGTAATTTATGTTTTCCTCCCCACGTTTTGAAGAGTAACACAGGAGTGAAGATACCTTGTTCATATCTCACAAAGTTCAGAGGGTCCTCTGCAGAACACTACTATAAAGAGCTGTCGTTTTCACTGCAGACCTTTGCTACCAACACAGTATCAGGCTGCTCCACCTTCCCTGAGCCTGCACGGTGATGCTGCTACGCCAAGTTGGCAGCTAGGTAATGAGAGCACTGGGGAGCAGTGTGCATACTGTATGCAGGCTTCTCCCGAGCACGAGGAACATGCTTTTACAAATAACCAACAGGGAGCTTAGGAGAAGATACTGATTATGCCTGTTGGCGAGACTTTAAATTTTTAACTTCCATAACATCTCTGAGGTAAACTATAATTACAATGACTCAGGCAAAATAAGGTGGGAGTTCTGTATCTGGGAGGCACAAGGCAAAGTTACTCCAGATCAGTTGTTGACTTATTAGAGAGCTCAACACTGGGCACAGTCTGATCAGTAGTGTGGCCATGAAGGTATTTTAAAATCCTCCTTGGCACACAAATGAAGACAGTGCTTTTGTAATAATGATTAAGCAGGTTTCGTTTACCCTAATTTTCAGCCTCTATACTTAATTTAACAGAGATTATTGGTGAATTGTGATTCTCTCAGCCACATATGTCTATTTTAAAAAGCTGTGAGACGGGAAACAAACAAACAAGCCTTGTCTTTAAAATAAACGTCTAAGAGCATGAATGCATTAGAGGAAGACAACAGAAAAAGCAGAGTTTTGCAGAAAACTGTGGAAACAAACAAATGTAAGACAGGGTGCTCTTGGCCCCTGCACAGTGCTAGACCTTAAGGAGCTTTATATCATTATTGTAGCAAGTGAATTTTCTAAAATCTTCCTCAAGAACTGTTTCTTGCTGCAGAATGTCAAACTACTCTCTAACACGCCATTAGATTTGAGCCCTAAGTAAAGCTTTAAATTATAAAGAATTCATGCCAGATGTCTCAAAATAAACCCCATCTACTCTGCAGAGAGACATCCTCAAGCCTGGCAGAAATAAAATTAGAACAGGCAGTTAGTTGGTGGGGTTACAGAGAAAAGTTGCTTCATCTTCCTACTAAGTTATACATGGAATTCTTCTGTACCTCATTCCTAAAGTATTTTCACAACTAAAGCAGAGGGACTAATAAATTAAAGAAAACCCCTAAACAATCCAAAGTACCTGCAAGCTTTGCTAATGATAACACTGAGAAAAGGGAGAGAAAATGGGGCCAAAGCCCCCCACCAAAACAAGAAATAATCCCCCACCAAAACCCATCAAAAATAATACAATTTATGTCTGTCAATGGGAAACTGATGGCAGTGATACTTCCACACCATTTGATTGGTGATGAACACCTAAGAAAGTACACCCAGTTTGACCAGTAAATGCCAGCCTGGGGAATATAGCAAATGCACTTCCCGGATTTCCTATTAAAAGCACAAAGTCTTGCTGTCTGCCCACAATTTCATCAAGTCTTAAATCCATAGCAGTATTGGTGGAAGGGAATCCAGTGTAGCTTCCCACTCCATGGTCTTTCAAAATTTACATGGTAGCTTCTCAAGCCTACCATCCAGAGTGTATCATAGGACAAATTTCCCCTTAAATTCAAATAAAATCTGGAGCAATTAGCAACTGCATCTTGGTTGATATATTCCTATATATATATATATGGAAACTATCGATTTTGATAATGCAGCAGAGTAACTTCAATTGTGGATTGAGAGCAGCCCTGAGGAGGAGGATTAGAGAGTGTTGGTGGACAAGATCAGCATGAGCCAGCAATGTGTGATTGGAGCCCAGAAAGCCAACTGAGTCCTGGGGTCCATCAAAAGAACTGGTAGAAATGTAGAGCGGGGGTGATTCTGTCCCTCTACTTTATTCCACTCTTGTGAGACCACACCTGGAGTACTGCATCTGGCTCTGGGGTCCACAGTAAAAGACAGAGATGGACATGCTGGTGTGAGTCCACAGGGATGGACCTATGAAGACAGGCTGAGAGAGTTTGACTTGTTCAGCCCGGAGAAGGCTCTCGGAACACCTCATAGAGGCCTTTCGGTACTTAAAGGAGCCTACAGGAAAGCCAGGGAGGGACTGGTTACAAGGTCATGGAGTGACAGGATAAGGGGGGATGGCTTTAAGCTGAGAGAGGGTAGGTTTAGATTAGATATTAGGAAGAATTTCTCTGTGAGGGTGTTGAGGCCCTGGCACAGGCTGCCCAGAGAAGCTGTGGCTGCCCCCTCCCTGGCAGTGTCCAAGGCCAGGCTGGATGGGGCTTTAGGCAACCTGGGCCAGTGGAGGGTGTCTGTGGCCATGGCAGGGGGTTGGAACTAGATGGGCTTTAAAGTCCCCTCCAACCCAAACCATTCCGTGGTTCTATGAAATGTGCTGCTGTCAAACTCTATTAGAAGCCCTCAATATGGCAAATTGCTGACTTCTGTGTAGTGCATGTATATTTAAGTTTCTTAAATTTTCTGCAGTACGTGCATTTAGATTTGACAATTTTAAGATGTCCTACACATACAGAATTTAAAATGTGGTAACTTTCTGTTTCAGAAACCATTATCTCAAACTAGTTTACACAGAAGCAAGGAACTTCAGAATATAACAAAAAGAGCAGAATGAGAAATGCTAAGATTTCCCTAAAACAACAGTTGAGATGCAACTCAAATGCTTTAGACAAGTCCGCTGTTTCTAACAGAAAATAATGTCAGCATAAGGCAGTGACTATAAACAGCTAATAGCAGAATGAAGTTAAAACAGTAGGAGTAAAATTGAAATATGGGCATTTGTAAGTATATGTTTATTTAGAGACCTCTTTATCCCAACACAAACCACATGACAGAACTGTAGCTCTCTTGTATGACTGGCACCTATAGGAATTAAATAGACAAACACATATATACACTCAATTTTCTCTTCCACATACATGTACTTATTAAAAAACCCTGTCTAAATTTTCTTAGTTCGGGATATGATTAATGCAGCCTATCAGAAACCAGATGGTGCAAAACCAGAGCCATCAATCAAAATGAAAAGACCACTGAGTGCTACCCAGAGCGATGTGCTCTCAAATGGAATTTCTGGTCACAGACCCTAACGCCCAATGTGCAGAGGAAGCCATAAACATCGCGGCACTGCCCCCGAGGAACGGCCAGAAACACACCAGGCTTTGTTAACCCAAAAACCTGGAGAGGCAGTACTTGCTGCTGTAGGCTCTGACTGGGGAAGGCTCCCCAAGTCAAATATATGTACTTTAAATAAGAAAATTAAAAGCAAGCTCTTCAATGAGTTTAATAATGTTTGCACTGATGACAGTATCTGTCAAACTGTGCACTTGCCATTTGATTTAATATGGGATTGTGCCATACATTAACAAAGCAGCTGCCACTGTCTGTCTGACACGTGAATTGGTATTTAATGTCTGTTCCCGCACAGGACTTACAAACGGTTCATATTTTTAGCTTTATATTGCACATTTTCTGCAAATGTTCTGTGGAAAACAAGGTTGGGATTTGCAGTGTAAGCCAGTGATGACTTATGTCTTGAAATGCTTTGTACCAAGCAGAACTTTTATATAAAAAATAAGCTTGTAAAAATAAAAGGCATGAAGAAGCATAATTTGCCATGCATGGGCCTCATAAATGATGCTAGCAATATTAAAGGAGATGTGAAAATGAGCAGCAGTAAGGACACACAAGTATTTTTTCCTGGAAAAAGCCTGACAGTATGAAAAAAAGCATTTGTCAGCCTGACTGCTTGTATTTGCAACCTGAAATGTTTTATCACAACACCTCACTTATGTGTGCTACATATATTAAATTTCACAGAAATATATTTTGGGGGGAAAAAAAACCCCTCATGCTGTGTTTTAAAACTTGTATTAACTACTTGCATATCGATCTTTTTTTCCAAAAGGCAAGGTGACTATGCATGACTATCACAACTGCATGAGGAAAGGGTGAAAGAAAAATTAAACATGACCTAAAGCAGCATTTATATGACCTAAAATGTCATCTTTAAAGATCAACCTCCTAGCTGCTTTCAGTAACATTAGAAAATGCCACATTTGTCACAAAGAAACTGAAATGCTCCTGTTCCTTTGAGGAGATATAAACACCCTATTTTTACCCTGACGGTCATGAGACATCAAACATTAAATTTGCCATTGGCCCCACAAGCCTTTTATACTCCAGGTACTGCAAATCAAATAGAGGCAGTGTCTAAAATTACAGGAAGAAGCTACAGCTTCTTGGAAAGATGATTTTTTTTTTTTTGACATTGGAATCTTTCCAAAATTTGAAATGATGAAGTAAATTCCAAAGAAGATGGCTGCCATCCATACAAGCCTCTCAAGCTGGAGCATTTCTCTCAAAATATGCATGGAAGGAAGAATAATTTGTTTTATTCATCTTTTTAGATGAAAATTTTTATGTTCATTAAAATACCAGAATACAAAAGAAAAAATGTATAAAGAACATATCATATTTTAGTAATGAAATAGGCTTTTTTAAATGTGCATTTATAATAAATTCCAGGTTTGTACCTCACTTCCTCCTGACAACACCACTCCTTCCTTCTGATACGCTAAAGCTCAAATACAGCTGAAATTTAATCATGTCTTTTAGATCCTTTGTTTTGCCCTGAACTGGGACCTAAACTTCCATGGCATGTTTACAGAGTTAACTCAAAGCCTACTGACTCTGAGCCTCTACTTTTGAACTATGTTGGGATGCCTTTCAAGCCTACCCTAATTTACTTGAGTATATATTAGTATCTGGGTAATTTACCTGCAAGTTGTTAGTTTTACTGTAAGGATGCATATTAAATCAACAGAGCACTGACATCCTTTAGTACTTGTCCCACAGTTCTCAAAAATGATTATACATTGATAAAAATCAGAGGATGCTTCTCTAGTTACATCTGAATACAAACACCCTCTTCCCCACAGCCATGAGCTGTTGGTCCATCAGGCACAGGCAGATTGGGTGACAAACCACTGACAGCACATTTGTAAGAACCCTAAATTTTACACGCAGCTAAGACAGATACTTTGCTGCAGGTGAAAATCACCTAGATTAACCATGCAAAATCCCCATGGTTTGCTAGCAGAAGATTCTGAGAGTCCTCCTCCATCTTCCCTTCAAAGCAGAGCACTCCATGCTGAGAGGGGGTTAACAGGAGAACAAGGTTCCTGTGTACGAAAGCTCAAATTTCATCTATAGTTTTATGTGGTCACTTTATTCAGACTGGTCTTTTCAGCTGTATGATAACAAAGCTTTCTTTACTCTTTTTAAATAGGTTATAGTATAGAGAGGAAATAAAATTTCTAGTTCCAAGACTGTTCCAGCAGAAGATGGTATTGTGGCCAGTGATGATTTTTTACAAATTGGGGAAAATGAGATCCCATCCTTCTCTGATTTACTTGAAATACACCCAGATTGTTTCTGGATGATAGCTGGAATCAAATCAAAGCTTTTGTTGATGATGGGTTTTCATGTGTGTGTGCATGGACATCTGTATAAGGCTATGAGGAAAAATATTAAGAGAGGATAAGGAGATCAACATTTCCATGCTCCTATTATCAGACAGAATGCCAGGAAATACACACTTCCTTCAGAGCTTTATACCAAAGGGTCAAACAAGATTTTTAACAGGAATAAGGAAGAAGAAAAACAAGTGGAATATGTTCATTCCATGCAAGAAAGTCAAAATCTTATACAAAATTTTTGGTACTTAAAATTTTATGGTAATAGAAGCATTGATGGCAACTTGGTTAACATCTAGAACATTAAATTACACCTCAAACGAGCTCAAATACACAGAAATACTGTAACAATTTTAGGAGCAAAACCAACTATTTTTCTCCAGTGAGAAGAGGGGAACAGAATGTAAAGCTAGTTAGCGAAGTTCCCAAAACTTGGGTCTCTAGGTAAGTGATTAATTAAAAGCAAGAAAGATTAAGAGCTTGGCCACAGGAACACTTGTGCCAATAGCAAAACTTAAACTCTTGAATAGCGAAGAGCTCTACTACCACCTCTGCCAGTGGGTTTCCATGGTGGGTGTTGGGCTCATGTACCGATACACCTGCTGCACTGATGCCTTCCCCTTTGACAGCAGCATTGTGTCCCATGGCCGCTTTAATATACCATCACTGCAAAAGAGCCCCCTTTTCTTCTTCCCTCAGCTTTATGTTGCTAAGCATGATGTCATATGCTACGTAATTACCCTTTGGTCAGTTAGGGTCAGCTCTCCTGGCTGTGCTCGCTTGCAACTCCTTGTGCATCCCCAGCCATCCAGTTGGTGGGGTGGGGTGAGAAGCAGCAAAGTCCTTGGCTCTGTGCAAGCGCTGCTCAGCAGTAACAAAAACATCCCTGCGTCACCAACACTGTTCTCAGCACAAACCCAAACCTCAGCCCCATACCTGCTATCATGGACAAAATAACCTTCATCCCAGTCAAAGCTTGCACACAGCTGTAGACCTAAGTGGCTCCAGAAAGATATATAGGGAAAAAACCACATTAGTAAGGTAGATGAAGTAAATGGAGAGAGCACACAATCTTAATAGCTGAAGAAGATACTTAAAAAAAAAAAGTCAAAAGTAAAAAGGCAGAAACAGAAAAAAGGTAGACTGGAGGTTCTGGAAATTCTTTACTGAGTGGGTGGTTGGGCACTGGGACAGGCTCCCCAGGGAAGGGGTCACAACACCGAGCTTGGCTGAGTTCAAGAAGTGTCGGGATGCTGCATTCAGTCACTTGCTCTGATGTGGCTGGCCCTGTGTGGAGCCAGAAGATGGACTCGATGGTCCCTACAGGTCCCTTCCAGCTCAGGAGATTCTATGAAACTTTTTTTTTTTCTGGGAGAAATGTTAATAGAATAAAGAAAGGAGGAGGGGGGGAAAAAGAGAAGACGAAAGATAACTAGAAAATCTAAACTGCACAGCCACAGAGAGATACAGTTCAAGTGAAGTGTTAAGGAATGGGAGGAAGAAAGACACCTGAACTTGATCTGAACTTGAAATGACCACAGAACTGTTAGTTATACACTCCACCACATTGCCAACGCTAGATTAAAGAGACCTTAAAAGAAATTTTAACAGGACCAGGCCTGTTTACTTTTTGTGATGTCAAGGTTTTCCAGCAATTAAGTTTAGAAAACCTAAAATATCTTTTATGTCAGTACCACAGTAACGATGGACAAGTTAACATAAGTGATACCAGACATGCAGGAAAAGGTAATGCCTTTCTCTGGAAAATAACAAGAGGATTAATGCACCTCAAACAACATGTTTTACTTGAGTCAATATGACAGGTATTTAATGTCACCATAAAACTTGTCTTTCATTTTATATTTCAATATTTTTTGGAGGTAGAAAATACTTTTTTGAGGCAATCTACTGTACCAGCTAGCATCTGCATGATGTACCAAGGAGAAAAATGGTAAATGAGCACTATTTTCATGATTATTTAACTAAAAAACTTGTATAGATGTTTTTACATGGCAGGGAGAGGCACATGTGGATTGCAGCTTGTTCTTAAAACTACTCTCGAGATCATTGTGAAGACATTTCAATAAAATACACCCATGAAACCTCAACTAAACTTCTAAGCCCGTGCATCATCACATAGCATTACTTTCATGTATATATGCAAATGTGATTTGACAGACTACTGTTAATTCTATTTTTAGAAAGATCATTTTAAAAAGACAGAAAAAAATATCTCTTTAACCAAAAACTGGAAAAGCCTCCTTTCTGTTTAATAATTGAATTAATCCCAAACAATTCAGTTCACACAGGGTTAGGTGCTTCAAATAGCCAACTACAGGAAGAGTTACCAGCTATGAATAGTTTTAACCAAAGTGTTAAGCATATACAACCTGTTTGTATATATTTTAGATTTTGTATAAAACAAAACCAATATACAGAATCACAGAATCACAGAATAAGGTTGGAAAAGACCTTTAAGATCATCGAGTCCAACCATTCACATCCTAAACTAAACCATATCCCTAAGTACTTCATCTACCCTTTTTTTGAACACATCCAGTGAAGGTGACTCAACCCCCTCCCTGGGCAGCCTGTTCCAGGCCCTGACAACTCTTTCCGTAAAAAATTTTTTCCTAACATCCAATCTAAACCTGCCCTGGCACAGCTTCATGCCATTCCCCCTTGTCCTATCACCTGTCATCTGGCTGAAGAGACCATCACCTACCTCTCCATAACCTCCCTTCAGGTAGCTGTAGGTGGTGATAAGGTCTCCCCTCAGCCTCCTCTTCTCCAGGCTAAACAGCCCCAGCTCCCTCAGCCGCTCCTCATAGGATTTGCCCTCCAGCCCCTTCACCAGCCTTGTTGCCCTTCTCTGGACGCGCTCCAGGACCTCCATGTCCTTCTTGTGGTGAGGAGCCCAGAACTGGACACAGTACTCGAGGTGTGGCCTCACCAATGCCGAGTACAGGGGCACAATCACCTCCCTAGACCTACTGGCCACACTGTTTTTGATACAAGCCAAGATGCCATTGGCCTTCTTGGCCGCCTGAGCACACTGCTGACTCATATTCAGTCTGCAGTCAACCAACACCCCCAGGTCCTTCTCTGCCTGACAGCTCTCCAGCCAGTCTCCCCCAAGCCCGTAGTGCTGCATGGGGTTATTATGTCCCATGTGCAGCACTCTACACTTGGCCTTGTTAAACTTCATCCCATTGGACTCAGCCCATCGGTCCAGTCTGTTCAGATCCCTCTGAAGAGCCTCCCTACCCTCAGGCAGATCAACACTTCCTCCTAGTTTAGTATCATCTGCAAACTTAGTGAGGGAGCATTCAATCCCTTCGTCGAGATCATTGATAAAGATGTTGAACAAGACTGGACCCAGGACTGAGCCCTGGGGGACGCCACTCGTGACCGGCCTCCAGCTGGATTTTGTTCCATTCACCACCATCCTCTGGGCTCGGCCATCCAGCCAGTTTTTAACCCAGCTGAGGGTCCACCTGTCCAGGCCAGTGGCAGCCAGTTTCTCAGTCAGAATGCTGTGAGAAACTGTGTCAAAGGCTTTACCAAAGTCCAGGTAGATCACATCCACAGCCTTACCCTCGTCCATTAAGCGGGTCACCTTGTCATAGAAGGTGATCAGGTTAGTTTGACAGGATCTACCTTTTGTAAACCCATGTTGACTAGGCGTGATCCCCTGGCCATCGTGCATGTGCTGCATGATAGCTCCCAACACCACTGGATTTACAGCCATTAATTCAGAAATCTATTTTTGCCTTTTCTGGATGCAAGATACATTGTAAAGACGACTGCAAGTCTTATCCCAACATTTCAGCTATCATTAAGACACAGCAGGCATGTATTTTTTTATACAGGCTATTCAACAGAGAAGTAAGCCTTTCTGTTGCACTGCTTCCCTTGTTTCTGCTGTCCTCTACAAAACCCTGAAACAATTCCTGGTCTATATATTAGCTCACTCTGTGTTACAGATGGCACAAACCTCAATGCAGCTAAGAGTTAACAAAAAGCAGCAGCTTTTCAAGCCATTAGATTTTCTTCGCTATCATCAAGTCATGTTCAAGTATGCCATTAGCACAAGGCCACTGCACTGCTCTTCCAGACAGAAATTGCTTTTCCCTTTCAGTAGTCTTCTTTGAAGCCTCACATCATATCAAGAGCACAAAACAGCTTTACGTAACCTCCTCCAAAAAGCAGTTCTGAACATGAGGGAAGGGCAAAGAGAAGAACGGGTGCAGGTTACAATAAGAATATTTCCATAAAACACGGTCATATCTGACATCTGAGCTATTAAATTAAACCTGAAATCTATCTGGAGGCGGGAGATAGCAAAAGGCTCTGTTTCTTTTCAGTAATAACTTAGAAATCTTTTTCATCTTACAGAAGAACAATTCAAAGCACCTGCTTTAGGAAATTCAGACTATGGCTTATATCACAGGCATTGCAACCTCACAGTCGCCTTATGATTTAGTACAATGCTCTTCCTGGAATAAATGGAAAGCAGGTTAAAAGGATTTCTGTTATTTCCCAGAATCATATACACAAGTCATTACCCAAAAAATCTGAAGGTTGAGACAGTATCTCAAAACTACTTATTTTCTGGTATGAAAGAAAAACCTACAGATTCATGGCACTTCCACTGCACATGCACATCTTAGTAAACACAGCTCTTACGAGAAACATCACTGTCCTCAGGAAAAAATACAAGAATTGTTTGTGTTTTTCAGCAGTTCTGAAATTCCCCTTTCTAGGCCTCAAAACCCACCCAAACCTGTTTTATTTAAACAAGCTAGCTGCCATGCCTCATATGCTGTGGAAGACGGCCAGCAACAACCACACAAGCAGAAGGTGGCAAAGTCTGGGAGGTCGGGAACTACTGGAAAGATACAAGCCTAGATTACCAAAAAATGTGAATCTCACCGGCCAGGTAAGTTTAATGTGACAACGTTTCAGTCTTCCACTGGCTTCTCTTAAGAAACTCCTCTCACAGCAACACTTTCAACTCTACAAGTATCCAGCCTTTCAATTTACATGTCCTCTGGTGTAGACACATCATAGCACAAGGCAGACACAAGAATTTTTTCAGGATCTGACTAACACAGTGGTATGGCAATGCCTGCCACTAAACATAGGTATTTTAGAGTTGTTTCTTACACTAGACATCAGAATTTCTTTTGTTCAATTGTGCTTTTTTGTGAAGGATGCAAAGAAGGTCCAACTTCCCTGAACATGGGAAAAAGCAAAGAAAGGAAGCAGCCCACTGGTGGGAAAATTCTGCCAACAGAAGCTCTTAGCTTCCCACCTCCCCATTTCTGCTGTTCAACTAAGCAAACCTCATCATGGAGAAGGGGGCTTTGCTGGTTCTCTTTGCTGGTGCCACCACTGCACCCTCTGTGGTGGTGCCCTGCCACAGGCAGCAGTTCCCAGTGGACACCAGCTACAGTGCAGAGGCCAGGAGGAGTGCAGGATTTAACAGACTTTGCTACCAGGAGCCTACCAGCTCCAATCCCTCACCCCTTACCTGGGACTTAGCTCTTGCTTCTGGATCCTCCATATTTCACACAAGTGTCCACGGCCATTTCCTGACACTGTCACAGCCTCAGGCATTGCTGTGTTTAATACTTTGTGTTCCTGTCAATGAAAACCACTCAGACCATACAGATAAGCCTCCACAGGTAGTGCCAGAAGGGGTCCTACTTGTTTGATGCTGGCTCCTGTCTGTTTCGATATGAAAACACAGTTTCACTCCCTCATTATTTACAGCTTCTTTCAATGTGTAGTAGCATCATTTTTCTAACTTTTCCTGGCTTACAAATGCGTCAAACACTCCAAAGGAGCTACAAAACCCTGCAGAAGAAAGAGGTGCCCTACAACCACAGTGTAAACATGCTGACATAATTTATTTTCCATTATAAACTGGAGCAAGAGTCTGTGCACCATTGAAATAATTGGTTTAAAGCAATTATCATGGTAAGTCTGCAAGTGACAGCAGTCATTAGCACCTTCACTTTCAGGACAGCCCTACATCATCATCTTGTTATTCTTCCTTGAGTCAGTTATGTACATATCTACCTTTATCAAAGCTAAGAGAACACTGGACATCAAGCCCCCTGTGTCTAAAATTGCTCACCAGGCTAAGAGCTAGCCAAAAAACCCCAAATCCAACCCCCCAAAAGAAAGGAAAAAGCAAAAAAAGAGAAAGCTTTTTCTCACTTACTTGTGCATCTTAATACAATTGCCCAAATAACCTGCCAATCACAAAGGCTTTTTTTAATGGGGTTTTAGTTCTTTGAATGTTTTAAAATTTCCAGAACACATTAATAAAGAACATTTGAAAGCATGAGGCTTAAAGATTTTACAATTATTTCAGTACCACTGCATCAATTAGAGCACATTTTGAATTAGTAATTCATTTTTTAAATCCTGAGCACTTTCAGATGGAAAAAAAGTCTCTCAAAAAACTCTTTTCAAATCACATGAACACTGACTTTCTGTTTTACTTGGTTGGACACAGTATATGCTAAAGTAAATCACTAACGCTGTAAGCCATGACCTTATTTTGCCATAGATCACGCCCTATTCTTGAGCAAGAGACTAGGGTTGCAAAAGGCAGACAGGGATCCAGAGCTGTGTTTTAAGCACAACTCTCAGAGGATTTCTCACTGCAGCAGCACAACACTGCCAGAGGCAGGTATGGACATGCCCTAAGGTCTCTCTTTCAGAATATCCTCTCAAGAAAGCAGAGCAGCAAAATGAATTTGTAGTTCTACTATGCTGTGTTTACTATATGTAAAAACATGCTTTTGCAGAGCGTAAATTGAGGATTATAGTTTTAAACAACTGCTCCAGGGCTAGACTGAATACTTGACTCATCTGACAGAAGAAGAAGGGAGCTAGGGCTCTGTGCTGCTGAATTGGGACACTTGCTGTATATTGGATCCTGAAGCTCACGTTAAGCTTCTCATACGTGTTGTTTTGACCAGGTTAACCTGCTATCACAGCTGCCTTAATAGCTTTCAAAAAAATGGGTCACAAGTTTTAAAGGGCAAACAAAATTTGGGAGAAAGATAGTAAGTGAAACATCCACTGCAGATGGAATGAAATTCTTGCTGTGTGCGATGTGGAACATCACAGTGTCCATGCAGGAAAAGATTGAGCAGAAATTACTTGTGTGCAAACATAATCCTTCATTAAATGAACTAGTAGAAAACTGGCCATATTAAAGCTACGGGTAAAAATAGTGCTCCTCTTTAATTTTACATCCCTAAAACTCTTGTTGGTACAGCTTTATGAGGATGTCATTTTTATCTTATTGTTCTGAAGGTCCTAAAAAAGATGAACTGTACATATAATTGGAAGAGCTGTTCTACTGCTAACGAGAGAAAAGCTAGCCAGAACTTGATTCTCAAGAAAGCCACACTACTCATACTCCTGTTCTATGTAAACACAGGAAAAAGCAAGTATTTCAGAACAAGGAATGGCTTTACCTGCAAACAGAGTTTTATGTATTTTTACACATGCTAACGGAAATAAGTTTGAACAAATCACAATCAAACACCCACCTGGAACAGCTTCTCATAATCAAGATATATCTCAGCATTTCCAAAATAATTATTTAGTTTGGGAAAGTTAGAATTTTAGAAGATATTTATTTAAGAACAGCAAAAAAATCTGAGAAAAGTGAGCTTTTTGCACGTGTCTGATATAAAGAGCTCAATGTACTTGCCAAGCATTCAATACGGACGCTACAATGAGCTCTGTCAGCAGCATGGTATCTGAAAGACCCTCGGGTTCTGCAGTCGAAGGCTCTGTAAGCCCTATGGGGATTTGAGGTGAAAAAGAACAGGATCAAATCCCCCTGGACAGGGTAATTATACAACCAAATGGCAATTTTTAAGATTTGCTGTTGTATGGTTTCAATGAGAGGGGCAACAAGATGGTATACTATGCATATCTAGGCACTGAAGAATACAGGAGCATAACTACTCCTCCCCTGCCATCAGCAGAGGCAGATTATCTCTCATTTTTCCATCCCTTCTGCATAGAAGAATTGAAAAGCTTTGGTCCCTCTGCTGCGGAATTAATGCCTCGTGATAACAGACAAGACTCTGCACCTGGAAGTGGAAGGACAAGGAGATCCTTGCTTTCCCCCTCCATAAAAGAGCTGGGTTTTGACCTTGGAATGCAGAACCAAAAACATTTAATATGTCTTTCAGGATGCAGTAACTTACACTAGATAAGTAAATATATATTGAGGTAAAACTTCCAGGAACATCTACTATTTCTAATGGCAATTGGTCCAATAAGCAAATATAAACAGTAATAAGGTTAATAAGGTTAGTGCAGCTACTCCATCAAAACATCACTTTCTGCTTTAGAGAGTAGAGCACAAGCTTGGATGAATGTTTTTTGATTTTTCTCTTTACTATGTGACATCCCATCATAAACCGATGAAGCACTATGAAATCTCAGTAGACAGTCCTGTTCCAGCCTCTGCAGTTCACAAGCTTCCTTTTTACATCTGTTTTAACTATAACTACCAAGCAACAACTTATCCTTTAAAGTTCTTTCTCTTCTACTTTAGAAAGGTTCTCAGATAAAAACCTTTTAATCAACCAACTCACAGCCGCAGAAACCAGTTATTCAAGTCATTTGTGCCATGATCCTGCACCTCCACCACTTTCAGAAAGCCATCATAAAACGTCCTTACTGAAAATAATATGCAAAATACCAAACAACATCTGCCCACCCAACCCTTCTGCCATGTAAATATGGAACTAGAGGAAAACTAATCCAGACCTCCATTTGAAATTGCTGTATTTTCAACTAATGTTGGTTACTGTTAGATTTAATATAAAAATTAAAAGCCCTCCCCTGGACTGCAACAATTGTGGAAAAGGCATCTGAGATGGAAATTAAAAGCACATAGCAAGAAATCTGCAGTGAATTTGTTGCAGCCACAGCAGCACAGGAAATAGTTAGCAGAAGGAAAACCTTCACTGTCAAATGGAAATATATAAGGAAAGATCACAATTTTAATAAAATTTCATTTGTCCTTTCTGCCCCTTTTAGTCTCTCATATATATACATATATATGCAGAATGTGCAGCGAAAGAGTGGAGCTTCAAAAATCGCTCACCAAACAATTGTGCTACTTTTAATAATTTATTAAAGGTCCTAAAACAAAGATCAAAAGGGAATATATATCTAAGCATTTACATTCAATTCCACATTGTCTGATGACTAATTTGTAAAGAGTGCACAAGCTTTCACAACTGAGGCCAGAATCATTTGAGGATACTTTGATATAATGCCACAAAGGATATGAACAGGAAGGCAGCGGGTGTTACAAATGGCCCAGCTCTGTTAAAAATGCTAATAAAAGAATAATGGAATTTCCTTGTACTATGAATAAAAAGTGTTTGGCACAGGAGAATTTAGACATGGACAGAAATATCAAAGCCTCTGGTTCATCAGTTGCCGCTTCTTATTAGATCTTAATTGATTTACTATTACATTTACCTGAAAATGTTTCGACTCAAAAAAGCAATGATCCCACTCAAAAACTTGTCACACTATTCCTTCATTCTTTGTGTTTCTCAATTTTCACAGGCCTTTAGTTTCTGCTTTACCAGCTCTTGCAAATAATGTAAGTCTAGCTATGAAAAAAATACTTGAACATGATGGATTTAACTTGAAACAGTATATAATTATTAGAATTATAGAATATACCTATAGCTTGATGGGTTTTTAAACTGAATTTTCAAGTTCCTGGTAACTATGGAACTCTCATAGCAACAACCTACTTGATAAATTTAAGCCATTAATATTTATGCAATGTATGTCTTTTTCATAGACATATGAGGAGTTACACACATACCCACAGGTGTTCATACATACAGATACGTGTACATACACACACACACTCTCCTGCCACCTTCTTCCCCCCCAGATATAAAACCCCGCTAAATTTTCCACTGCATAGCTATTTGGTACATGGCCAGGAAAAGAAAGGGTAGAGTTCAAAACTTTCCTTTGAAATGTCTAAACAAACAACAAAAAGTTTCAAATCTATCTTTTTTGGAAATGGATACTTGCAAAATCACACACAGTTTGCAAAACAGAAGCAGCATAGACAGTCATCTTGTACTGCTGACAAATTGTTAAAGGATTTAGTGCGCTTGCTTAGAAAACCATTCCGAGAGATACATCCAAGATAGGAGGAACGCCCTGAAAATATTTACAAACTTACTTAACTTTCCTTCAATCTGCTGCTTAATGCTCTCTTTTGCATAATGTCTACAAAAACCCCATGACAGTTATAGCACAGAAATGCTGTGATCTCTGTCTCCTGATTCTCCAAAGTCTTCTTGTAACAGTTTTAATTTTTTATTTCATATTGCAATGTCTCTAGGGAAGCGATCTCCTTTTCTTACCCCTAAGGTATGTGATATAATAAAGAAGAGTGGTTTTTTTCTTAACCAGGGGTCCCAGACTTTACAAATAAGGATCAAGTTATAATGATGATGTGCATTTCTTCTTTTTCCCCCCAGACAACAATGAGGGTGCTAGCAAAGCAGCCTCTTCCAGTGGTGCTTCCAGAATCAATTGGTAATTCATTAGTATCTTGTATCTTGGGGCCTAATTGATGCAACAGGCTAAGCAACATACTCAAAGGTAACACAGTTTCTAAATACAGAGAATAAAAAAAGAGGGGAATTCGATACCACATATGGTCATTTTGCAGCATTTAGTGTCAGTCTATAAATTACACTTCTGTGAGGTTAATATGAGTCATTGGTTTCACAAATCAGAAAGTGAAGCTTTTCAAGCTTGTCTTGAAGAAACAAAGAAACATTTATATGATAGTATAACTTAAGTAACATGAATACCCTAGTGCTTTCAATTTTATCATTTCCTCTCACTTTTTTCATTAAACATGAAATATAGTCATCACAAATGTTTGGAATAATTCTTAACAACAAATGTAGGTAGTATATTTTTTTTTCTTACCTTATGATCATATGGATTGTATGAATGAAACAGCTGGGACAGATCCTTTGTTCTCTGTTTTTTCTGCAAAGTAATATTAATAAATAAGCCATATTAGAAAAGTTAAAGGAAAAAGAAAGGGACTGCTGATTTAAAAAGCTGTATGCAGGTACAAACACATTCTCTCTCCGCTTTGTTAATGAAACTGTAGGCATGAAGAGCAGTGTATGCAGATTAAGGATATTAAATATCACAGGAAATAATTAACATATATATTAACAATGTTAAGAACATATCCTTAATAAATAATAAACACTAATCTATGGAACATCACTTCAACGTCAGTGGAATGTGTAAACAATTCAGATTTGTTTTAATTTCTGCACAATAAATCATAAGCAATGTCTTAGAATACAGTTAACAAAACTTGAAGATTAGTCTCCGATCTTGCAAAGACTTGTCTACTGTTCTAGCATGTACATGCAGTCTTGTTTCATAGTAGATTAGGTTTAAAGGAAGTCAGTTTAAAGAAGAACCATTTATTATTTTTCAATTTCTTTTGATGCTAATACTGTCGTTGCCTTGATTGTGGCAAATTAATAGATGATATGCCATTCAATGCCAAGGCAAAGTGAAAAACCTTCTGTTACAAGCAAAGTTCAAAGACAAAACCTGTTTAATCCAGCTTCTCCTGAAATCAGTGAAAGAGCTTTCAGTGATTTCCACAGACGTTAAATAGAATCTCTCAGCTGCATCCTATGGAGGGGGGGCAGAGAGAAAAGTACACCCTTCATCTTTAATGCAGCGATGAGTCACAAGTAACTTCAAAGTTTTATTATATCAAAAATCAACGTTGACTTTTAGCTTGGGAAGGCAAAGCATTGTATGTTGGAAAATGTGCAAACAGGAGACAACCACACGAACTCCTTGCTTGTAGTCTGTACCACTGCCTTCTAATTTATCCATCATTTCTGTGAAAGGAGCTTTCCAACGAAACTGGTAGGATCTGTTCATGTTTGCAGCATGCTGGGAGCTAAACAGGCAGCAGCCTGACTGCTTTACTTTAACTTCTGGAAATTACGGACAAGTCAGTAATTTTTGACTGGCCAAACTGAACTATGTATTTCCTTTTATTACATAGTTTTTGTTTTCAGTGAAATGTTCAGATTCAGTAACTTAGTCATAAAAGCTGTAATGCTAGTGACTGGTACAAATGTATGACAGCTGGAGATTTCTGAGACATTAAAGGTATCAGATTAATATTACTACACCTGTGAGGTCCCTACCCACATTTTATTAACTGCTAAAGGGTCAAGAAAAGAATTTTTTTAGTCACATGTCAATCTTCAAATTAGAATGGTAAATTTTGTTTTCCACATGAGAAGGTTACTTCTGTCATAGACAATTCTATTCAATTACCATAACCTAGCAGGACTTGTTTCTCTGAGTTTACCAAGGGGCTTTAAAACTAACAGAAGTGATATTAAAAAAAATAATTCTGTTAGTATAGACTTTCTTAGCAATCAAATATGCCTTTGCCAAAGCAAAGCTCTCCCTTAGTACAGGAACCATCACCCTCTAACCCCCATTAATACCTCTTTTATTTCCAGTGGGAAAAACCCCACTCAAATGAAAGCATCAGGTAGCATAACCCAAATTCCTTCACCACCTTACAATGATTTCTTTCCTGATAGTACAGTTATACATGCTGAAAGTACTTAAAATACTATAAAAAGAATTTGGAGAAATGTGATAATAAATTGAAAAGAGATATCAAAATGATTATTAAAAAACTGGCAACTGAATTAATGTAGAATCATGCAAGACAAAAGCCTTTCAGTTTAGAATGTGAAGAGCTCCACTAATCTTTCTAGAGAAAAAAAACCCACAAAATCTAGAAAAAGTCTAAATCTTGCTTTTTTTTTTTTTCTGAAGACTATTTCTCTTGCATCCATTCTGACTGCACACAAAGTGCTTTTGAGTATTTTTATTGCAATGGCTTTACTAACACTCAATAATAAAACTATATGACAGAAGCCCTCCTATCCTTCACTCTCAGACTCTAGCCAAAATGCCATTTACACACTCAACAAGATAAAGAAGATGGCTTCCCTTACACAAAACACTAACTCTTCCACTTTTTATTGCAGGAAACGATGGTTGCTTTCCTGGTTTCCTTTCCACAAAAGGTAGAATTTTGGCCTTTTGTACAAAACTAAAATGCTCCTGACTGGAAGATGATGGAAATTCATCAGAGAAACATGGAATGAAACTCCTGGAGATGCACATAAAAAATTACTGCCCCCAAATTCCCAGGATGTCCCATATGCTTAGCTAATCTGAATCAACATTTGACTACTTTGTAAGAACTCTGAATAGAGACAATAACGTCTTAAGCATGGAGTTTTGGTTGCTTAGTGATAATTTGTGTTTTTCTAGAACACCAAGTTCAGCTTAACTCAGGTCTCTAAAAAACCAGAAATATAAAACATTTCAAATCACAGAGAAGAAGAAAAGGACAAGGAATTCATGCTGCTGTAATGGTAATCCCTTCAACTCCTACAGCGGGCATTAGCCACAGAGTATTAATACCAAGTTTTTCACATGAGGAAAAGGCACAGCTCCCAGCTCACCTGTAAGCAGGATGAAGCACAGAATGCAGCAGGCTCTTCAAGTCTAGACGTGACAATGGAAAACAAGGAGCCCAAAAGTGCCTTCTCCTTTACTGTCTCCAGTGGACTATTTCATTAGCTAAACTGCCTATTTACACACATCCCCCCAGAATTTCGTCCCTTGACACAGCTTCACACTCCTATCTCTCCTTCCTTGGCTTAATCCAACTTCCCTTTCAAGTGCTCTCCTGACCAATGCAAAGTCATTTTTCCTTCCCTCTCTCTTCCTGCTTTTTCCCTTTAGTGTTCTGATTCCCCATTCCTTTGTACTGTGCCAATAATGTTGTTAAAATCACATGGCAAAAGATACTGAAAAATCCCTTCTGAACTTAAGCAAATGTCCTGTCCAACCATACCACAGGACAGCAGAAGTATCGCTTTCAAACATCCTCACAGATCTGCAGAGGATGTATTTAAATTTATTACCTTTCTGAGTCTTTCCAAAGTCACCATACAAATCAGCACAGGGTATTGAAAAAAAAAATGAAAAGACCTCTTGGGATTCTGATGACAGCATCAGCCTTGCAGCTTATTTCTGTACTTCTCCCAGGCTTGCCATATATTGATGCAGCCTATGCTCAGCGACCACAGCACATTTCCCTAAAGCACGGTGCTCCTGACAGTGGGTTACTTGCAATACTTTTATTTGGTCTGGTTGTATATAATTTTTATGCAAGAGCATTTGTCATGTAACAAGCCAGAGAGACGCTATTCCTCCACAAACTTTTCCAGTATTGGTTTGCCCAGAGGACAGTCATGGATCGTGTGAGATAAACATCATATGACTCACAAGACCAGTAAAGCCTCAGTCTGAGACCTGTGCACAAGTTTCTACTCGTGATTTGAAGCAAGCAGTGGTACATGAAGCGGGGATTTTTAAAGCAGAAGTAGCAGGCCATCTGGGGAGCCACAGGGCAGTATCCTATAAATACAGAATGAAGGGCTTCCCCTGGGTGGAAGGTGCTGCCTGCATCACTGCTGTATACATCTGTGCACGTGTTGGAGTCTGAGGGAGCCCAGCAAGATCCTCCTAAATTTACAACAGGCAAGACTCGTGACAGAAGTTTCCCTAACAGATGTTTGTCTGTCTGTTGTGTATGTGCACTTTACACAGGTAGAGATTTTGTTAGGTTACAAAACTCTGAGGGCTTAATAATGCACTGATTTAAATTTTAAACCTGTAATAATCCTTAGTCTGTAGCACTTAAAGAAACAAGTTTAGAGAGGCGAGATAAAGAGGTACATTCAGTTACAATGCTGATGTGGGTGACTGTGAAAATAATTTTTCACTTCGCTGTTCCAGTAATTTTTAAAAATTATTGCCACATTATATGTGAGATACAATGGAGACACTTTTTATACCTATCTTTACCTGGAAAAGTATGTGAAAGCCTGATGATGAATGGATTAAAGTGCTGCTGCAAGACTGAGTATATGTAAAATCATATATGTATGTACAGGCTAAGTGTGCCGGGATGGAAGGGCTTCCTTAAGTAAAACAATACTTTTGTAAGCGAACTATTTCAAACTTGTTACTAAAATACAAGTAAGACAGGTGGTTCTCAGCATACAATTATAAAAATAAGAACCAGAAACCAGCAACTAACTGTGTTTCTTATGACTATATACATAGACTATGTCTTATGACTACATACATAGACCTTGCCAAAAGGAAACAACAATTTCTGTAATTTCATTACTCCACCCCCCCTTTCCCCTTCTCTTCAGAAGAATTAAGCACTTAGCAAGTTTTTTCACAGTTTTCTTCCCTAGTATTTCCACAAGGACAGAGGCTCCAGTGTAACAGATGCTTGTAAGAGCAAAATCCATGAGATTGAAGCTTTTCTTCTCTAACAGCATGTCTAATGCATTTTGTGTTATGGCATTCTCTGACTTCAGTAACATGTGTTTTGTGAGCAATAATGAATGTGTATCTTTCTTTTCCCCCATGTTACATCTCTCAAAACCACAAAGGCCTTCAGTAGTTCTGAACTCCAAACTTTTCTAAAACAGGATGGAGTTGGGAGCACCCTGTCTAAAGGCACCAACTGACCTAAGTAAGAGTTACTTGGCAAAACACCAGAGAGAGAAGTGGCATCTACTCCAACCAAAGTACATTTAAAACCCTTGCTTGGAGATTCAATCCATAAACCCTTACATCTATGTACCTATAACCACAACACAGATACAAGCCAAGCCACTGAAACTGCCATGTTATCAAAGTTTACAGATTGCTTTTTGTTCTGCAAAACAGCTTTTAGAAAAGTGATCAGAAACCAGTGAACCGTTCTCTTTGACCTTGAGCTATTCAGTGCATCACCCTCTTGGGAATGATGCTGAAAAAACCCCGTTGTGCCACAGCCAGATTTCTTGATAAGATCGTAACTGGTGTTCATTATGCTCTTGCGTCTGTGCCCTGTAAGGTCTGAAAGGGCAGACGTGATCATGCAGGCTTGACAAGTTTTCTACTTCCTATAGTGAAATCACTTATACTGATATTATTCCTGTCCTTCTGAAGACAAACAAAATCATTTTGGGGTTACCTAGTCTTTCTGACCTAACCTACCTGAACTCCCATGTTAAAACAGACTCACCATTCTACTTACGCCATTGATACTTGTGGGTTTACTTATTTAGCTTGGTTTAAGGAATTACTTTCTAATACGTTTTGATGCATGCATGGAAAATGTCACTTAGTGTACAATGTGTTACATTCAACCAGTTCTACCTTAATGTTACAGATGAAGGACCCATCCAAGTCCAAATAACAACAAAATTAAAATTATACATTCATAATTCATATTGTGTATACTTGTCCTGGTTTCAGCTATGATGGAGTTAATTATTTTTAGCAGTGGATGGAATGCCATGTTTGGGTGTTAGGATGAGAACAGTGCTGATAGCACCCTGATGTTTCTAGTTGTTGCCGGGCAATCAAGGACCTTTCTCAGCTCTGCATACTTCCTTACTAGTGAGAAAGGAGGGGACGTAGCCAGGACAGGTGACCCGAACTGGCCAAAGAGAATATTCCATGCCAGTTACGTCATGCTCAGTACAAAGGGGGACTGGGGGGAAGAGGAGGAGACAACACCAGGACGGGCAGTTTCCGGGTTCGGGGACGGCTCTAAGCTGTGCGGCCTGGGTTCTGTGGTTTGGTGAGAAACTGCATTGTGTATCACCAGTTTCATCTATTTTGTACTTTAAACTTCTGTTATTGTTATATCTAGTTTTCTGTTATTGTTTAGTAAACTATCCTTATCCCAACCTGCGTGGTTCTGGTTTATAGGTTGTGGTTTCTTTTCCTCCTTCTTCCTTCCCTTTTTCCCCTCCCCCAACTTTCCCTCCCCCTTCCTTTTAAAAGTACAAGCGACTGTGTGGGGTGCGGCCCTCGGCCGGGGCAAAACCACGACAGTCATTTTGGCGCCCAACGTGGGGCGCGAACGGTTGGGATAACGGTAGATCTGACTCTAACTATCGCAATTAAGATAAGCACTGTTGTTTAAGCAATCTCTGGTCACGATGCTGTGGTATTTATTCACAAGGCTGTGGTATCAAAACCATCGCATGCTGTATACAATCCTGGCAGGATTCTTTACTCTCTCAGGTCTGCGGCTCCCATATTTGTTCCCATACTTCATTATAGTGTATTTTATGATATCGGTCTATGATACAATAATATCGATGACCATGAGCTTAATCTGGTACTTGTATGAGGTTTTGCTGTCCTGTCCATTCTTTGGACAGGGAGGGGTTAATAACAGCACTGCTTTCTTTTCCTTTGGGCTAAATACAACAGCTCTTATGACAATTTTTGAAAACCTTCAATATCTCTGGGATATTCAAACTAGCATTTTGCTATTGGTAGGTTTGGGGCAGATGGTTCAGTTTTTGTTATATATCAAGCATAGGTTTATGAATACCACTGAAGAGCTTTCTCCGAGACAGAATAATCACGAGTGGCAGGGCATGTGGCAAAGTATGGGCAAGTACCTAGGTACTTTCTCACGCCCGATGGTTTGGAACTTCACTCCTGAGCAGCTACTGCAACCCCTGTGACCGACACTGCAGCTACTGTAATCTCTACAGCAGACAGTGCAGATGATCAGAAAAACCAACCCACACCAGTGTCTGTTGCTCCCGTACAAAAGAGGAAATGCACAAAGAAATCAGTTCGCACAGTGACGGATGATGATGATGATCAACCAGGGCCATCTCGAGGATATCAGGAGGAGGCAGAACCAGAGATTGTTACCCGATCCCTGACTTTGAGTGAGCTGCGTGAGGTTCGAAAAGATTTCACCCGCCACCCAAGTGAGCACATTATCACTTGGTTGCTCCGATGTTGGGATCACGGGGCCAATAGTTTGGAGTTAGAAGGCAGAGAGGCCAAGCAGTTGGGATCCCTAGCTAGAGAAGGAGGAATTGACAAAGCAATTGGGAGGAGGCCGGAAGTCCTCAGCCTCTGGAGGCGACTACTGTCAAGTGTGCAGGAAAGATATCCCATAAAGGAATATATTACATGTCAGACACCCAAGGGTAACAGCATAGAGACAGCTATCCAGCACCTGAGAGAATTAGCTGTACGGGAGATAATTTATTATGATCTGGACAATTCACGGCTTCCCGCTGATCCCGATGAAGTCCTATGCACTCCAGCTATGTGGCGTAAGGTTGTACGAAGTGCACCAGCAGGGTACACCAATTCACTGGCAGTAATTGACTGGACTGATATGGATCCACCAACCGTAAATGAGGTGGCCTGCCGACTCCGGAAATACCAAGACAGTGTTTCCCTCTCCGTCATTGCAGCAGTAGAAAAACTGGTTCAACGACTTGACAACAATGTGTCCAACTCCCAACCCGTATGGAGCAATGTTGCAGCTACTGGGAGAAAGCGTCCATCGTTCCAAGAGGGAGAATACACACCACGACGTACATTGTGGTTTTACCTGCTTGATCATGGAGAGGACATGAGGAAATGGGATATGCAGCCCACCTCAGCCCTTCGAGCACGAGTAAATGAGCTGCGGGGTAAAACATTCGCACAACGAGATTCTGCCAGGAAGAAGGCTGCACCAGTTTCTACTGGGCAGTTCCCTAGACCAACTGGAAGGCCTACCTATATGTCTGATGTGTCTGATCCTCTTGAAGGGACCTCTAAGTCCTTTATGCAACCAGTGGAAAACAAATATGATCAGCAGCAATAGAGGGGCCCTGCCTCCAGCCAGGTGGAGGAGAGGGATAATCGGGTTTATTGGACTGTGTGGATCCGATGGCCTGGCACGTCAGATCCACAAGAGTACAAAGCTCTGGTGGATACTGGTGCCCAGTGTACTCTAATGCCATCGAATCATGAAGGGGTAGAACCCGTTTGTATTTCTGGAGTGACAGGGGGATCCCAACAACTAACTGTGCTAGAGGCTGAGGTGAGCCTAACTGGGAAGGACTGGGAAAAACACCCCATTGTGACTGGTCCAGAAGCTCCGTGCATTTTAGGTATAGATTATCTACGTAGAGGGTATTTTAAAGACCCAAAAGGGTACCGATGGGCTTTTGGAATAGCTGCTTTGGAAACAGAAGGAATTGAACAACTGTGTGCCTTGCCTGGACTCTCGGAGGACTCTGCTGTTGTGGGGTTGTTGAAGGTTGAAGAACAGCAAGTGCCAGTTGCTACGACGACGGTGCACAGACGACAATACCGTACTAACCGAGATTCCCTGATTCCCATCCATAAGTTGATTCGTCAACTGGAGAATCAGGGAGTGATCAGCCGAACCCACTCACCCTTTAATAGTCCCATATGGCCAGTGAGGAAGTCCAATGGAGAGTGGAGGCTGACAGTAGATTATCGTGGCCTAAATGAAGTCACTCCAGGTATGAGTGCTGCTGTGCCAGACATGTTAGAGCTCCAGTATGAATTGGAATCGAAGGCAGCCAAGTGGTACGCCACAATCGACATTGCGAATGCTTTCTTCTCGATCCCACTGGCGCCAGAGTGCAGGCCACAGTTTGCTTTCACCTGGAGAGGCATCCAATACACGTGGAATCGTCTGCCCCAGGGGTGGAAACATAGCCCCACCATCTGCCATGGACTAATCCAGAATACACTGGAAAAGGGTGAAGCACCAGAGCACCTGCAGTATATTGATGACATCATTGTATGGGGCAACACAGCAGAGGAAGTTTTTGAAAAAGGAAACAGGGTAATTAAAATCCTTTTAGAAGCCGGTTTTGCTATAAAACGAAGTAAAGTCAAGGGGCCTACGCGAGAAATCCAGTTTTTAGGAATAAAATGGCAGGATGGGCGTCGTCAGATCCCAATGGACATTATTAATAAAATAGCAGCTATGTCTCCACCAAGCAACAAAAAGGAAACACAAGCTTTCTTAGGTGTTATAGGTTTTTGGCGACTGCATGTCCCAAACTACAGTCTCATTGTGAGCCCACTCTACCATGTAACTCGAAAGAAGAATGATTTCCAATGGGGCCCTGAGCAACAGCAAGCCTTTGAGCAGATCAAACGCGAGATAGTCCATGCAGTGGCCCTTGGGCCTGTCCGGACAGGGACAGATATTAAAAATGTGCTCTACACTGCAGCTGGGGAGAACGGCCCGACCTGGAGTCTCTGGCAGAAAGCACAAGGGGAGACTCGAGGTCGACCGTTGGGGTTTTGGAGTCGGGCCTACAAAGGATCTGAGGCCAATTATACTCCAACAGAAAAGGAAATACTGGCCGCCTATGAAGGGGTTCGAGCCGCCTCAGAAGTGATTGGAACTGAAGCCCAGCTCCTCCTGGCACCCCGACTGCCGGTGCTGGGCTGGATGTTCAAAGGGAAGGTTCCTTCTACACACCATGCCACTGATGCTACGTGGAGCAAGTGGGTTGCACTAATTACACAGCGGGCTCGAATAGGAAACCCCAATCGCCCAGGAATCGTGGAGGTGATCACAGACTGGCCAGAAGGCAAAGATTTTGGGATGTCACCAGAGGATGAGGAGGTAACACGCGCTGAAGAAGCCCCACCCTACAACGAACTGCCAGAGAATGAGAAGCGATATGCCCTGTTCACTGATGGGTCTTGTCGCATTGTGGGTAAGCATCGGAGATGGAAAGCTGCTGTATGGAGCCCTATAAGAAGAGTAGCAGAAGCCACTGAAGGAAAAGGTGAATCAAGCCAGTTCGCTGAGGTGAAGGCCATCCAGTTAGCCCTGGACATTGCTGAGAGAGAAAAGTGGCCAAGGCTCTACCTTTATACTGATTCATGGATGGTGGCGAATGCCCTGTGGGGGTGGTTGCAGCAGTGGAAAAAGAACAACTGGCAGCGTAGAGGCAAACCTATATGGGCTGATGACTTATGGCAAGATATCTCTGCTCGGTTAGAGAAACTTGTTGTAAAGGTACGTCATGTCGACGCCCATGTACCTAAGAGTCGGGCCATGGAGGAACATGAAAACAACCATCAGGTAGATAAGGCTGCTAGGATTAAAGTGGCTCAGGTAGATCTAGACTGGCAACATAAGGGTGAATTATTCCTAGCTCGATGGGCTCATGATACCTCGGGTCATCAAGGGAGAGATGCAACATATAGATGGGCTCGGGATCGAGGGGTGGACCTGACCATGGACGCCATCGCACAAGTTGTCCACGAATGTGAGACATGTGCTGCAATCAAGCAAGCTAAGCGGTTAAAGCCCCTTTGGTATGGAGGACGGTGGATGAAATATAAATATGGGGAGGCTTGGCAGATTGATTACATCACCCTCCCACAAACCCGCCATGGCAAACGTTATGTGCTTACAATGGTGGAGGCAACTACCGGCTGGCTAGAAACATATCCCGTACCCCATGCCACTGCTCGAAATACAATTCTGGGCCTTGAAAGGCAAGTCCTCTGGCGACATGGTACTCCAGAAAGAATCGAGTCAGACAATGGGACTCATTTCCGAAACACTCTTATAGACACCTGGGCCAAAGAGCATGGCATTGAGTGGGTGTACCACATTCCTTATCATGCACCGGCCTCTGGGAAAATTGAACGATATAATGGACTTTTAAAAACTACACTGAAAGCAATGTGTGGTGGGACATTCAAGCATTGGGATACACATTTGGCCAAAGCCACATGGTTAGTTAACACTAGGGGATCTACCAATCGGGCTGGCCCTGCCCAGGCAAAATTTCCACGTACTGTAGAGGGAGACGGAGTCCCAGTAGTGCATATGAAGAGTGTATTGGGAAAGAGAGTTTGGGTCATCCCTGCTTCAGGCAAAGGTAAACCCATGTCTGGAATTGTTTTTGCTCAAGGACCTGGCTGTACTTGGTGGGTAATGCAGAGGGATGGAGAAGTTCGATGTGTACCTCAAGGGGATTTGATTTTGGGTGAGAATAGCCAATATAACTGATAGAGTAGAAATTATAATAATTGCCAAATAACCCATTATTGTATATTCATTATTATTATGATAGCCAATATAATTAATAGAGTAGAAATTATAATAATTGCCAAATAACCCATTATTGTATATTCATTATTGTTATGATTGCTGTATGTTGTACCATAGCATTATAGCCGGAGTCATACAAGTTAATGAAGAATGAGTGCCATGATGATGGAACCGAAGCCTGGCCTCTTAAGAACTTTTTTTTCTCCCTTTGAAAATAAACTCTGACCCACAGACTATGAGCATGGACCATGCCAGGTGTATCAGTCAAGAGCCTGAGATGCAGCATGCAACGAGCCAATGGAACATACAATTATCCTGAGAAACTGTTACGACAAATGGAGCCTGAAAATCATGGACTAAATGAACTCAACAACTTCAGAGGGATGATTCACAGACTGAGGGAATAAGATCTGTATGCACGTATGTGTGCATACATGTGTACATATATATATGGGTATGTGAAACACGAAACTGATTGTACCTAAAGAAAATTGTTGGATCTGGTCATGACGTAAATGGTATGGAATAAGGGGTGGATAATGTCCTGGTTTCAGCTATGATGGAGTTAATTATTTTTAGCAGTGGATGGAATGCCATGTTTGGGTGTTAGGATGAGAATAGTGCTGATAGCACCCTGATGTTTCTAGTTGTTGCCGGGCAATCAAGGACCTTTCTCAGCTCTGCATACTTCCTTACTAGTGAGAAAGGAGGGGACGTAGCCAGGACAGGTGACCCGAACTGGCCAAAGAGAATATTCCATGCCAGTTACGTCATGCTCAGTACAAAGGGGGACTGGGGGGAAGAGGAGGAGACAACACCAGGACGGGCAGTTTCCGGGTTCGGGGACGGCTCTAAGCTGTGCGGCCTGGGTTCTGTGGTTTGGTGAGAAACTGCATTGTGTATCACCAGTTTTATCTATTTTGTACTTTAAACTTCTGTTATTGTTATATCTAGTTTTCTGTTATTGTTTAGTAAACTATCCTTATCCCAACCTGCGTGGTTCTGGTTTATAGGTTGTGGTTTCTTTTCCTCCTTCTTCCTTCCCTTTTTCCCCTCCCCCAACTTTCCCTCCCCCTTCCTTTTAAAAGTACAAGCGACTGTGTGGGGTGCGGCCCTCGGCCGGGGCAAAACCACGACAATACTCTAGTCTTCTGTATACGCAGTGATTCTTTCTAAAACATTTAGAACAAAGTTTTATAAGCCCATGCAATGTGGTTTTTTTGTCATACTCATATATCAAACTTCATGCACTTTTACTAATCATAAAAATCTAAAAAATCACTGCAAACATTACAGTTTTCCTGCCTTCAGGATAATGGCAACACAAATAGTCATGGTCTATTCTGTTTTACATTTTAAGTGAAAATTCAAACATTTCCAAAAAACCAGCATAGGAACTTCATAACATCACCTTGCAACATATTTAAAGATAATGTCTTGAAGGATCCATTTTCAATTAAACTATAGACATTGCAATTTCTTCCTTGTTACCTTCCATGTAATTCCAGCTATATGATACAGAGTCTTCCAACTCATATATTTTACAGACATCACTGAATTCTGTTCCTTCTGGTACCTCTGAGTTCTTTTATTTAGTTTAGGATTAATGTTTGTTATCCCTGTAATTTTTCATAATAACATCTCCCCTTAGCAGATGATAAATTATGCAAAATTTCTTCTGAAGACTTTACAAAGAAATCCTTAATTTCAAAAAAGGCCTTCAACACTCGCTTATGCTGAGGGTCCTTAAACTGGATCTATTCTGTCAGTGCTCTGTCTCACTTCTGTAAGATTTTTATGTCTGAAATTCATACTGAAATTTCACAATCTATGTGAGGTGTGTATTTTGTAAGGAAGCCACTGTAACTGATTAGGAAGACTGTTTAGCTCACAAAGATTTTGTAAAAGGAAAGTATCTGCACAGCCCAGCTGTGACTGCAGCTTAACTCATGCCCCAGATGTGATCTGAATTTTCAGCAACTCCATAGGCAGATCATTTGTAGCTTTCCAAAAGGGTGCAACCTATTTTAAAACCTACCAGATCAACTGTTTCCCACAGCAACAAAAACAGATTTTCATTTCAGCACCTGGTCAAATAACTTAAAGTGGTTTGAACTTGAGCTGAATTCAGCTCTAAAATAAATCTGTCTTTAAACTTTTGTAAAATTCTACTTAGTAGCTTTGTTTAACCACAAAAAAATCCCTATTCGCAGGTAATTACCTTCCTTTGAATTCATCACACGAACCCCATTTCTGGCTGCACACTGAATGGTGAGCTCTGTGGTAGATTTAAAGATACAGCATATAAGAAGTCAAATGTTTTGACAGGGAAAAAGGAGGAGCCAGGCTTTCATAGGTCAGATAATTTATACAGTTCCTGGAAAAATAGGAGGAAAATATGCAGAACTATTAGTAAACATGCAGAAAGTGTCACAAATGATTTGCCACTAATCAACAGCTATACCAATCAAAATCCCATCAGGTAACAACTAGGCTTGTAGATAAGAGAAATCACAGCTATCTCAATGGTTTGTAAGACTTTCTGTAGTACTTCACATGTTGTTCTCATAAAAAAATGTAAGGAAACATGGTGTAAATAACACTAGTAGAGAGCAAATACAAAACTTGCCAGACAACGCTAGCTTGCAATACTTTGCTGACAAAGGATTATATATTGATTTTTCCTTCATGCTCTGCCTCCCCCTCCAGCTTTCCCATTTTTAACTCTCTGGTCCCAAACTTGCCATAAAAGTCTTCACAGGTCTTTATTCTGGCAGAGTAGCAAGCAGTAAATAAAAGTGTACTGCTGAAAAAACAAAAGTGTAGTACAGAGGTTCAGCAGTCAAACTCAGACGCTAATCACACTCAGCTTCTCTTACACATAAAGTACATTCTGCACGTTACACCATGCATAACTGCATGTGTTGAGGGGATGTCAGGGGCCAAGCATCCTTGATACACCAGAAGCAGTTAATCACAGCTGCATCTAACTCCTGGGGTATGTAATGCCATTGAGTCACGGCACTTAACAAGGGAGCTCAAAGGCAGTGATGGTAGACCAGAGTAGCAGTAGTGTTGAGTAAGTGTCATTGTTCCTTTTCCTACTAACTCTTATTTCTTTTTTCTTTCCTTTTCTCCCGCTCTCTGATCTCCTCAGCTCTCTTAATTTTAGATGAAGAATATCCCTACCGATTCCCATTGTACAATCTCTGGATCAGCCCCCAAGGCAGGCAGTATCACCGACTCTGCTGTGCCTGTATTAGAAGCAAGGGAGACGGTCCCTTCCTCTCTGGGTACTCACATCATGCTAACTAATCAACACCATCTAAAGTTGCCCTCTCTCACCTGCAAGTGCCTAACAGTGAAACTGTTCTCTTGCATATCACAGAGCACATCAAACCCTAAAATTATTTCTAAATCCATCCCAGACAGCAGATGAATTCTTTCCTTGCCCTAGCTCTGACCCTGGCTTCCCTAGGCACATTGTGCCACATCACTACCCACTAATGCCCAAAGCACATGCTCAAAGGCAAGAGCAGCCCTCAAGTGTCATCCCTCCTTACTGTCTGCTCAAGGTGGAGCCTTTTCTCTGACAGTGCAACTGCAAGGTTCAGCTGTGCTCCTTTTCCTTTAGAGTTGTGAACACACGTGTCCCTTGCACACGCAATGCTATTCCAGTTGTTGTCATGCTGCTGGATTAAAAATGCTAATATTGGCTGATGCAGGAATGTGGTTCACAGAATCACAGAATTATCAAGGTTGGAAAAGACCATCCAGTCCAACCATTCACCTATTACTACTAGCTCCCACTAAACCATATCCCTCAATACAACATCCAGTCTTTCCTTGAACACCCCCAGGATTGGTGACTCCACCACCTCCCTGGGCAGTGCATTCCAGTGCCTGACTACCCTTTCTGAGAAGTAGTGCTTCCTAATGTCGAGCCTGAATCTCCCCTGGCGCAGCTTGCTACCATTCCCTCTAGTTCTGTCACTGCCTACACGGGAGAAGAGGCCGACCCCCAGCTCACTACAACCTCCCTTCAGGAAGTTATAGAGAGCTATAAGGTCTCCCCTAAGCCTCCTCTTCTCCAGGCTGAACAATCCCAGCTTCCTCAGACGCTCCTCGTAAGGCCTGTGTTCCAGACCCCTCACCAGCTTAGTAGCCCTCCTCTGAACGCGTTCCAGAGCCTCAATGTCTTTCCTGTAGTGAGGGGCCCAAAACTGAACACAGTACTCGAGATGCGGCCTCACAAGTGCTGAGTACAGGGGGACAATTACCTCCCTGCTCCTACTAGTAACACTATTTTTGATGCAAGCCAGGATGCCGTTGGCCTTCTTGGCCACCCGCGCACACTGTCGGCTCATGTTCAGCCGTGCATCAATCAGTACCCCCAGGTCCATTTCCTCCACACAGTCCTCCAGCCACTCCGCCCCAAGCCTATAGCGCTGCCTGGGGTTGTTGTGGCCAAAGTGCAGGACTCGGCATTTGCTCTTGTTGAACCTCATGCCATTGGCTTCAGCCCAGCTCTCCAGCCTGTCCAGATCCCTCTGTAGGGCCTCGCTACCCCCAGGCAGATCCACACTCCCAGCCAATTTAGTGTCATCTGCAAACTTACTGAGGGTGCACTCAATGCCCTCATCTAGGTCATCAATAAAGATATTGAAGAGGACAGGCCCCAGCACCGACCCCTGGGGAACACCACTCGTGACTGGTCGCCAGCTGGATTTAACTCCATTTACTACCACTCTCTGAGCCCGGCCCTCCAGCCAGCTCCTTACCCAGCCGAGGGTGTACCCATCCAAGCCACGGGCTGCCAGCTTCTGCAGGAGAATACTGTGGGAGACAGTGTCAAAGGCTTTGCTGAAGTCTAGGTAGACCACATCAACAGCCTTTCCCTCATCCAGCAGATGGGTCACTAGATCATAGAAGGAGATCAGGTTGGTCAAACAGGACCTGCCCTTCATGAACTCATGCTGGCTAGGCCTGATCCCCCGGCCATCCCGCACATACTGCATGATCTCCCTCAAGACTATCTGTTCCATAACCTTCCCTGGAACCGAGGTCAGGCTAACAGGCCTGTAGTTCCCCGGATCCTCCTTACAACCTTTCTTGTAAATGGGAGTCACATTGGCAAGCCTCCAGTCTTCTGGGACCTCACCAGTCAGCAAGGAGGACTGATAGATAATGGAAAGCGGCTTGGCTACCACCTCTGCCAGTTCCCTCAGCACTCTCGGGTGGATCTCATCCGGCCCCATGGACTTGTGGCAGTCCAGTTGGAGTAGGAAGTCTCTGACTGTTTCTTCCAGAATCACAGGGGAGTTAGCATGCTCCCCAGCTGAGACTACCAGGTCAGAGAGAGGGGTACCCTGAGGATCTGTTTGACCTTTAAAGACAGACGTAAAGAAGGCATTCAGAACCTCCGCCTTTTCCTTATCCTCAGTGATCACATTCCCAGCCTCATCCAGTAAAGAGTGGATATTCTCCTTTGTCCTCCTCTTACTGTTAATGTACTTATAAAAGAGTTTATTATTCTTTTTCACCCCAGCGGCCAGGTTAAATTCAAGCTGGGCTTTTGCCTTTCTGATTTCACCTCTACACATCCTGACAACTTCCTTGAATTCATTCTCAGTTACCCGTCCCTCCTTCCACAGGCGGTAGATTCTCTTTTTCTCACGGAGCCTCAAGAGTAACTCCCTATTCATCCACGCTGGTCTTCTTCCCCGCCGGCTCATTTTGCGGCTCAGGGGGACCGCCTGCTCCTGCGCCCTTAAGACTTCCTTCTTGAAGAGCAACCAGCTCTCTTGTACCCCTTTGTTCGCTAAGACTGAATGCCAAGGGACTCCCCCTACCAGTCTCTTGAACAAATCAAAGTCTGCCCTCTGAAAGTCCAAGGTAGCAGTTTTACTATTCCCCCTCCAAGCTCCACCATGAATTGAGAAATGTATCATTTCATGGTCACTCTGTCCAAGGCAGCCCCCAACCTTCACATCTCCTACCAGACCTTCCCTGTTCACGAACAGCAGGTCTAGCGGGGCAGTTCCTCTTGTGGACTCTCTGACCAGCTGCATCAGGAATGCATCCTCTGTGCACTCCAAAAACCTCCTAGATTGCTTCTTCTGTGCTGTGCTGTACTCCCAGCATATGTCAGGGAAGTTGAAGTCCCCCATGAGCACAAGGGCTGATGACCGTGCAGCTCGTGCCAGCTGCTTGTAGAACACCTCATCTGTCTCTTCATCCTGGTTTGGCGGTCTATAACAGACGCCCACCAGGATGTCTGCCTTGTCAGCCCTTCCTCTGATCTTTACCCATAGGGGTAAAGATCAGCCAAGGACAGCTTGGTGCAACATGGATTATGACATATTTTAAACAGGTAAGAAAGAGTACATGAGCTACCATAGAAGAACCATCTGTTTGTGTGTGGAGATTCAGAACTACAAAAGTTATGTTCATCCAGCAAAGAATGCATCAAGCATCATACTGTATCTGCTAGTTCCCACAAATCCCAATTTCTACAGCCTTGCAGAATTTTAATCAGTGAAGAGAGAGACGGGGGATCTGCAGCCACTCATTAATGAAACTTCTTGGAGACCTCTTAGAGGGAAGCAAAAGCAAAGCAGTCTAAGAAAAACAAGTAGCCATCATAGAATAAAAGCATAAAACATGAGATGGTTGGTTTACTCCCACAGAAATGGTCAAACACAACTTGTCTGGTAGATAAGACGGAGAAGAACCCAGGGCTCCTGGTAGATGATAGGTCGGCCATGAGCCAGCAGTGTGCCCTGGTGGCTAAGAGGGCCAGTGGGATCCTGGGATGCATCAAGAGGAGCATGGCCAGCAGGTCGAAGGAAGTGATCCTCCCTCTCTACTCTGCCCTGGTCAGGCCCCACCTGGGGTATTGTGTCCAGTTCTGGGCTCCCTGGTATAAAAAAGCCAGGGATCTCCTGGAGAGAGTCCAGAGAAGGGCTACGAAGATGATTAAGGGCCTGGAACAGCTCCCGTATGAGGAAAGGCTGAGTGAGCTGGGACTGTTCAGCCTGGAGAAAAGAAGACTGAGGGGGGACCTAATTAATGTTTATAAATATCTTAAGTATGGGATACAGGGGGAATTGGCCAGCCCCTTTTCAGTGGTCTGTGGAGACAGGACAAGGGGCAATGGCTGTAAACTGGAGCACAGGAAGTTCCGCACCAACATGCGGAAGAACTTTTACACAGTGAGGGTGACAGAGCCCTGGGACAGGCTGCCCAGGGAGGTGGTGGAGTCTCCTTCTCTGGAGATATTCAAGACTTGTCTGGGCGCCTATCTGTGCAATATGTGCTAGGGAGCCTGCTTTGGCAGGGGGGTTGGACCCGATGATCTCTCGAGGTCCCTTCCAACCCCTATGATTCTGTGATTCTGTGATAACACTAAGAAGGAGCATACAGCACCTTTTCCTGCCTTTAGAGAAGAAAAATATCAGTGCGTTATGTTCTGCCTCTACAACTGGTAAATATGGTGACAGATCTAGTGATGGCTTGATTAAATGGAGAGGGATACAAAGTCTGATCATAAATTTCTTTTTTTTTTTTTTTCCCCTAGTAACAATAGGTATTTTTAAAAGTAAACTGCCCAGTGTATAGATGGATGAGGTTTTAAATTCAGGAGGAGTTTTGCCTGGGCACAATATTTGAGGGTGGATGGACAGCAGAGGGCAAAATACCTGCAGTGTGGTTGGATGGACATACAGAGCAGAAACAGTATATGCCTGGCCATCCTTGAACCAAAAGCAAATGTTAGCCACGGGCAAGTATTGCTTGGGGTGAAGGCTGCTGAGAACCGAACTTTTGGAGACCGGGTAGACACTTTCAGATGTGAGACAAGGTCTTGCATCTTTGTCCACCATGGACATGTCATGCTCATCATACCCTCCATGTATGGAAAGAGTTCAGTAACTCTCCACTGGACACCATAAGAGAAAATATCCTGAACCTACATCTGTTTCTGAAGCAAATTATTTCTGAAATCAAATAGTAGTTGAGTCATTAATTTTTGTAACTTGGTTATTCACCTCACTATAGTAAATACAGGGCTTAATATAATTAATACAATGAGAAAAATTTAAGGAGACACTCTTCAGAAGAACTAAAGGAAAGGTTCAGTAGTTGACTGGCATAAAATTTTCAAGCAAGGTAATTATTTGGTGATATAGAGAAATAAGGAAAGAGACTGTAGGAGAAAGGGAATATATAATCTTTCATCTAGACATCACAATAATTATTTCTTTAAAAATCTAATAATTACACTAACAGTTGAAGCTGAATTGCTTACACTACTGAAAATACATATAGAAAGATTGTAGCCCACACTGCAGCTGAGGGCAGTGTAATCATGAAGCTGCAGTCACATTCCTGCTCTTGAAACAGCTGCCATCTCCTATTCTCAGTAGAGATGAACCTAATGGTACCTCACTACAATACCTATTTTCGAAATGGCTATTTCCTCACGTTATTTCCATGTGACAGAAATCATGCTGATCATGAGTTCATGATCTTCCCAATGCTTCTGAAACTATGATGGATAAAATCTCAGGGGCAGAGAGAGAAATCTCCTCACAAGTCCCCAGAAAAGTAACAGCTTCCTTGAAAAAATAAAGGACAGAGAAATTAAAATTATCAAGAACATAAGGTGTTACAGATTCATAATTTTAGAGGAAAAGAGTAATTTCCACACTTAGAATTAAAGCATTCTGAACCTTTGCAATGCAGCTGAACATAAAATTCCTGACACGTCTACATTGTGTTATTTTAGATTGCTTATTAAAACTTTAATCTGAGTAGAATCTGCAATTGGAGTTATTTTACGACTGAACACAATAGGGAAATGCAGAAATCCAGATCCAAACCAAAAATAATAATCTGGAAAACAGCATTCCAGTTACATTTCAGAGTGAGAATTTTCAAGAGACAGCCCACTGGAGGTAACGAGCCTCTGGACTCATCTCTGAAACAACAGTGGGTGGATAAAATGAGGGTAAATGCCAAGAAAAACAGAATTTTGGGGTAGCATTTAGGTTCTCAATAACATCTTGACTCGTTTTTCATGTGGAAGACTCAGCATCGCTTCAATGGCTTGTAGAAAACAAACAATAAAAATCATGTGTAGTTTTGCTGAACTGCGCTCTAACTTTAAACTGGAGACAGCCTTTATGGTAAGCTTAACCTAATTAATGGTTATGAAATGATGAGACCATTTAGACAGATGTCTGATTCTCCACGGACATTTTTTCTCCAGGAGAAACAAGAAAGGCCTGCAGCCTTAACTGTATGTTCTGAATTTATGGTGGCAGATCTGTCCATCTGGATTAGTGTCATCTGCCCTTTTAAAGAAATATCAGTGTCTGTAAGGCTTTCCAAGATAAATTATCTACGTGAAGGAAAAAATCCATGTTGACACACCGATATTTTTTTCCTATTAAGATAAACCCAAATGAAGTTTTTTCTCCAAAAAGGCAATTATATTTACAACTTCTGCCTGAACTATCCGCTAAAAATTTGAAAGCACCAAATGTTATTATGCTTAACGCTTCACAGATTGTCTCTATAAGTTATAAGGTCTTCATAAAAGCAGCTACCTTAAAAGGAACTGACAAGGCAAATATGTTATTACTGCAGCTGTGACACTTGGGCAGAACCACCGAAGCTGTCTTGAACCAGAGCTGAAGTAGAGCAGTTCACAAACAGTGGTAGATCTGCCCACTGCAGAAGTATCACAAAGCTCAACGAGCACAGCAAATACAGGCGGTCTCCATGAGAAGAGACAAGAATAACTATTGCCAAGTAACCTGCTCCCTGGTTCACTATCTGTAGTAAACAATGCAGGTAAAATTCTTTCCATAGAAAGAGATCTCACCAACATATCCACTGCAGGGGGATAATGTTCTGTGTATCCCATAAAAGCACCAGCTCACAAGCTCAGGCTGCTAATACGACGTACCACCCATATGCTCAGACGCTTGCACGTCATGGCTGGATGTCACTTTGTGTGCTATTTCTTTCCCTATTGCAAATACAACAAAAAACATTCACTAACACTAAAATGAGATGAATAATATTTTACTAAAGGACGAAAGGGTAAGAGCGCGTAACATGGATGGTAACATCCTACTTCCTTCTCCGAGCAGAGGAACATCTGAGGCAAGAAATGACAAATGAAATGCCTGTCTGCTCTTAGTAATGCAGGAAAGACCACCAGCTTCTGTCTAGAAGCAGTGTGAATATAAAATATAAGGGATTAGCACAAGCTCTTCCTACTCTGTTTGACTACTCTTCATCTCCATAAGGAGATAAAAGACCAAAGGATCTCGTAATGTGGGAATTTTGAAGGACTACAGAAAAAAAAAAAAAAAAAGGAAGATAAGAGAAACAAAATCTATTAATTACAGATTTTCATCAGCCCTGGATTAGAGGCCCCATCTTCTTTGAAGGTTCTAATTCACTGAAAGCAGTAAGTACTAGTGTTACAAATAAGAAGAAAAAACGTAAAACTGGGTTAAAACGACATAACCATTTTTCAAGTAACACCCTTAACCACAAAACACCTTATGTTTTTTTAATAATTCAGCTCTTCACATACTGCCTTCCAGTTAAACAGAAGAGGGGACATTAATTTAAGCTCTCTGTGCCTCCTGTGAAAATAGAGCGCTTAAAAGTTTGTGGATGAAAGAATGTAAACCAGAAACATAAATCAATGTTTTGACTTTTAAGCCTCCTAACTTCAAAAATTACATTTCTGCATTTTTTTTCATTTACAGAAGTTTGCAAAATGCACTGAAATTAAGAAAAATAATGTGACAATATGAGTTGGTTACACTAAGTAGACTATTTCAACAGCAGCTATTTCCCCTTATGAGATAGCCTACAATAAATGAGCAGTCATTGCTCAAGCTGTACTTCTCTAAATAACAAACTGAGGAAGCCAAATATAATCTCATTTTATGTCTTCGGCAGCTAACACATCCTATGGAATTTGTGGTATATACTGAGAGTAAGAAGACCTTGTTTAGCTTCACATAAATGAAGGGATGTGAGTACTGATACGTAGTGAATTTGTGTTAGTGTACCAGCACACATAAATGGAAACAAATCAGTTTAACTGATTTACATTGTTGGCCAACTCTTATTCTTACACTGAAAAGAAATAGAAATGTTGTTTATGTCCACAATAATGAGATGATAATGAGCTGAATTACTGTACAGGCATCAGTCTTGTGTATCTTCTTGTTTTGAAATTCAGATTGCAAAAATCACAAATTCAATTTTCAAAAAAATAAATCAAACTCTACCTTCAGATGTGATTATTGTTATTACTGCTTACAAATAGCTATTTATATCAATCAAAATACAGTCAATTGCCATCTACCTTCTATATCAAAACAGGCTATTTTCCTCATGGGAATTTGAGATGAGAATGTTGGTAGTCAGGTTCCCAGTCAAAACCAGAAAGAAACAAACAACCTGAAAACGTAAAGATGAAATGCCAATTTCATCAGTGACCTTTAACACACAGGCTGAAGGAGCAGAGTTTATAAGCAGCATGTAAGGAGAGTCTCAAGAAGTTGGCTGCAAATTTGATATCTGACAAATAACCCAAAGATTATCATTGCTCTGTTATTAATACTTTGCATAATTATTCACAGTGAGCTCGGTATTGCTGGACTCACAAAAGTCTTAACATCAAAAAAAAAAATTAATAGATGTAATCAATCAACTACCATTCAGCCAAAACCTGATAGAAGACACGACTTCCACATAACCACTGTTTTACCCTTCTTAACAGTCTGAACAGTAATTTCCGTATGAAAATATGTTCAGTGATCTAAGTAACCTCTAAAGGCAATTCAACAATCATTTCCCTAAGTGGATGGAAAAAAAACACCTTTAATTGAATTGTAGCATAGCTCTGCAAAGAATCTACATTTTCACGTACATGCTTTACGTATTTAAAGACGTAACAGCGCGTACAGTGTCTCAGGAAGATGGATCTTACCACTGCAGCTGGAACTTGATGCATTTTTGCAGCTGGGGTTCCTGGACGTGGGTAGAACTGATTAATAAACAAGCTTGGAAACCTGTAGTGTTCTACAAGTTTCATTGTTTCTTGAAAATCTTCATCCGTCTCTCCAGGAAAACCACAGATGATGTCAGTGGCAATTGTTATTCCAGGCACTCTGTAAAGAAAGAAAGTGGAAAGAAACACTGAATTAAGGACACGTAAAAGTCTTGGTCCCTTAAAACCCAGTGTACACAGACTTACAAACTTTCAACTTTAAGTTTGAGACCTAGAATAATCTTTTAGGAAAAAAAAATAAATTTAAATACCATTGCTTGGTAATGAAAAATGCATTTGATTCTCAGCTGAGAGGACACAGAATGTAAGAAAGATATTGCAGCAAATATTGGATGAGGATTATGACAGAAGAGTGGAAACATCTGGACCAACTCCTCCTTCAGTTGAAATTATAAGTGATCAGCAGAGCTTGTAAATTTGAATTTTGATTGCTTAATCCACAAAATTTATAACTTCTGAATTTAGCCACTAGATTTTGTAAACTATTTAATATATTACAGTGCTGCTATCAAAATAGAACAGGATATCCAAATGAGGGGACTGGCATGCCATATAACCTAGCCATTTTGAACAAAACTGGCTTTGGAGCCACTAAGACATCTCTTAGTCATGAGTTAATTTCTAATTCAGTACTCCATAAAATCAGCCTGTGCTTTGCCTTAAAAGGAAAACAAAATACTTAATTTGACAAATGCACAGGCCCTGAGCTCTCCTGCTGTTTAGCAAGGTCAACATTTCCTAACTGTTCCCCTTGGACTATGGCAGGGCCCACAGAAAGAGGTGAGGTAAGGGGCCCTCAGTTGAGACTGTGCCACAGTAAGAGTCTCAGCCAAGGTGGTGACACATTACTGAGCATTTTCCCCAGTGGATGTGGGAGCAGATGTCTCTGCTAGGGTCAAGGCACGCACCAAGACAGTGTCAGATGGTGGATGCAGCTCTCCCAAGTCGCAGGCTGCAGTGAGTCCCTTGGGCCTTTCTCTGATGCCAGGAGAGATGGATGTCTGTCTCCAAGTGGTGGAATTACAGAGAAAAATGAGCAGGCTACGGCACATCAGAGAAGATGAGAGATAGACATGATCAGCTCTGCAACTCAGCAGAGTGAAGAGCCTCAGGTCCCACTGCAACAAAGAAGTAGGTAGGTGCCTGCATGCACCACCAAGGGAAGAAAATCCTCTGGAAAAGATGAAGGATGGAAGCTGACTTCTGACACCAAGAGGAAGGATCTTGCCACCTAAAGGCTTACAACTGCAAAATAGGTTCATCACCCTCCAAGAGGAGCCAGATACACCAACAAGCAAAGTATCTGGTCCGCCAAGACCCCTAAGACTACCGTGAAGAAGCACTAAGTCATCTGTCAACCCAAGCAATCATCTAAGAGAGGTTTGCTGCCTGACAGGGGCCAGGACCAGGGATGCTGTGTGGCTCATTTGGCCCTCTGACTACTACCCCCCGCTGTTATTTCATGCAAGCACAAATGATACTGTGAGTGGAAACCAAGAGAGCATTAAAAGTGACTACAAAACTCTGGGGACAGGAGTCAATGGCATGGAGTCTCAGTTGGTGTGCTTCTCATCAGGAAAGACTTTTCTGCTGCAAGGGTGACTCAGCACTGGTGCATGTGTCCCAGAGAGGTGGTGGAGTCTCCATCCTTGGAGATACTCAAAAGCTGTCTGGACACAGTCCTGTACAACTGGTTCTAAATGTCCCTGCTTGAGCAAGGGGCGTTGCACAAAATGACTTCCAGAGATCCCTGCCAACCTCAACCTTTCTGTCATTCTGTGACATGGCCAAGAAGAATGAGTCCTACAATTAAGAGATTACTGCATGGTATTTACAGAGCACCCTATGGGACTCAGGAGATACCAACTCAGTTTTCCAAATCTGACATTGACCTGCTGGATGACCACTGCCCCGTGAGAAACTGGAAAACCACAGCACTTTTTTTTTATTCAGCCTTCATGTGTGAAGTGGGAATAATGATAAAGCTCTTTTGAGAGAAGCAGGCACGCGTGGTGTTCAGAAGTGCTCAGTGCTCCCTACTGACACCAATGAGACTGTTTCTATGGCACAGATTTCTACACTATCAGTAACAATGATGAACCAGAGAAAATATGATTTATGAGGAAAAGTAAGAAGCCTAAAAAGATATTGCTGGTATCTGACTTGGAGCTGGCCCTGTTTCAAGGGGAGCAAGTAAGTGAGATGACTTCCAGAGGTCCTTTCCAACGCACATAATTCTACAGTTATTAGGTAGGCTACAGGAAGGGGAATAACTGAGATAGATTCTCTTAGGGGTGAATGGCATAAAGACCACTGCTACAAGCAAAGCTCACACCTGAGCTTAAGAAGGGTTCTCCAAGACTGTCTCCAACCCAGAGAAATGGCAGGAGGGCTTTTCGTCCCCTCATCAGGACAAGAAACAGCAGAATTGTAAATAAAAACATATATAATTCAAATTACATTTATAAAGCATCTGAATTGCCAAAGAGAACTATCATTTCTTATTAGACAGTACATCACCACAGAAAAAATAAAGCTGTGGTTACAGTGGGTGAAGAAACTTGAGTTTGAACAGCTGAAAGAAAAGCTTCCCATAACAGTGAGCTCCCCTGGAACAGGAGAATCTGTTGGCAAAAGACTCAAGGAAGGCAAAGCAGAGAATATTGTTCTTAGCAATTTGATTAGGTGCAGTATTAGAGCATGCATAGCTTATGTTCACCACAGCAGTCCTCATATAAACAGCATATGGTAGTAAATATCTTTTGAGACTTTTTCCCAAAAGAAATAGATTTTAATATATTTATGTATTTATCTAAAGCAAGAGTCCATGAATTCAGACTCCATCCATCAGATGATGTTAAAACATGGCATTTGAATGCCACATCAAAACCTGTATAAACCAGAACATTTTCAAGGAGTTGGTCCAATAATGGTAAGTGATACACAATCTGAACATCGCACAGAACAGCAAAAAGTCCCCAGAGCTGTTGGCTAAACGGCCTCAATTACCATTTGCTTCTTAAGACTGACAAACAGCAAGATAGGAATTTCTGCTTGGCATCAAGTAACAGGAGGACTGATTAGCTTTAAGGGGTGAATGAACAGAGAGCACTGTATTCTGCAACATGATTTTGTTCACATTGCAAATATCTTGCGTCGGAACAGGAAGCTTATGGAAGAGAAAGTAAATTACTTTACAAACCAGTATCAGGTAACATCAGCTGCCATTTCTCAGAATATTAACAGAACACTCGCTAAGTCTGGGAAAAGCATCATAATGAAGTTATTTTAACCACTTTAATGACACTGCGGGCAACAGTCAAAGCATTTATTACCAATGGTAGTAGTAATACCATGCTTTATAAAGGTTTGGTTGTTTCTATAGCAACATGAATTATAAGGTCCAATCAAGCTAGATACAATAAAATATGCTCCTTTTCTCCATAACACTAGTTGTCATTCAGTTAAAAGGAAATTACATATTTAAAAATTCATAAACTCTACAAATGTACCAAACTCCATTTGGTGATAAGGTGTTAATTATCTTGGTAATTAGATTTCTTCCTGGATAGAATTATTACACACAGAGAAAAGCAAAGGCATGAAAAGAGAGTAAGGACCGTGTATTCAGGAACAGCAATTAATTACAGTTCAATCCAGTATGCCTGCCTAAAATATGACATTGCATAGTGCATTTTTATACCACTGTTCACTAGATTGTTTAAAAAGTACTTTTAAAAGGGGAGAAAAGCCTGAGATTTCATTCAGAATAGAATCTAGTAACTGACAAAAATCAAGCTCTTAGCCTTTCTCAAAACATTGATGGACAAAAATAAGTAGAATGAGTTCCACATGTGAAACATTTTTAATGAAAAAAGAGGAAAAAAATATATATAATTGTGGAAAAATATAAACCACATACACGCTTGAAAATTAAAGCGACCTTTGCTTTGACAGCCTGAAAGAAAGCAGCATAAAATTCCTTATTGCATAGATTCAGATGACGCTTAAAACATTGTCCCAGCTATAAAAATACGATGCAAAATTGCACAAGAACCTATTTCTTGTGCATCAGCCAATATGAAATTGTTCTTCAAAATTAAATGCATTTTATCTATTCTAAAGTAAACAAAGAAAAAATTGCTGAACATCCCCAGTAAGCATTTTGTAACATCTCTTAGACAAATGTGTTCACAGTAAGCCTAAAAATTCAATTGCAGCAAATGTTTTCTAGGGTCAGCAGAGAAGCTCCACAACACATTGTTCAGTGAACCAAGGCTACACAGTGGTCCTTATGAAAGATAAATTTATTTTTAAAAAGCAGAAAGTTGCTTCAGACATACAAAAGGGTGGATGCTCTTTATAGCCTAAGCTAATGTAGGCATTCAGTTTGTTTCTATACTTCCAAGCATAAAATAACTTAAAGTTTGCCAGCCAATTTAAAGCCCCATAATCCTGACAAACACCTAGAAAGACTCTGCAATCATTTTAACTGGTGATCATAAATCTCGTAACTTTTTTTTCTCTGAAGACAACATCTCTATTCACTCAACTTTAGAAACAAAAAACCAGTTGCAAATTGACTTCCATTGGAACATACAAAAAAACTGAGGAATTTCAGAAAAAGATGAAATTGTGGAATAATCAATGTCACTTGTAGGATAATAAAGCCCTAATACTTAGGGTTCTTCAGCATTCTCTCCTTTATGTCTGTCTACATAGATAAATGCCTTCTGTCTACTCTAGCAGATTTATGCTGTGCCATCCTGAACTAGGCCAGCAATACAATCACTGGCACTTTGAGCAGTTCTAACCAACCAAAAAGAAGCAACTACTTCATTTTACATTAGTGTCCATTTTTGTGTGATGCTGTAAGGACCAGCACACCTAGAAATTATGATGAACAAGTGCTAAGAGGATAGATATCCAAAATTTCACAGAAAGGAGGAACAAATGTGTGGGAAGGACACAGAAGAAATGCAACTCCTTACCCTCTCTACCTGAAGGAACCGAGTCAGCCCCTTGGGTCAGGGAAAAAAGTGTTCTACCTCACAAAGGAGTGGCTGATGTCTGGAAGTAAAGTCTATGAATGTGCTGTGGGCAGCTCTTGCCCTGAGAATTACCTTCTCACAGCTCAGTGGCATTCAAGTTAGCACTAAACAAGTCCAGATGAATAAATCTGATCTAGATGAGCTCCATGCTACTTCAACTAGGTAGCCCCTGGAGCTCCCTTTGCTCAGGTATCTCTGTTGCAGGTTATCAACCAGTGAGCAGTGCAGGCATACTCTCATAGTGACGAGTTTCCTGCCCTTTTCTGCTCAGGGAACTTGGTTACCAAAGTTAGAGAAAATAGAAACGGGACCAGCAGAGACAGGAATTACAGCAGGTACTGCGGGGACAGCGACCACAGACCGATTCACCAACAGAGGGAAGCTAGAGAACTCTTCATGGAAGGTAAGTTGGCAGCAGAATGGAAAATCTCCAGTCTTTCCATTTAGAAAAAAGATAAAAGTGTCAGGCTGCCAAAAATAACATAGGAATCCCCCCACACCCCCATTTTCACAGAGCAAGATGTCAAAGAAATCAGCAGCAAAAGTGTGAAACTTGCTAGGATTCAGGTGTTACACGGATCATTTCATGTGGCTTTACTTACAGAAAACATTTCCTTTAGCAGTCACCACTGCAAACCAAATCCATGCTCAGGGAAGAAATTATGTAAAGGAGCTGAAATGCAATTCATCAGCACCTTCACCTACCACTGTGACTATCTGAAATTCTTTTGCATGATCACATATTCTTCTCACTTCCCTTTCTGAAATCGACATTTAAATCCAGCAGTGACTTAGAGCCACCAACTCCCTCTTAACCAAGATCCTCCACCCCTCCCAGTATAACAAAATACTGGATTAGAATAAATAGCTAAATGAATGTATCTAAAATGCTGTATGTTCTTACAGAAGGATACAAGAACTGTGTGGGAAATCTATAATAATTAAGGTCAAAACAAAAAAATGTGATGACCTAGCAACTTCTTGGTTCCTGGATTAAGGAATTCCTATTTAAAAAAATGTTAGAAAAAAGAGTGGAACTGTTATGAAAATAAAACCAGCCTTCTCTGAAATGTTATTTCAGCCTCATACATTATGTTTTAGAACCTTTCTGCCACATATGCCCATTTAGGGAACCTGCAAATGAAATCAAGTTAATGGAAGTATCCGAGAGTTGGTCTTTCAAGCATAGTTACAGTACATAACAGGCATCTCAATGACCTCAATGTGCCACTTTGTGCTGGAGCTGAAGATGTTTGCATCTTTCCTCATGACCACACACAGTCCTCCAGAAGCCCTTCCCTCCTGAGCACCCCCCTTTTTCTTTTTTCTCTACAAGGCCTAGTCTCGTGGGATTTCTGACTTAAACACAAGCTGGAGCTAGCACAAGAGAAACAGACTGCTCAGCTGGAAGCACTGCCTCTTTCAAAGGGTAGTACCAACATGAAACCTCACCCAGCCTCTCTCCTGACTATATGGAGATGAACCTGGGAATGAAGCCACGGGCAGATCCCTACGCTTTCAGAAAGGGATTCAGCCTATTTCTGTTCTGAACTCCTCCTGCACCTCTCTCACTCCATGGACTATAAACACAGCACAATGTACTCCTCCTAATTCAAGTGTCTGGAGTTAGGGGAGGTAAATCTGAACATAATTTCTGAAGCTGGGGGGGGTGGGTATTTCCATCTTTTTCAGTTTATGGTTTACCCTAAATTATGCAATGGAGGTACAGACTTTTAATAAATGGATATCCACTGACAATGTTTTTCTTAGTAATCTTTTCCATATGTGTTTAAAAGCAGTCCAGGATGTCCAAGTTCAAAACCTCCGTGGCAGAAAAAAGAGCTCTTTTAAACCCTCATATCAACTCCTCAACTGATTTACACATGGAGGGAAACTGGAAAGTACCTCAGTTCAACTACAACAGACATTTCATTAACATTTGTGAGTGAAGCCTTTCAAATGATAACAGAGCGAGGCTTTCGGCTTGATATAAACCACCATTTGTTAAGACTGCTTATTCAAATGCAGCTAAATATCTCATTAACATTAATGCTTAAGTAACTGATTTAAGAAAACGAGCAGTGCTATCAAGTTCACCACAGAACTGATGTAATGAATTATGATATGATTTACATTCTATATTATATTTAATGCTGCCATTTCCTTTTCCAGTATTCAGTTGCTCTACACATGTGACGACACTGAAATTATCAGGATAAACAGTGGGGGATTTTGCAAATGAATATAGGAAAAGAAAGGAAGATCCAATCACGACTTCTCAAGACATTTAGAATATTGCTATAAAATTTAGCAATGTAATTATAAATGGCAAGACAGGACAGACATTTCACAGACCACAATAAAATCTAGAAGAACAGAGATGGGAAGATATTGTTACAAACATGACCAGGGAGTTAGACCTCAATAAAATAAAGAATGTAAAAGTAGTATCCATTTCCACTCTCCTACAGTTAGTACTAATATTTTATTAGTCTGAGGGACCTTATGTTTGCTTCTATCAAACTGTCCATCAGGATTTTACTGCATTTTGATTGAATTTCTATTAAATTTGTAATAAACTGTATTGGAAAAAAACCCCTAAATATATACTACATCCAATAGTGTCAGATACAATCTGACACACTGAGAGAAATGGGTGGAAGCTGGGGCATCACTCTCTAAAAACGAAAGCTGCTTACATTCAGTGCAAGAAAAAAAAGTTATTTATTAACTATAATGCTTAATTTTAATTATTTTTAAACTGTGGTGCATATTAGTTATTCAGACATTCAGTTTTGATTACTTTTAGCAAATTTAGACCTGTTTACAGTGTATATATTTCTATTAAATACAATAGCATGAGATTCTACCCTGGCAGGACACCTGCTAACATCTTTTATTCATGTACGTGTTCCCACTGCAAAGCAATTATATTATTTCAAATGTTTTAAAATGTTCTCTATTACTGCCTAACACAACTCCAGCCAGTCTCACAAATCAGTTCTCCTTCACCTTTCAGTTTGCCTGCATCAAAGTGAACGAAAATGTTCTCATTGTTTGCAAAAGTCTGTAAGGATTTCTTTAAGTCAACTCACTCGCTTTCACTCGAGCACCAAAACACCAAATACTAGCAGATATGACCTAAGTAAGTCATATCTTGTTTATGTGTGCTTAATTTTAAGATTTAGCTTTCTAAAAATTGTTTTCACTGCTTGGATTCTATCTCTCTGAAACCGATGCCTAAGACACACCAACCAGACAAAGAAATTGTAATAACATGTTGTTTATATGTTGTGTTTTGTTTTATTTTTTAAAATAACAGAACAACCATCAAACCCCTGACATGACCATAGAGAAATCCCCAGAGTATCCTTGCAGATTCCCCTGAAGAAGGGTGCATGCACATACACACATGGGACAATAAACAGCGAGACCATAAATCCTGCCATTTAATTTGGAGATGATTCATAATGAAACACTTCAGATTTCAAGAGTAGCAGAGACTACACATTAAGCCTGGCAGCTACAGAACCACTGCGTACATTCTGCTTTTTGCATTCCACACCTGGCAGAGAGCACTGAAGGCTGCTTACAGCGGTGATTCCCACAGGGAACACATTACTCCTGAGCTCTGTAATCTGCAGCAACTTCCAACTGATTTGCAAGTGCAGCTTAAGAGGTTGGTTTTCAATTTTGGAGTACCTAGCTGTTTTGATGCAAGTCACCTTACAAAGGCGAACCTAAGGGCTCTGGACTTAAACTGAGGGTGAGAATGGGTATGTTTTTATGATTGTTCATTTCCGAGCCCACCTCCTGCTCCCACAAGAGCTCTTTCAGAAACTGGGCTGAATGACACCTGCAGCCAGTCAGGAGACATGATATCCAGAGCTGAACTTGAGAAGGTACAGGTATGGAGGACTTCATGTTAGTAGGGACTGGGTCTGTCCTTGTCACCAGGGGATAATGAACTAGATTAAAACTATATTTCATTATTAGCGTGGCTCACTGCCTAAGGATGAAAGACTACACACAGTTTTACTCTCTTCAAACAACTGCAGTGAAGGTTACTAGAGCTGCTACTAGATGCAGCCCAAGCGCTTCATTAGAAGCATTATAATACTTCCTGTTATCAATTTTCTTTAAAAAATCAAACAGATAAGGCTTGGATTAACTGTATTCAACTATAAGGTGTTCTATTCTTGCCATAGAAATGAAACATTTTACAAAACTTCATTACAGATTTATAACTTCAGATCATTATTGTTTTATGATTAAAAAATGAGCGACTTAAGACAAAAAGCTCAACATCCTTAAACTTCATTTCCATTCAATCTCTAATAAATACCATCTGCTGTGTACTTTAGGGATATAATACCCGTCAAAAACTCAGCCGTATTATGAGAACCGGCACCAAGTTGATCTGAAATGCATATTTGAACAGATGTGTTTAAATTACATCTCCCCGTCTATCCACATGCATAAATTCAGAATGAGCGTGTGTTGATTTAAAATGTATAAAAAAGGGATTTGGAGATGCATCAAAAGTGAACAGCATCTCAATGGATCAAGGCTCACATTACTAAAGGTCATCACTAAAAATAAAGTTTGAATTTATTAAGGGTTGCACCAGGGAACTGTTCTTGGGAACTGACTTAATGTTTGCTGCACTAAAGCAGCCATCGAAATTACACTAATTTTCTATGACCCTTCACTGTTTAACATTAGAGCTGTCAGGCATGGTCAGAAATAATAGGATCTCTGCCACGAGCAGCTGAGAATATTGCATACTTTTTCTCAGTCTGACACAATGCTTATCACCAATACTAAATGTCTTGGGCTCTGAAGACCCATCCACGTCTGTTTCAGTGACAGTCATTTAGCTCTTCACTCTGACACAGAGATGAGGCATATAAAACAAAATGATTAACAAGCCTTTTTGGCATGATGAAACCAAATGAAGAATTGCAAGCAGCGCTCCATTAACAAATGCTAATTAAAAAAAAATAATCTTTTTGAACTTGTGTTTTTCCCCCCTCTATCATCTACGGTCCTGTAATGTTTCAGGGACCTTGAGGGTAAGACAGATCACACCACAGGTTCACCTAAGCCCAGTAGTCTACTGCTAGCAGCAGAAGCCCAGGGAAGCGTAGAGTCTCCCAGAATCCCTTCCTCCTCCTAACAAATGGATTTTGTCAGAGAGGTCTTTATGTAACAGTAGCCTGTGATGGACTTTATTAATTTGTCCAGTTTGCCCTTGAATCTAACTAAACCTCTCCATACTGTAACCACTTGAAAGGAAAAAAAAAAACCAAAACCCCAAACCCTCTGAGCCTGTCACTTGCTAACTCCATTTGATGTCCCCTAATTGTTAGGCTGGGAGAGACCAGTAACAACTCCATTCACTGTCTCAGTACTCTTCAAGATTTTATTGATAACCATCTCAGTACTCTTCAAGATTCCACTGACTTCTGTTCTAGTCCCTCTCAATTAGCACTTTCCCAGACTTCAGCATCCTTGATTTCCTTTGTGTGACAGATCTGTCATACCTCTGATAATCTCTGCTAGTCTTCACACTAGCATTTCCCATTGTAAAATATCCTTTCTGAGAGGGGTGTTGACAGCATTTAACAATACAGGCACAGCGAGAGAAAAATCTCTTAAAGTATTTCAAGAATTTAGATAAACTGTCTGCTTTTTAGATTTTTCTTTCAGGTTTGGGTTAATTTGTTTACTAGCAAGCAGGCAGCAAAAGGTAATGGACCTTACACAAGGTAAGGGACAAGAGTGACAGTTGTTTATTCATAAGAAAATGCAAGTACAGCACTGGTAAACATTCCACACCCCAATGTTAGAGAAATGTTACACTCCAAAATCATTAAAATACCATACCTTTAAAACAGCCATATCTTAAATTCTGTGAGAGCAGAGTCTGCAACAGGGACAATGAACTGGTAAAAATCCCTTGACGATACAGTCAGTGTTCTAATTCAGGAAAAGCAGACCCATAGTACTGCTCTCCCTTGCAGTGGGGAAACTGCCAACTAAAAGAGAAAACAAATTCTCTCCTTCACAGAGTTACAAGCACTACGCTGAGTCCAACTCTACCTACTTCATATGAGAATCCTGGGATTACCAGCATATCCACATCTTCCTCAAACTGGTATCAGCCTCTGCCTGTTTCTGAGCTACGACTGAATGAGAAATTCAGAAAAACATAAAAACATGACTGCCATTAAAAGAGACCCACTGATGAGTAGATCATCTAAAATAAAAAAGCTGAGCAGAATTGGCATCTGAAAAAGTCAAGGACTGTGCAGGTGACTTCAGTTGGATATTAAACAGCTGGGTGATACCTCCCCTTAAGGTATGAATCTGATGGGAGTAAACAACCTTTTGCAGAAACACACTGGGTAGTGAAGGTTTAGGAAATAGGTAAGCTAGAATTGGCAACAAAAAGAAGGCCAAGCACATTTCAAAGACAGGTCAAAGTCAGCAATGCGAGGTAGCAGGGGAACAGAAGTTGTCAAAGGAGTAGTAGTATGACAAGTTGGAAGACTTTAACAGAGAATTTAAGGTCTTTGAAGAAGGAAGAATGCATCAAGGAAGAAAAAGAACTAAAATTGCCATTGGGCCAGATGTTTCATTCCAAGGTTTTGGTTCAAGATCATTTGTATTATGAACTTCTGCAGCAGAGAGAGAGGGGGAAAGAGGGGAGAATGCCTTCTGGCAAGACAGGGATTAAAGCAAAGCAGATTTTGAGGAAAACATGCTCAGCTCACAAGAGTTACCCCCAAACAGCTGACTGAAGAGAGATACAATTCTCTCACATCACAAGATACACAAACAATTTGGCTGGATGTTCTTGCCTATTGCTTTGTGAGAAATCACCATATTAAAAGTTTTCCAGTTGCAAACATCTACATGGGAGCAACTGAGTTTGTGAAGGAAACAACAGTTAACAGCACATGCACGATGTGCACTAAATTTAACATAAGCTGTGCTTCATTTTCAAAATACCTAATGAAATACAATTTATATCACACCAGCTGATCATCCAAAACACACCAGTCTATATGCTACACAGTATTTACAAAAGGTGGTGTTGCAATCAGATATCAAACCACAGTTGAAGAGGCAGAGGCAGGCATATTGACCAGAGCAAGGTTTTAGCAGCTGTAAGCAGTTTTCCTGGATGCTAGCCAGAGTCATTTAAAGACAATGCATAGTCTCCTACTGCAAATAAAAAACCCTGTGGTTTTACACCACACAGTTGTTGCTGTACATTGCTATCCATTCCTAAACACAACTTTCTCGGAGGCAGTATCCCTCATGAAATGCAAACAGTCTAATTTTCAGAAACACCATCCCCTTACAAGGGTAGGACATTACTACCTCTGAAAAAAACAGGCTTTGAATGTCTGAATATGGAAGCAAAGACTAATAGTGTAGGAAGGTAACCTGATACTTAAGAACATGGATTTTTAAATTCAGAATAGAAAATAACAAACCAGAACAGCATTTTGGATAGCAATGTTATGATAGCTATAGTTCTGAATCCTTATTCAGAGATGTTCAGAACTGCAGAGTTCAGACCTATGCCTCAGTCAGCTTCCCAAACTAACAGCTGTTTAGAGGATGTAGACTGGATGATTTTTCCAGATGTGCTTGAAATTTATGGCTTTACACAAGAAAGATCTGGTGGTTCAAAAAATTCTACTATCACTGCTGTAACTTTTTTTTCCTTAAGGAGCAGCATTTGTACATGAGCACATGCAAAAAGGTCGTATAGGGATCTGTGGTTTCTGTGAGCAGCCTAAAAAGCAAATTTGAATAATAATAATAAATTTCTCAGTTCTAAGAGAAAGTGTAGTGTTTAGCTCAAAATCCCACATATATACCCTCCCTGCCCCATAAAGATTCAAAGTTCCTATCATGTAACTTCAAAGATTTTCAGTTTTACTCCATGCAACACTTGCAAAAGTGACAATACGATCTTAAAACTTCAGAACAAAGTGTGACAGAAACATTGTGATGTGCTCAAAACACAACCCTATATAGCTTCAGAATGGAATTTTCAGAGGTACAAAACCCATGAGCCTAACTTCAAAGAAATCCAGTATGCTTTACTAATGAAAGTGTGGTACAATAATGTAAAATATCTTCCCAATCAATATAATGCAATATAACTTGGATCACTGGGAAACAGAGATTTTACCTTGCAAGAATTAGTTTAAAGAAATTATGAAGCAAATTTTCCAAAGTAAGTGTGTCTAAAGAATAATTTGTGTAAAAAATAATTGGAGCAACACACAGAGAGAGCTGGGTGTGGCCAATGGGCATCACTGGAGTGATGGCACACAACAAATGGGATCAACTTTACATTGCTGTTTCATCTCATGCATGGTACGTTCTTATAGCAACCTGAATTTAAGAAAAACACAGCAGAAACAGTCTCAATCTTTATACACAAGGACAGTTCACTCAGCTAATGGGAAGACAGCAGAAAGACTGTCAGGAGTACCTGTTTTCGTCTCAGATATATCCAGGTGAGTTCCAAATATAAAAACTTCCTTAAATATACAGGATCGGCCCAGAACAATAAAATATTAACATACCTATCTGTTAATAAAACATAACTTAAAGCAAAATATTGTGGCTTCACTTCCAAACAGAGGAACAAGTTTACTCTGTTATGCAGTTGAGGACATGGGGCAGAAACAAATGACCTGGAAAACAGCACTAAAATCTCCTAGTTGATTTTGCAGAGAGATGGCATCCACTAACCAGGTTCTCAAATATTTTTGCTCTTAACACTTTGGAAACACTTTCCTTTGTCCTGTAATATAAGAACACTTACACTTCTTTGTAAAAGGGAAAATCAGTTTAGTACTTTGGAGTCACTGGAAGTAATTAATACAACCATTCCTTGAGAAGTTTTGAAGATGAATGTCCAGATGCAAATATATGCACAGAAGTACACCTACAGGAGGTTGTAAGACAAATCAGGTTGAGAAAAGAGGCTATTTTAAGCGTAGACTGTTAGTTTGTCAATGACAAAATTAAAACAAAACAAATTCAATAGACATCATTGCCTCAGGGACGCTCTTACCCATTTCTCTCTGTTCAGTTCAGTGAACTATTTCACTTTCAATGTGTCACTAAGTTGCAGATGTCTTAAAAATTACAGTCAGCGTGGTTTCCAATGTCGCTTTCAGGACAACAGTGTATATTGTCACATTCAAAATTTTAAATAAAATGAAGGGCTGTTAAACATATATAAGCTCAGGTGTGGCCTTCAAGAGGACTCTGCCTTTGAGAGGCTGTACACAGCCACAACTCTCAGTCATAAGAGCAGTAGCTTTGCTGTCCAGAGGTAGACTCCCTAACCAGGAGAGTTATTATTCCTATTCACGAACTCCAAATAAAAGATAAATCAAACCACCTCAGCTATTCAAAGAGGAGACTGGAAGGTGGACACGTGAGATATTTTGGGCTTGTGTCAGATGTTTCCCATTAGACAGTGAAGCAGACTGAGTGAAAACATGTTACACATTTGAAAGAAGCAGAATAGGAGGCCAATGAACTTTATAAAGTCAGCAATCATACTGTGGAGGAGTAACTGCTACAGGAATTTGACGTCGTGCACAGTAACTTGCTTTGACCTATCAACAAACAAATCTATAACTGAAGATTAAAAGAGAATTAGCACAAAATAAACAGTGTACTGTTATCACTGAATAAACATCAAAGAAAAATATAAAATATGTTTTAGCATAGAATCATAGAATGGTTTGTGTTGGAAAGGACCTTAAAGGTCATCCCATTCCACTCCCCCTGTGATGAGCTAGGACACCCTCCACTAGACTGCATTGCCCAAAGCCCCATCCAGCCTGGCCTTGGACACTGCCAGGGAGGGGGCAGCCACAGCCTCTCTGGGCAGTCCATGCCAGGGCCTCAACAGAATCATAGAATCACAGAATCGTAGTGGTTGGAAGGGACCTCGAGAGATCATCGGGTCCAACCCCCCTGCCAAAGCAGGCTCCCTAGCTCATATTGCACAGGTTGGTGTCCAGACGAGTCTTGAATATCTCCAGAGAACCCTCACAATAAGGAATTTCTTCCTAATGTCTAATCTAAATCTACCCTCCTTCAGCTTAAGGCCATTATTCCTTGTTCTATCACTCCATGCCCATATAAACCAGTCCTTCTTCAGCTTTCCTACAGGCCCCTTTAGGTACTGGAAGGCTCCAATAAGGTCCCCCTGGAGCCTTCTCTTCTCCAGGCTGAACAATCCCAACTCTCTGACAGTCTGACTTCATAGGAGAGGTGCTCCAGCCCTCTGATCATCTTCATGGTCCTCTGGACTCATTCCAACAGTTCACGTCTTTCTTATCCTGAGGACCCCAGAGCTGCATGCAGTACTCCAGGTTGGGTCTCACAAGAGCAGAACAGTGGGGCAGAATCACCTCCCTTGACCTTCTGGTCTCACTTCTTTTGATGCAGCCCAGGATAAGGTTGGCTTTCTGGGCTGCAAGTGCATAATGCCAACTCACGTTAAACTTCTTGTCCACTAACAGCCATCCCCCAATTAGGCCTTGCAGAACTTCATGCCGTTCACATGGGGCCATCGCTCAAGCCCGTCAAGGCCCCTTCCCTCTAAGGGTGTGCATCACACAGCTTGTCATTGTCAGGGAACTTGCTGAGGGTGCACTCAATCCCACTGTTCACATTGCTGCCAAAGATGTTAAATGTCCTGGTCCCAATACCAAACCCTGAGGAGGAACACCAGTCATTGCTGGTGTCCACTTGGACATCGAGCCATTGACTGCAACTCCCTGAGTGCCACCGTCCAGCCAATTCCTTATCCACCAAGCGGTCAACCCATGTCTCTCCAAGGTTTCAGCACCCCAGAAACCAGGCTTAAGTGTTAATATTTTGTCCTTTAGGGTAAAACTAAATATTCAAAATGAAGAAGTAAAATCACTTTGGCATTTGGATCCGTGTTACCAAAAGCTATCCAAGCAGCCACGTACTGGGGAGAAGACAAAGACCACTTATCTACCTATACACTACTTCAGAGGAGATGAGGTATCTATGTAATCACACTGTGGTATATACAAGCACTTCCAACTATGCTGTTTATGACAGCAGTATCCAAAGGAACACCCTTCAGATCTGCCTCTTTCAGACAGTAGTTCATGTAGTAACAGGGGTGGTTCAGTTCCCCTTAAACACAGAATCCAGTGATGAGACTTCACCCTGAGAAACACAGCTAAATCAAAGGGTTAAATGTATGGATGGCATATTTCAAAGTAAAAATTATGGGTAAGCAAACAATTCCTCTTCTTCAGCTAGACTGTCTGCAGTCACTGTAGAGAACCCAAGAAAACATAAAGCCTGAAGAAAGGCACACTGAGTGTCTGAATGAACAAAGACAGGAGGAGGGCTGTGGCAAATGCAGCTTTCTCCTAGGCAGCCTCTTCAATAGGGTAGCACTTAGCAAAGTCCTAAGTGAAGCTTCAAGCGTCCACTTTGCATATACAAAAATACAAAAGCATGATGCAGAGCATAGCTGTGCAAGGTCTAACTGAAGGAGATGTAAAGATGAACAGGTGAAACCTGTTCATGAATTTGTAATATTTCTTTCATCTACTGTGAGACTCTGAGGAGTCTGCTAACCCCTCACCTCTTCATCACTGCATACAAGTTCACGTATTGTTCTTTGGGACTCTCTCCCAACACACAGAAGGTAAAATACAGGGAAGATACAAAATAAGCATCTGTAAAGGAAAGCATGGGGTTTAAGGAAAAAAGCTAGGTGCATTTACCTTCTTAAGATAATGAAAGTTGGAAATCACACTGGAAAAGGACTTCAGAAATGCTACATGCACTACCTTAACTTTATGGAAAACAACAAAAGGAGAATCAGTTGGGGAAGAAGGGGGAGGTAGGAGGAGGTCTTTTAAGATTCAGTTTTATTTCTCATCCTACTCTGGTTTAATTTGGTAATAGATTAGATTAATTTTATTTCTTGTTGAGTCTGTTTTGTCTGTGATGTTAATTGCTGGATGATCTCTCCCTGTCCTTAACTTGAACTATGAGCCTTTTTGTTTTATCTTCTCTCCGCTGTCCACTTGAAGTGGGGGAGTGATAGAGCAGCTCCAGTGGGTGTCTGGACTCCAGCCAGGGTCAACCCACCACAGCTATCTTCACAGACAATTATGACAGTAAACTCCCAAAAGACACAGAAAAGCCTAATTCTTGTGACAGGTGGATAGAAAGGTGAAAGATTTTAAAATCCTACACTCTAGAGTCATGTCTAATAATTCCGGAACAAACTTGTTTGGTGAAAAGGTAAATTTTTGTTGTAGCTTAGCCCCAGCCAGAAGCTGAGTACCACACAGCTGCTTGGTATTCCCCTTGCCAGTGGATCGGGAGGAGAATGGGAAGAAAGAGGTAAAACATCTAGGTTAAGGACAGTACACAATGCCCACTCCATTCCCCAACAGTGACCCTGTTTCCCCAACCAATCCCCCATACTGAGCACGATACTATAGGGCATGGAAAATCTCTTTGGCTAGTTCAGGTCAGCTGTCCTGGCTGTCTCCTCTCCCAGCATCTTGTGAAAATTAACTCTACTCCAGACAAAAATCAGGAGATTTTGCGTTAGGAGTAGTGATCGAGAAGGGGATCTCGGTACAGGTGTGAACTATGAATATGAAAACTCGCAAACATACCATTTCCCACTGCAATAACCTTTCCTTTGGCCTTCTCCAAGTCTCAGGAGCTTGTTAGAAAGCTGCATGAGGAGAACACACACTCATGCTCCTTGGGGTTGCACCTCACCAAAGCCCTCTAGGTTGGCTTTCTGTGGAGTCAATATAGGTACCACTGGAGTAGCTGAGAAGCTGGACTGCCAGCAATTTCCTTGGAAAAAAATACACTGAATTTAGGAACTAAATACTCTGAAGATGCCACTGCAAGTTTCTGTCTTAGGGCTCAATTATCAGAAAGATAGGATATTTAGATGCAATGGGATTTTCTCTCAGAAAATTAAGGCAGTTTATTTATTTATAAAGCAATGCCCACCAGAAAATGAAAAAACCCACAAACCCAAAACACCACTTTGAGGCAAATAGGAAAAGCCAAATCTATACCAGGTCAGAAATTACATTCTTGTCTTGAGGGAAAAAAACCCCAGCATGTCAGAGGACAGACCTCAGGCTTGAGCTTTAAAAATTAAAGGGTGAACTAATAAAATTATTAGAAGAGGATTTAAAGTGAATGTGAAACAAGTTTTTGTGACAGTGTTAACAAGTGAAAGGAGAATGCACTAGCTTAACCAGAATGAAATTGAAGGAACAAATAATTTCTATTCAAATTCTATGCAAGGGACAGGAGGCTTGGAGCATATTCCCTACAGATGCCATATTACAAAAAAGAATTAAAAAATCTCCAGCCATTATTGTTGCATGAACATAATGATAGTTTGAATTCACATTTAGTTCAATCAATGAAACAATTTTTTTTGTTCTAAAGAAGTAGCTGAACATTTTCCTGAGGAAGAAAATTATGTTTATTTGCATTATTAATGAAAACATGAAAATATTATCTTACTTAATGTGATAATTACTGTACTTCACTTTAATACTGTCAAGTAAAAGCTGTATTTTGTGAAAACATGCAATAAAAGACCAACTTCAGCTTCTGCTACTCTTGTAGTAATGACAACCCTCAAAATACCTCACAGAATTTTGTATCCTGTAGAAAGTATGTCTAAGTAATCTTAGGTACCCAACAGCACAAGGTGATGTTATGGCTCATTACCAGAGAAAGGTGAAGACACAATCCAGCCAGGAACGTAAATCTTGACACAATCATGACTGATCTTTTATCAGATTTTAACAGTTAGAACACATAACCCAGACACTTCAGAGAGTCTCTTTGTACAGCATCCCAAAATATTCTGGTAAAGCACTAATGGTTCTGTTCACCAAAGTGCAAGTAAGTTATGATAAATGCCAATAAGGACTGTTTTGGTTTGAGTTTCTTTTCTACAGAAAAGATGTATTTCTATGTGATAAAGCTAGAGTGAATTGAAAAAGAAAATGTATAAAAATTCAGTCACTAATGGTAAAATTACATCATTTGTTATAACTTTTGTTTACTGTGTCCCTTGGATTTTGATTTAAACCACACATGCAAACTTATCTGCATTTTTCAATGTATCTGTATTTCTGATTTGCATTGTGAATGCATAGTTTGGGAACTGTTTCAATTGATATGGATTGGTTTTATGCCTGTAACTCCATTTTTTTTAATGTCTTATTACTGATATACAGCCACCCTGCTTCAAGTTAAAAACTAAATCTAACATGCAGAAGAGCTGGTGCAACACTGGTGGGGTAGCTGGTAGGGATGACCTGTTACCTTTTCTACAGCAGATAGGCTGAATCAGTTGTGTACTGAATGGAGAAACAATCCTGTCTCTAAACCACCTTGTATTCAGATATAGAACTGTCCTGCTTATTGGTACAGACAAAAAACCCCTGCAAATTTAACAGTAAAGTTTAACCTACCTTCTGTTTAGATACATGATGAGAGTTAATAGAAAGCTGCTCATAAAAGATACCAAAAAAAAGTTAAATTTCAGCAAAACACTTTGAGGTAATTATCATTCAAAAAATGCCAACAAATCTCATAGTAGTTTTGTTCAGGAGTTCAACAAGTATTTGATGATTATTTACCATCATAAGGAGGTAAGGAAATGCTACAAATGAGTGGCAGTAACACAGCTTCTCATTTTCTTTCATCTTAAATTTATGCTAAAACTGATCCTCCAGGGGAAGGACAATTGATCCCTGCTAATTTCTAATTAATGCTAACTGTCCAGGGATCTTGGCCATATACCCATGGGAGAATACAGGGTTAAAAACTACCTTCTGCTGTGTGAAATGTAAACTTTGACTCTCCACAGTCCCTGAGGTACGTACACATCATCATGCAGGCCCTAACATAAAACCAGGGGAAGATGCTATCTGCAAGCATGGGTACACTAGGGCTAGAAAACACCTCTTCTTTGTTGAGAGATGCAGAAAATCATTTTAGGCAGTATCTGTTTCGGTGATTTAACTACACTTTAACGTTTCAAGCCAGTTTTTAAAGTTCTGCATTTCCAAAGCACGTTCCCCTTCTTCTAGTGTTGGAAGAACCTGAGGCACAGGTTATATTATTGCTGTGTTTAAATTCATAATTTGCGACTACATTCAAATGTTTAGCTGTTTAACTAAAATTAAAGAAACCGGTAACACTGCATGTACCACCCAAATACAACGCTGATAAAAGTAACAAAACCATGCCCAAAAGTTACATTAGTTCCTAACCCCACAGGGTTTCATTTAAAAATTATTTTAAACATGCTAACTGTATTGGCTAAAGAGAACCTCTCCCCCACAACATTTAAACTACGATACACTGCTGCATCCACAATGTTCGTTCAATACACTGACACCCACAAAATTAAGGCACATCTACTGTGCTTACTAAATGCAGTCACAAAAAATCTGTGGTTTCTGTTTTGGTGTTATGTAAATTCCAGTTTTCCTTTGCTTGTGGTTGTCACCTATTCTCACATTTATTCTAATTATCACATAAGATCATAACAAACTATGGTGAAAATGAGCTTCAGGCTCATCTGCAGGCCCCAGCAGCTGCTACAACACTGTGGCAAAACTCCCAAGCCATTGCTCTTGGTTGACTGTAAAAATACATTAAACTTCGCAGTGGCTACAACTGAGTGCAACAAACTATGTGAAGGAAGACATCAAGTAGGTAAGGAAACACAGAGGGAGCAAAGATTAGAAGATTTAACAGAACCCATATTGGCTTGCTCTGGTTTTGAAACATTATTTTTAAGTATCATACTGTTAAAAAAGAGGAATTTCCACTGCTACGTTCTTCCCAGCCGATAGGATTTTGCAATCAATGTCAACAATGGCACAATTAGATTAACACAACTAAGGAAAGCAGGCTTCCTACTTCCCTCCATTCCAAAGCATGTGAGAACACAACAAATGACAGACGTAGGTGAGCGACGCACAAGTCTGGTTCTTCAAGCGTGCAGCGTTATAACCAGTGCTTCCAGGTGGATGGTCTCACAGAAGCAGGGGAGGTCCAAGAGGGACCAAGAGGGTTACGGTTTAGTTTAGGATGTGAAGGGTTGGACTTGATGATCTTAAAGGTCTTTTCCAACCTTGTTATTCTGTGATTCTGTGAAGAGAATATGCCACTTGGAAAAACAGTTTGCTGGCCACAGTTCAAAGTTCAGCTGGCTGCCTTAGCAATGTTTAGGACTGAGTATGTGAGACAAGTACTCCCCAAAATTTCAGTCAGCAGTGTGGGAGTGGCCATCTCACTGCTGCTGAGAAACTGTGGCAGTCTCTAGTTCAAACCTGAACTCATAGTCTGTTTGTCTGTCCCTACCAAGACAATTGATTTCTTTCCACTCACCAAGCACTAGGGTTAAAAAATAACTGTGACCAGCTACTGCAGGACATACACACACAGAGATTCACGACCCCTTTTTCAGATATGGTGTTTATCCTTTCTGTAAATACACTGAAGGCTGTCAAATGCTTATGGTAAAATCTGACTCAAAAAACCCTTCCTTCAATGGAGATAAATTGTTGAGAGAGATCAGTACTTTTTTTTAAGAAAAAGTTTTTAGTAGGAGACCCACTCAAATTTGTTGGGGTTAGTAATGTCCAAAAGTCATTACTCCAGATCTGACTGCAAGTCTGTATGGAATTGTTCTCTGATTTCAGAAGTTGTCCCTCCTGCTCAGGGTCACAGCTCATTCAAAGGCCAAGCAGGGAGACATCTGACACAGCAAGCTGACACTTAATTTCTATGACCTCTGGGTTTTGGCAATAAATATCTTCTCCAGAAATGGAGACACTCTGGCTTTATGGTCTCCTGTTTGTAAGGTGTTTGGACACCATACCTTATTTTCCAGCTTGAACTTGCACCCAAATCACCATTTTCTGGATTGAAAAGAATTTACATTGCTTCTTGTTCCTTTATATACACCCAGATCTGCAACATCGTATCCCTCTTCTAAAGCAATCAAACATCAACTTCTCCTTGTAATAAGATAAGAGTTCTACATCACAATACAAAGCAAAATATAAAGATAAAAAAATCCAAGTGCAAGAGATAAGCCATTGACATGTGGAAATTAAACTGTGATCTGCTATAGCCACTACTCTCGTGTACAAACCTTCTAAAATATTGGGTTTATGATTACTTGGCCATGTAATAAATAAGAAGTTTACAGTGATATATTTCATACTCATTTTAGGACAAAGTGACCACGAAATGATCCAGTTCAAGATCCTGAGTGGAAGAAGCAAGCCAAAAAGCAGGATAGCTACCCTGAATTTTGGAAGAGCTAACTTTGATCTCTTCCGCAACCTTTTAGGAGCTATCCCGTGGGCTACGCTGTTAGAAGGCAAGGGAGCCTGTGAGAGCTGGCTAGCATTTAAACAGCACTTCTTCCAAGCACAGGATAGGTGCATCCTTTTCAGTAAGAAATCGGGAAAGAGAGGCAGAAGACCTGCGTGGATGAGCAGGGAGCTAATGTGTAAACTCAAAGGGAAGCAGAGGGTTTATGAACTATGGAAACTGGGTCTGTGCACCTGGGAGGATTATAGGGATGTTGTCAGGGCCTGTAGGGACGTGACTAGAAAGGCTAAAGCCCGCTTGGAGATGAAACTGGCAAGGGATATAAAGGATAATAAAAAGGGTTTTTTCAGATATGTGAATACTAAGAGGATGACCAGGGATAATGTAGGTCCCTTGATGAATGAGGCGGGTGTCCTGGTATCGGGTGATGATGAGAAGGTGGAAATACTGAATGCCTTCTTTGCCTCGGTCTTCACTCCAAAGGCCCCTCGGGACCCGCAGATCCTGGATGAAAGTAGGAGTGTTTGGGGAATGAAGAGCTTCCCTCTAGTTGAGGTAGGGGTGGCCCAGGAGCGGCTCAAAGGGATTAATGCAAACAAATCCATGGGCCCGGATGGGATACATCCACGTGTGCTGAGGGAGCTGGCGGAAGTGATTGTGGAGCCGCTTGCTATCATCTTCGACAGCTCTTGGAGAACAGGAGAAGTACCTGAGGATTGGAGGATAGCCAATATCACTCCAGTCGTCAAAAAGGGCAAGAAGGAGGACCCTGACAATTATAGGCCGGTCAGCCTCACTTCTGTCCCTGGAAAGGTGATGGAACAGCTTGTTCTGGATGCCATTACCAAGCAACTGGAAGAGAAGAAGGTCATGAGGAGTAGTCAGCATGGATTCACCAAGGGGAGATCGTGCTCAACCAATCTCATAGCCTTCTATGATCTCATCACCGGCTGGGTGGATGGAGGGAGAGCAGTGGATGTCATCTACCTTGACTTCAGCAAGGCTTTCGATACTGTCTCCCATGACATCCTGATAGAAAAGCTGAGAGATCATGGGATAGATGAGTGGACAGTGAGGTGGGCTGACAACTGGCTGTCGGACCGGGCTCAGAGGGTCGTGATCAGTGGAACAAAATCTGAATGGAGGCCTGTGACTAGCGGTGTTCCCCAGGGCTCGGTGTTGGGTCCAGTCCTGTTTAATATCTTCATCAACGACCTTGATGCGGGAATAGCATCCACCCTCAGCAAGTACGCTGATGATACAAAGCTGGGAGGGGTGGCTGACACGCAGGAACACTGCGCTGCCATCCAGAGAGACCTGGACAGGCTGGAAAGCTGGGCAGGGAGAAACCAGATGAGGTTTAATAAAAACAAGTGTAAAGTCTTGCACCTGGGATGGAATAACCGTCTGTATCAGTACAGGCTGGGGGATGACCTGCTGGAGAAGAGCTCTGTGGAGAAGGACCTGGGGGTCCTGGTTGATGACAGGTTGGCTATGAGCCAGCAGTGTGCCCTGGTGGCTAAGAGGGCCAATGGGATCCTGGGATGCATCAGGAAGAGTGTGGCCAGCAGGTCGAAGCAGGTGATCCTCCCCCTCTACTCTGCCCTGGTCAGGCCCCACCTGGAGTATTGTGTCCAGTTCTGGGCTCCAGGGTATAAAAAGGACAGGGATCTCCTGGAGAGAGTCCAGAGGAGGGCTACGAAGATGATTAAGGGCCTGGAACAGCTCCCGTATGAGGAAAGGCTGAGTGAGCTGGGGCTGTTCAGCCTGGAGAAAAGAAGACTGAGGGGGACCTAATTAATGTTTATAAATATCTTAAGTATGGGATGCAGGGGGAATTGGCCAGCCCCTTTTCAGTGGTCTGTGGGGACAGGACAAGAGGCAATGGCTGTAAACTGGAGCACAGGAAGTTCCGCACCAACATGCGGAAGAACTTTTACACAGTGAGGGTGACAGAGCACTGGGACAGGCTGCCCAGGGAGGTGGTGGAGTCTCCTTCTCTGGAGATATTCAAGACTCGTCTGGACGCCTATCTGTGCAATACGAGCTAGGGAGCCTGCTTTGGCAGGGGGGTTGGACCCAATGATCTCTCGAGGTCCCTTCCAACCCCTATGATTCTGTGATTCTGTGATTATGACATGGTGAATCATCAACTCATGAGTACAGTTCACAGACACATAAGAGATGCACATGAATACAAAATTGAGCCTCTCCAAAGTAATCTGTATCACAGTCCCCAAATTAACGCATACAGAACACTTCTGGGTAGCAGAACAATCATGCCTCTTGCCTGCAATGGTGTTTTAACTGTATGGTTACATTTTTAGAAGGGTTTAACAACTTTTGTGTATTTCCACTTAGTAGTTAATCTTCATTTAAGCATTTTAGCATTAAGAAAAATAACCATTAAAGGTATTGATAAGCTACAGGTGATAATTTCTTCAATCATTCTTTCCAGTGTGTCTTCCCTGAAAGCTTGACATAAATGTAACTTCAATCCGTGCATATCAGCTGGCCAACTACCACCTTCATTAAAACTTCTTTTGTGCCATATTGCTCTATATGACCAAAATAATATGGCTTATGAAATTCATTTATTGCTTAGTACTATGCTGAAAATCAGAAAAATATCCACATGCAAATGAATGAATACTTAAAGAAATGTATCAAATCTGAAAATTTAATACCAACATTGGATTTTTCACAAAAGATACAAATGTAATACATCTTGGATTTCTATCTGTACTAATATGCTAACACAATAAATACTTAGCTCTTAACATATGTTTAAATACGGTTGAAAACCCAGGAGCAAATTAAAGCTGAGAATTTAATGTGAAATTTACCTGCTACTAAGGAAATAAACACAAATAAAAGTTATTATTATTTAAAAAAAATATATCAGACTCCCCCCAATTCCATTCTAAGTTCTGACCTGGGTATTGAAATAGAATGACAATATTTATATAGAAAAATCAAACTAGTGATTTCAGCTACTTTGTTTTAAAATAGTAGGGTAATAGAATGTCCCAGTAAGTAAACCCAAACATTAAAAAATCATAAATATTCAATGTTTTAAGAAGAATATTTTCTAATACTGTGTGATGTTTACAATTTCTTCCTTTTAACCTTACTGCAGATTTTATATCATTACTTCCAAAAAACCACATTCACATGCCCTCAGGGCCAGAAGGAAAAAGAAAAACGATACCATCTTGCTACACTTAAGAAACTGGGAACTGGAATCACATTGCTAATCCCTGCTCTGTTGTAAAATAATACTCCCGTTAGGATTTTGCAGAAGAAAACTGCAGATAAAACTGCCCAGAAAAAAAGAAAGCTTAACCATAACTACATACATGAGGTATCACTCCAAACAACTTCACTAGTTATATTCAGTAAAAAAAGTCAGCCAGCTTCTATGACAAGTATAAGACTAAATAATTTTTACATTTAATAAGGGAACCTATCTTCTCTCTCCAGCAACCATTCTGAAAACTATTCCTCCAACTAAACTTTGAGCAAAGCAGAACCCACTTGCTGTGACCTTAAAGCACCCAAAGTGTGAAAGCCCTGGGTGCCCACTAAGCCTGCACTCAGCAAGCTGTGCTCATCCTGGGAACACCGTTTCCCAGGCTTCTCCCTCCAGCTTCTAAGCATATATATTGAAAAGTAGCAGGAGAGACAGGAAAGGAAAAGGAAAATGGAAGAAGGAAAAAAGGAAAGGAAGGAAGAAATTAAAAAAGAAAAAAAAAAATCAAACCCTCCCATACTAATTCTCCATCTCCAGAGAAATAGGTGTATTATTTACATGAAACTTCTGTAAAACAGGAGCACGGTGCACATCCTGCTTCAACAGGACAGTGTGCCGAATTCAACTGCTCCAGAAGGTGAAGATGCCTGATATAAAAAAAACTACAGAGCCCACAGAGATTTTGAAATCAGAGTTTCCTAAATAGTATCTTCCCAAAAAATAAACAGGTTGAAGTTACATTTACTGCCATCTATTCTTCAAAGCCATCTGTAACTTCAGAATTACTTTATGTTAACACCACATGGTGTGACTCAGTTTGGACCTGAGTATTTGCATGTGTACACCCCCAGGCTAAGTGTGCTCAGCACATGAACAGCAGCCTGACATGTATCAGTCAACTATTAACAGAGTAAGTCACAGCAAAGTGAGGTGGCTGGGGGGTTAGCAAATGTGATGTCCATTTGCAAGAAGGGGCTGGAAGGAGGGTCCAGGGAACTCTTGTCAGTCTGACCTCACTAACGGGTAAGGTTATGGAGCAGATCATCCTGAGTGCCATCAGGCAACATCATAGGACAATCAGGTGGTCAGGCTCAGTCAGCACAGGTTTATGAAAGTCAAGGCCTGCTTAACCAACCTTATTTCCTTCTATGACAGGGTGACCCGCCCTGTGGATGAGGGAAAGGCTTTGGATATTGTGTACCTGGACTTTAATAAAGCCTTTGACACAGTTTCTCACAGCAATCAGTTTCTCCAGGGGAATGCTTATGGCTTGGTTGGGCATGCTTTCTGCTAGGTAGAAAACTGGCTGGATGGCCAGCCACAAAGAATTGTGGTGAAAGGAGTTAAATGCAGCTGGTGGCCAGTCACAAGTGGTGTTCCCCAGGGCTCAGTGTTGGGGCCAGTTCTCTTTAATATCCTTATCAATGATCTGGATGAGGGGATCGAGTGCACCCTCAGTAACTTTTCAGACAACACCAAGTTGTGTGGGAGTCTTGATCTGCTTGAGGGTAGGAAGGCTCTACAGAGGGATCTGGACAGGTTGAGGCAATGGGCTGAGACCAGTTGTATGGGATTCAACAGGGCCAAGTACTGGATCCTGCACTTGGGTCACAAAAAGCCCATACAACACTACAAGCTTGGGAAAGAGTGGCTGGAAAGCTGCCTGGCAGAAAAAGGACAGCTTCTCCCTTATAGCAGCCTTCCACTACCTAAAGGGGCCTACAGGAAAGATGGAGAGGGACTGGTTACAAAGGCAAGGAGTGACAGGACAAGAGGTAATGGCTTTAAAGTAAAAGAGGGTAGATTTAGATTAGATATATGGGAAAAAAATCTGTAATATAAAGGTGGTGAGACACTGGAACAGGTTGCCAAGAGAACTTGTTGATGCCTAACTCCTTGGCAGGGTTCAAGGCCAGGTTGGATGGGGCTTTGGGCAACCTGGTCTAGTGGAGTGGGTTGAAATTAGGTGATCTTTAAGGTCCTTTCCAACCCAAACCATGCTATGATTCCATAATTCTATGGAAGTGTTGGTCATGGAAAACAACACAAAAATCCACATGGCCAGCAGTGTGCCAAATGGCCAAGGTGGCCAATAGCATCCTGGCTTGTATCAGAAATAGAATGGTCAGCAGGAGTAGGGAAGTGATCGTACCCCTGCACTCAGCAGTGGCAAGGCCCTAAGTTGAATACTGTGTGCAGTTGGAATCCATCACTACAAGAAAGACATTGAGGTGCTGGAGCACGTCTGAAGAACCACAACAAAGCTGGTGAAGGGTCTGGAGCACAAGTCTGATGAGAAGTAGCTGAGGCAACTGGTGGTGTTCAGCCTGGAGAAAAGGAGGCTGAGAGGAGACCTTACGGCTCTCTACAACTACCTGAAAGGACGTTATAGGCAGGTAGGTGCTGGTGTCTTCTCCCAGGTAACATGCATTAGAAGAGGAAATGGCCTCAAATTGTGCTGGGGGAGGTTTAGATTGGATATTAGGAAAAATTTCTTCACCAAAAGGGTTTTCAAGCTCTGGAACAGGCTGTTTACGGAAGTGATTGAGTCACCATCCCCGGAGGTATTTAAAAGAGGTGTAGATGCAGTGTTTAGGGATGTGGTTTAGTGGAGGACTTGGCAGTGCTAGGTTAGTTGGACTTCATGGTCTTAAAGGTCTTTTCCAACCAAAATAATTCTATGCTTCTAAGTACAAATGTAAGTAACTCCATTTCTTACAACGTCCTCGAAACTTCAGAGAACCCGTTTAACCACTATGTGTATACTCTTTAGAGTAAATAAGTCATCATATAGCAATACACAAACTAGTATTCCCACTAGGAAAATGTCACGTTATTTCAAGGCAAATGATTTTTGTTGCTCTAAGATTTGAAATATCCTAATGAAAGTAATAGATTTATGAGTGGCCATCAACTTTGAGACCTCTTTACATGACCTTGTCAATCAAATGCAAGGCAGAAAGACTTACATACTTAGCAACTGCTTTATGTAAGCCCAAATTTAAATTTCACAACACTTAAAGACAGTTAATCCTGTGGTAAAAGGAGCTTGTAGTCCATTCAAAGACTACACCACTAATCACTAGGTTGAAGTTTAGACAAAAACTTGCATCTATTTTTGTAATGTCTGGTGAAAACCCCCACATTTTCATTTTTGGTGCTAATTCAATACTTTTTGCAAACACTCAATTCACTTAAAACACACAAAAAAGGACACATTTGATAAAGTGATTAGTTCAGACTCCAGCTGCAGACAAAAGACAGAGTAAAGAGAAGAGTCTAGAGACTGGGGTATAAAATTACAGATAAGTACTGAATACACTCAGCAATTTCTTAGCAGAAAACGTCATAAGGATTTTAAACATGATATTTGCATTTGCAGTAGTTAGACTGACAGAACAGATGTACTAAAATCCATTAAAAAAGCCTAAATCTGAAAGACTTGCACGGTTTGTTAGGGCCACGATTTGCACATCTGCAAAATGAGCTCAGTGATGTCCCCCTCTCAGAAACAAAAGTGCATTTTCAAAAAGAAAATGAAACATATTCATGCTGGGAAAAAAGCAAGGGAGCTGTTATAACCTACATTATAATTACCTGCATTTTGAAAGTGAGTAGAAAAATGTATGTAAAAATAGTAAATGGTTATTTTAAAGTTATTCTATTCATTGCCTTCACATTCTAGTTTCAATAACTGACCTGGAAAAGTGATAAAGACAATACTAGTCTGCCACAAGGCCCGGGATAGTTTCAAAACCACAGGTTGTCTGCAGTAGCTGCAAATTTGATAATGACTCACTTAGCCCTTCATCTTTCAATGTGGAGTTAATATTCAGGAGCTTACTACACGGACATCTTTCAAAAGAAGCTTATTTACAGTTACAAATTATTTACAGTGCTCAGAATTTTCTTGATCATCCAAACAACAGTATTTAGAAAGAAGCTTGTGGGAAGATATTTCTTACCTGTTCATTATCTTAGTCAAAAGTTAGCTATTATAAAACTGTAACTTTCCAGTGGAAGACTTCTGGAAGGCAAGACACTCTATCATGGGAGAAATACAGACAAAGATCACAATAAATGCCTGAATTATCCACATAAACTTTTGTGATACGTGTTTTGATGCCCAGAGTAAGAACAAGGTCACAACAGAAGACTAGAACCTGTGAAACAAATTACTGCCTGTGAAATTGCTGGGAAAGGCAGGAAGAGCAAAACTGAAACTTATTGGGGAAAAGAATATATTGAGAAAGCAGACTATGAAAATTTTCCCACACACAAATATTGCTGTAAAAACTAAGACTAATGTGGCTATGCAGCATGATTGTGAGGAGACAGTAGCTGAGTCCACTCTGCTCACAGCTACAATATTTTACCCTGAAGCTGCCTGTCTAAACATCCAAGCAGATGCAGCCTGGTGCCACTGCAACAGGAGACACAAAAGTCATGTCAGATGAAAAGAAATATGAGACAGTCACCACTGAATCCCCCTAAATCCTTAACAGAATTAAAAGGTGGCCTGGGGAGCTGCTGATGCTACAATTTGTTGGCTTATAACTCCTTGTAAAGACACAGGGAAGCAGAGAGCCCCCCCTGAAGCCAACTGCCCCACAGGGCTGTGTAACACCTTCTCTCAATTTGGCCAGTATCTCCAGTTTCTGCAGACATTTAGTGGTTGTCTGCAACTGCAGGGAAACTAAGATTTGAGTTTACACCTATGTGATTAATCTCCTACCAAGCTTCCAGTGCCCTCCTTTACTTTCAACCTTTCCTCTCCTTTCCCAATTGCATGAAAGTATGTATCTACATAAACTGAAAAATTGGTACTTGGTTACCAGTAAGAGTAACAGGGGCTAGGAGAGACTGCTAGTAGGATTTTAATGGAGAAGAGCACAGTGGTGCAAAAAAGAAGAGAGCTTTCTGCCTGATGAAGTCAGGGCTCTCCCCTCTGGCAGCCTAAGTATTCTGGCTATCAGATGATACTGAAAAGCTCAGTATGAATTATGAGACAATCTCAAGTGAGCAGCAGCATCCACCCACAATTAATACAACACTTCTTCCTCACAGCACAAGCAAACTGCAAGACAGAGCGAGCTTTTCCTCAGGATTGTGCTATTTCCCAGAACAGAAAGGTACAGTGTCTCAGCCTAGCTCTACATTTCCCTACTTCTTCTGTTAGCCTAGAATTTGGTTTTACATTTCTCTTAGCAAGCGTCAGCAATAAGGAAAGATTAATATCATCTTTGATGAACATCATCATTGCTTCACAAACCAGAGTGATAAGAGAACGCTGTACGGTCAACAACGGCAAACAAGAAAAATTGGAAAGCATGCTACCAGTCTAAGGGGTTTTTAATGGGCATGTATTCATGCTGATCATCTGAGCAATTACAGAATATGACATTCAGATCTCAGGTTTCTTTAACTGAAATACATTCCATTTGTTTGCTTTTATCAGCAAAAGTAAATTTCAGTGGATTAAGTTTCAAAACTTTGAGATAATTAAAGCAGTCTAGCTCTTTTTGCAGCTACAAACATCACCTTTCTGAAACATAATTTATGCTGAATCTTGAAAATTGAGATAACTTAAAAAATAACCCACAATTTGATATAATGGCATCACAATTAAAAGACTTTCTGATACAAGGCTAAATTGGTCTCTGCATTAAATTTACTAAGCAGCAATTTCTAGAGATTACGTATTTAGTTGCAAACACACTGAAATTAATATCTCATCCAGGAACCAGTCTTGCAAATATTCCCTCCAGACTACTGCATTAGTCCCTAAAGACTACAGACTAGGGCACCAGTCCCTAAAGACTACATACAAGTTGTACACAATCATCTTCTAAATTCATCAGTGCATCCTCATTTCCTTTATGATGCTGCTTTCTAGAACAGCTGACAAATAAATCCTCAGTAAATATGTATCTACACATATTATACCCGTAAATCAGTTACTGACCTATCAACTGCACAACAACATTTTTCTGAACAGCTGAATTTACTGAAATTTCAGTGCAAAAAAGTGCAAAATGTCAAAGGAGGAATTTCTAAAAAAAGTATAAAACAAGACTTGTGCAGTTCAGAGTTTCAGTCTAAGTGATTTGTATTTCTGGCTTTACAATCCAAACAGTTTGCTACAGATCTTCATAATAAAGCAAAAATAGTGTGACCTGCTGAGGAAAATGGCTCTAAAAACCAAAAATCTTGCATACCAAAAGACTGTACTAGAATATCAATATTTGTTTTAAAAGTTAATTTCTAGGAGTCCTTCCTGAAGGCAGTTCTCAAAGAAAAGAAAAAAGTCTAAGATGCATAACTTCACAGTCTCAGAGGGTCTAGAACGCTCCATTCTTTTAGAAAAGTGAGTTTCAACACAGAAAGTAATTGCTCTGGAGAACTCTTGGCTCTCTGTAAGGCATTCTGTGCTGAGCAGGATACAAATACATCCCCACACTCAAGAAAGAGATACCCTCTGCAATCACTCTTGGCTCTCCAGAGGAAGGAAAGTCATTTGTTCCTTCTGGAACTAAAAAGTCCCAGAGTGTTTTGTTGGTCTGAGAAAAGCAAGATGCAGGAATCACTTGCTATCTTAGGGGTTCCAAACCCAAAAAAATGGCATGGCTTATTCCTTTTCTTTTTCCCTTTGTTTTTTGCTTGCTGTACTTCAACTTCTGTTTGCTTAGAATGTTTGAACTCAAGTTACTAAGCACTTAACTGATAACCGTATAATTCCTCAATGCATGTCTCTATTCTTCAGCAGGTCAGCCTATACAATTATTGACTTAATAGAGTTTTAGATGAAGATACTATCAGAACAGATGTCATGTTTCAGAGATGAAGGCACCATTTGGAATCTATTGATAAGAGTCTGCTTTTGCATAGGAAGCTTCTAGATTATGTTATAGCCCCAGGAATAGAGAAAGAAGATACAGGAGATACTTTTGGTTTATTTTTCCTTTCTGATAAATGGAAGATGGAAATAATCCTTTTTGGCTATTAAAGTAGTTCAAACATACTTAATTTTAGCTATTCTGGCACTAGGCTCTGGTGTTGTCTGCAGCAATGTTAAGTCCTGGCCAGCTTTGCGATGAGATCTTTATGGGAATATCTATATGGGAATGTAATAGCTGGCTGCTGCCATAAGCAGAGAGACTACAAATGAAGACACTATGCTCTTAAATGCAAAAGAAAAAAGAATTAGTTTTACAGATGTGCACATGTTCAAATATCTAAAACATTTTCTCTGCCTTGCATAGCTTCATCCTGCTGCCATATGGTACAAGGAATTTTCCATCTTAATATTTGGAGACCATTTTCCAACAGAAACTACTAGATAATTTGGTAATTTCTTAATAAGCAGGCTAAATAAAGCTTTTTATTATTTAAAATTAAGACATCAAGCCAATTATTTCTTCCTTGTTAAGTTCACTATAAAAAAGCCAGCAGAAAAAGACGTATGTCATATATTACTGTATAGTCAACGACCAGCTGTTTTAAATTTGGATATTAAGTAATTCACTCTTTTCTGTGTGCAAGAGCTGAATGATTTAATAAATTCCCATATGCCCCAACATGTGCCAGCTTTACTAGGTTATCGAAAATCCAGCTGCTGTTATGGTAATAGCTGCCAATGCTAAAACTACTGAAGAGAGTAATGAATCAGCTCAAGTCAACTAACACAAACTGACACAGTTTTCACTTAAGATATGTGATAATAAATTATAACTGTTGATTAAAAACAAATACTGACCCATATCACATGAAAATTAAGTGCCAAAAATTTGTGTGCATTGCCTAGGGTGGAAAATTAATGCCCAATCAACCGATCTGTATGAAAACAAGCAGCTCCATTCCATCAGTTGTCCCAAATGCATAGGAATGTCCTAAAAACTACACGTACACTTTGCAAAATGCATTCTGTTGAGCCAGTTTGCTTTTCGTTCTTACGTATTAGAATTCCCATGCAGGTCTTCCATGACGTGTTTTACAGAGCTAGACTGCTGGATGGTTCAATTATCATCAGAATTTGATCAGGAAAATGTTTATAAAAATTTGATTCTTTAATGTACACGTATTTCAATACAATTTAAGAATCAAAGATACAACTCCATCCCTCTTAATTCGTTAAAACACAAACTACAACAGAAAAGCAATTAAAGAGATAAAGTAGCTGAACAGGTAACATGACTAATTCTCCCGATATCCATGAAAGTATGTCATTATTAAATTCTAAAAGCTAAGAAAAAATTACCTTGGATATTAAATTGTAGTTGTAGTTACAAAAGCTTTGCAGGGGAATATAACTTTCATCCTCAGATCAGCATAAGTTAACATGTTACGATATACTCTCTTATTTCTCACTACTATTTCTGGTTTTAAGGGAAATAATTTTGAAGTTATCCTAGAAATCATCAGTCCCATAAGCAAGATTAGAATATCCCTCTATTGATGTACATATACATCAGCTATAGGACATTAAATACTTACTAAAAAAAACCCCATCAACAAACCAATCCATTCACATTTGCTGGAGCTGGATCATCTCCAGTACACAAAGTACACAATGCTGAAAAGCCACATTAAAGAAGACTTTAATAACTTTAACTTCAAGCAATCTATATATAGTACTTTAAGCATAAAAAAAATAATTCAAGAATCTATTATTTGAAAAAGATTAGGAATATATTGACAAATTAAAAGCATGGCATGCAGAGATTTAAGATGCTTATAAAAGCTCAACCAAAGGGGCAAACCACATCAAGGGGCTTACAGAAAACTCAGAGAGTTTGAAAGCTTAATGCTCGTTCTTTTTCATACCTTAATGACAAAGTTGCAAGTAACTGTTTTCAGACACATGTTCTTGACATTGCAAAAAACCCCCAATACTGTTATTTTTTTCAAATACTAGTAGACTTACTTTTCTTTAAGGAAATCCACAACTTGTTTGAAGTCTGCCACGCAGTATTCTCTTTTCATGTCCATGAGCACACTGTCAGAGGCTGACTGGACCGGTATGTGCAGAAAAGCATATACTCTTGGATGACTGAGAATCTTTGCCATTTCCTAAGAGTTGTTTGGGGTTTTTTTTAAAAAAAAAAAAGAAGAAAAAAAAAAGCTCTTTAAATCATTATTAAATGAATACACAAAACTCCTTTAAATTAATATATGGGGTATTAGTAGTAGTACTTCTGAAACCCAAACAATACTGAGTTGTAGTGGCCCAGGTGAAACAGTAGGGACATGTGAAAGTATCTGGAAGGAATTTTGGTTTTTAAGAAAATAAGAAGAAAGCTATGGGATTGCATTTCCTTTGAGAGTTTTGATTATTCATTTAAGAGAAAAATTGACAGGCAAAGTACTGTCAAAGTCATTGCTTGCAGACAGTGGCTATTTTCAAATTCGGAAGATGGCAAGGGTTAAATGCTTTCCTGTCAGTCAAGTAAGTTCTCAGAAACCAGTATGAGAATGTCTGTAATTGGAGCGTCCTTAAATTTGGCCATTTGCTAACTAATATATATGTGGCCATTTGCAAAGCTGCTCCGATACTGGTCTGAAACACACTACCTGTGTTACTTCAGAGATAAGCCTCCAGGAATTAAGTGTTTGGCTATGAAATGGATAGGATTCATCAGGGGGCAGCTAAAGCAAAGTGACAGCTTGAAAACAGCAAACTACAAACCAATTCCCAAATTAAAGCCAAACCAAACCCCTGAGTGAAGAATGGCAGGGTGATGGGACATGAGATGGAGAACAGAACATGGTGGTCACATTCCTTTCTTTTTATTATTTACAGAATTAAGGACATATAGTTCAGCAAGAAAGTTCAAACATTTTTAGAAGTAGAGAAAAAACAGCACCTAAATTGTGTCCAATATGGTACAATAATCTTAACCCTGCAAAAAGTAAGTGAATTTGGACAAAGAGCCACACACACAACCAAGTGAGATGCCGTGAGCATCCAGGACAGGGCCTGGGAGTGAGCGCTGCACTACCTGCTCTTCTGCCATGTGCTTCTGCGTGCCCCAGGCAGGCTCGCTCAGACCGTTTCTCCTGTTTTCTTTGACAGCATAGACATCGTGTCTGACAACACATACTGCTGCCAGACTTAGTTGTTAAATTGCAACTATTTACAAATTCTTTCCAGATCATTAATCAGCAATATTAGTCACGCATCTAGATTTTCTCTCGGTATTTCTACAAGGTTGGCCTAAATTGTTCAAAGAGAAGGGAAACACACTCATGGCTTTCAACTTTCAGGTAGGTGCCTTTCAAAAGCACTGATTTTCAGAGCAAGAAGAAAAAAAACGCTCTCTCAACACACACCTTTCATCTGACAAACACACATACAGAACCCGACTCTCTCAAATCACTTTTGAAAGCAGTTCTGAAAGTTTCTGCCTAAGATCCTGTTACTGCTGTGTGCAGTGAACCCGGCTCTCAGTGGAAGCTGGAGGTAGCTGGCTTCATGAACAAAAAAGAAAGGCCACCATGCAACCAGGCAAGTTATGTGTGTCCATTTCAAATGGAAGCATTTGCCTATGTCGCTAATAACTGCAGATGTTCAGCCAGAATGTATTTTCAAGAGGAAACAGCACAGAACAAGGTCTGTAAAATTAAGTAACAAAATGATGAAAACTTTCCTCCTCTGTTAAGCTTTAGAAAACAGTTAACATAGCTTATACAAAACACCCCAGCAGCCACCTGTGATCTTTTTTGTTTATCGGTAATGTTTCTAAAATATGAGAAATGGCAAAAGGGCTGGAACCTAAGCTATGTACCTATTATTCCACTCCAATGATTCAATCTTCAAAACCAGATTTATGATATGAGAAACCAATAAAAGCCAAGTTTCATAACAGCTTTCTGAATTTGCTAAATTCTTGAAAACAACTCACCCTAAAACATAGAATTATTTTTTTTCCTTTCTCAGTCCTCAAATGTAGCATCTTTTGAGTAACAGCCCCCCTCAATATATGATCACTTTACAAATTCTTTTTGATGGCAATAAAGTATTTATTAGAATTTCTACCTACAAAAGTGTTAATTTTTTCCAGATTTTGTAAGGCTGAGAGCATTTGATGGGGCGGGAGGGAGAAGAGATTTATATCCCCCCAAAACCAGAGGGAATAGTCCATTAAAAAAAATAAGATATTTAAGATTTTGTTCCTTCCCCTTTGCCTTCAATCTAAACAGCACTTAGATTTTTCTAAGGTGTGCTTTTTAACCTTGAAACAGGTGCTGATTCTTTCTGTGATAGCAGCTACTCTTAAATTGCCTACAAAACCAGGCACACATTGCAGACCCACAGGAACTAAAAACCCCACCTAACTACCTTATTTACCTATGTTCAAGACACCATACATAGTGAAGAATGAGAAACTACTGTGTTTTACCACAAAGTTGTGTTTTTTAAAGTCACAAGTGAGGAAATTCTCCAGTTGTGTGAAGTTGTTGGTATCATTTGTTTTCCTCTCTTCTTTGCCTTAAAAAAATGAGAATTTTGCCGCAAAGTATGGGAAGAGAAACACAAAATTCTAAAATCCAGACTAAACTGGTTTCCCATCAATAACTTCAGGATCATAATTATAAACTGGGTGAAATTATCAGAGTACAAATTATTAGCACAAACCAAGCAAACACAAGACAAATACCTGATCACTTACAGTTTCTAAGTACCGCTATTGTTCTTAAATTTACCTTTTAGAGTTGTTCAGAAGGAAACAGAATAACGAACTAACCAAAAGTTTTGCACCATCACTTCAGAAATCTGGACAAACCAATCTTCCAAACTTTGTAAGTGTTCAGATACGAATACTACAGTCCAACTCAAAACTTTAAGGTAAGACTGGTAGAGTTCTACCTTCTATCCTCCCTACACTTAAATGTATGCTGAATTACTTGACCACATAGGCTTGATTAAATTACAGCTATGTGCTTATCAGTCATACTTAGTCAATACTGACATATTTTCCCACACCCCAGATTGCACACAGAATACGAGATTTCATCACTTAATAAAACTATTAGTTAATATCCCAGAGAGAACTTGAAGGACATCATGGGCAAATGCATAACTGTACTTTAGTGTCTCAACATTCTAAGCTTAACATCTGTTTTCTTTCGGGTTTATATATATATATTTTTTTTTTTTTTTTTTACAAAGTGTTTTGTATCACTAGTTATAATTACATATTTCAGTTAGGAAAAAAAATGCCATATAGAATTTTATTTCCAGCTGGAAATAATAAAGGAACAAATTTTTGAAATTACATGACTGTGTAAAGAAAACTTCTGTCTTTAATCAAGACTGAAACAGCTGATTACCTTTCCTCCCATCCCCTGGAATCTAATAATACCTACATGAACAAAAGGAAGCACTACAGAAAACCAACATTTCATGTAGGAATGAAAAGGTCAAAGAGTAGCACAATTTGTTTTAAGATGACTTTACAAAAAATCATCTACATTTGGAATCTAACAATGTATTTGAAATATCCTTTAGGATACTGATCACATAGGAAATAAATTTTTTTCTAGTTCTTAGCAGCTGGAGTACATTAGAACACAAGGCACATTGCCAGAAAGATCTAGTCAGTATATTTTATCCCAGCAATTACAATACACAGTTTTAACCACCTAACCAGAAAATCAATCCTTCTGTTTGTAATGACACCATGCGCAACCATAGAGAATCAGAAAGACAATAAACATCAGTATCTGTGCATCTTTATGTCAGTACCAGCAAGCTATGCAGACAGCGATTCTTTCCCCTAACCGAAAGCAGGCAAATATCCAGTACTTGAATTCTGCCTCGTGTTTGAGTCACGATGATCTGAGTAACTTGCTTCCTAGCAAAAGCATTTTTTCTGCTGCCAACAGCGAAGCCTAAAGAAATGCTCATCCATATGGAAACATGACAAAATGGCATTCCCTCAAAACTTCTTCCCCTTGTGGCAGATGTTAGCTTGGAATATCTCACAAGGGGTGTCCACTGACGGTAGTCTTTCAGAAGCCCAGTGGTGCCGCCACCAGCACAGTCTGGATAAAAATCAAGTGGCTGTGATCCATTTCATACATTCCTCTGCTGCAGTGCAGTTCAAGAACAGATGTGATCTAGCGATGCGGGCACGGCAACGATGACACACTATGATCAAGTCTGGAAAGGCCATAACAGTTTTGTTAAAACTGATGAACAGAAAACCTTCCTCCCACTTCCCACCCGCCCCCCCATGAGTAATGGGGTTGTAAAGACCAAAGAACATGTAGGATGTATAATCACACACCTCCCCAGGGACACTCGTTGGAAGGCGATGCCTCCCCCTCATCTGTATATGAAGCAGGGGAGATCTAACGAAGCCGTTTGATAGACAAGCTTAGTGGCAGCCCATACCGCATGTAATATGACATGACTTATGGGCAGGTCTTTATCCTGGCATTCTGCAGGAGTTAGAAGCCCACACAGTTCTGACCAATGTAATTTAAACCTCAAAACCAAATCTTTGGGTTGCCAGATGGAAAGCAAAAATCTGTTTTGTCATATGGGAAAAATGCCTTCTACATTACCAAACAAAAAAACCGGTATTAGCTCAGGCCACCCTTAGAAGTGGATGCAAACCAGACTGCTGTGATTTGCTGATAGGAGAACAGGCCATGAGAGCCATATGCTCAGCCCTAGCTGTTCCCAGCTGTTCTCCTAGGTGTGGGATCCAGCCTCATAAAACAGCCAAACCTAGCTAACTAAACTATTTTTTTTGTCCCTTGTGGCTACATATTAAGCCTAATCCCTTAAAAACCAAACAAAGCCAAGCAAAACACTTCAAGGTGCCTTCAAAAACTTGCCACGTCCTCTTTTATTAAAAATGAGGATAGGTAACAGGAGTTCTTGCAAAGAAGTGACACTCAGATAACACCAGAATACTGTATTTCCTAGTCCAAAGCTTCAGCTGAGGCTTGTTGTCTCTTCCAATGAGTCAGTGTGCAAACAAGGAAACACCCAGCACCAGATACTAGCTGCCCGATTTTCACTTTGAAACGCAAAAATATCAAGAACTCTCTTATTCAACGAATCAGGACACACGTTTCTTTCCAAGATATGACAACCGGCACATAGATGGTGTTCCCAAGAACAGAACGAGCATCTGCAGAGTACCATTTCTTTCCTTTGCTTGATAAAAAACCAGTAATTCCTGTACAGATGCCCTAACCTGGGTTGCTGAAATAATTAATGATAAGGAAACTGGTATTCTTATCACAGCCTGCTTCCAATATATAAAGTAGGCCTGACTTTAACATTGGGTAAAGCGTAAACCATTAGCATCTACATTGGGCAGATGCTGACTGCTTACTCCTCGAGTGTGTATGGAGCAGCGAGCCCAAGTACAACATTCTCTGGAGATATTCAAGACCTGTCTGGACACCTGCCTGTGCGACCTGTCCTAAGGAGCCTGCTTTGGCAGGGGGGTTGGACCCCGTGATCTCTGGAGGACCCTTCTAACCCCTACAATTCTGTGATTCTGTGATCTGAGTCTTTGCAAATGTGTCACTCAAACACCGCTGATTCAATGGCACATTCAGCATTAACGCTACCACACCCATTTCCTCCAGAAACCGTGCACCTTCAGTTCCCACACCAACGGGGGGCGGTCACGTGGGCGGCAACACGCAGCCAACGGTTCAGTGCTTCCAAAAATGAAAACGGTTACTGCTGCAGTCATCATTACATCAATCCCACAGAGATTATGTGGAGCTTCTCAGTGCTGTTTGTCCAGTTTCAAGAAACAGATTAACTTTAAGGTAAAATGTATGTTTAATTAATGGCTAGAGTGATGCCTTAATGACTCAGGGCCACCCAACCAAATAGCTAATGCTAATTCTTTGTGAAATGATTAATTCTGATGTTCAAGAAAATACACACCTTTTCATTTTCTCCATGGTGCTCTCTAATTTCTCATCATTAAGCACTCCTCAAATTTAATATTGTTTTCCTGAAATAAATTAATATTGTTCTTTGCAGTATGTATTAGAAAGACATATTGGGAAGTTCCCTAAAAAGGTGATTTATTCCAACAGCACACTGCTACTTTAAATAACTCTCCATCTCAATCATATTTTACGCTAATAAAACCTTGAAAATGAATTAAAGCATGGAGAAGCACACACTTACAATAGGCAAGCAGGGCTGTCACACTACCTTTTTGTCTTCAGAAACCTGGATGACTGAAATGGATTGCTAGTTTCATGCAGTGCCAGGAAGCTTCCCCATTGTTTCCCTCTACTTCAAACAAGCGAGTACAACACCTAAAATAGCATTTTCTTTACCGAGTTATGGCGGAAGGAAAATAGTAGAAGGTTTTAATCAAAACCTAAACCTTTAGGTAAGTGCTATCACTTGCTGTGTTCTGTAGATATCCAATTTGCTGGATAAAATTATCCAAAATAAAAATATTCAAAAACATAATGATAAGAGACATATCATAGGATTTACATTCTTCAGCAGCTCTTACACATTTAACATAACTAAACTAATTGAATTCAAAGAGATTTTGGGTCTTTTCCCCAATTCACAAAAGTACAGAAACCCAAAGTCAGTATTATGTGCAGTTTTATGAAACTTTCTACAACAAATTTTTAAAGAATAATCATCCCAAAAAAAGCTCAAACTTTTTAAAAACAAATGCCAAAGCCTAATGAAGCAAGCAGTCTTACTGAAAATTATGGAGATAATGTTGCAAAGCACAGTGAATGTGACAACTCATCTATCAATGAAAAAAAAGGAGTTTATGCATCTAAACTAAACAGAAGCTTTTGGAACAGCACAGGGAGTAGTTGATAGAACTTTAATTATTGTAACATAAATAACTGGGAAAGCGAGATCTTACTTGGTTTTTTTGATGAAGGCAGAAATATTAAAAGATGGCACGGTTTGTTATGCAAGCTATGTATTTGACAATAGCTTCTACCCCAGTACCTTGAAGCTGATGGCAACTGCTAAAATTCTCACTCCATTTAGCAAAAATTCAGTTTCACATATATGCACTACCCGTTCCTTGAACAATCCTCCCAATTAATAGCGATTTTTATTTTCTGCTAGTAACCCAGCAATGAAGTATGCCACATGTCTTCTGGGATGAGACAGTATTGTAAGGAATCGACAGACAACCTGACACTCAAGACAAGATTGAGAGTGGATCTGTCTGCATTTAAATACTCTTTATTCTTGTGATATCTAACAAGCAAGACAAACGTTCATATGAGCAAATTATAATTAAGGTGCAGTTAGTATGCACGTCTTTACCTGGTCAAGCAACGTGCTACTTAATGTTAACCCCTTTTTGCAACACCGATTTTTATGCAGAGATTATTAAATACAGCAGAGCACTAGATGCATGCATAAAATATTCTGTCTTGAATAACTGAATCTTGCATAAATAAAAGCAGCTCTTTCTCAGTGTTTCTCAAAGCATTTTTTTCTACTGATGTTACAAAGAATAGTAACTTCATTCCCAGCACCACAAATATTACCTTATATATTATCTGGAAGCAAACCTTAATTGTTCATCAACATTCACATTACAGCAACATTGTTAAGGTTTTTAAGCACACCTAGGTTTCACAAATACAACATAAAACCTTCAAGAAGAGTAAGATGGGTTCTTATTTTGACTTCTATTAAGCCAATTCATATTCCACCAGCTGGCAGCAACAGGTCCCCAAGCATTTATGGACATTCAGACCTCGTGAGCCCAAGATCTAGCAACTCTAGGCTAGAGTAAGTGATGTGACAGAACGTTATCTCAAAGCACAGAAGAGATTAATCCCTTTCCTAACCCCATAATATGCAAATATATATTCACTCTCGGGTGAGGTCACCACTGAAAAAGTTCCCACGACACTACGTTGTGAAGAATAATTTCAAGGAAATGGGCTATATCTGGAAACCCCAAAGACAAAGGATACTTTAAGAGGAAGCAAAGGAGAGACAGAGTATTTTAGCACAAAAAAAGAGAGCCGGAATACACAGAGGAAGCAAAGATGTACACACAGCCTCCACAGGATAAATAAGCATATAACATAATACCAAGAAAATGGTAAGCAACCCTCCCCCATGTTGGGTTTTGGTTTTATTCTTCCTGTTTTCTGTCTTTCTTACAAGCCCAGATGCAATTGCCCCTCTCCTCTTTCCCCCAGTATCTAAGATTTTTTTCAGTGCTACTGCAAGACAAATACAGTTTGCATAGAGACAACTGTGTAATTACAGCAGAGGAAAGTTGTATGGTCCACTGGCTACAAAACACTACAAAACTCACAGTAATAAGAGGTCAGGGGCTTAACTATTCATTTATTTAAATGTATGCCACAGTTTTCATTTTTTCTGGTCACATCAACAGATTTTAATTGGCACTTTCAAATGCAGCAGTCTATGAAAACAACAAAAATAATACTAGAAACAAAGCAAATACATGCCCTAAAGGCCCTTTAATTCTTGAAATCATGCTGCCCTTTTATTTGCCATTGAAGAACCTGTGCATATTATTCCCTTTTTAAAGGCATTTCACATCAGCTTACACTCTCGCTCACTCGAAACTCGAGCTTACGCACGAAGCTCAAAAGCTTTTGGGGGGCTGAGAGGAAAAAAAGAACAGTATGGAAGAAAAGAGAAGTGAATCAGTAATTTTACTGTACTGGGTATCTATGGGCTGTGTCAGGGCATGTTTGGTATCAGCCTCAATGAGGTTAAGGAACATAAACACCTAGCTGACATGAAAAATCAAAGCAAAAGAGCAAAGAAGTGGCATTGCGACTCATGGTACACTTGGCACACCTTCCGCATTTAAAGACGCTGCCGCCATGCAGGCTCCATCTCAGCGGCTGATGTATCACTCAGATGTCCTGAATTAATAACGGAGATAAAGCCCACAGATGGCATATGGTATGGTTGGAGACAGACTCATTTTGACAGGTGACAAAGACGACTACTCATCTCGTCATGTGAAATTAAGCACTTACGGGAATGGCAGGTGTGAACTGCCTCCTTTATACGGATTTGCAAGCGTCCCATCACTCACAGAAAGTGCGGTGCTAAAATCCCAGACAACTCTGGAAGTACAGTTATGGTTAAATCTGCAAGGGAGGGAAGCTAAGGCTGAGCTGAGAGGCCCTGCCCTTCCACAGTCTGGATCATCTGCATTCCCCTCTGATCTGGACAGAGCCCCAGATAGCAAACACAAAAATGAACTTGAAAACCTATGGAAAAATGAAATATATTCCTGGCAAAAATTAGTCTCTAAAGCTATGCCACTAACATTAATTAATTTCAGCCTCCTATACATTTGGCCTCATTTTGACTTTTCAGACTAACTCCCGTTCACCGTTTACCTACTACCACTGATTTTTCCCAACCCTCCCCCTCCATTAGTCACTGCAACTGGATGTAAAACACTGCCTCACTAGAACACTAGCCAATAACTCCATAATATGATTACAGAATAAATGCCTGGAGGTTACTTCTAGAGCAGGATGTATACCTTATGTCACTTTTGGTACATGTTGATACTATAGGGTGACAACATCTTTGCTATCTGGCAGTCTGTGTAATTTGAATAGTAGCTCTGTGCAAATACATATGAGTAAGAGTACACAAGGTAACTGCACACATGTGCCTTCAGGACTATAAAATGGATCCTAATGTTAACTTTTTTCTTCACCTTTAACATTTTATAAAATAAAAAAAAAAGTATCTGAGGTAAAACATTTTTCCCTGACCAAAGTTCATGTCCATTTACTAAAATTTTTGGCCACACACAAAAAATGCCAAGATTTCCTCAATGCCATGAGGCATCAACATACTAAAAAACACTGGACAAGGGCACATATCTCAAAATCTTGATTTGAGACTTCAGACAAGCAAGCCATATCCGTCATGATGCATACATTCAAACAGACTGCTCAGACTGTGAGAGCACCCTTTGGAAAACACAATACTATTTGCATTGGTTGGCCAGATTTTCTCTGAGAGGAAACCTGAGGATGCCTTCTGCAAACTCCAACTTCTTTCTCAGTCTTAGTACCAGGATGGAGAGAAACAACGTTGGGGTGTCTGCTTCAGTTTTTTTATACCACATCAAATATCCGTCTCTGCCGTATGAGCAAACCTCAGGCAGGAGACGTCATATTAGCACTGGCTGTGATCACATTAATGTGCTGGCTGAAAGCAACAGTGAAATCATAAACTGCAATTTCCCACGCTTCCTTTCCAGCCCTGGGTTTGTTCAGTCTGGAGGGTGACTTTAGGGACACACATACACACACACAAACTAAATTAACTTCGGAGGAAATCAGAGCAGTGGCCATACTCCAGGTTCACAGCAAATGTGCTCCAAGCTCTTGGTGGGAACAGAGGGATTAAAATCAGTGATCTGCCTTTGAAACAGTTTTGGACCATGGCTAGTGGGAAAGTTTGGTTAAGGGGATTAGATTTATTTTGAAGTAAATACTCCAAAATGCAGATAATGTTGTTATAGTGGCTTTGCTATGAAATTCTCTGATTTCCTGATCTGCTCTATTACTCTGTACTGCTCACTAATGTAAGTACAGACATCATCTGAAGCTGAAGAAAATGGCAAACAAATTGCATATTTTAGATTATACCCAGACTAACTGTGGTAAAGTCTTTTTTTCCTAATGGCTAGCTCATTATACAGCATATCAAAAAGTGTTTAGTAATTTGCAAGACTACAAAAACCCACATGGTTTTAGATAATTCTTTCTTTACCAACAAGAAGGCCCAACTGAATGCAGTATTTATCACTGGAAAACATGTGGTTGCTTTCTATCCCAAAACAGTTCATGCTACTGGCATCTGTAAGCACAGAATGCATTATTACCACCATATTTAATAAATAAAACCTCAGAAGTCAGACTTTAAAACTGACTCCCTACCTGTAACAAACCTGAGCTTGAACCACTGGCCTAGGCCCCCACAGCTACAAAGACTTCCAGCATGAGAGCCTCAAGGCCAGTCACAAATACCTGCAGTTTTCCTTTGTCCCCTCCTCTGTCCCACCACTCCTGAGCAAGGGAAGCGCTCCTCCTCCTCCTCTTCCCTATCTTGCCACGGCCTCCAGCATGAGTCAGACAGCAAGAGCTGTTGGCCGGCACTTCCTAGGGGATACCCGGAAACTGATTCCCAGATACAGAGGAGGCAGATGAAACACTCCTGAGTGGTATATTCTGTTCCTCTATCTTTACTTCCAGGGAGCTTGTGAGAGTGGGCACTATATTAATGAGTGGAAAGACTCACAGGGCTGTCACCCAGCCACAGACCTAGGTGTAAAGGAAATGATGCTGACAGTTTAAATAGATCTGTGGTCATAATCCTATCCATTGTACTCCTCCTATGCAGACAACATCTCAGAGTATATTTATAAAATAATTTGTTTGAGGGAAAAATAAGAACCTGCAATCACTTTTTTGGCATTTATAAATAACTTTCCATCTATAAGCAGTTTATCAAACAGCTCATCAAAAAGTTGGCTAAATATCTTTTAATAAAGTAGAAAGCTTTCCACCTATACAGAAAATCCATATAGTATGAAAAAATCGTATCATTTTAGTTGGTGAATACAATCTATTTTCTTGAGACCTATCAAGACACTAACATGTAACTGAAAATACCTCATGTCTAAAGATTACAGCACCACATCCTGAGATCAGATCCACCTGAGCAACACAAACAGTATAAACTGGCCATACTACAAGGGACTGAGGTGTGGGACAAGGGGAGAAAAACCAAACAATGAAGATGCCACCCCTCTGTGGACAGCATGCATAACTTAGGCTTCAACTGTATACAAAATAACACATTTTAAAAGTTTTACTCCTTTACTCAGTCATATTATCCAGAGGGAGAACTTTTTTCCTCATTCACTGAGGAATTAGCACCGTCATTTCAGTCTGAGCAATTCTTTGCTTCTACTGCAGCTGTGCCACTCGTGGTAGTAATCTGCACATCCCTGTTCTTCGTATTTCCCATCCCCTCCCGTTCTGACAACTGAAAGGTATAGAATCTCCAGCAAAGAGTAAAAGAAACCCGTGACTTCCAAGCCAATGACACTTTGAATAACCCAAGATTAAAATACATGGCTATCTAAGGAAAACAAGTATTTGTGAAATGTTTTAAAATCTCATATTTAAGTACAAAACCAGATCTAGTGATAGAGGGATTGATGTGATACCACAAATCAGCATTTTAAAAATGTACATAAATGTCTTTGGAAACTGGTATTTTAAAACATTTCGTTTATAACTGGATGTTACTGGAGAAAGCAAATGTAGTTATACAACCTTTCTTAATAGCTTTGGTAGCTACAAGAATAAGACAGACATGAAACTGGCCGAGCCTTTTACCTGTAGATAAATGCCAATAAATATAGCAAAACTGTAAATGAATCAAAATCCTTGCTTTTTGGCTGATTCTCCAGGGAAGCTCTGTCCAGATCTTAAAATGAATTTATGCTTTTACATGACTGCTGTTTCTCTATCCCACTTACCAGACGTGTTCATTACTAGAGTGAAATAAAGCCTTGCCTTGCAATTGTGTATGTACAGATGTATGCAACTGCTGAAAATTTCTGATTTTAAGAAGAGATACGTGAATGGAACAACATTTCCTTTTCAACAGATACAAAAAAAAGACACACAATTTTCTGGCATAGTTTTTTCCACAGGCAGCCAAACATCATCCTAATTAGCAACATCACTTGCAACAAAATAAATTAATAAAATGCAGCACTTTTAAAAAAAATTCATGAAAGATGCTTGCAACCAGTAACACAACTTCATATCTTTTGTACAAGATAGCAGAACTACATCTGGATTTTATCCTAATCAAATGACATAAAGGTTAATCAACTTCTAGTTTCATTTATTTTGTTTTTTAAAAATAAATCAGAGTTTTACCCTTTCCTCAACTGAAAAGTTAAAAGCACTTTCCCCATAAAAAGTTTATTTTGTCTGGTGCAAATGTATACAGGAGACTGCCAACATTCCCTAGTGATCTTTCAGATACTGGTCTGGTAAGCTTGGAAGAGAGGACCTGGACAAATACGCAGAAGGCAAAAAAAAAATTCACAGATTTGACAAATAATCAAAATTATTTCACAAAGTTACAAGCTCATTAATTCTTGGGCCCACATGAAACACAGAAATGTGATTAAATAATCCTCTAAAAAGACATTATATAAACTGAAAATTCTATGAAACACCAAAGAGGACAAGTGACAGCAGATGTTGCTACTGTACCAAAGGGCCAGTCAACATGTAATGCATATCTCACACGGGAACATTAAAGATAAACATTTTTAACAGGCTTTCATAAATTCCTCTCCCTCTGTCATTATGCTTAAAGATTCCTTTTTAAAGATATTGGAGTACTTTTCCTGAATATGAGTCAGGTCAAAGACAGTCCTGCCTACAGCACTTTCAAGGAAATTCAGAAGCAGGAAGATTAGAGATCATGAATCAAAAGCACTCACAGATTTGTGACATACTCACACCCACTAAGATGGCCAGTGATTGAAGGAAAGCAATATACTTTCCACCTTTCTCAGATAATATCAAATGATGACTACTGCATTGGCCCTTAGCTGGGCAGAGCAGTTTCTTATTTCCAGCAATTGACTAAAATTATTTTTTTAAAAGAAAAATAGAGCTTCTGAGAGTGCTCATAAGATGAGCAGCAGTGACAAAAGCTGCAGTCTCTGCCAAAACACTTTTAATAATGTGAGTTAAAAATGAAGGAAAAGATGCTAACTGTGAATGCTGCTAAAAGCTTGATTTGCTTTTGTAAAAGATGCTGACAAATGTTCAAATTAAAAAAAAAGAGAGGAGAAACTTGTGACAGACATGAGACTTTGAAAAAGAACACAAAGTTTTAAGAAACACTAAAGCACTTCCTAAAGGTTTTTATTCAGTGTAAGAATATACACTGTGTAAAAAATCAGTATAAGAATATATTCAGATATAAGACTCTTAGTGAAGCATCTGTGAAAGCAAAAGATAAAAAGACTGGGAAATTTCTCAGTCAAGATGAGCCTCCTCTAGCTCGTGCCCTTCAATAGGGAAAGGTGCAGGTATGGCAGTTTGGTGAGAAAGTCTCATCCTTAACATCTTAAGAAAAGGTAAGTGCAGTCCTTAATTCTATAGTGTCTTTGGGAAAGCAGCATGGACACCAACTATTTACCAGGATATTACTGGTAGACATGATTACAAATTTACCTTCAGCTATATCCTTCTCTGCTTCTTCCTTTTTAACATTACATTCTTTCCACAAAATGTTTTAATGAATGTCAATAAATTCATTTGGTGACAGAATCCAACCAAACCAACCAATCTTTGAGACAAAACTCTTACTTCCAGCTCTGCATAGATATGATATTGTTTCAAATTCACATTATTGTAGACTTTCACGGCAGTTGTACACACTCTGAGAATAGCATCTGACATTGGATAAAGAGTATGTTGCTGAGTGAGACGAGTATATAGCATTTCTGGAAATATTTATCTGAACTGTAGCAGGAAGACAAATTCACATCCATAGTCCCTTGCTTGCTGATGACATTTCCTTTAGTTCTTGAAAAGACATACACACAAATGCAGCATCGTTATAACAACGCTCCAAAGGTCAGAGACCTCAGTAATACTGTCATTTCAAAATGATTTGAGTATCTTATTATCATGATAAGTTGCTGTATCAGGCAAGTGGCTTAACACTGTTGGTCTAATTCTATAAATTTACTTGAAGCCTGTAATTTCTTTAAGCTATCGCTGAAAACAAAACACACTACACACAAGGTTCCACGCTGACTCACTCAATGACCAGCTATGACAGTATGTAAATGGATTCTCCTTTCTTCCTTACCTCCAGATGCTCCAAAATATAGGGAGGGTTTGTCATGCCAAGCCTCAGCATAGCTCCCTCAGGAATAGCTTCAACCAGCTTCCACAGAAGCGTAGGGAGGTCTGTGCCAATGTCTCTGCCATAAGCCCCTGTGTCTTCACTGGTCAGCCATATCTCACAAACACCCTCTGTGAATAAAAGAAAGAGATAATTAACAAATGTGTTTTAGAGCTGTTTATTTTATCATACAGCTGCTCGCTCTTTTTTGATGCAGTATTTCACAAGGCTATTATGCAGCCAGACTGGGTATTCAATTGCAAGGGGGTGGGAAGGAGGAGGAAGGCTTATCCCATGGGTAGCAGTGGGTTATTAAGTTCATTTTATGAGCACAAGAGTGTTACAACAATGCTGTAACTTATCATTGCTGTGGAGTGATTAACATTCACAGCCAATGACTAATTCTGTGTTGCCTCTACAGCAAGTCAGTCAAGTCTAGTCATTAAACACTGCAAGCGACATAACCCAAGCAAAGACTTTGCATTAATGGTTGTTACTAGTAGTCAACTTATTAACTGGTAAGCTTCGTAAGCAAAAATAGTTCTAAAGTGCAGTAATTAGCATTCCTCCTAGAATAACTATTAAAAACTTGTATGCTTTAAACGATACAATTAGCAATGCAATATTAAAGTTGTATTGAAAAGGTTAGTGACCACCTCACAACTGAGCGATAGTGCTGGGAAAGCTGTTTCCTGACAGTTTGTACTTTATTTTCCATCACTCAGGGCCTTAGGAAGTAGTATATTTGATTTATATTGTAAAGAGTAGTGACCTTGACCACTGATATTTGGTAATAATATCCTCCTGCTCAGAGAGGGGAATGATTGCACCACCCACTAATAATAGTTGAAAGCAATGAGGTTTCACGCAGTCACTTCTATCAGTCTGCCCAGCTTCCATCCTTTCTGCAATGCAATCCATCTCCCTCTCCTCACCACCCCAAAGCAAGAAATAAGCCTTCAAAAATAAGGTGGCTGGGAGGAAGACTCCTCGGATCCCAAGTGAGATAAGATACCATTAACTCAGCTGAAGAGCTAAATTTCTAATGATGATGATCAGCCTGTAAAGAAAACATCTAAACACCAGAAGTTGCATAATTCATCAGAGCACTCTTAGGACCTGCAGAGAATGTATCACAAAATGTGAATGTTTTTATTACAAGTATATACATAAGATGAGGAAAATAAAGACGTACACAGATTTTAATCATGTAAAAAACCCCAACAAACTAGAAAAATCAGAAATTTTACAAAATTGTAAACTCAAGACTGCCACTCAAACTCACACTAAGGAATAAATAAATAACAAAGGTGGATGGCAAGCAGTGCTGAGCATCACTGTTTATTTTGTTTGTTCAGAAAGGTTTTCAAGGTAATTTATTATTTAGAACTAAGAATACTTAAAAATTAAAGGTAAACCAATAAACTCATCACTTCTTAAATTTTACTTGAAGAATAACTTTGGGAGAACAATGCATAATTATGTTCTTGTGAAAAGCCTGGTGGAAAGTATTCCTCAAGTACTGCTCTTTGGTTATCCAGCCTGCAGTCACAACTTTGCAGTCACACTCAAAGGGAGCTTGCCCCATCCCCGATCAGGTATGCAGAATTTGCTAGCAGTACACAATCACACCTCAGGTTCCACTGCCCTTGTTAACGTTTTCGGAATTCATCTCACCACAGGCAGTACCACACTATGAAACATGCTCAAGGCGTTTGCTGCCTGCCTTACATTCTCCTGAGAGAAACAGTTACATTATAAAAGAAGAGAAATAGAAAGGATCTAAATGCTGACTAATGTCCTGGCTTGGTTGTTAGTTTGGTTTTTTTTTAATACCAGTCTCCAATACCCATTAGAACACTGCAAAACAGAGGCATTATACTCACCAAGTTTCTACTGAAACAGAGTAATTCTCATTTTTAAGCTTTCAATCTAGATGGTTGCCTGGGGTTTGGCTTTTTTTTTCCCCTCATGAAAAGCCTGATGGAATACTGCCTTACAGTAACCAAATGAACGTGAAGGAAAAAAAAATACATCAGTGGCTAGGAATGGAAATAACATTCCGGTGGAAAACAGGAGTGAGCTTTTAAAGCTGCAGAGGTGGGGACCATTAGCCCCCCGGTGGGCTGAAACTTCAAATTAAATCACACGAAGAGGAAGCAGCTGTAATAGTAAATCAGCAACAACAGGAATAACTGTCTCATCCGCTCTCTGATCAGGGTGCTGATCAACGAGCGATGGGAATAATTCATGCTGAGAGCGCCAAGGATGTAGTCTGAATACGGAGGGGACGGACACCTGTACTTCAGGAGGAGAAAAGTTCATGTCCCAGTTTCTGGCAGACAAAATGGATCTTTAAATACTGACAGCTGCTGTGAGTGCCATGGATTTACACGTAGGGAAAATCAACTCTCTACACAACTGGGTGTGGAGGAGGGTTGGCATCAACTGTTGTTAGGCTGTTTATTCTAGCCCTTTGCATCATGGGTTTAGGAGTCTAAAACTACACCAGGTAAGAGGAGAAAACAGACCTCTCAAACAGCATTAATAAAGCAAACCAACACTTCCCAGTCTCCCTCAAACCCCTTCTATTCTGTTTCCAGCCCTATGTAGAAACCTATTTAAATCCACAGTGCGGTATTTTCATAGAATGGGCTGGGCTGGAAGGGACCCCAAGGATCATAGAGTTCCAACCCCCCTGCCACAAGCAGGGCCACCAACCTCCAAGCGTGGATCTACACAAGATTGCCCAGGGCCCCATCCAACCTGGCCTTGAACACCTCCAGGGACGGGGCATCCACCACCTCTCTGGGCAGCCTGTTCCAACAGCTTACCACTTCTGTAAAAAAACTTCCCCCTAGTATCTAATCTAGATTTTCTTTTTTTTTTTTTCCCCTCTCCAGTGAACCCCACTAGACCAGTCTCTGGTGTTACTGGGTAAATTTGGTGCTAATAAAAGCAGGCTGATTTTGTAAACAAGAAAATTGATCTAAACTGCAGAGTTTGGATGTACAAACTCTGAGCATTTGTTACAATATTAAGGCCAATTATCATTATATTAAAGTAATTACACGTCTGCCTCTGGTCACAGCTCGTAGTTTATTTCTCACCCTGCCATCACCACCGAGCATAAACGAGTAACCTCAGCAGCTGGCTTCTGATCTCTGCTCTGCTGTAACTGGAGATGTCTGAGAATGAAAAACGTTGGGAAAAGGTTCTGGGTAAATGAAGGAGGTTCTGAGCCTGTTCCTAAGCCAGCAATTCAATATAAAGAATTCTCATTGCAGATTATCTGAGGTGGGTTTTAGCTTCACTTTTGTGTGGTAGTATAAACAATCTTGTTGATAAAGAAAACAAGAAATCTTACGGTTGTCACTTTTACGAGGCAAGTGCATTTCTGGTTTAGAGACCACTTGAAATTATTTATTTCTTTAATAACAATTTTCCAGCATTTTGTTATTTTGCTTTAGCTTCATGCCACTATTGTAAACACTGTTTTCAGCAGTAACAAACAGCTTTCCACTTGAAGAAAATCTACTCCATCTGAATAATGAATTTACTTCAATCTACAAAAACATCTACAGATGGTAAACTATCCGACACCGATCCCACTGAAATTCTCCTATTTGTTAACCTGCTGTCCCTTCGTACAGATGAAATTCAATCACAAAATCTCCTTTATTTTTCTTATCCTTTCTTTTCTCTTTCCTGTGAGATTTTTCTAATGTGAACAGAAGCAGCTTCTCCAGCAGCCCAGTTCACTGCAGGCTGCCTCACTGGGAGACACCCGATGCTGACCTTCTCAGTATCCCACATATGCTTATCAATAACTGCCTGACCTCCTTGCTACTCCTTCTCCAATGGCAAATTCTTACAGCAGCCCTCAGCGCCGTACAGACCATAGAACACCTCTCCCACTACACCACAGAAATCTGAAAGACCATGTGCCAAGAGGAAGTCTGCTTAAATGTCTGTCAAAAACTGCCCTCAGACTCGAGGACAATCAATCTGATCCTGCCATTCCTGATCACACCCTCAGAATGAAAAAAAATAAAATAATCACAGCCAAAGACTGAAAGGCATGGAAAAGTCAAATTTACTTTAAATGTACTCATTGTTCGGAATGAGCTCACCCTACATAAATTTATTTTCTCTTCAATTATTTGAGTTTCCTCTTATTTATTCAGCATGGATTTAACAGGCAGTATTTACATACTTGATGCAGTGCTTGTGCTAATTACTGTGCTGAATCAGTGCCTTAACTGAGAAACTGTGAAGACATCTGTGTACATACCGTGTCACTGTAACAACCTGAATGTAATGCAAGTATAAACAGAAACTGAAATTTGGAAGAATCAAATTCCTCCTGTACTTCTGAAGTACTCTGCAAGCATTGATTCATCATTAGGTAAGCGTCCAGGCCTCCTCTCAGCCAGCCAGCTCAACCACAGAAAAGATCCCACTGCAGGGGCTTTCTGAAAGAGTAAATCAAACTGGGAGCGACTCACTGGTGCTGATGGAGGTTTGGAAGGATTAGGCCCCAGTTCCCAGAGAAATCTCTATTTGATCTGCATGTACACAGGGCTTCTAGAGGAGACACAGACAGTGGAGTTACACACAACCCTGTACAAACATGCACTATCCCAGGCTCAAAAGTAACTCACACCAAACTGTCACAATCAGAGACTGTGGGATATCTGGCAAGCAGATGACAGAAAAAAGCAGATGAATCAAAACACATGGGTCTTGGTACAGAACTAGGGAAAGAGGCAAGCTGTCAGGCTGTGATCAAAAGGATCAATGTTCTTTCTGTGCACTGGAAAGCACAGGTCAGCTTATGATTCAGCAAAGTTTCATTCAGACAAATGAAGTACTGCAGCTCTGCTCACACTGTGCTACATATGAACTGGTGCCATCACAGTCCAATTTTCACTTTGAGGGACAAGACTCTAGGTAAGTATCTCGTAGTCTGACTTCATTATGCCCAAATTTCCTCTTTTCAAAAGTTCTGGTTTGTTCACCCTTCTGGACAGCCTTAAGGAAACGTTAAGAAGTCTTAACCCTTGCCACAAATAGCAGAACAAGATCTGAATGGCATCACGAATGTTGGCTGGCCAACCGGAATGCAACACCTGGGGAAACTGCTAAGTCCCCAAAACTCCTGCTAAAAGAGAAAGCAAAGCCTAGCAAGAGGATGATTGGCTTAACCAACCCTTCACAACAGAGGAGGAAGCAATGGCTGCTGGAGTGGCCAGAAAAATCTGTTCAGCACTAGCACACTTCAAAATAAGAATCAGAAAAAGTTATCTGAATTTTCACTATTAGGGACATAATCAATAGTTTTTAAATATATCTCTTTAATAGCACAAATTGCTTTGAAGTATTGATTACTGTTACATAAAGGCCTGCTACACAGTGATTCAATTTAAAAGCCTGAACAAATTCCAATTTATGTGGTCATCAGGAATGCCAAAAGGTACAGATAATACTGTACACACAGGGAAAATTTCTTTCCATGGGATCACAGTATAGCTGAGGTTACAATGGACCGCTGGAGGTTACCTAATCTAATCTCCTGCTCAAATCAGGTCCAATTAGACGAGACTGTTCAGGCACTTGTGTATTTTGAATATTTCTAGGGACAGAAATACCACAGCCACTTTGGGTAATCTGTTCCAATATTTGACTACCCTCAGGGTGAAATATTTTTTCTTGCTCCTAATTGCAATTTCCTGTGTTCTAACTTGTCCTGTTACCTCTCATCCTATCCCTGCAAGACCTGTCTGACGACAAGACAGTCCAGCTCTGCCTTCTCTGTATTCTCCCATTAGGCAGTCACAGACAGCAATAAGACCTCCTCCTAGCTTTACCTTCAAAAGCTCAGCAAATTATTTTTTGTATGTCATGTGCTCCATCCTCCTAATCATTTCAGTGGCCCTCTGCTGAGTTGCTCCACTGCGTCAGTAAGCCTTGGCCTGGGGTGCCCAAAATTGGACAGAGCACTACAAGGTCTCATTAATCGCCAAATACAAGGCAGTAGTCACTCCCCTGAGTCAGCGGCTGCCCTCCTGCTAACAGTGTCTAGGATGCAGCCGATAATTACAAAGGGGTTTCACTGCTGACCCATGTGCATCAGCTTGTCCAGAGGAAATCCAAAGTCCATCCAGCTGCTCTCCGGCCAGTCAGCTCTCTACATGCATAGTACAGCATAGTGTTGTTTTGTCATGGATTCAGGACATTGCCTTTACTGAACTTCATAAAGTAACCATCAGTCCATTTTTCCAGATGGCTCGGGTCCCTTGCAATATTAGCCCTACCCTCCAGCCAGTTCCTCCAATCATCTCCAAAACTGCTCAAAATGCACTCTACGTCACTGCCCACATTTTTAATAAAGACATGAAATACTGGCCCCAGGACCAAACCCTAGGCAACACCATTGGTAACTGCCAGCTAGACTTCATACCACAGATCACTGCCCTGTACGCCTGGTACTCCAAGCAATTCTTTGGGCCATCTTACCATACATTTATCCAGTCTAAGAATATTACAGGAGACCATGCTGAAGACCTAGCTAAATTCAAGGTAAAACAACAGACCCAAAAAACCTGAAACAAAGCAGCATACCCCCCCACCAAAACAAAAAAACCCCACAACCTCTTACCCCAAACCACCTAAACACCAAACTAACCCTCCCCAAAACACCAAAGCTCTGTGGTTTTCTCCCCCTCCAGAAGCCAGACATCCTGTCAGACAAGTCACTCAGGTCAGTCATGTGATTCGCCGTTGGTCAGTCTCTGCCAGCTGTTCCCAAACTTCCTCCTGTTCTTCATGTGCCTAGAAGGGGCTTCTAGGTGGGTTTGCCCTGTAGAGAGGGAGGTTCAGCCGCCCTGCAGTTCCCTAGATCTCCCTTCTTGCCCTCCCTGAAGGGCAGGGTGACATTTCCCTTTTTCCAGTCATCAAGAATCTCCCCGATAGTCATGCCCTTTGAACGATGAGAGAGAACAGGCTCATAATGACATCATCTGGTGCTCTCAGCACACTTGGATGCCTCTCACTGCAGGATTATTTCTACTACTTCTGGATGTCAGTCTGCAGTTACAAAAACTGCAGCTCTGTTTTCCGAATGCTTAGTTCAGTGTAAGTCTTTAAAGCAGCTGTGGTTTCTACTAACTACAGGATGACACGTATATTAGCGTGCTTCAGAAATGAATACACTAAATTTTATGGACTACAGATTTTGGAGAAAAAAATGTGTTTGGGAACTAATATGAAGTGACACACAGAACAAGTAACACTGACTCGGGTTATTCCACCTATGTAGGATAATGTATTATTTTCAAAGTAAAACAATGACATCACGTCAGACAATTCTTTTTGGCATTGTTGCCTACTACACTTAGTAATGAAATTCAGGATATTTCTTCTTTCTCCTAGCCAAGATGCTTAATTTAAATAGGTACTTGCACACATAAATGATGAAAGTTCTCCTGTATTTTTATACATACTATATGTTAGTATTTATTCAAGGTATGAAATACTCAAACTATTTGAAGTCATAACAAGAATTTGACTTAAAGGGTCATTTACCACAGATGCAATGTAGGTAACTTAAAAGAAAATCCAGATCCTCAAACTAAAGGAATTTGGGTTATATTTGCAAATACTGAAACAGAAAAAGTTAATTGTGCAGCTGCTTTTTCAAAACTATGAAAGATCTCTTGAACTTTTGTTAGATTAAGTTATCTTCCCAAAAAGTAAAACATGCTCTTTCATAGACATATATATAATAAGATTTAATCAAAGCTTAAATGAATTTTGATGGAAAAGACCTCAAGAAACAGTTTATGAAGCTCAATGCAAAAGAGCTCAAGAAACAGCTTGATACTATTTGAATGAAAATATGTTAATACATTTTAAAAGTTTTGTGGTTTACATTCCTCCCCCCCAAAGTGCATTAATATTTCTTGTGTTATTTATGTAACTTTATGGTTTTTATGTATTTTATGTAACTTTCAACATCAAATTAGAGCTGGACTGCAGTAAAAAAAATAACAAGCATCAGGACTGCTCAGTAAAATTATTTCTTGATTACTTCTAAGCTACAGTAACAAAACATTATGATTACGCACAAAATTTAAAACCAAAAACTCCCCCTGCCCCCGACAACAAAACACACACTTCCGCAACCCCTTTTCACATTCATTATTAGTCTTACTTTGAAGATTTGACCACAAGAAGCACACACTGAAAAGGAGAGTTTGGCCCAGTTACCTATCTACTCTAGGTAACTTTACCGGCCACTTCATGCTTAGATGTGAAGTCTGAGAGGAAAATTTAATAGCCATATGAGTAACAGCAGCTTTCCATTTTATCTTCTGCAGTTACAAAAGTGGAAGCTACAAACAGATTAATCCAAGGTTTTGCTTTTCATAAATCTATGCATCTGAAAGATGAAACTGTTTAGATCATAGGTCCACTGAGTTTGCTTATTATTTACGTTTGTTGCATAAAAGTCTTAAAAGCAGAACTGCTCCTTTTGCAGCAAATGCCTCACCATCAAGGCATCCACAAAGGAAGTTTACTACCTGTGACTGTTGTAAGGTTCAGTAGTTTTACAATTTATATCAAATATTGTTTCTTTTGCTTGCTTCTGTGACTATACTGATAAGCAAAGCGAAGTATTCTGACACAATTGCACTTTGCAACAAGGAGTAAGAAAACCTGTGACAGCAGTTAAAAGTTGAGTGGAAATTATTCCCTCTCTCTATGGTATTCACCCCCCCCCGAAGTTAGAAATAGAGAGTTCCCAATAAAAAGCCTGCAGCAGAGAGGGCCAACTGATCCTTAAACACCAAAGAGACCATAAGAGGTTTCTCTCTCCCACAAAGCGAACCCTTGTCCTTGCTTATAAAAGAGGTCATTCTACCCCCATTGGGACCTCTGCTCCTAACAGCCTACTGCTAGGGCACAACCAGCAGCCCTGTCTCGCGTGGTTCGTAGCTACAGTGAGTTAGCAAGAGCAGGGGGGGACAAAGGTAGCAGTATAATAGGTCACTTGCTGCTGCAAACAGCATGATAGCTAAACTTATTAATGAGCCCAGTTTCGTGTTGCTAGAAGAAGAGAGACTCAAAAGGGCATCACGACAGTCAGGCCGCAGAAGTTTGCTCAGTGCCAACACTGTAGCATTATGCATCGTGCTCTCAAGGAGGATTAATGACACCATGCATCACGATGATAAATCGGGGTTTGTAGCCGGTTTGAAGAGAAAGGGGAGGAAAGGATTAAAAAAAAACCCACAAACTGGAGGGGAAAAAACAAAGTTGAATTTCATGAGTTGGTCCTATTTCTCAGATTGAGGGATGAGGAAGTTGTTCCATAAGAGAGAAAAGTCTGTGTTTTTTCTGCTGGCCACCTGCCTATGACCCTCCTAATTCCAGACACACGTGTGACTTACTGTTTTGAAAGTTAGCTCTTGCACAAATGGGGGGAAAAATAATAAAAAAATCCACTTGTTACACTTGCAGGTGAAAAAAAAAAGGAAAAACGGAACTTGCCTTTCCACATACAGGCATCCCACAAGAATTAAATTAGTTTTCAGAGATGCTGAAAATCTACTACGTTAACAGAAGTCTTGCATACGTTAATGACCAGGGACAGAATTAACTGTTGTTAATTAGTTCTTTGCTGAACTAAGAATATAATTCAAGAAACAAGTTCAGTGTTAGAAAATATGAACAATCAAGACTACAAAGCACAAAAGAGTGGGTGACGATAGGGAACGGATTTTGCAAAAAAGGGCCTTAAACACAAAGGAAAGCTATTCCAGGACATGAGTTTAGAGTTGCTGTCCTGCAGCCCTGCACAGAGCATACAGGTGTGCAGGTCCCTGAAGTGTTTTGCTAAAACAAGAGAGACTCAAAAGGGCGTCAAGACAGCTGACTGGTCTCAGCTCGGTGCCTCACAAATACACTCGGTGAACTACTGGTACACTCGCGTTGTTCTTGTACTATAAGCAGAGAAAGATTACTTGACTCTCCACCAGAAGGATCAATCCAACACCCTGCAGAAAAACTCTTCAGCTACTGAAGAGAGAAAGAACAAAATTTCCATAAACTTAAAATCCGCAGAACTAAAATTTATTATTTCTATGCCTCTTACCAAAACATGAATGAGAAATCTGCTTCGAACCCTGAATTCCAAGCGATGCACACAAGAAATCTTGTTTATGGCTCAGGAATTCACTGGGGAATTAAAGGGTAACATGCCACTCCTGATAACATACGCTCGCTGTTTTAAAACCAAAACATAGGCTATCGGTCTGCTGTAGAGGAAGAATCAGATGCAGAGAGTCACACGCTGCACAAATTCAGGGAAATGGTCATGAGCTGTCGGCATGTTACAGGATGCAGTGCTAATTAATGGAGGCTTTTTACTGTGTATCCATCTCTGTAGTGCTAATGAGTTTGGATTAATTTAAAAAACATGTTTTTCATGGAAACTGATTAATTCTTGGGAAGTAACATAGCATACCAAGTTTCAAACATTAAAAATGTTTGTAGCCAAGCTAAATAGCTCTCTGAATCTGAGTTCAGAAAGAGAATTACTTACAAATTCTACAGCAGCAGCTTTCATACAAGCTACCAGTGCAAGTTCTGGAGATTTAACATGGAAAATAATCCTCCAGAAAGCAGTCCCCTGCCCAAATTTATTGCATTTTTGAGACCTGAATACTGTAGTCCTGTTTCATTCAATGTTTTTGATGACTTTTTTTTTTAAATAGTTGAACAGCAAGAGTAGAAACCAACCACACTTTTACAGATGACACTATTTCCAAATACTTTTCAAGTAATTTTTAATTTAGCTTACAGTGAAATTTTAAAATGCAATCAAAGAAAGAAGAATAGATTAAGTCTGTCTGACTGAAAAGCTAACAAGAATGAATGAATGAATAAATAATCTCTGCTCCACTACATATCCCAGGATTAGGAGAGATGTCTTAAAGTGTTACATGTACTGATCACAACACTACCCCTCCCTGAATTAAGAAGAAAGTACTACCCTAAGTGACAAATGTAAAAGTGTCAAATGCTTTGTTTCACACTAAGCTATGAGCCAAGATACAATAATGTTAACCTCAAACGGGAATACAGAATGCAGAAAGATTTTAATAAAAAAGGTTTGTTTTCTTTGTTTTTCAGCAATTCTTTACATCATAGCCACTTATTTTACCTTACAGCACTGAATTCTAAGGAAAAGACTGGTTATAATTACAATTACCCTTTGTATAGAGTGAGAAAATAGCTCAAGAAGTCTGTCAAACTACCACATCATAGAATAAAAGCAGGGAAAGCAGTCAGCATGTGCAAGGGCAAGGCGGTCAGCTAAACACAGGATGCACTTAGGGGACCCCAATTCTGCATGTCAGCAACACAGAGGGGAAATGGGTAAATACAGTTTCCAAGGATGATAATCCTTATCTAAAGCTACCTCCTCATGACAGCACAGAAAACAACATTCACTCATTAAGAATTACATGACCTGTATCTGCAAGTATGTCAACCTGTTGCTCTAACCTGACTGCAAGGTAAAACAGGTCGGTGACCTCAAAACTAGAGGTGGTGCCTCTTTTTAAGAGAAAAACAATAATTGGGAAAACATATATAAACCCCCACATTGTCTACAGATCAAAATAACATCATAATCCCACTATTCCTGTCAAACCCTCCTTTAGTGTTCTGAATTACTTAAAGTATTTTCTCATAGGGGTGTTATTTTCTCTGCCAACTCTGTGGGCCAGCTTGACCAAGAAGAAGAATGCCCAAAAGCTCTAGTAATGTATTTTTTCTAATTCTAAATCAAAGTCCTTAAAAGTGTACCTACTGAATTCTCACTGAGTACCAGAGTCTATTTGGTGTGTAATCACCTTAATCTAAATTTATATAAAGTATTCAAAGATACAGCACCAAAATATGTCATAATCAGAATGCAATTAAAATCTGTCAGAGATGTCAACAGGGAGGTCAAAGTGAAATCACTCAAGTGTTTTAAAGGACATTAATGTATTTTTCTCATACAGATTAATGCCCATTAAGAACTCATTCTAAACAATAATTTACCTTTTGTTGAACTTATATGCCAGTATAGGAACACAAATTAAATCAAAATTAAGAGAGATGAGCTTCTATTCATGAATTTTTATCATAATATCCAAAGTACAATTACTGAATCATCTGAAGACTAGAATTCAAACGAGAGGCAAGTCACTCAGAAAAACAGTTTGTTACAAGAAAATCTGGACAAAAAACACCGAGCAGATGACACTAGGAAAAAAACTCTTGAAAAATTATTGAAACAATGTAGTAAGACCCCTATTTGCTAAATAGTTTTTCTTTAAACACTTGGTAGGAATCTACAAGTGTTATACAAGTTTACCTTTGTCTTCATTTACAATTTTCTGTAATGTGCGCCTTACACTGATTACCAACACCTCCACATCCTATATTTAGCTCTGAAAGACACAACCCAGCAATGTAATTTGAGGAAAAAATTTATGAAGGTATCAAACTTCACAAGTCTTACAACAGCTGCTCAGCTGCATTAACTGCTAGAAAGCCATCATTAGGGAAATCATGATAAAAAATAATATGCTTGCCTTAAAGGCTTCTTTAATGAGTTACCCCTAACACTAGGAGATCACATTTCCCTTCAAACCAGGTAATTGCATTTCAAATACTACTTCTCTGCACAGCGGTTGTAATGGTTGAGGATCAGCACTGTTATTACTTTTTCTTTTGTTTCTCAAGGTGGCTTTTCCACCAGGAGTACTTTTCATCATTTCACAAAGAGTTCAGTTTTAGGAGACTCAACCAAGCAGCAAGGAACACGTGGAAGTACCAGTTTATGGGTGATAAAGGAAAGAATGCGTATGTGATTTTAGGAAGGAGAGAAGCATGGTGGGAGAGTGGGTTCCAAAGCTTGATTACAGTGCAGTCAGTCTTACTTAAAATCTTCACAAATTAAGCATCAAAAGTCTTTGAGTAAGTATACGAACCAGGTATGTCTCTTCTGAACAAGCACAAAAAATCTGTGTTTTCTCGTACTGCTGAGAGCTAATCATATTCCATGATTTTGTTCAATTTGATTATAGAAGCTGCAACTGTCAGCGACACAAGGAAAATGATTCATTGTAAATAAGTTTCAACACAAAGAGTCAGAAACACCGAGTGCGGCTTTTCTTCTGTTGTCACCATTTTAATACAGCATAGGCATGCTTAAGAAGCTGTATTAAAATTTAAAACAGTCAGCTTTGCAACACTTACAATAATATTAGCACAGGTTATCGATGACTTATCCACTAAGCAGCATCACAATCAAGTCACAGAAATCTGTGACTGATATATGGCTTCAGAATTCCACCAATTATCTTTATAGGACCTTAGAGAACCATTTCCTTTCAGGAGCTCTGACAATGAATTCCAACCTAAACTTTATAAAAGAAATCAAATACAAATGTTATTCAAAAAAGTTTCTAATTTTTTCTAAGAGAAATATAATCTAATAGTTAAAGGAGTGCTTTTTTGCATATGCTTGTATTTTCTGACAATGATAGATGCAATATTTTATAGAGCAGTTTTACTAAAATGCCAAAATGTGTACCAGTAAGCTAGATAAATAAAATACACACAATGCCACTAGGAAGTCATCAAATAACTAACCCAAAGCATGTCTAGAAAAATAAAAGTACCCCATACCACTGCTGCAAAGGAAATATCCTGCATATACATATGCCATTTGCCAGTCCTGCATAAGGAAACAAGCTTCAGCAATGCTAGAAAGAAGAAGAAACCTAATGAAAGGTCTGTTTTTCTCCTGTTTTAGAAATAGGAAAAATGTAATTTCTTACACAGCATGTTTTGACTGCCAATAATTCCTTTTTAACAACACGAGCTTTAGCCCTGGGCCACGTGCTGTAATTTCCAAATAATCTAATAAAGGTTTATAGTAACTCTGAAGTCATAGCATAACACATTTTTTGTCCCTAAACAACAATAACACCAATTTGTTTGCAACTTAGAACATGGTTGGTTCTGTTTTTTTCTGGGAAAGGAAATAGTTGGGTAAGAGAGATGGGGATAAAGTGTCTTCTTTAGTTTCCCATCTTTTCAGAAAGATCCTTTCTAGTATTTCTTCTCTCCTATCTCCACCTTTTGTAAAATACAGAAAGCAATGAATGACCTATTTCACTATTTTGCCTCAAAGGGAAATTAAAAGGAAGCTGTAAATTCCAAATAAGGATTACAGAATGCAGTGAAACATGTAAACATAAACCCAAAAATGACACACAGGATGAAATCACTTCCCTGAAACCCACAGAGATCCTCTAGCCATACCTGCAGTATCTCAGCTCAGATGCTGTTTGAGGCTCAGCCATGGGAAAGAAGCCCTTTACAAATGAGCATGAACACATGAATGCAAACAGAAATCAGAGACTAACGAGCAAAACTGGCTGTGTTAAATAACACCACACAGCATTAACTACAGACTGGCACAGAAAAATAAACTGAAGCCTCTTAAAAGAAAAATTTCAAAAGAAATACATTCTTTTCCTTCAGTTGTACCAAATATCGAGTCATCTGGGGATTACTCTGAAGTTTGCCCTCATTTATTTAGGTTTAGAGTTACTATTCCAACAAGAGGTTCGATGACACTCTCACTTACAAAATACTAGTTGAAATCTACATTGGTTTGTAGGAATACGTAAGAATGGACAAATTTGAGCTTCTGGTTTTTGAAACGACTCATGTTTTGCATTTACCAAGAACCGAGTCACTAGATCCCAGTACTGTTAACCGAATCCTCTTCCACGTCTCCAACGTGGACTCACATTCCTTAAGCTTGTATTTAAGAAATATGTCTTAATCAGGATATCTAAGAAAACAAGGCTTGCATGATCATTTGGTGCACTTATCATTCTATCCCAGTAACTTCTGAACTCACTGGCCAATTTCAATCAAATTTGACAAAAAACTAGAAATCTCAACAACAGTAAGTTCCCACAAGTTTCAAGAACACTAGTAACCAGCTGGAGAAGCACTGCCCAAATGGGTGGCCCTCTTCAGGGCAGGCAGGCAGGACCCTGCCACTACTCAGTTTATTTGGCTACAATCACCAGGTTAGATTAGCTTCAATTCCTCTACAGCAGGGATATCACAGGCTCCATGAGGAAGTGGGGTTCATACTGGTGGAGAACATCAGCATCACAGGACACCCAACTTTAAGAAAGTAGGATTCTATCACATCCCGAAAGACTTGGTCTTCAAATAAATGCCACAATAACTGCATAAGTAAAAGTACAGACTCACAAGGATTTTCAACCTGTAATTATGGTTGCTTGCCCAAATACTTACCTCTGCTTATACCTAAAGAAGTGTATATGACAATAATCAATAGTAGGGGGCAGTTAAAGGATTCTGTCTTCAGGTTGTTAATATTCTTTACCATTAGGCCTCCGAGCAATTCATCATACCATATGCTCCAATGCAAGCCACTGGAGCAATAGTTTCTCTGCATATTCTCTCTGTGTACACTGCTATGCATGAGAGAACAAATATTGAGACTATCTGACAGTCTCCATTTTATTTTGCAGGTCTGTTCCAACACATTTAACCACAATGCATATCTCTTCTCTTTTTCCTCCACCTTCAACCTGCCCTGTTAATGACCTTAAACCCGATTTAAATGAACCACTCTCTGTTAGTAATGAGAAATAATTCAGCCTCAATGATGGTTTGTTAAAGCCTCTCTCATAAAAGAAATCACACACATCTTTTCAATCATTTTGAATCATACGGGCACTTTTTGGCTTAAAAAGAAATCATTCACTAGTGACGTTAGAGAGGTTGGACGTGAGTCAGAGTTCAAAGTAAAATAATTTATTTGTTCCAGCTCTAATTATAAATTCAACATAAGGGAATCATAGCCTGAGCAATTTCTATGCCACAGTTTGAGAATGGCTAAGTTTTGCTGCTCTTCAAGATCAAGAGGAAGGATTTAAAAATCCTCCCCAACGCACATTAATGTTTTTCTTGTCCCTCTCTGTAGAACAGCACAGAAATACATGGAATTAACAACAGAAATTACACAAAAGAACCCATGAAATTCACTAGCAAGTAAATCCAATATCAAACTTTTCTCAACTACTCTGCAATGATTCCAGATGGATCCACAAACGGATTCAAGCTCCCAGCTCCCACTACCCTAGAGCACTGATCTTTACTTTACAAACATACTCAAACACCTCTAAGCTTTTTTTCAGCATTGTATGAACAGGGAACCTGGTTGGTACATTTTGCATGGAGTCTCTAGTTGTTCAACTTCAGACAAGAGCTTCTGGTACCTTTTGTGCTTATTCCAGTCACTGAAACAGAATGACATGACAGGCTGAAATTCTGAATAAGAAGTGAAAACTTGCAAAAAGGCACTCCACTTCAGCCCGGATAAGCAATTTAACATGTAACGGTCACAACGTAAAAGTGTTATTGATTTAGAGAAGGAGAATTCATAGGAAAGTGTCTGCCTCATTAAAAATAGGACCATAAAACAAAAAGCCCTGTGCTGCTAGACACAAACTGTATTGTGTCTTGCAGGAGTGTCAAGTCTTGGCAAACATCCAGTTGCTGAAACTTTGCCAGGCACATCAGATATATATTAATGCAGGATAATCTGTAAGAAAAGCATTCTTTCATAAACATTTTTTTCTTTGTAAAACCATCAATCAACTTCCTAGCTGAGCACCATGTGGCTCAGCTTAAGAGATCCTCAGAAATGCTTCAGTGTCTTTAAACCACTGACTGACTTCACAGACTTGGTGCCTTTCAGTGCCCATTGTCCTAAGTATTTGCTGAAGTTATTTGGCTGGCTGTCAGCAGCTAATTCTGATTTGTAACTTGGGAAACCAGCAGCGGGAGGTTGCCCAGACCTGACTAGTGACATCCTCAGCACCAATTAGCCAAGGTGCAGCCTGCCAGGAAAGATTTCTTTGTGGTTCAGATTATTTCATAGGAAGAACAGGAACACATAGGATCACCTACGTATCTGTCAGGGAAAAAGAACTAATGCAAGCAGCTTGTTATTTGGCCCACCTTTAACTGCAAAAACAAGCAAAATGTTCCATGTTTTTGTTCAAAAGGTGTAGTTCCTAATAAATATATATAAATACAAGCACACTGGCATTTCAAGAGACAGGTATTGTACAAATAAACCAAAGCAAAACGTTTCCAGAGAAATCTTGCTATGGAACTGTAATTTTACATGAGATACATGGACTGAACTTGAAAATCCAGGAAAAAAAATAAACCGAAAGAATGGTTGAAACTATTTCTACACATAAGAGAACTCTACTGACATTCTGTGGAGTAAATGTAAATGTAAAGTCTATCTCAAAGTGTTAATTCCTGTCTCACTACTCCACAGGAAAATGGTATTTTACTTCGGCATCTTGTCATCAGAAGAGCAAAGGCCACTGGCTGGTTTCTAATCTGAAGCATTCCAATGTCATTACTTAAAATGCATGTTCCAATTTTGTAAAATATATTAAAGTAGTGTTACTTCTACATAATTTCACTAGAGTAAGGATGAGGAAATTAGCATTGTTTAAGTCAGTGGGAGAAAACAAACAACTTCACTGTAGCTGTAACTACTGGATGAATTTCTTGCAATTGGATTTATGAAGCAGAAGGGACTGGATGACTCCATGTGATAGCAATAATGCACTTCATCTCGGACTCGGGAGTAACTTGAATAAAATCCAATTTAGAGGTGACTAAAATCCTGAAAGGTTTTTTTTTTAATGGCTCATATATCAGCAGTTTGCTGCCCGCATCAGGTTCTAAACAAAGTGTTAATCTAAAGAAATACTACCATTTAGGGCACATGTTGGCATTGCTTGGACTTGTCCACGTAAGTTGGCTTTGAGCAGCTATCACGGGCACTTATTTACAGGAAAAGAGTGCCAGTGGCACAGAACTCAGCAGGAACCTGCTAGAGAACCCTGACAAATATTCTGGTGACCTGAAGTCATAGTACCACTAACAAAAAAGGCATCTTATTTCAAGCTAGATTGTGTATGTTTACACGAGGTACAATCACAGCTGTGAATGTAGGCTGGTCATACTTAATTTCTTTAAAAAGAAGAAATCCTTCGAAAAAGACACACCGCACTAACACGAACATTATTTGTTGATGCCTGAATGATCTCAGTAAACAAATAACATTCATCTTACGCTACAAAAAGCACTTAATTAGCTCTCTTCTAAATTGCAAACACTCCATGGCTATGTCACCCATTGGAGATATGCTTTTTATTTCAAATAATTAATGCATTACGAAACGAGAAAATGAAGTGTTTTTTGAAAGACAGCACTTCATCTTGTTTCTGTTTCTATAACTAAGAAGTCAGGAGAGAACTTTTCACATAGTAGGAATGAATCTGAGACTACACAGTGCCAGGTACTCTATAAATATCAACCCAGTGAGTGCATCTTTTCTAAAAACCGCAATTTTAAATCATCAGTTTGAGTATTGGAAATGAAAAGCACATAGATGATTTTATTTCAGTGGTCTGTGGAGACAGGACAAGGGGCAATGGCTGCAAATTGGAGCACAGGAAGTTCCACACCAACATGCGGAAGAACTTTTACACAGTGAGGGTGACAGAGCCCTGGGACAGGCTGCCCAGGGGGGTGGTGGAGTCTCCTTCTCTGGAGATATTCAAGACTCGTCTGGACGCCTATCTGTGCAATATGAGCTAGGGAGCTGCTTTGGCAGGGGGGTTGGACCCGATGATCTCTCGAGGTCCCTTCCAACCCCTACGATTCTGTGATTCTATGATAGCTCTCAACAGACACATTCGTCTGGAATAGTTATTTCATGGGAGATTGATCCCTTCACCAGTTCCTTCTAAGACACCTTTATAGACTGAAATTATGACACGTAACTTCCAGTACTACTTCAGTCTCAAGGCAAATCTCAGTAGACACCATTTCACCTTTGGAGACAAAGCCTGACAATCAAGTCTGCATATGCTGCCAAGTCTGCTATGCTTCTTCCAAGCCCTTGTTTTGCTTCTAAGGGTCCCATTGCTACAAGTAGCTTAACAGGATTTATATTGGACCACAATGGTCCCATTTGCTGCATGTTTATGTCCCCTACCTTACCTTTACAGCAAACCAAACAGCAAGATGAGGAGTCAAGTTTTGGGTTAGTGGGTTAGGGGTTTTTTTTGGGTTTTTTTCCCCAATTCCTTATTAATTATTAGTTTTTGGTTGAAAAAGAGCATTCTGAGGTGGCCTTCTGTTTGGCAGCTCAATCAGCAATGGAATCAGAACAGGCAGGACAGCCGGAAGGAAGAGCATGTGACAGTGGACAGCCCTGGCACTGACCAACGTAAACTGCTGCAGATAAGCATCCTTAGACAGGAACAAAAGATGTATTCTGGGAAAAATGCCCACCACCAACAAAACCAAAACCAAAAATAATGGTATCTTCCATGGTCAAAACTCTTCTCCAGCCTTCTCTTTCTCTTCACTTCCACTCCGCAGTGAAAGGGATAAAGAAACTCACTGATTAACAAGACTAAACCTAACCTCTCCCCATCCTTACAAGGCTACTTTTATTCTGGACTAGCTCTTCCAATGTTGACTCAGCATCCATACAGCCCATCATCTTAGTGGACAGGGCAGTAGAGGAGCCAGTACAAAGGGCCAAGAGCAGGAGGTGGTTGATGCAGCATCCTTGAGCTCGCTGCTAGCTTGTTACCTTTGCAAGTAAAACCTCACATTCTGCCTGTTTATTTTAGGCCTTTAATCAACTTTAAATTTTCCCTAGACTGGGTCAGTAGTTGTTCAACAGCAAAATTAGCTTCTGTGTTCTCCTCGGAGCCTCCAAAAACTCAGCTGCCACAAGTGTTGAAAAGTGTTTGCCATTATCCATACAAAGCTGTTAAAGAGGATGCAGGAAAAGTTTTGTGATAGCTACCACTCCAAGTTCAAACCTAGGATGGTGCAAAGCAGAGCTGCACCATGCAAAGGATGTGAATGGTATTCAGCATTATTTCTGATGTAAGGTCACAATCCCTACCAATCTTCAGTGTGGTTTGCTTTAATAATTGATATGCTGCAAAAACATTCTGCATAAAGAATGCTTCTATTAATTATTTAAACTAAGTATTTAAAATTAAGTATTAAAAATACTATGAAGAATTTAAAATGTAAGAGATTAAATACCTTTGAGCCCAAAATTGCATGTCATATGTAGGTGAGTCTTAGATTTTATTCTGGTCCCATTACATCTACATTCTTAATGAAACTCCCTGCCACATTTAGAACAACTTGTATTTATGTCAATGTTAATTACACTTCCTTATGCCTGTATGAATTCACACATTTATTATACTTTTTTCCCCAAAATGCACTCAACATAGAGACAAACCAGTGCATATAGGTTTCCAAACAGTTATCAAATGTCCCTCACCAGTAACTTTTAGAGAAAGTGGTGTCTCATAGGGCAGAGGGGCTGACACCTCTTGCAGACTGCCCTGCTACAGATAGGAGGCAACCATTAGGAATAATCTGCCAGCTTTTACAATACAGAGAAGCTACCACATTCATACTAGGATTGTTGTATTCAACAGAGAAACAATCTGAAAAAATGTGGAATAGGGAAGGAAAAAACCTTTGTGAAGACATAAAATTATCTATAAGAAGTAAAAGCTAAATTCGCTGCAACAACTTGCAGAAACAATACTGAATTAAGAGGTGATGATAATACAATGGAACACTATGCAGATAAACACAAAATAGCACACCATTAAAAAAAAAACCCAAACAAAACAAACCAACAAAAAAAGCCAAGCAACCAACCAAACCTCCCCCTCCCCCCCCGCCCGCCCCAAACCAACAGAACCCTTGAAAAGGATGGGCTCAAAATGATGTGCTACAGCCTGGATAAGGGAGATAATTTTTCTCTAGAGATTTTTTTTTTTTGAAAGCATTATCTAACTAATTAGCACCAATCAAAAAAAAAGCTGGCAGAATGTTAACACTGAATAAAGAAAGAGTACAGAACAAGGGGAAGGCAACCCTACGGCTCTTCACACATCCTTGGTATTCCAAAACTCTGAATTCCATTGTGACACTCTTCCACAATGGTTATCATAAAGACTGTAATAAAAGTGACACAAGAAGAAGACGGACTAAATAATCCACAACTCAATTTGAGAAGGACAGAGATGAAAGAGAGTACAAAAAAGATCTGCAGCAGAAAAGATGCTCAGAAAAACACTATGCACTTGATTTCATTATTTGGGAATCCAAACCATGATTCAATCAGTGAGTCTCTCAGGCAGAAGCCTTAAGTAAAACCTAAAGTTCTCACACGGTATGTAATTATTGATTACAGAACCTACGAAACTCAGTGCAACAGGCTGCTGCAGAGATTGAAGCTGTAAGATTAGGTGAATTTATGGAAGAAGAGGCTATTAAGCATGATTTCCAGGTTGCAACCTCTAGTACAGGAGGGCCCTAGGAACTGGAAAGCTAGGCAAGGCTTAAACTAAGCCTCACCTTGGAGCTGCCTCCCTTGTTTCACTGTTCCCAAAGCACCCAGTACTGAACATCACTGGAGGAAAGTAGAACAAGCTTTCTGCAGGTTCATGGACGTTCCCTGGCATGACGGAGCAATTCTTACTCATGTTGCTCACTTCAGTCATTTGTCAAGGTGTAAACAAGGCAGGAGGAAATGCCAAGTTAACTGATCGGGGCTGAATCCATGATTTTATAATAAAAGACAGTGTACTGAACAGCAACTCCAAAGATAGAAACAATTTTCTTATCCTAGCTAGTCCATGCTTTTGTTTTAAGGAAAACCTGGGCTTAGCTAAGACATACTAAGGGAACCCCGTATTCTAAGGCAGAATCAAGTACAGATACAGAGCTAGACTTACCCTAAACACTTTGTCAAGCTGGAAACACAAACCAACTTAATGTCAAACTGAAGTGCCACATTAGGAAAAAAACCTAAATTGAGTAGGTGAGTTCTACCTAAGCACGTGCTAAAAAAAAGCCTTATCTAAACTGTATCACTTGTCCTTACAAAAGGAAATCTTTCTATTCCAGGTATTAAAATATTTGCAGTTGAAAACTTGGGGCATACAAAGACATGTAATTAGGATGCTTAAATGTTGGTGTTTGAAATCAGCCTAGTGACATGTACCAGGATGCCATTAGGGATGCGAACAGAGTACAAGCACACAAAACCAATGAGAATAACGTGTCACTGAGGGTGCCATGTTGCAAGCACGGCAGAGAGCAGCAACAGCAAGTGCTGCCAGCTGTGCCACCTGGATTCAGACAATAAGATGACCACCACTTCAGTTGTTTTATTTCAAGGAGAAAGAACTGCCAAAAACGAAGAGGTCTGGGCTTGCTTAAAAAATACGCATCCAACTGGGATGATTTTAGATGAAAGAAAATGGGAACGGTGTAATTATATACACTTACCTTGACAAATAGAAAGCAATCTGTGATTAGAACGTAGTAATTAGTTACAAAATGCTTCCCATGGATTTAATTACCCATCAGCCTACATGTTTGTTAATTACTTTTATCTCATTGCATCAGTAAAAATTTCAGCCTGGGGCAACTGCCACTCACTTATTTACACAGCTTCTAGTTTTTACAGTGAATATATTACAGCAACATGGTGAAACAGTGCTAGAATTACAGTTGAAATTTCATGCATAAGGAATTTTTCCCTCAATTTTCTATGGAAATTATTTTCTTAGGTTTGGATTCAGATCTAACTTTATTATCCATATGTTCGGGAAGTTTCAAAACACCCAATGTGTCATTTAAAAGAAATGCAAAGAAAAAACACAAGTTCTTAAGTAAAAAATAAAATTTAAAAAACCCAAAACCTATATCCACATAGCTGAAAAAAATGGTTGATAGGCAAAACTGTAAACCAAGTATATACATACATTTCTAGAGAAACGTAGGAGATTTCTAAATTTGAATCAAATCTTACAATATAAGATCTTCTGAGGGAGTAAAATGGACTCTAAAACTGCCCTCTTAACAACAACCTCCATCATAAGCACGTCCTCTTTGGCATCAGTATTAGTTAAGGTCAGGAGATACAATAAAGCCACCGAACCTGCACGGAGTAGACAGCTGTTATGATGACAAAGAATTAATTTTAAAAAAAAAAAAAAAAGCAAATTTATAGTTGCAGCACTAATAAGAACATCTAATTTGTCTATATAAAACCTGGAAAGGTCGATTCATTGGCTTGCATTTTGATGCATTTTGGGTACAGTTATTTTTGCTGAGGTGGCATGTGTTTTGCTCTGATGGCAGCCTCTTTGCAGTAGGAATTTTATGGGTTTTATTAACCCATGGAGTGCTGGGTATGATACTCACAATATGTAACAAATAGCTATTGCACAGTATGTACATTTTTATAAGGTAATGCATAGTCACCAAACCCGTTCTTTTCATACTTGGACTTCTCAGAATTTATGAATAGCAAAAGCATAAGTAGAAATTAAGTGGAAATGTCAAAATGTCCAAAGCACAAAAAAAATCATACTTTGTGATGGGGAAACACTAGAGTTATTGTAGCAAAGAATAAAAGCAAAGGTAGGTTCCTCTAGATTGTAACATATTACTTATATTTTCCCCAAATAAACTTTCCTAAGTTGCATGCTATTGCCACAAAGTCTAATTAAAACATGCCTTTTCTAATTAAGGGTTTTTTTTAATGTGATGAATATACCCTATAGCAGCAATTCCATTATTTCTCTTCCAGCTTATTATTTCAGATACTATCAATTTCCTATCATGTCTGTGTATGTTTATGAATTATGAACTGAATAGAAATATTAAAAATTGGTCATTAGATGCTATCTTGGTGCATACTTTCTGAAATGTTTCTTTATTAACAGTTTTAAGTATTTTTTTAAAATTTAAATTTGTTAAAAAATAGACAATCCCAAATATGCCTTTAGTCATGTGACTTGGAGTGTGTGTAAACCACTGCATCTCTTACACTATGCTTTCATTTCTAAAACACCACATCATTTCAGATTTACTTTCTCATGTTTATAGGTATTGAAATTGTTTCTGTGAGAGTGAAGGAAAAGGAGTTGGAGCACAGTCTTCTAGCACGCAAAAAATCTAGATTCTGGCTTTGTAGTCCTTGCCAAAAGCAGGTCATGACCAAAGACAATTAAAAAACAAGGAAAGATATACACAAGCGTTAGACATCAAGTCATCACATGAATTAAAATAATCAGCCACTGTACTCGATAAGCCAGTGAAATTCACAAGCATTAAAAACAAAATGTTTTTGTAAATCAGTCTGTGCATTATCAGCAGAGATGTTGATGGCATCCTCTTTTGGAGAAAGAACAGTAGGAAGTGGTAAGGCCAGCTGGCCCAGGCAAGGCAGTAGCCACCATCATTTGCCCTCTCCTTTGAGAACCCCTGCCACCCCGACTGCCTGATGTAACACCATCCCTTCTGCCTGGCTCCTCTTACACCTGGCTAGCAAAAATCCCAGGTTACTGGCGTGAGGCTGAACGTACAGGTCTCGATTGGACGGTCATCAAAAGCCAGATTTTCCACTTAGGTTTAGTAGTTAAAAATCAATGAGTAAAGTAATCTTAATGTGCAAAAGTTGCAGGTCTGATGAATTATTAATAAGCAATACAACTGTAAATGCTTTTGTTCACCATTCTTCAGTGCACTTGCAGATGATTTCAAAATGAAAGGTGCTGAAGCATGAAGATTGTCGGCAGCCATTGCTTTTTGAAATCACAGTGCAGGGAATTGGTGGAATTCTTGCCTGCCTGGGTTATAATCAGACATTGTGAACTTTCCTTGAAAGCAGACTTCAAATTCACAGGGGTCCCCAGCCTTCAATCAAGAAAATGCTTAAAACGACCTCCATCTGCCATTTTAATGTATTCTTCCCAAAGACTTCCATAAATATTTAATATAAAAAACGCACTGTTTAAACACAATGAAGAGCTTGTGAAATTAAAGTTGGCTGACGGATTACATGATATAATACACAGTAAACAATGGTAGAGAAACCATAGGCAGAGCCACACACTTTTCTTCTGCTCTGCAGCTAAATGATCAGAAAGAAACGTGAAGGCAAATTTCATGATACTCTTATTAAAGATATAGGAAGCTTGTACAACAGCCTTCATACAGAGCATCTCCCTAATCTCGTACGTGCACAGGCACACAACTGACATTTGCTTGTCAGCTGTAGAGAAGACAGGTAGAGAACCTTCTCTTTTTTTTCCTCAATTGCTTCCAGAATCACCAGCCAGCACAGCCTTCCTCCCTCGCAGCCTCTTCAAAGTGCTACAATGATAAAGCTGGGAAGAGAACACTCTGCCTAAGATTTCAAGTTTGGGCTTAAAAAGGTGTGTCATTAAATGGCCCAGTTTTGACAAACACTAGACATCACACAACACTACAGCCCTACAAATGCTTTGCAGGCTGCCTGACGTGCAGCGTCAACACTGAGACAAATGCATTAGCAAATCTGTCAACAAAGCACATCCCGGCACTAGTTGTTTCTTTCCCTCAAGTTTGCACTACAAACAGCTGTGGCTTTCTGGAAAAGCAGTTGTTTGTAATTTACGAAATCTCCCAATTTAATTGCTCATAATTTAGCTTAGCAATGTATACTGCCTGCTCTGTGTGCCTGCGCTTGATATTAATATACACATATATATGTACACACATATACAGGAAAAGATCTAAGTTTATATTTACACAACTATATCCATTGCTTTCACTCCTCATAATATCTGAAACACCTAAATACAAAAGCACAAATATTATAAACACTTGTATGTTTTCACCCCAAGATGAACCTTTTAAGTTGTTTTTTTTTTTAAATACATCTCTGGAACATAACATCAGAATGTACTGTTCCACTCCAACATAAAAGAAAGCGTTGATTTATCAGTAAATAATGAGTGTTTGCTTCTGTTAAAAATATGGTTCTTTTGTAAGAAACATCATGCTCTTGTGTAGAAGACAAAAAAAGCCCCAGGACATGTATGAAAACAAATCTTAATTCTAAGTGGAAATGTAAATCAAGGTAAGGTTAAACTCTGTGAAGACACAAATACTAGAATTCACTGAAAAAAACAACCCTAACATTAGGTGTATATATATATACACACATGTGATATATCTATACACTGTTTTGAAAATTACTCAAATCCAGCACCTCATAGTACTGTGAAAATGCCAATTAAAACATTCATACAGTAGTAAAATACTGTAACCACAATCCTATTTTTATAGTAATCTTTATACCTTTTTTTTTTCTAAATGAATCAAAAATTAACTTTAAAGCATATCCATTTTAGGACAAAAAAATTGTTCAATCAGATGTAAATTAGTTTGGGGTTTTTTTAAACACTATTTTGAGTCCTGCTTACCTACAATATCAGAAAAGGCTCCTTTTCTCATTTATGAAACTCTAAACATTAATGCTCTGTAAAGAAGTAACCAAATTTTATTAATTAAAAAAGTTACAAATCAAATTGATACCTACACATTGTCAAACTCAAGTCTTCCCAACCAAAACTGTCAAAACCTAACTCCTTTAAACTATGATACACTTCTAGTCTCAGTACGTTACATTTTCTCAAAAATTCACAAAATTTCACAAAAATTGACTTTACTTTTCCCCACTCTCTCTCTGGACATACATATACCAGCCTCTAAAAATAAGATCAGTGAGATTACTACACCAAACCTATAGTATGCCAACAAGAGTCCTGGAAACTAGGTGGGTCATCTAAAATGAGGGTCCTGGAAACTAGGTGGATCATCTGAAATAAGGTTTGTAATTACCTTTAGTTCAAGGCCACAAAACCAAACACAAAAATCCTACACTAAGCATACTTTGAAAATGATTCCTGGTTCCCTTACATATGACATCTATATATATGCCAAATACATGCATGTACACATATGTATGATGATACGTATCTTTTAACAGACAGCAGTTGCTGGGACACAGATCAATGTGTGACAGAGCCCAAGATGACAACCAAATGGCACTTTAAAAGCCTTTCCAAATTTCAGTTCAGCCAGAAGCAGCAGTACATTCTAATACAATACAGAGCAAGATAGAATGACCTGTTCTTCTAATTAAAAGCTTTGACTGGTAGGTTGTTGGTCAAAATGGGAGAGGTGAGAAAGAAAGGGAATCACACTGGTCTTTGGAAGAATGAGAATATAAGAGAGGAACTCTGAACAAGCAGAAAATCTGAGAGGAGACGGAGCAGGAGAAACGCAAAAGTCACAGCGTAGCAAAGGTTCCGGTTCCGGTGTTTCAGGGTGGCTCAGGGTACTAAATCTGAATTTACTGTTGACCCCAGAGAGTAAAAATGTTCTCCAGCTGTTCAGACCCATCAAGCAGATCATAAAAATTAAGATCTATAGAGATGCTCCTACTTATAAGGGCAACTGCTCTTTATCAACTTCACTGCAATTAACTCCAAATATTTAAAGAAGTCCATGAACTAGGAAATTACTGCTTTCAAGAATAGATTATAATATTAGATAGCAGAGGCTTAATTTGCATTGCTGACAAGAAAATCCAGAAAACTCATTAATTTTACAACAGATACAACTCCTTGTTTCATTACTCCTTACAGTTTTTTTCTGCTTAATGTCTTCTTTTTTCTTTTTTTTTTTTTTGGAGGAAGAGCCATGCTTTTCTCTTATCTAAACCTAATGATCTGGTCCAACAAAACTATCTATCTAGCTACATTCATTTGGGATGAGTTTCCTGCAAGCTGATGATAAGTATCGAGCTACAAGTACCAACATACTGACATTTAAAAAATACACAAGGTTTTAGTATCAAAGAATAGAACTTACACATTATTTCCTTTTCAAGAAATTTGTAAAACAGTTAATAGGTTTAAGTGCCAGAAATTATCAAATTATGTTGGTTTTTTTAAAAAAAGAAAAAAGTTACATTGCCTAAGTATTTATTAACTTTTCTTTCTTTGCAACTGACATACATAAATACCATTTTTGAGAATCAGGTCATTATATTCTTTGCAAAAATTAACAGACAACACATACAGAGCTCCCAAATGAGTGGCTTCCATCAAAACTTCAAGCAGTTTTGTTCTCTTGCTGGTAGAAATCTTCCACTTTGAGGGAGAGGAAGACCAACAGTGGAGGCACAAAGTTCAGCATCCTCACAGCTGCACAGGCCAGTTAAAGAAGTGGTGCTCAATAACTGCTGCTTTAAATAAGTGGTGCCTGTAGTAAACTATTTACAGAAGAAGTAATGCTTAAACATTAAGTTGCAGTTAATTTTATGGCAAGTTAGAAGAAAACAGCTGGATATTATTTCTATTAGAAGGACACAGCCATCATAGCTGAGTACATACCATGACTACACCCTTACACAATTCTGCCACTGCAAAGAATTTCCAAGCATTATATGTTCTAGATTTTGAAGCTGGGATTCTCCCTTTTATAAGAAGTCAGTGGTGAATCTGGGGACAGGAAGCTCCTAGCTGCATGGTGCTACACTGAAGATGGTGCACTTATCTTCCAAGAAGCCAAAAAATATTTTAAACGTCAACAAATCTCAAATACATGTTTATTTATGAAAAATCACCGATATTGGTGAAAATCAAATGATACTGAAGAACAAGACAGTAAAATACCAAGAATATCAAAGGCAAAGGCATTTGTTGGTATTCTCGACATCCAAAATAGATCACATTTATACCAAAGTAACCAAAAAATCACATATATTCCAAAACCGTTTCTGGTCTGAATGATATAAGGTGGCTATTAAATTTTGCTGACTTATGAATCAGTCTATCTTTTCCCTTCAGGTCAATATCCAGTACAGAAATGGTTTATCTGATTTGTGGAGTAGTCAAGCTCCTCAACAACCTATAAATTCAAAATACTTAATAATATGAAATGATATGTTCTGTAAATGAAAGTGATGCTAATAAGGTAAATTTCCCAAGAGACTTGGGAATAATCATCAATAAACATAACCGAAACACGCTAATTTTTTTTAAAAAAAATCTTTATTAATAAAGATGCCACTGAATAACTTGTTGGTTTCATCCAGAGAAATTTTAAACTAGTTCTTAGCAAACAGCCTGCCCTCCCCCCTTCTTTTTAATTAATGCTTTCAATTTGCCTCTCTTAGAAAAGTGACCTTACTTTTACCCTGCATCTCCCTCTGGTGGTTTCCTTTTCTGTTTATTTAGAAGCAATTGTAAGCAGACTCTTGCCTTGTTCTAAAGCAAAACATGAGTCTTCTCCCCCTCCTTTCACTAAAGCTAAACTAACACAACTAAACTCGCACTGTCGAACACAACCCTCTTTCCTGCCTGCTCCCACCATACCTCCTTCGTTGTTTCTCTCCCTCTTTTGTCTGGGCATTTAATTCTTCAGCCACATCCATGAAAATCTTTAAGAGACAGAGAATTGACAGAACTACAGAAGCCCTCTTCAGATGTATGTATTGCAAACATTAATGCTCTCCAAAACACTAAGTATTTCCTTAAATATCAACGCTACTACAGTTCTCTTCCAATGTATTTGCATTACTGAGACTTACAAACCTGATTGTTACTCCCGTAAATTGGGGAGCATGGACACACTTACAATAAGAGAAGAAACCTTGCAGATGTACAACCACACATGCAGTTTTTACCAATACAGTTCTAGAAGGGGAGAGGTTGGAGCAAACAGCTCAGAAGACTGAATGAGCCAGTAGTTCTTAGATTTCTAAAGGATGTTGACCTGTTTGCTGACCTAAAATACAGATGGACACACTCCTGTAATGCAAAGTGGAAATCTCAACTTGTATTGAAAACCTGTTCCTACGACAAATAAAATGACTGAATTGTGCATATGGCTATCAAATTTCCTACATTTATATTTATCTTGACCGTTTATGTTTGTGACCGTTTATGACCGTTTATGTCCTTGTAGTGGCCATTTTTTCATCCCTATTTTTTTATGTGCAGAGTATTCCCAACAATGTCTGATGCTTTTTGAACTTTAGAGCAATAAAGCCAAAGTTTTGAAGGACACAGTGTAATGTTTTGAGAGGCTCTCTAGTACTTAGGCATTTCTTAATTACTAACGGCATAGGCTGGTGAACTATTACAGATGGTTCTGAAACTTTTATCCAACACCTCATTTTCCTAAACTTTGTCATACTTAAATCATTCACTTTTCATAACTCATAGAAATAGCTTCTAGCACTGAAGAGTCACTTTAGATACATTAACTGATTTCTCAGAGGCCAGCATGGCAGTAGGGAGCAGAAAGAGAAATATTTTAGAATGATAGATGAGGAACTAACTAGACAAGTTGTTTCAAGTCAACGAGAAACATGCAGGGAAAATATTCACCCAGTGGAACATGAGAGCTTTCCAAGCTTCAGAAAAATACGGTAAACAATAGACACAAAAATAAAACGCGTTGAAATGACTACACAATGTCCTTCAAAATGATATGTAACATTAGCACCGTCCTCCCCTCACTTTTTTACTCCTGAGATGCATGTCACTGTGCCAGAGAAGCATCAGTCATCAAGCAAGAGAAAAACATAAAACCTATCAAACCGTAGGGTGGTCTTTTCTCAGGAAAAATGTCAGAGCATTTCACTTTGATTTTTTTTTTTTTTTTCTCTTTCAGAAACAGACCAGGAAAACTTCTCCACCCTATAAAAATAATAAAGCACAAAGCCACACAACTTTCCAGGCCAGAAAATAAACTCCAGTGAAAATTGTTTCTTTCCAGTGGCACCGAGTGACAAATTAACATTAAAAATGCTGGATCACAAATGTTACGATCATAATTACATTTGAAAGGAGAGATTTCTGATTTTAGCACTGATCAGTAAGGAGAAGGAAATACTGTTTTAATAATGACACTAATAGACTAATTATACATCTACTTTTCAGTGCCTAAAAAACCTACAGACTTCATTTTGTCATGTCCAGAAGCCTGTAAATTGGATATAATCAACACTTTAATTAAGATTTCAAAATAGCTTCTATTGTAATAGTTTGTCTTTGTTGATTAATTACTTTCCAGGAAAAAAATAATCTTCTGGGATTAAATATCCATTTCACTCAGGAAAAAAAACCCAACACACACTACACACACACATTCTCTATATTTTTAAGTAAGTCTGTATGTTCTACAGAGAAAACAGCTTTCTCCTGGTTTTCCTGAGCTGAAAAGCAGACCATGGCCCAGTAATTTCTTAGCAGCATGACAATACAACTGTGACATTTTAGTAAGAAACTGGCCAGTTTTCCAGAGAGCACTCTGCTGAACAGAAACGCAGAATGTCAGCAGTCACTTCTGTCATCACGGTACAAGAGGGACAGGAAACTACTGGAGAGTGTCCAGAGGAGGGCAATAAGGATGGTGAAGGGTCTGGAGGGGAAGTCTTAGGAGGAGAGGCAGAAGTCCCTTGGTTTGTTCAACCTGGAGAAGAGGCTGAGGGGAGACCTCATCATGGTTTCTGGCTTCCTGATGAGGGGGAGCAAAGGGCCAGGCACCAATCTCCTCTCTTTGGTGACCAGTGATAGAACCCGAGGTAATGGTCAGGGGAGGTGTGACAGGGGAGGTTTAGGTTGGATATTAGGAAGAGTTCTTTACTGAGAGGGTGGTTGGGCACTGGAACAGGCTCCCCAGGGGAGGGATCACAGCACTGAGCTTGGCTGAGTTCAAGAAGTATCAGAATGATGCTTTCAGTCCCTGTGTGGAGCCAGGAGTTGGACTCAATGATTCTTATGGGTCCCTTCCAGCTGAGGAGATTCTGTGATTCTGTGACTCTGGGAAGCAAAACCAAACTTAAAAAAGAACAAATCAGAATGCCCATTTGCACAAAAGTCAAGACCTTTTCAGAAGGTTTTTATCCAAATGAGGCAGTCATGAGAATTTTACAGCAAAAAGTCAACCCGAAAAAACTGGTCCTGAATCCTTGTATGTGTACAGTGAAGCAAGAGAGAGAGAACCTCAGCATGTAAGTCTATGTAACAGCTGCATGTTAAGAAATAGCTACAAAACCAATTACTGTTTCTATATCTGTATTTCAATGAAGGCATGGAAATGAATAGGCAATAGATTGGGAGAGTAAAAATGACCAAACAGAAGCCACTTTTCAAAAATCAGTATGTAAATTCTACTATTGCTTGTTAGGTATTCACAGTACATCATAAAATATTTTCCCCCAGAAATTGAGAAATTCTGGAGTTTGCAAAAAATTACTTCCCAAATACTAGAATGCAGATAGATATGTTTAAGAATTCCTTGTTATTATAAAAAGGCAAGTGAAACATTTTTATTATAACTGTTTTCTCCAACAGTTCCAAGCTTTAGAGAAGAAAATCCCAAGCTAAGTAAGTGAGCTGGGGCATGGTTAACGACTTAATATAGATGAATATTTCCCTATGTGAAATATATGGCCTCCAGACCTCCCAATGCTACACTAGTATTAGGTGTATTTGGAAACCCTATTTTGACAAGAACGAATCTTAGCATAACATTTTTTATTGTGGGCCTTTTGAAAGAGCCTGTCAATCCCGTGCAATGACTGATCTATAAAGCTATTGCATCACCTAATCCTCAGTGAAATTAAAAAGCAACTGCATGCAAACAAGCATCTAAATGCCATTGCAGGCCACATCCTTAAGTATTTGCTTACTAGACACACACTGCTAGTCTGATTTCTTTACACTGAAGGTGCATAAATGGTATAAGCAAGTAATGGAGGCTTGAAAGGTAACTAAAAATGTTAGCCTAATCATGGATCCAACTGCACATTTTTTTCCTTGCCTATCCAAACTAAGACAAAATGCTAACTAGAATCTCAGATGAAAGTGAATATGGACAAGCACATCTGGTTTTATTGGTTTTCCGCTCTCCCTTTCAGATGGAGGGAATACACGTTCACATGGCTGAAGAGGTACGTTCAGGGTCAGTGTGGAGAGGGGAATCCCCTATACAATTGATATACTGCCTCATTGGTTTTCTTGTGTTTTGCGTTTTTTCCTGTTTGGTTGGGGGTTTTGTTTGGTCTTTGGTGGCTTTGTGTTTTTGTTTTGTTTTTTGTTTGGTTGGGTGTTTTTTTTACAGGGTCCTTTGAAACTGCTGAAGCAACATGGCAAGAACATATTTGGTTTAACAACTGAACTCTGATCAAAGGAATTCTGTGCAACATAAGGAATATAAACAATTAGAAAATCAATATCCAGTCTTAAACAAGGTTCTTACTGAACGAGATTAAAGTCTGACATACTTTACATACAAATATGGCAGAATTATCGAAATAATTATTTCAGAAAATCTAACAGCTCAGCAGATCTGTATGGAGAAGCCTTTTATACTTACCCCTCAAGCATTTTTAACTCTAGCAAGGTGAATAATTATCAGATCCAGGTAAGACATTTTACACAGGTGGAAAGAGAACTGCAGAAGCAGCTGCTATTTCAAGAAGCCCCTTATACTTGAAGAAGCCCACAAAATTGCTCAGAGAGCTCTACAGCTGGCAGTACAATTGCATGAGTTCTTGATTATTTTACTGAAACTTTTAAAAAGCCCTCTAGAATTCAGAAGCAGCAAGAGATTTACTCCTGAGCCAGGGAAGCCTCAACCAGGCTCACAGCACTTTAACAGAAACCCTCCTTCTGCTATTTGGAAAGAGAGCAGAAACTTTGCCTGTAAAGGAGAATTTAGAATGGGAAAATGCCTGTGAAAATTGCAATTTAAAGTGCTAAACCATCAAGCTGCACAGCAGTACAACTACCATGCATTATGCACAGCTGCAGAAAGTCCTGGAAGACTGCACAAAAACAAGGAAAGAAAGAGGAGGGCTTATGTTATCATTGCCTACTAAGCAGAATCTGGGACATGAAAAAATAAACACTCCTGCAAAAAGCAGCCAGAGATCCCTGCTTGGGCAGTTTATTGCCATAAAAGATACAACGACTCTGTCACCAGTTCCATATATTATTATAAAAATTGTAGTTTGTTCCAAAAATCAGGTTTTTACTAGACTGAACCAGTAGGGAAGGCTACACCACATAAAGCTTTTTGAGAAATTCTTGATGTTAAGTGGAAAAGTACTAAATGCTATCAGTATCTGCAGCTCTAAGAGTTTACACATTATCAATACATGCTTTCTACTGAAATGATACTAATCAAATTGCGCAATGAATAATCAAGAAAAAAACCAAACAAACAACCTAAACCCAAAGAAGCTCATTTATCAACGCCCTATATATGCAAATCAATCAAAAGTGCATGTGCTCTGCCAGGACGTGGCCAAGTATCAGATTTGCCTCATCAGCTGTAATTTTCATTTGTGAGAAATCAGTCCAAGGCAGACAGGCACAAGTTAATTCAATTTAGATTCATCTGCAATGGGACAGTCTGAATCATGCACCTGCCTATACTACAGTGAAGTTCTCATCTATTCACAGATGTAAAGCTAACATACTTAGGAAGAAAATGGCTATCTGTTTATCAGTATTTTGGTTATAGCTGTTAAAACCTTTCTTATGGAAACAAAAATGTTAAAAAACATTTAATATTGAAACCATTTAATAGTGAATTTAATATTAACTTTATGGTAAAAGACAATGGGCAGAGCTATGTATTACATTCACTGTGCTCTTCTTATGCTTATAAGGTCTTATATTAGCTGCAATTAAGTATTTCAAGGTTATGATGATAATGTTATGATTTAATCTAATAATTACACTAGTACCAGACAGACCAAGAGTATTGTGCAGGACTGAAGTCTTTAACAGTCATGGGTGGTTTGTACTGAAGCTGAAGCTTTTTATTACTGTTTCTATCAAAATTACATTTGCATGTTTTTAGCAACAGCTTTGAGGGTTTTGGGGCAGCTAAAGGTGTGCAGGGGTGGGGCATTTTGTTTGTTTGTTTTTAACTGTGTAAACACAGGACTAACAAGAACTTATAACATCTGTCCAAAGGACACAATAAAACCTTTAAAAAGCAGGTAAAGACACACTGCACCTGGAGAATCAAAATAGTTCACTGAAAGCTATTAGCCATTATGAAGTCTAATTTATGATAGAAAACAGATGATGAATACAAGTCCTACACACTCAAAGTTCTTCTATATTTTCTGTATTCTCTTGTCCAAAAGCTTTACTTGACAGTAAACAGTATTAATGAATACCTTCTCATATGAAAACTTGGGAAAAAAAATGCTTGGATGGCCATTATTTTAGATCTAAACACTTTCAAAATATTTTTACCATGAGGCTCATCGTGCAAAAAATCTAACCACTTCAATTCAGCTTCTAAGACTTTTAAAGCAAGTTAAGCAGTGAAGAAGTACTAATAAAAATGTTTCTGCAAACCGCAACTGCTTATGCTACATCCATCAGCCAGTATGAAAAGTTACATGGTAAAGAAGCTTGCCATTGGCATACCGGTGTCACTAGAATAAGGAGGTCTGCACCATACCACCTGCAATGGTAGTGAATAACAATACTGCCAGTGGAAGCCTGCCAATACCGGGGACCCCCCCAACTTCCAGTGAAGCCATATTCTTTAACCCAAGGTTCAGGGATAGCAAAAAATGCTGTCTGGACAAGAAAAGAAAAGAAAACAAACCCCAACAAACCATCAAAGAACTTGCTAATAACTTAGCAGCACCCTGAACCACCACAATTTAAATACCATCACACTATAACCAAACATGCAAATTTTTTGCCACCTTGCCTACACCAGAATTATTCAAAACCCATCTTATGAGCAGTAAAACCTATTGTTTCACGGCTGCTAAGACTAAAAGGAAAAGAGTGGATTTCCCATCTATTTTCCAGCAGTCACAGAATTAAGCTTTAGATCTTTCTTTCTACCAGGGGGCTTATTTATTTCTGCAGGTTTTAGGACATATGGATACAATGGATCTTTAGTGCACATCCGAACAATTCCCCACATATTACATTATACAATGTGCATGGTCCTTGGGTAGCATGATATACTTTAAAGTTTGGATAAAATAAATTTGCACCTACAAACGTATTGTTGGAGACGCTAAGCCCTGCAGCGACCCCCAACAAACACCTCACAATGAGTTCCAGCCTCTGCACAGGGAGATTATCACAGTATGCTCCTTGACGCAGCAGAGCTCACAGTGATAAAAAACAAAACGTGCCTTCTCCTTCTCCCTGGGGGTGTGCTGGATTCTGAACCATTAGCAAATACAACTCCATTATATGGAAGGAAGTGGGAAATGGTTGTGCCCTGCAGGTGTTCAAAAATACATTTTCAGTAAGGGAGCAGATGCTTGAAAAGACACAATTCAAGTAAGCACATGGCACCATAATCAGTCTTACTACTGTATTTGAAAGCAACTGTCTTCCTCTCAAATATACAAGTTACTGGGTTTTGGCATCACATGCATTTATTGCACCTGCAAGTGCTTGAATATATTATACTTCCACATTTCAATGTACAGCTTTTTTTAAAGAAACAGGACACAACATATCACAAGCAATGACGAACAAGCTACTATCCTGGTCACACAAATAAACCTTGAGAATTCATATGGCAAAGAGAGGTGCCTAAAATTAATTTTCTTTTCAACCTTTAAGACCATTACTGTATATAGAATGAGATGTAAGAAAATGTCATTTACTTCATATCAGATGTTTCTGTTCCCTTACACTGCCTAACACCACTTGCATGTTACTATGCTCTGAATATGTGAACCAGCAGCCATCATTACAGACCATCTTGTTTCAGTTCATAGTGTAGAACCAACAAACCCAGATGGAGTCAAAGTGTATTTCTCCATAAACAAGCCTAAGGAAAATGAAGGTCTTGCACTGAAAATGGAAACCCAACAAAACCTGCGTAATTCAAAAGGTGCTGAGTAAAACAGGTATCCCTTAAGCTGAAAATCTGGAACAAAATCATAACTCAAGAGGCTGAATTTTCACACTAGCTTCACTTATCACATAGACATGACTGAAAGGTTACTACTACCTTTTAAGAGAGTTTAATTTTCTTCTGAATACTAAAACTTGAGGCTTTCTCAGTAAGACAATAACTGAGAACCTGCAACCAAATCCTCAGTGTTAAAGGCATCTAAAGGGCATGTAAAATTCTTGATTTATGATTTAACGATCTATTACCCAGCCAGTAGTTCCTGCTGACGCACCAAGAACTGAACAGATCAGGAGACTGAACTATCCTCTATTCCCAGGTGGCTTTTGCAGGTGAAGAGAGAAGGATATGACTGGGACAGAAGTAGTCTGCCTCTTGGCATACTGAATCCATGCTTAAGGAGAGACACCAGTCTCCAACTGATACTTCTCATGAATATCAGAATAGTGTTTTTTGGTTTGCTTTTTTAAACTGCTTAATTTTCCTAAGAAGAAATGTTTTACTGCCTTAAAATCTGTTTAATATTTTACTCTTCGTAAATAAAATGTTTTCTGTGTCTACATATATATAGCTTCTTTACGTTAAATCCCCCCAATTTTATCCCCCTCAGACAGTACATGCTATTTTCCTATGCACCTGCCATTATGCTAATACAAATCAATTTTAACTTGAACCAGTTCCTCCTTCCTTTTTCACTTAGACTGCCAACATAACCCTTAAAGGAAAGTTTAGCTTCCTTATTCTTCCCTTCCTATTTTTTTTTTTCAGGTCCTCTGGGGACTCTCTCCAGCATGACTGTTTCCTACTGTAAAAATCAATGTAAGACCAGCTGCTTATTTCATCTGTTTGAATCTCTCATATTAAAACATTTTTAGTATACACTGTTTAGATCTATTTCTAATAGGCCTACAAATAAGACTATCAACTTTGAGAGTAACTACTGCACTCTTTTCCAATCTATTAGGCTATTAAATTAATATTGTGAGACCAAATCCAGTTTCTAGTAAGTTCCAACCATACTTCAGCAGTGACAACACTGAGATAGATCTATACTCTAATTTAAAGAGCTTCTGTTTCAAAATTCAGGATAGCTGTTGGATTTTCCAGATTACTGTTCTGATCTGCCCAGGTTCTTTACTTGCAACTGCCACTAGCATTTACTCTACCCAGAATCAAGGTCTCCCTCAGGTTTTATTCATATTCTGAAATAGATCATAACAAAGACACCACATGGGTTTAATAATCTAGGCCACTCACTTTAAAATTCTCCATTTAGAGTGCTCTCAGAAGTTCAAGGAAGCCTAAGAAAGAGACAGTTTGTTTTGACTTACATTTATTCTCACTACAGCTAATTACAGTTACAGCTCCTATACCATATTAATGATGCCCAAAACCTACAGAGTCCCAGTGATAAAGAAATTGAACTTAGAAAGCTGAAGCATAATGAGTTCTCCTGTGGTTTATCTGCTCTCTTCACTTGACTCTCCCCTAAACAGTACTATTGATACATAAACACTGTACACCACTACGCCTTTTAAAAAAAAAAAAGTAAAAAGAGGGTGCCCTTTAAAAGTAAACATTTACTATGCCACAGTACTGACCTACAGTGGTATTTCCTATGCTTAGTACACACAGTGCAGTAGTACATCTGTATCTTAAATTTTCCACTGTAACTGTTTATCATTAATGTACTTCTGCTTCATAAAAGAGGGGAACAGCAAGAAAGTCTCTTTCTGTAATTCAGTATTGATAACACAGCGATCACAGTCCTTTATAAAAACAATAAAGCAGTATTACTTTCTATTCTATTCTCTTTACCCTTCAACTTATTGCTACACTGCCACAAACCACACAAAGAAGTTAATGTTTTCTAAGTTAAACAACAGGCTGTATGCTTATCTGAAAACTTAAATGTGGGGCAACTTCCAGCTACCTTACAGCAAGCACAATGCCTAGCAACCCTGCAAAATGCGAGAGCTCCAGTTTTAAGTCCTGCCACATGCGTTAGCGTGAACATTTCCAGCCCGAGTAGGCATGGCCAGCACCCTTCCCCCCACTGCCTGCTTGCACTGTAAACTGTGGTTCAAAACAGTTAATAAAGCCAAGCTGCACAAGGAGAAACGAAAAAAAAAAACCAACCCCAAACAACAAAGCAAAGCGCATATTTGGGCCAGGCCCAGGCCCACCTACCGGATAATCCCAGTCTATGTCCGACAGCTGTTTATACTTACCTGGCACGCAGCAGGTGCAGGACAAAAGGCTCAGGCAGCCCTGCACCTGCCGCCTGCCTCCACCCCTGCTCAGGCCGCAAGGCAGAGCCCAGCACTTTGGCGGGCTGGTTGCAGCAGGCCCCAGGGAGCGCGTCCTCCCACCTGTGTCCCTGTGCTGCCCAGCTCTGCCCCTCTGGTTCGGGGAGGCCACACAGACAGCACCTGCCACGCTGCTGGCTCACCAGGTGCGGTGGAGCAGCTGGGAAAGCAGTCTGTGATGCCCAGCCAAAGGAGTTCAGTCAGCTTCAATGGTTCCTGCCGCCAGAATTGGGATGGGGTACAACCCCCTCTCACTGGAGGACTTCCTCCACCTCATGCAGTGGCTGGGGCAGCTCCCCATACTCTTCACTGGCCATTGGCACATAGGAATCATGAGTCCACCTCAGTGCCTGCTCCAAAACATGCTCAGAGAATATTGCTGTTTGGGGCACGGGGTGGCAGGGGAGAATACCAGCTGCTGGTGCTCATGCTCTGTCTTAAAAGCACAGAAGGCTTTTGGCTTTACCATGCCCAAAGTGCACAGAGCACAATTACTGAAACAAGCCCTCAAGGAAAAAGAATAATAATTTAGGTGAAACAGTCAGAGGGCTGGAAATGCTACCATTCCTTGTTCAGAGCCATCCATTTAATCACCATTATGTTGTGCTGACTTTGCTGCCCCTTTAATGCACTGTCTGCCCAAACATTTCTTTCCACATAAAGTTATTACTGGTCATGTTATGTTATAGCAATGATACATTCAAACGTTTTCCAGAGAGTCATGATCAAGAGTCCTTGATGTCCTTCCACAGGTAACAGAAACATGCTGGACAGGAACAGAGGAATGAATGACCAGGCCTGAACACCACAATGTGCACAACTAAGGGCACACACAGGCCTAGGAAAGAGGAGGAGGGGACGACAGATGGACACAACCTCAACCAAAAAAAACCCAAAACACAACAACAGCAGCAAACCAATAGACATTACAGCAACAGGTGCCACTTTTATATTGCTCCATTAGAGGATGTTTGCATGAATGTCATTTCACTAACTAAACTGATTTCACATATAACTGAACAGTTTTGTTTGCCTGAAAGTCCATGAGCTTATTTCCTGTGCAGGTAAGTGAACAAAGGCCTCTCTTTTTCTACAGGGGAATCACAGAACAAGTTTCTCCAGATTAAGAAACAGAACCCAAGGTCCTTTGATCTAGTATCTCACACTTCTATCATCAGAGCTATGAGAGAAAGAGAATGCGCATGTGTGAACGAGTTTGCTAGCTGCTGGTTTTAAAACGTATGGAAGCACAAGAACACTGGGAAAAACAAAATAGTAAATGAACCTCATTAAGCACACAGAGTTTTACTGTTAGAAGAAAGCTCTTAATCAAACTCCACACAAATCTACTCAGAACAGGAGGAGAGACAGCTTTTACAACACAGTGCTAAAAATCTAACACGTACCTAGTTGAAGAACATACCTTAGTCCAAACACTGTAATCAGTAATAATACAAAATTAACAAACCAAGATTTAGCACTTACACAGTAGATGCAGCATGGTGTTAACAGTTACATTAACAATTGTGGATGACTAAGTAACCAAAAGCAGCTGATAGGGCACAGTCTAATCAAATTAAGACCAGATTACTTTTGCCACAGAACTCTTTCAGTTTATAATTTAAAGTTATCCATTACTACAGTGAGAACTGGAAAAGCTGGTCAGAATGTCAAGCAGTATTTCATATGGAAACTATGAACACACGACATCCAATATTTGAAAAGAAATCCAAAAGGAATCTTGCAATTAAGACTGAATATTACATTCAGCACCCCAGTTAGGAAAAGGAAATTTCTACAAATCACAGTATAGAACTTTGGTTTACATTTATGCATTTTACATAGTAGCAGAGAAACTCCTTCCACTTAATAATATCAAATTAACTGTAATTTATAAATTTCTAGCAGTAGAAGTTTGCTGGGAGTGTGGGGAGGTATATCCTACCAGGCACCTCTTGCAACTGAAAAAGTGAACATGCTTCGCAGGCTGCACTGAAGGTAAAACCTTAGGGGGCACCTGTCCAATTAGGCCAATGAATGGTTAAAAAAAACCCTTTACAAAAAGACCTTCACAAATCTGGCCCTGCCTGAGCCAGGGGTTGGGCCAAGAGGACCTCCAGAGGTCCCTTCTAACCTCAACCCTTCTGTGACTCCAGGAAATAAAATTCCCACATCTTCCACAAAAGAAAACATGACGCTCAGATGCTATTTGAATTCTGGCAGGAAGATACAAAGGTAGTATTACATATACTTTCATCTATAAACTATGCCAGGGATTTTTCTGACTACTTTGGGGAAAAACAGAGGCATTCACATTGATTTTGAGTATCTCAGGTATCTAAATAAGGAGGTTGTTTCTTTACATAGTCAACAGAGACTGGATTTCTTAAATTGTGCATATCTTAGGTAGGTAGACTAAGTGCATAATACACTAAGAGAAGCTAGGAAGCAATTATTTTCTTTCTTGGAACATTTTAAAAAATGAAACTATGGAAAAGAACTTCCAAGCTCTTTGAAATTCTGTTTTCTTGTGCCATTTTCCACCAGTTTGCCAAAAAAGTTTTAAAAACTCTGTATGATACCGACTTACACACATCAAGCCCGAACTGCTCAATTACACATCTAAAATCAAAAAAATGCACCTTTAAAACTGAAGCCACAGAATCAGATGAAGCCTGATGACACTACCTTGCATTTCCAGACTCACTTAATGTCAAGAATTCCAACTTACCACTGTGTTCAGAATAAAATTCCCCAAAATCTATTTTCAGTGGAAGAGCAAGATTTGGAGAACAGTAGAGACATTTATTAAGTCTTGGTGGGATTTTGCAGGATTTAATTAAAAGCTGCAAGACACACTTAAGGATATGCCTTTTTAAAAGAATTCATGCCTTTGGCATGTAGTAATATATGAAACTTCAGCCACTCAATAGTTCCTTGTATTAGTGCCCAGTTTGTCTTACTGTGCATACATTATGGTTAATTTTACATGATTTCATCTTTAGTGGGTAGCTGGGTTGGGGAGGGTGGCGGGGCTGCCCATTGGGAGGAGCCATACTAGCACATATTCACATATATCTGCCTTCTACAGCCTCATCCGCACGGGAAATGTGGACCCAGAAATATCTTTTAAGCAATCATGCTAACGGGTGACCTACATAACACAGCTCACGTACATTTCAACAATACAGTCATCTTGAAATCTTCAAAGCCTTCTTGATTTCTTAACTTTCCCTTAGTCATGTCTTACTCAAGATTGACACAGGACTAAGACAACCCCAGCCAGGAAGACACGTAGATAATTACACATACCCAAACAACAGAAGGCCAAGTTTGTACTGCTTTCTCCAGTGGGCATACCCAACAGCAACCTGGATGCCACGGTGCTATTTAACAACAGCATGTTAGCAGGCATTGTGCACCACATCTAGGAAACTATTAAGGATACTAATCAGCACACAGACTAGTTTAAAATTAACATATTAGGAGAAGCCCTCTAGTGTGTTCAGACAGTGAGTCAGCGTCTCAACCAGAACAGAAGCAGCTAATACAAATGAAATGCTAATTTTTCCCCAGATGGTGAAGCAACACTCTCTGTGTACTCCAGCTCTTTTGTAGTACGTTAACACTTGAGTTTATTCTCTCAGACTACAGAACAGTGTCGACCCTTAAACAGTTTTTGGCTATTTCTTTCCTGTTTGAATCAGCACTGGGGAAAAAAAGGTTTCAAACCTGGCATTACCACAAATGCAACTGTACAGAAGATGTACATTTCCACAACTCTCATACCCACGCACTGCTAATGACATAAAAATAGCTGCAGTTATTCTTCAGATGTTCTCTCAGCACCAAAATAAGCAATGCAGACTTGTTTGTCTATCTCCTCTTCCCCCTCACTTACAGAACTCTATGTATCAGCACTTCCAAGTGCCGAGGAGTAGCTCTGTTCTATAATAAGAATATGTGGGGCATCACCTTCCCCAAGAGACCTGCTTTCCAGCACCTATGGAAAGCGCATTGCGACTTCTCCTCTTCCCTTACACCACCTCTTAGATCATACTCCAAAAAGACAACACCACTTTTTTCCTACAACTGATGCATCTTCAGAAAGAATCAACTAGATTTTGTCCTATTTATGGACTGCATCATATATAACGTGGTCCCCCTTTCCAGTTTACACACAGGTATTTAATGCTTCTTTATATCCTATGGTATATACCTCTGTGCAATACACAATACATTGTGGAATTAGTGTTTCTAAAGTCACGTTCTGTTGACAGTAAAGTTGATAAAATGCAACACAGTATCTTTGGCCAGCGTAAGTTATTGCTCATGGCATGTAAATCAAAAAAGTACCCAGCTTGACATTCTCTGAGTGTGATTGTGACAACTAGGAAATTAAAGGCTTTATTCAGAAACATCTAAGGACAGACACAGCAAACCCAGAAATTACCACAGCATCATAAAATTTACTTTCATACTAGAAATACACCTTAAAGAAAAAAAGTCAGCAGGTCCTCTACATGTACTACTTCAAGCTAATACCTTTTGGCAGGAAGAAGCTGTTCAAAGAAATATAACTGAAATAATAACCACTGCAATGGTATTAACAGACTTTTTTTGTGCTACTTATCTTAAAGCCTGTCCAAGAAATTAGCAGAGCACATACATGTGACTTACCGGCAAAACAGAAGGAAGATAATTAAGCCAAAATTAGTTTTTTATAGCATTGCTGCCCTCTTCTGGTCTAAAATTTCTGATCCTCCATACTCCATATATTAACTAATCCATCTCAGCTAATTACATTACATTCACATAGGGCGTGTTCAGAATTAATAAATTAATTTAGTGTAATCCACAAGCAATTCTGGCATGATGAGAGTCACACACACCTTGAAGTGTTATAATTTGAGAGTTGTGGATTAAAATTATTATTAAAATTGATTGCTAGCATCATTTTTTAAAATGAAATGTTGATCTAAAGTACAGGAGTCAACTTCGACATCATGAGAGGTCTCAAGGATATCAAGAAAACAAAGCAGAAGCAGTTGGAAGTGCTTATTCAAAAAGGTACAGGGAGAAGAGGGAATCCATTTTTCACACCTACTCAGGCACAGTTTTTACCTACCCTGTTACAGAAATATATTTAACAAATGCACTGCAATATAAGCACAGTAATTCACAAAACAGCACTGTTTTATCAACTAAACACTTTTCATATTGCCAAGATCCAGAAAACCAGGCAGACATAAATAATATCTACCCTTCTTTTCCTGTCAAAATACCAAACATCTCGATACAGAATTCCAAAATAAAAACAGTGAGTACAAGTTCACATTCTGTTCAAGGGCTCAAGCAAATCAGCATATTCTCTCTTCCTGATGCACTTAGCATTGACCATTCCTCCCCTTGCCCCCACCCCCCGTTCCCACACCCATCTTTCCTCCCACTAACTTGGCAATTGCATCATAACCTCTCACTGAAGATTACGCTCCTTACATCAGGCTTAAAGAACAAGATATCACAACAGTTCATCTGGGTTTTGAGTCCAGTCCTACGTTTCAGATGTAACATCACCTTTGTAGTACTGCTTCCTCCTGTAAACCAGACAACAATGGCTTCACTTCTTATTGTCAGATCATTTAATGAGCTTTACCTGTACTATTCACGGAACTATTATACTGAAGACAGAAAAATATAAAGGTCTTATCAGACAAATAGAAATAAATTTACAGTAACTTTTTTACTAGTGCCACCAAGTACTCAGAGCAACGAAGCCAGTACTCGCACAGAGAAGCTGCACAGTCATGGCTACTTCACTCGTGGTGACCTGCAGATCCCAGGTGAAAATAGATTTCCTTTCTTCTGCTGTACAGAAGCTGCATTTCTCATGCCAGAAGTTTTCAATACAACAGCTGGTTCTCTCACAGAATCAATAAGGTTGGAAAAGACCTCAAGATCATCTAGTACAACTATCCATCCCCCTACCACCTATATTACTAACTAAATCATGTCCCTAAGTAACTCATCCAACCTTTCCTTAAACACACCCGAGGGATGGTGACCCCACCACCTTCCTGGGCAACCCATTCCAATGCCCAACCACTGTTTCTGAGAAGAAATTTCACCTCATTTCTAACTTGAGCCTCCCCTGGCACAACTTGGAGCCATTCCCTCTTGTCCTATCACTAGTTCTCTACGCGAAGAAGCTGACCCCCAGCTCACCACAACCTCCTTTCAGGTAGCTGTATAGAGCAATAAGGTCACCCCTGAGCCTCCTCTTCTCCAGACTAAACAGTCCCAGTTCCCTCAGCCGCTCCTCCTAAGACTTGTGTCCCAGACCCTTCACCAGCCTGGCTGCCCTTCTCTGGACACGCTCCAGGGCCTCAATGCCTTTCTTGTAGTGAGGGGCCCAAAACTGAACACTGTCCTAAGAATACAAATGATACAAGCAAAATCCACTACAGTTCAAACTAGAATTTTGCCTAGAATCAATTGTCTTTTGAAGCTATGCTTTTGTTTCAGTTTGGTTTTGTTGGCTCTTTCATTAGTTGTTACAGAATTTAAGGATTCATTTCCCTCTAAAAATGTAGCACATATATTTTGGAGGATGGAGAAAGAGAAAAGAGATCCCTGGTGTTTGAGAGCTGCTGCTCCTGTTGGAAATGCCATTGCTACTGCCAGTTGCCACCTCATATCACAAGCAAAGAGAAGGCCAACAGAAACTGTACCAGAGGCTGGTGCCTGCAAGGAGAAAGTAAGATCTTTTTCTCAAGAAAGAGATGTGTCTACCTAGGTAAGTATGTCAGAGAGGTTTGACGTAGAAGCAGAACTGCCTTTAAAAAACAAAATACATGCAAAAATCCTGCAAACTAAGGTCTTGTCTTGAGACAAAAGCGCTGCTATTTCCTCCCCCCATCTAAAACTGGTAAAATAAAACTGAACTTCCAATGACTTAGGATGGAAACACCTAAGATTTTTTGTCTATTAGTAAGCACTTCACTATAAAGCTTTCTAACAAAAAAACCCCAACCACCAAACAACGAAACCCCCTCCAACAAACCCCAAACCTTTTACATTTCACTTGCTGATTAAAATAATGCAGTCTCACCTGCCACCCCCAAATCAAACTACATCCAAGACGAAGTCCCTGAACAGATTGCACTCAGCCTTTCCCACTAGGTATGAAACAGTCAGGAGGAAAAGCTAACTGAACACCAGCTCCACATCAGGCATCAAAATTTCCTATTCAAAGGGTTGCTTCTGGGGACAGAGAAAATGCCAGCGCGTTTCTCACTCCCTGAAGTTACAATCAACAGCGTAACAATGCAGATAAGCTAAGTTGGTAAGTGAACTCCAAAGTTCTTGTGAGCACATGGGGTATGCACTTGTGCATTACAGGACTGCCAGCTTCACTGCCCATTTAAAAGACCGAAGCAAAGAAGCATCTTTTGCTTGCTGTCAGAGAAAGAAACATGGTCATGAGAATCATCTTGGACCCCACACCCTGAACAGCGAGAAAAATGAATATATGTAGTAGAAAGACACACAAAAATCCAACCGGCCAACCAGATAAGCATTCATTGCTTTCCTCGAATATTGCGACATGTTCCACACTTCAGTAAGATCAATGGGATAAACACAGTGCTCCAGTATTTTAATCAAAAGAACTATTTTCAAGTATATTAAGAGCAGCATGTCTAAGAGTGGTACAGATTCCCAGGTCACAGGCTGCAGAGGCAATTTATCTACCAGGCCATGAGATTTTGATGCATTTCTCCGATAAAGGTCTGTCACCAAATTAATTCTAAAAAAAAAAAAAAAAAATGGAGCTTCATGCTTTATTTCTGCAAGGGTTCCCAGAAGTGACATGAAGGTCTTAATAATGTTCAGAACTGACTGGCTTTTGTCAAGCTGATAAAATTGAATCGCTCTGCCATCCATAAATATTTTTTTTTCATTCAAATTTTACAGTGATTAAACTTTTATGTTCACTGTATATGCAGCACGTGTTACCATCCTACTTGCACACACATCTATTTTTAAATTTTCCATCATTTCTCTCACTCAAGTAATCAGTTTAAAATGTGATGAGTTTTTGTGTCTACCTCTGCAAATCAGCACTAGCTTTTATAAATCAGCATCCAAAACTTCCAAAATCTGGGTTTGTTTGCTAACTTATGCTAAAGAGCTACCAGAAACCACCATGGACATACAGAAATGTTTTTACACCTAGAGAAATCTTCTTTTTTAAAATTTTCTTTTCAGTTAAAACTTGGAATGCTTTAGTAAAAGTTGGCGGAAATCTATCCACTTCACTGACTGCCCTGCAGTTACATCAAGTATGAGCCTGACTCTGGCACATACTGTTTAAAAAAAAAAAAAAAAGTCAGATTCAGCAATGTTCTTTTTTTATTAGGGAACAAACAGTGCAAATTATATAATGACCTACATTCAGCAGGGAAAAACTGAGATTAATAAAAACGTCAAAGATGCATAAAAGATGCACTGTAGCAGGAAAGCTATGTAAATTACAAAACATTTCACAATAACACAATCTGACTGTGGCCGTCAGTCCAGAACCTGCTTGGAAAACGCTGCTTTTTGTCCCACACTCCCAGACAAGCAAACGCAGCACCAAGATCAGCTATCAACAAGTGCAGATGAATACAAGGCATCTGAGATATGTTAAACCTCCTCTACGTGAGACGTGCTACCAAACTGCATGTGTGGTGTTACCCACCGCGTTTAAGGCGCTTGGTGTCCTCGTGTGAATAGTGCCCTTGGGGGCACCAGGCTCCAATTCCCTCTTTAAATTTGAAAATATAACATTCCCATTTCCCATAGTAATTGCCACAAATGAATGACAATATGCAGTTCTTGAGTTTTTCCTTGGCACAGCGATTCCAAGGAGCAAAAGATACTTGTGGTAGTTTTGACTACCAATCACTCGCTCCCATTACTCACTTAGAAGAACGCAAGTAGCTTAAAGCTTAGAGATTTCCCACTTAAGTACGCAGAAAATACAGATGCCTGTCTGGAGGACTTCTTAGCATTTTTCATTGCCCATTTAAGACATACACATTTAAGCAATATACGCAGAAAACCTTAAGAGATTAGTTACTGCCTTAAAATACAAGAAGAGATTTCCCTATAAGCCATTTTGAGAGAAGATTAAAGAGGAGAAGTATGCAACTTATGTCTCGGAGAGCTCTAGAAGGGCATACTAATACATTCTACTCGCAAGAGCTGCTGCTTTGCATCACAACCGCTCCAGTTTTTTGGGGCTATACCCAACTAGAAGTAGAGGAGATACCACAGAATCACAGAATAACAAGGTTGGAAAAGACCTTTAAGATCATCAAGTCCAACCATTCGCATCCTAAACTAAACCATATCCCTAAGTACTTCATCTACCCTTTTTTTGAACACATGCAGGGAAGGTGACTCAACCCCCTCCCTGGGCAGCCTGTTCCAGGCCCTGACAACTCTTTCAGTAAAAAATTTTTTCCTAACATCCAATCTAAACCTGCCCTGGCACAGCTTCATGCCATTCCCCCTTGTCCTATCACCTGCCACCTGGCTGAAGAGACCATCACCTATCTCTCTATAACCTCCCTTCAGGTAATTGTAGGTGGTGATAAGGTCTCCCCTCAGCCTCCTCTTCTCCAGGCTAAACAGCCCCAGCTCCCTCAGCCGCTCCTCATAGGATTTGCCCTCCAGCCCCTTCCCCAGCCTGGCTGCCCTTCTCTGGACTCGCTCCACGACCTCCATATCCTTCTTATGGTGGGGAGCCCAGAACTGCACACAGTACTCAAGGTGTGGCCTCACCAATGCCGAGTACAGGGGCACAATCACTTCCCTAGACCTACTGGCCACACTGTTTTTGATACCGCACGGTCCAAGTACCGTTCAAAGTCTGCGCAGTCCAGGCTTGGGGGAGAGAAGAATTAATGAGGAAACAAGAAAAAAGCAGATGGTGCTGCAGCACTTCTTCCTGCAAACCCATCACCTCGAGCGGTTCCTATACATGCAAAGCCCCAGGGCCCCACCTGGTAGCAATATAATTACCCTAAATGCGCACTTATGTTTCATTACACCTCAACCATCACTATGCGCGCTGATTACAAGTATCAATCCATTTCATTTCCCTGCACCTCCGCGGCTGCACAGCATTCAACTGTGAAAATTCAGCACTCTCGTCACTTCTAAAACAAGGCCCATGCTGATAAACAGCAGTGGGCAAATTATTTGTCACTCTGTAGGGTGCCAGTAGGGTTTGATAAGGATGACATCACTCCCATTTTGCCAATAACAATGACACTAACAAGAACATGTAATCAGTAAGCCTCAGTGCTTGGTCTAGCCGTGGCAGGTGCAACTCTTTTTATGCTAGAAGTAAGCCAGCCAGCATTAGCTTCCAGAACAAGTACGAAACTATTTCTTTTATCAGAATGTTAAGCAGAAGTTGGCTTCCATAAGGCACCGCAGCTGCTGTCGCCGCTTCTACAGATGCTTTCATTAATTTTATCAAGGACACACTGAAGTAAGTGCTTGATCAGCACAATGGCTATTTAGGAACAGCTGGAGAAATGAAACAATTAACTTAGGGAGACTATGCAAGCCCGATATGCAAATTTAAATAATTAAATACTGAAAAATACAGAAAAATACATGTAAGAATTGAACACAAATCTTTGTAAAGCACGAGTTAGAGGAGGGGGGGGAGGGACTGAGAAAGAAAAAAGAAGCTTCACAACTCTAATTTTATTACAGCTAAACAAAATTCCCATAACCAGTAAAATTTTCCATGTTCCAGAAATTTTAACATTATAACACCTACTCTACCCTCAGATACTTTCAAAATTAAGTTACAGTAAAGGATAATGCAGTTTATAACAACCAATTGTGAAACAATGTTAAAATCCTCATAAAGCTTTCATTTTATTATTTGCTGTGAAGATATTTTTGATACGGGATAATAGAGCTGTAAAAATGTTATTTCTTTTACAACAACTTCAATGCTTGGAACATTTAAAGGACCAAACACCATACTCAATATATAAGGGATAAATTATGGTTTATTTATCCATCTTCAAAAAAGAACTTAATATACCAGTTTAAGACAGCATTAAAAAAAAAATCTATTTCCTTCCTCCTCCTTATTCGAACTCGCACGGATAAGCCAACACATTTGCAAACAACTTTCCACCTAACAGTGGAAGTTAAGCAGATGAAGTTTCATCTCCCTGCTTCATCCATCCAGCTATGACTCCTCAAGGAATTTTAAAACAGCAGCAACAGAAAAATTAATGCCCGTTTTCCTAGCCTCTCTACTGCCTCTGCTCAGGATACTAAGGGTTTTCAGCAACACTATTATTCTGTCTCAATGCTGCAGCCTGGGAAAAACACAAGCAGGTGCCAGTGCAGTACATCTGCAAAGAAGGAAAAGGAAACAGTCCTGGGCAATGGTAAAATAACAGAGAGTATCCTTCCCCTCTCCGCAGTTGGCGGGAAATCTGGGGCTGGATGACAATAATGACTTTTATAAAAGCACTCTGGGAAACGTTACTGAAGTCAGCTTAGATTCATGCAGCCTGCCCACTGCAGGTGGGACACATCAGCCTAGATGCCGTATGCTGCCTTCCCTGGGTGCTGTGGCAGTGGGATGGTGTGGTAGGCATGCCCAAAGAAATCACTCTTATGACGATGTAAAGCACATTTTGTCTTGACATGCCATTCAAATCTCTCTTTCCTACAGTCAAGAATGGGAAGATGTTGCCCCTTGTATGCAAGGCAGGAAAATCTACTTGCAGAAACTGGAAAGCTCTAAAGGAGGAATAAAAGATAAGTCTGCTACACCCTTCTAGTAGTTCAATGTACTTCACATTTACAAAGCTTAGCAAAAAACTTATTTGCAGTAATTAAAGTAGTTTGCGAGTACATATGTTTCCAGAGAACATGAAATACACCTTCATAGATTATCTAAAAGGCCTTTAAAAACCCCAGAGTTTCTGAGAAAAAATGTAATGCAAAATGAACTTTCTTGAATGCTCCATTAACTCTTTCTCTTTCTTTTCCAAGCAGAAATTTTCATTATTAAGCTCTGCTGTAATAAAATGTATTCTATACAAAATTCTGTTCACACCATCAGCGTTTAAATAACAGTACTCAGCACAGCTGAAAGAAGAATCACATCCTAATACAACATCAGCTTGTGTGAACATTAGCAGTCCACCCAAATTTTAGTTCAAAGCCATAAAGGCAAGCTTTATTCATGAGAAGCACTATGTGAAGAGTATTACACACTGCTTGCATCAGACAGATCTCTACTAGACTAATGCTATGGTATCTTATTTCTTCCAGTGAGACTCGGCAGGTTAAAAATTAATTTTTTAAAGTGTTCTTACTGATGTTCAATTCTTGTTAGGAAAATATGTCAGCTTACTGTTTACCCAAACCCAATGAAAAGGCCTATGCTGTAATGAGCAGGGTTCCTACTGGGCAACTGAAAGGGGTTTTGAAAAAAAATGAAAGCTGAAAAAACTGGATTTTCCTGCTCTGCAGAGTATTGATACAGATTAAAAATCACATATGTGTTATCAATATATGGAAAACTTTGTTTTGATACACACAAATCTATCAAGCCTTCCAAACAGCTTCATTTCCTTTGCCATTACCTACTTCTTTCTTTAAATAACTTAGAAAGTTGTAGGATTTATATCAGTTATGGAAGGTTAAGCTGTCTAGATTCTGGTGAGCTAGCTGCAGAACACACCTTCAAAACACCTAGTTAGGAGACACCGACCGCCTTGCTCCGCTGCCAGGAGGAAGAAAATCCAAACCGAGTGCCCCTCCTGCTCCTAGCTGGGCAGCATTGCTTAGGCAGAGGGGAAGAAGGTGCTTATTCTGATGACGTGGAGTTTCAGCGGTGACACAGCCCACCCAGACTTCTTTAAAGTTTCTCAAAAAACGTGTCTTGAATTTCTGAGGTCTGGTCTCCACGACCCAACTACAAAATTTCACTGAAGACACGTACAACAGCAGTATATGTTAGTTTCCTACAGCGACTCCGGTGTTGTGCCCTTTGCATCACAGCATTATAATCCCCAAACAACAACAGCAATGGAACTACCATGAGATCCACTCAGGAATTCAGGTGACAGCCACGCTCCACTAAGGATGTCTGAAAGGCACGCTGGACCATGGCAGCTACAATCATATCAATATCTAATGTTGTGTTTACTTTCAAGTCAATGCCCACTGGCACACAAAGCCACCAGTATAGAATCTGCTCTCTCTCCTTTGATCGTTCCAGGAAACTGTGCTGTTACACAATGGTGTATTGAAAAGTGACATTTGCCATTACATGGAAAGATAAAACTGGAAAAAACGAGGCAGTCTTTCACACTTCAGGTTTCAGGACGTCCCCTTTTGTCCAGTTTTTTCCATCATCACTGTACTTCTTACCTTACCATAATATTGTAAGAAGTGGTTCTGGCAGATTTTGCTAAAACTTACTTTCTGAGGAAACCTCTAAGCCATTTCCCAAGGAATAGAGATGCATGTGGGTTAAAGTAAAGCTTTCAAATTTCTTCTTCCTCTTCACTGCAACATCCGCATACATGTAAAAATTGCTTCAAAAACTCAAGACACCAAATATAAAACTGACACGATTCAGGCTGTTCTTCATGACAGACCTGGACAGCTGAGCTCATATCCATTTCACAGTGGATTACAGTGCTAAAAGACAGGAGTCTATGCACCAGCAAGCCATGCAGCTCGAACACACAGGTCTCCTGCAGTGTTTTAGTGAAGATACGCTCGTTACGTGTACTCTGCATTTGCTTACTACTCAAATACAGGACCCGAATTTATTTCTAAAACAAGCCAGACTCATATTTTAGCATCATTTTTTCTAATTTGTTTTTGAAAGAGAAAAAAAAATTGGAAGAGGAAAGAAAGCAATATGCATGCATGACAAACACATCATTGCTACTACAGCATCCTGTAAGTAATGAGATTTTTCTGATGTCCTTTGTACTTGGTATCACTCCAATATATAAGGAATCAATTTTCCATTGGGGGTGGGGGGAGAGGAGAGATTCAGCAGCATGACAGCTTCTGAGGAACCAGCTTCACAGTAAAGTACAAAAATAAGGTGTCTCTGATAAAAAGTTTGCAGTCAACTGACACATGTTAAACTGAGACCTCAAAAATTGTTACAAAAATACTTTCTAGACAACTTGCACAAAAACTGGTTGCAGAAGCACAGGGAGTTCGCAGCTTATTATGCTTATAGGTTCTTTCCAAGTTTCATACAAAATCAATGCAACAATCACACACCTTCATCGCTACCATTCACTGACACAGAAGACTTAAGAGTCATGAAAATAAGTAATGGACTTCATTATGAGCATAAACCCTCATCACATAATTCTAATCAGGAATCAAGTCTAAAGAAATTAATTCAGTGTGGAAATAACTGAATGCATAAAACAATTCGGTTTTCACCTACCAAGCAAATAAGCATTTGTGTATTTTAATGTAGTAAAATGTTCAAGGTTCTTGAATATTTTACATTAGAGCCTCTCTCCCCTTTAGACCCCCTTTAGATCTAAACGTTAGTTTTGCAAAAAATTTGAGAAAAAGCTATCCCTGTCCAGAATGCTGAGCAGCACGGCCACAGAGTATAAACATTTTCCACTTTTGAGTACCTCCGATATTTCACAGCTATACGAGCACTTGAACATCATTTATCATGTTTATTTTTAATAGCTCTCCCTGGGCACAGCTGCCTTGGATGCCAATCTTCTTTTCTTTTGCCTCCTGTAAATATTTGAAATAGCTATTCATTAACAGTTGCAGATTTATTCAACACTGTTGCACCGCTTGTGAATTGGAAATAGCTTTTATTTTTCTCTCCCTATCTTCTGGCTGATCTGAAAAAAGCCTGCTGCTTAGGTTCAAACTGTCAGGATTTAAATTATGCTCCAGCTGAGAGCTAATCAAGGGTATCTGACCTGGTTTACAAATAAACAAGGAACAAGAGTGTTCTTTTTCCTCTTTTTTTTCTTTGGGGCAGTGGGCCCATACATGAAAACAAACTGTGAGCAGGTCACATGGCTGCCCTAAATTAAAGCAGAAACAACTGCTCCTTCCCAGGTACACCGGGCATCCTCCTGACGGTTCTGTAGCATCCTGAACACTCACTGACAGTTCTCAGACCGAGCTTTACGTGCAACATTAACACTTCAGAGTTCAGCACTCTGACACAAAGCACACAGGGTTACAAAAGGCGCATGTCTAAGCTATGGAGACACCCTGCTGTACACATCAGAAGTCCCACGCACCTGTACAAATCACAACTCTGGTTTTCATGGGGCGATACTACAGGAACCATTTTTCTGCATTACTCAGTGTGGTTACTCCTCATCTCTGTCCACACACAACCAAACTGCATACAAAAGCCATCTGAACTTAGCAAGTTGTACAAAACTCTCACAACACGCATCTGAAGATCAGTTTGCTTTGGATTTATAATGGAGAGGACACTGAGGGCTCTCAAATGTACGGGTACAAATTATACCTAAATTATCACTTCTGTAACACTTTAATAACAAGATTAAATTTTTGAACACTTGCTCATGTGAGAGGACTTTAGCACAAGATAAACTGCAGCCATGCCTTGTCCAATGAAAAGTGCCACTCGTAGACTATAAGTAACTTTCCTAGGAAGGCTAGAAGATATGTAATATATTTTATTTAAAAATAAAAGTGTTGACTGACCAATCTGACTTTGTATCAAATACTACAAATAATGCCATGCATTATGAAAGCAGTACTTTCTTCTACCTAGTCCTAACGTGTTAATTCACAAGCCATCACAATCACTAGAGGATTATGTCTTCAAGATTAATACTTCAAGATACTTTGTCTTGTATTGACTTTTGTCTTACCATAGTATGAACTATTCAAGGGAAGGTTAAAAAAAAAAGAAGGAACAACAGCTAACCATGAGAGAGATCTATCAAATCTCTGGGACCAAGGGTTGAAATTTATTTTTTCCATAAGATACATTTAGCATTCTTTAAGCATTTTCTCACTGTCACAACTGGGCTCATCACCACCCAGAGTTTTGCTCTCCCCATGACTTCAGTGAATACAGCATGAAAGAGTAGACAATTTTTTTTATAACTTACAGATTGTTTACACTTGACATATGTTGTGAGTTGAGTTTGATGCTGAAGTCTCTTGCTGCTGTAAACTCTGATCAGATCAGCTCTTAGTTTCCTATTAAATGAATTTTAGGATTTCAATCTTACAGTAGCATTAGATACGGAGATGACATGGACTGGAGTCACAACGGTATCACACAACATAACAGGAGTATCAATACTGCAAACCCAACCTAAACACAGAAGGTAAGCCCTCATTACAAAAGGTGGTAAAGAGCAACACTACAGGGATAACACACCCTTCAGTTAAAGTAAAATGGGAGAAAATAGATATTTGCTGAAACAGGGCTTAAGATACACTGTAAGACTGCTACTCAGCTGAGCCTAGTGTCCTCTCCCAAAGGACACTTAATGGAGAGTATAAATACAGGCAGCATAAAGTATTTGAGGAGTATTCAGTACATCGCAACGTTCCCGCTAAGATTTCATTCCTATTTAAAGAAAATAGATTCTTCTCCCATGCACCTGTGCTGTCCCTCCCAAACATGTAAACTTTCACCATGTCCCATGCTAGGGAGCTTCTCAGCTTTAACTTCACTATGAGATTCAGAACCTTATTCTAATTTTTTCTGAACCCAGCACCCTTGCTACTTTCATTTCTTGCCTTGAAACTTTGTATGAGATGAGATATCTATCACCACTCTTCATTTTAAGAAGTAGCTGGCACACTGGTCAGCTTGCAGTGGAAGAGGCAGTGGGGCACACATGACATGACTCACTTTACCCACAAAGAGAAACACAGAAAGGTACTGTGTGAACTTCATGCTGAGAGATTTTTGTTCTGTTAAAGCTCCGAATTCTCCAAGTAAGTAGTGCTCTCCTTCAGATCCCCACATCAAAGAAAGAGAAGTTAGAAGATAGGATCTTGGGTAGTCTTGGGAGTCAGACGTTTCAGTGGCACAGAATAACTAACGCTTGTCCTCCAGAAGGCCAAGCTATCCAGGACAAGACTACTTCCCAAATGATAAAAGGAAGCAATGCTGACCTGTGATGACCTATACTGTACCTGGTAGGTGGCTGGTCCAATGCAGGTCAAAAGAAGTAAAAAAACCTCTGCTATCTATAACCTAAGTGAAAAACTGTAAGGGAAGTGTATTGGCAATAGGGTGGGTTCCAATGAAGCCAGAATTAACTACCCACAGAGTTGTATTTGTGAGGTTTTTAATGCAACAGCAACCTTAGAGCCTACCCTTTGTTCTAAAAGGATACAGCTACCGACAGCCAAAACATTTCATCCAAGAATTTAAATCCTTACAATACTTAACAAGGTTATTCAAAAGTAATTTCAAGATACTGTTTGCAATGGTAGAACTAACAGCACTAGACAGCAAGAAGACAACCACAGCCAGAGTGTACCTTCCTGGACATTATGGCCTTGCTACAGTACAGAGGTCTATCAGCTTTCCTCCGCATCAGAGAACGTGGACATGATGCCTTTGCATTTCAAGTAGGTTTTCCAGCAAGACACAGGTGACTTGCATTTGAACTTGCACTTCATTTCCAGGATTGTACTCCCACAGCATTTACAGGCACTGCTCAGGAGCTCCAAGTTCCTTTTAACAATTAGAGATCAGCAGTTTTTTCCTCAAAAGCTTAGCAGCAACTTTAACAGTTCCTTGTTGGATAAACACACTGAAACAGCACGATTTTTAATGATGTCATGAAAATACAGATTGAAAAAAGAAACTTTCTGTTTCTGAGGAAGTCTGTTTCAAGAAAGTTGAACAACATTTATTAATAAATGCAAATTCTTTTGATATTTAGTAAGGACTTGAAAAAGTTTTCAAGGGCTCACAAATCATATTGCTTAGTAGATTAACATTTAATTAAGTAACTCCTGAACAGAACAGCAAATTGTTTTAAAATGTCCATAAACTACTTCAGTTTTTAAAATATATTACATTGGTTTGCTGCAGCCAGGCCTTTTTCAGAACACAAGCTTTGAGAAACTCCACTGTCAGAGCCCAGAAGTCTAGATCTGTAGTCAGGCTGTACAGACCTCTCAATTCCTTCTACAACCTGATAGGTGAAAAACTTGATCAAGGATTCCAGATCTGCTATTTTGGGACAATTTAGCACGAAGAGTTTCTCCCACTGAACCTCCTACACTAAGCAGCATTCCAGGCTGTCCAGATGCTGCTTCTATGAGGAGACATCTGCCTCAAGAACGACTGGCTTTTGAGACCAGCTTGGGAAACTGGAATCTGTGAATCTCCATACTGGAATCTGAAGGTTCTCAAACTCCAGTTCCGTTCCCTGTCTGGGACAAAGTAAGAACACTTTATTTTAAGGAAACATCAGAGCAGGAATCACGACAACCTTCCTCAGAGCCATGAAGCGATTACCAACAATGAACTACAACCACGGTATCACTGTAACTCAACAACATTATTTTCTGAAAAGAAAAATCATGGGAACTAGAATGACAGATTTCACCATCTCTTGTCACAACGGTATGTACAGGAATGTAAGACTCACAAGAGGATACATGCACAACTCCACAGCTTTTCCCAGAAAGTGGTGTCTGACACACTTTTCAAGCCAACACTGCTGATGACAGAATCAACTCTACCCTTCCACCGTCCTCAGCTGCTTATTCCCTACAAGTGCAGTCCTGTAGTAAAGTAGACTGGAGAACCAATCCAAATTAAAGTACAGGGTAGCTGGTTTTGGTTGGCAGGTCAGGAGAGAAAGAAGTAGGGAGAATGACTTGTGTAGTTTTACCCCAGATCAGTCCCCCAGCCTGCTTCCTAGGAGGAATTCACTCCCAGCAAGAAACCATGAGTCTGGAGGAAAGGATGGGGGAGAGGGGAGGAGGGGGGGAAGAAGATGGCAAAGAAATACTTCATTTAGTTGCAGTGTTTGCTTAAAGTACAGCTGAACCTATAGCCTAAGGCTGAAGATCAAGTAGTATTTTTAATTGCATACGTCTCTGCTTTGGTTCTTTTGTATTAAACTTTTATTTCAAGCAAAAATAAAATGCACCTTTTTCATACAAATGCAAAATTAAACACATTGGTTGTCATTCAAGGGTTTAAACAGCATAAATGCAAATATTTGAGTAGAAAAGAAATAGAGGAATGAAAAGACTAAAATATACAGAGCAAATGTGACCAAAACTTGCTCTTTTTTTTTTTTCCTCTCTCTGTTAAAAAAAAATACAATCTTTGTTCAAGAGACTTCTCTGGTTCTTTAAACTGCCAAAGCCAAGAGATCACTGGAGCCTTGTTGTCTGTAGCAGTCTTAGTCAGGCATGCAAAATAAGCATTCACATACATTTTACATTCTTTGCAACGCTGTAAGCTACAACCAGCCTTGCGCAGTCAGAAACACTTTATAAAAAAAAATCAACATTGGATTTCATGGAGACAAAAAGGTAATCTGGTCATGGTACGAGACATTTCGGCAACAGAGTCAATACATCTGGCGAGTTATCCTCTGGACAAAGCCTACGTACCTCTGACAACAACTTACAAAGAAGACACCATCCTAAACCAACAATTATCTGGATTTTTCAGAAAATGAGCATTTTATTTCATATTACAGTATTAATGGGCTTTATATTTTGGAACAGACAAGCACAACATGAACAACATTCCAAGGAATCAAAGGAATCCGCTTAAAGCTATTCAAACTTACTATAATAATCCCCACAGAGAAGTAATTACTACTTTCAGGAACACAAGCCATCACATACTACTTTGACTCTTAATGAAAATCTTTAGAGGAACATGAATTTTTGCAAATTTTAGAGGGACAGCTCCTCCCCAAATGACTGGTCATTCCATGTTACTTCACTGTCTGCCTTCCAATCTTCCCTAGACAACAATCTCTCCTCTGTCACCCCATACAAGACCCTGGACAATATCTTGGCAGGAAATACAACAATCAAGTGCTTATCATCCTGAATGCAACCATGTATTATTCTGCTATACTTCTCTTTAATAGTTTACATCACAACATTCTAAGCTCTTTGGGGACATCTCTTCTTTTTTTTTTTCTTTAAAGGTACACAGTACTTAAACAGTAGAATCTGAATGTATAAGGAGCAAGCGGTGCCCAAGTGGTTTTCCTTGCAAGGGAAGGGCCCGGCTGCGGTTCTGCACGTTACCCTGCATGCTCCAGAATCTCCTGTGATCTGTTTGTTTCCTAAATGCGGGTGCGGTGGTTTTGCAAATTAACTGTCACAGGGTGTATATGAGGCTGCAACACGTTAAATTAAACAGATTGACTGGACTAAAAACTCTATCAACACCAGAACAAGGCATTAAGAGATAAAGAGAAAGAGGTTCTGCTTCCTCACTTCTGCTGCCCAGTGTCACAACAGACCCGGCAATAAGGAAAAAATCCATAATGTGTGAAATCTGCCTTATGAATGGAGCATGCCTATAAAATCTAAATCTGACAGCAGAAAACATAGAACGACAGAATGGTTTGGGCTGGCAGGGACCTTAAAGACCATCAAGTTCCAAACCCCTGCCACAGGCAGGAACACCTCTCACTAGACCAGGCTGCTCAAGGCCCCATCCCAGCTGGCTTTGAACACCTCCAGGGAGGGGCAGCCACCACCTCCCTGGGCAACCCATGCCAGGGCCTCACCATACTCATAGTAAAGAATTTCCTTCTAATAGCCAATCTAAATCTACCCCCTTCCAATGTAAAACCATTCCACCCTGTCCTATCACTCCATGTCCTTCTATAAAGTCCCTCCCCAGCTGTCCTGTAGGCCCCTTCAGGTACTGGAAGGCCTCTATAAGATCTCCCCAGAGACTTCCCTTCTCCAGACTGAACAACCTCAACTCTCTCAGCCTGTCTTCATAGGAGAGGTGCTCCAGCCCTCTAATCATCTCTGTGGCCCTCCTCTGGACCCGTTCCAATAGTTCTATGTCCTCCTCATGTTGGGGACTCCACAAGTGGACACAGTACTCCTGGTGGGGTCTCATGTGAGCAGAGTAGAGGGGAAGAATCACCTCCCTTGACCTGCTAACCACGCTCCTTCTGATGCAGCCCAGGATATGGTTGGCCTTCTGGGCTGTGAGTGCCTATTGTTTGCTCATGTCAAGCTTCTCATCCACCAGCACCCCTAAGACCTTCTCTGCAGGGCTGCTCTCTAGCACATCCTCTCCCAGCATGCACTTATGACTAGGATCGCCCAGACCCAGGTGCAGAATCCTGCACTTGGCCTTCTTGGCCCTCATGATCTTCACATGGGCCTACTCCAGCTTGTCCAGGTCCCTTTGGATGATATCCTATCCTTTCAGAATGTCAACTGCACCACATAGCTTGGTGTCATCTGCAAACTTGCTGAGGGTGCACTCAACCTCATCACCACTGATGAACATATTAAATAATATTGGTCCCAGTACAGACCCCTGAGGGACACCACTTGTCGCAGAATTTGGGTTTTTACTTCATACATTAATTTATTAACAAAACCAAACGTGCTCTGCTGTGTCTTGTGTATAGAGGACATTAAAACAGTGTCAGCACAAAGACAGAATACATTCAAACAACCTGCAGCAGCTACTCTGTGGTGACGGTGCTACTTGATCCTTGACACCCAAACTAAGACAATCACCCACATGTTAACTGTTGTCACACTGGCTGAGAAGCAGAAGTGATGCTGGCATAGTTGTGGACAGAGTGGTTTAAAAATCTACTAAGTCTCCACAAAGCCCATTTCAACCAAGTACAAAATTAACAACAAAATAAAGCTACCTGAGACAAAGGATCTACCAGGTGTGCCAGGCCTCCTTAACTTCTCAGTAAGAAAGGTTTTGCTTTTTTCTAAACTTGTCTTTTCCCTACTGTATTTCTTGCAAATAGATTTAGCTAGAAGCATCAATTGAAGTTTGACAGACTTATAAGAAAATGGAAGCAAGATATTACTGAAAGTTCTTGGCAATTATAAAATTAGGAGATGCCACAATCTGCACAACAGATATTGCATTATCTGCAATATTAACAACATTTTAAACTAAATCTTGGCCTTCTGCTAATTCCTAGCATTTCTGTGAAAGACAGTGGCATGTTGTGAATCCCAGCATCCTTTGTGGCCACAGGGGTGATCAGTAAGTTTAGCATTTTGATGACAACATCAAACATACCACAAGTGCACTGCAGAGTGATCAGCCTTTGGCAAGAGATCTTGAAAACACTGAATTTATTCTGCATGAGTCTATCACCTGTACAGCATGTGCAACACGTTAAAGCTTTCTGACAGCAATGGATTAACTCTATATATTAAATATATATTATTATGTAAGATATATAACGTACTTGAAATGCGCAAGCATGGCTACGTGTCCTTTAGATCAAAGTCAATTCACATCTGGCCATGTGAGAAAAGCTTCAACTCTAACCATGAAAGACCAACGTGCAAATAAAGTGAAGTTATGCTGAGAAGCAATAGTTTCTTCAGTGCAATTGTTTTTAATAAAGGAGTGGCATAAGAAACATATAGATCCATTTTAACACCAATCAAAGATCATAATGAGATTAATGGAGGAAACTATCTCTTCACTAAAGCTCTCTGCAGGAGGATTACATGGAACTGGGAACTCAGTCACCATATAACAAAAATTAATTCAGAGCTACTGTCGTCTTTCAGGACAAATGAGCAAATACAAAAGAGAAACTTTAAAAAAAGGTGTAAAAAGACCCCAGGGCATTATTTTAAAAATATGTTTGTAATGGAAGGAAACTCACTGCCATAATGCAGTTTTCTGAAGGGGACAGGATGAGAAACACCTTTGGTCATTAGAAACAATTCAGCTCAATCATCTAATAGAACTTATATGACTTCCTGTCTTGAACCAAACTTGCCTACACAGTAAGATGAATGTTTTTCAACCTGCAAAAGGAAACTAGCACAGATCTCTGCTCAGGTATTCTAACGTGCAAGTTCAGAATGCACCATGCTGGAAGAGCTGCGTTGGAATGAGTCCAACTGCCCAAACACTTCAGCACTGACCAAAAGTTAAAACAAGTTATTAAGGGTATTGTCCAAATGCCTCTTAAACACTGACAGGGTATGGAGCATCAATCACCTCTCTAGGAAGCCTGTTCCAGGGTTTGAGCACCATCTTGGTAAAGAAATGTTTCCTCACATCAAGTCCCACCTTCTCCTGAGCTTTGGGCCATTCCCATTCACCCTGGCACTGGATCCCAGGAGAAAAGATCAGCACCTCCCTCTCCAATTCCTCTCCTGAGGAAGTTGGAGAGAGCAGTGAGAAAAAAAGCTAGACACCAATAATTTAATTTAATTGGTGTAAAATGAAAGTAAAATGAAAAATAACACAAAGGAACCTTTTGTGCAACCAGACACTCTGAACAGAACAGTAACACCTGTAGCGTATTGCCAAGCTGGGCTGTATGAAAGAAACACACATGAAAATCACAACAGGGAATATCTTTCTGAACCAAGAGGGATGCTCACTGAACTTCTCATCTTACTGAAACGAGGCTTGAAAATACCTACAATAGTGTAATTGATTACTGAAAAGGCATCTTTTTATCCTTTTAACTAGCTCTTTGCTGTATCACGTTGATTATGTTTGTTTAAATATTTATTACACAGCAGTTTTGGCATACCTGAAGGCATTGCTTCTAATCACTACTGATGGAATGAAATTGTATCTTTTTCTTTCAGGATCCTTAGAAAAGATTACATGAGGCCATGAAAAACCAATTCATTACGCTATCCCATACAACTCTAAGAAATGACAGGCTGGTACCCAAATATTTATCTTGGCCTACGCGTTCTGTGCATTAGCAAAGTCAGCAGGAAAAACTTAAAACATTCGTAAGACAGAAAAGACAATAGAGAAAGAATTTTAATAAACTTAGTACCAGCAACAAAAAGCCAGCTCTTTAGCTACAGCCAAAAAGCACAGAAGAACAAAGAGAAGTTGTTTATCGAAGTGTTTCAAATACAGCAGCCCAAGCTCCTTGGAATGCAACTTCAGATTATACTCCAGGAACATTATTAGAATAAAGCCTACTTCTCCTAGCATTCAGTAAAAAAGGCTGACAGAAGAGGTTTATCTTACAAAAACACTGTCATCATTCTCTTCCTTCCCCCCAAAATTAAAAAAAAAACAACCAAAACCCCACAACAAAACAAAACAAACAACATAAGGAAACACTATGCATAGCAAAGCTGGGTATGAACCACGATTATCTGTGCTATGGAAAATTCTGCTCTCCCAAAAATTTCCATTGGAAAGGATTTGAATAATGGTATGAAGTTTGGGTTTGGTTTTGGGTTTTTTTAAGGGTAAAGACCGTTTGTTAGAAAAGTTTTTCACGTACAGTCTTCCTCTCCTATACATGTTATAATCTATGCATCAGAAAATTTTGACTTTTTAAGTCAGAAAAATACAGGGCAAAAGCATTTTTGAGAAGAAGATTCAAATATGAAATCATACAGTGTTACATGGGACACAGTTTTTACTCTACAAAGCTTTGTTATTGAATTCAACACATACCTGTCAAAAAAGAAAAAAAGAAAAAAATCAGCTTCTTAAGAAATTGTCTTCGCTAGAAAAGCATTCCAGTTTAAAACAGTTGTACTGGGCATGGCATTCATACTCTTACAAGGTCATTCTTGCTTCTGAGAGCAAGCAGAAGCCAATATATGCTGTATCATCAGCATACCATTTGGAATCAGATATTAAGAACGGGGTTTCTTCCTTCTGAGGCTTTTGTGGGGTAATGCATAGTGTGTCTTTAGTACAGGAGAACTCAAGAAACAGTCAACCAGTACCAAAGTTTCATGTTTTTCCACTACATCCACCTCACAAGAAAATTTTGTTTGGCCTTTGCAACCGCTTTTGGAGGAGTTTAAAGCATTTTATCATTCACTTTCTCATTCTCAAGCTTTTTTGTGTGTGGCTAAAGCAGCAAAAAAGGAGTAGGATTACGGTCTGCATTTACAGGTAAAATCTGCCTTTATCTTTGCTTGCTTTTGGCTCTAAGGGACATCATGCAAAAGAAGTGCCTTGAGCTTCACTTTCTAATTTTATAGGCAAGTTTTTGTTATGCTGCCCCGGGCAACGACTGGTAAATAACCCCAAAATTTTTGCTTTTCTAAAGCTATTTCTTCTGTACAGAAAGTAACATTTGATAAAGTTCAGCTAACAGCTTTTGGAGAAGAAGCATCATCTCTGTATGGAAATAATAAAATTTTCAAAAGGAAAGAAAATTTTAACAATTTAATAAAATTTTTAAATGGCGAAATATTTCACGTGGCAAGAAAGTGCTATGTTTAAGTGTAACCCTTTTCCAGGGTAAACCATTCCCTTTAGAAAAAAAAAAAAAAATCACCCCACTCACAAATATTATGTTTGGTTTCAGGGCTGATAGATAATTTGAAAGCCATGGGGTACTCTAAAAACCAAACAAAACACTCCAGTAAATATTTCATTCAATTAAAAATGAAACAAGTGCTCTTATTCTGAGAAGAATCAAGCACACATATTTAAGTTCTATGCAAAGCAGATTTTCCAACTTTTCCAAGTGACCACTGAATTATAGAGCACCCAAAAAACATCAACAAAGCAATACTTCCATGTGACTCATCCATCTAGTTCAACTAATTGATTATTTGTCCACCATTCACATGATATAGTTTAGTTTTTCTTGGCTTGTTTTACAATATACATATGAGTTTTTCTTTCCCTCACAACAGACAGCCCAATCTACCCTTACAACAGAGCCATAGTCTTTGATGATGTGTTTGAATCATACAGCACAGAATCAGTTTCAGGGAGTTTCCAAGCATTTTCAAGTATAACTCCAAGAGAAATTAATCGACAGCCATAAAATCAACATGAAATACCAGTCTGCACATTGTCAAGATTTGAGTTTATATCAACAATGGAAACTTAGTTCTCATATCAATGGGTATTGCCTGTGTGTGGTTTTTTGGTTGGGTTTAGTGGTTTTGTTGTTTGGGGGGTTTTTTGTTTGTTTGTTTGTTTTAATTGAATTGTTTATTATCCTAGTTCTGTCTGGGCCAGAGTCAACCTCCGCAAGCAGCCAGCACAGGTGAGCTGGGTTAGCCCAGGCTGTTCCCCACACCACCTGACATCACTCCCTCATAAGAGGGGCTGACCAGAAATAAGTCATTTGGCGCTGCTCTTGGACAACAACAGTCCTCTTTTTGGTGCTGAACTCGGGGCTTGAACTCATGACCCCAGCATTGAGTCCCATGCTCTGCCGCTACCCCAGCCCTTCAAGCCCCCCAGCCTTTCAAGCCCAGAGTTGGGCACTGAAAAGACAGAGCCTCCGCAGGTCGGTAAGGTACTCTTGCATTATCATTGGGTATAAGTGAGATCTGCTACGGGCTGTTATTGTTCCACTTTGATGGTGATTTTGTCTGTGAACTGTCCTTATCCGAACCCACAGAGGCTCTGTCTGTTTCTCCTCCGGGAGTGAGCCAGGTGTGGTGTTCAGCCACTGGTTGGGGCTGAACCAACAGGTTTCTCCACAAAGTGTAACAAAGTCTCTTCATCACATGGCTAATATGGAAAAAGGGTTAGTTTTCTTTTGGGATTGCTGTAGAGATTCCTGAATAAAATCTAGGACAAATCAGCATGAGAAAATGCTTTACTTCTTATAATACTGCTAGGCTACAGAAGAAAAGCATCAGTGTGGGTATAACAGATACATATACTTATGTGATGGACCATTGACACTAAGAGGGCAAAAATATTAGTGAGCAAGGAATCAAGATTAGTTAAGCAAGCTGTCCTGGGACATGCGTAGGACTATTAACAAGGGCTGCATCGAAACCACTAAAATAGTTTATTTGCTCCCGGGTCCGTGTCCAGGCTCTGAGTACGTGTTTAACTTGCATCATGGTGAGACCTGCATATAAAACAACTGCCCACTCCATAGTTTTAGTTTCACCCCTAGAAGGACCCTGAGTACACAGCCCAGGTCTCCACCTGAGGGACTGGGAGCCCAGTCCCTCGCAGCGTGCTCAAAGACCAAATCCACTACTGATAAGAAACAGCCTAAGCATCCTAATTTTGTACCACTTCTGCCATTCAATGGGGAACTAAAACCGCTGCCAATACTTAGTATTTGTCCTTTCATGCATGGCAGCTGTTCTGAAAACATACAGAGGGATGACTGGTAGTGGTGCAGGAAATAAAAATAACTTAGCAATTAATACAGCTGAATGTCTTGACAGCCTCATCAGAACTACTAAAACAGAGATCTTCATAAAGCTTGCACTGATCTGAAAAGCTCTGGAAACCAATCACATTATAGAAAATCAATCCTTATCATTATGCATCAACATCTGTTTACAGTAGTACTTGCCGAGAAATAAATGTTGCACACTAATCTCCCTTAAATTCTCAACGCTTCAAAATCTATGAGAGTAGGGATAATTGCTAGAGACGACTAATGGAAATCCAGACTCCAAATCTTCATTTGGATAGCTCCTCCTGCTTTGCAATGCTGCATTTTGTCCAAGATTTCCTGAACAGAAGTGTTACTCAGAATTCCGCACCACGCACGCCAGTGAACGATCACACAAATAATGGAATAAAAATAAATTATATTTTGCCACTGCAATTACTCCATCCAGAAGCAATTGTTCCACATAGCTTGAGGACACAAGAACAATGTTTCCCAACAGGACTTGACTTTAATTTGAGCTCCCTGGTTGCTACCATAAAATAGGCCAATACTGTAGTAATTACATAGTGTATGTTATAATAGCGGTACATTCCCTGCCATCTGCAACAGGCACGCGATACTGAAGAAATGCGATTTGGTGCTGGTAGATGCAGAAGATTTTAATTCAAAACAAAATGAAATAACAGGTAATTCCATAAAACCATTTATATCCTTAACTTACTTTGCTGAACCAGCAAAAATTGCTGGCAATATAAAGTACTACCTTTGCCCAGAAAGTCTCTCACAATATGCAGGGTTTACAAATCGCCACGTAGCGTATCTTTTTATGGTCACTAACATGCCATTGAAACAACACCACCACAAAAAAGTCCATTTAAAGTCTTACAGTTCATCCAAAGCCATCCCAGGATACCCCACGGCATTCAAAGCTCAAGCTTGCTTAACTTTTCTGTCTCCTTGGAACACTGTTCACCAATGGCAGCGACCCCAGCCTTCCACTTCATATACTAAGCAAAAACGCATTGTTATACATAAAGTATCTGTTTGAAGGAAAGAAAGAGCCCTCTCATAACTGCACATGCAATTCCCTAAAATGTAACACTGAACACGATATAGCACATTTTGAAAAATAACCAAACCCATACTACTGAAGTGATGACACAAAGAAAGTGCTGTACTATCAGCTGTAGAAAATCACTTTGCATAAACATCCTCACAGTAGACATTTGTTCTCTACTCAAAGACCACTTTACTGGGTTTTGCAATACTTTTACTAGCTGCTTATAGAAATCTGCTATATAATGTGATTTGACAAGGCTGTCCATGTAAAAGAGTGATACAACTACTTACTAAAAGTTGAAATTTACAGAAAAAACACTAAAGTTAAAAAAAGAGCAAAAAACCTCAACAGTCTACTCTTAATTTCAGATAGATTATTTTCTTAAAGAAATTTTTCAAACTATTAAAGTTGACGCCAGTCCTAACTTCAAAACTACTACGGATGTCAGGCAGGAGGCATAAACCCTTACAAAGTATGTAAATAAACTCAGTTTCAGTACAGTTTAACACTTACTTCAATGCATTATGAAAACATGCAGCAAGTGCTAGAAACCTACTGCACCCTTACTTTTTGTGCACGTTATACTGAATTTAAAGTATTGCAATGAATAATTAAAAAAACTCATTCCTGAGGTTGGCAGAGTACAACATAAAGGCTGATATCTGTTCAAGTCATGATGATTTTCAGCCATCTCTTTTTAATCAGCTGATTTAAGTCAATCTTATGCTTATACAAATAATCTAAGCACATATGTAGATTTTTACAGGTTTCTCATCTGCTGTCATCTAGTTACCACCTGCAGCAGAGTATTAGCCTTTGTTTTTACAAGAGTGAAATTTAGAGCAGAAAGACGAAGCTTTGGACTCAAAAATGCAGTGAAATAAATACCTTCTTACCCACACAAAGCATGCAAAACTCTCAAAATCCAGCTGATTAATGGAGTCACAGAGCTAAATTTTGACTCAAAAGCCCAGGAGTTTAAAAAAAATTCTTCAGAAGTCATGTTGGAGACAAACATCGAGAAAGGCGATGACTGTCAGGCACCACCGTACAGGTTCCGACACACGGACACCGCTATTACCGCACACCCTATCATTAATGGCCCAAGGCTGCTCACTGACTACTGGAAACGCCCTGAGGCCAAGTAACACAGCATGTACCACAGCTGGAAACACGCCCCACGTAGAGGCATCCTACCCTGCGGCTACGGTGCAGAAGTGGCTGAAGTAAAATTGGGGAGTATCTGATCATGCCACTAAAGCCAGTTTTGGCAACATACAGCTGCTAGAAAGACTGCTCCTATATATCAGCTGCAGCCTTGCCAAAGCACGATCCCCTGAATAAAACATTTCACAGAGCTTGATCTGTGCTGAGATTTAAGGACCTGTAATAAAATGTCTTCAAATACAGCTCTCCTAAACAATTTTCAGCATGTCCCACAAATGAAACTTCCCACCTTTGGGGCTCATTCAAGCTGTGTGCTGTAAGAATATGCACACACAAATGACAGCAGTCTCCTTTTCCTTACATGACTTGATCCCACACCTATGCAAAACCATCGCACGCTTCTTCTAAGACACTTCAGTTCTCCTGTGAACAATTCCAAAGTGGAAGTATGTTTCATCCTGCATCTGGACTGTTCCATATTCTTCACTGGAGCTTCAGCAATACAGCTTTGGACAGAAGTGACTGGGAACTTCGCTAATGACTTTGAATCGCTTAGGTCTTTCATGGGATTGATGAAGTTCCTGCAGCCCAGCTGCAGCACGCTGGCAGCAATAAATTCTTCATACCCTGCAAACTAAGTATCTCACTATTTCACACCAAGGACGCGAAAGCTGGAGGCAAAGCTTGTCGTTTTACAACTCAGTGCTTGCTTCCTTCCTTGCATCCTCTAACAAAGGTAGTAGTGTGAGGCCAAACAAGAATAGAACTCCCTGGAGATGCCTGCTGTGAGACATGCCACAGCATTTCTTCAAGAAATTTCAAAACAATAGCTTACGGGCAAGTTTTTCCATTAGGAATCAAGTTATTTTGAAAGAGTCAATATTTATAATAAAGGCCAATGTACAACAGATTAAATGAATTACTGAATTTTCAATCCAAATGTACAAGAGTTGACGTTCAAAATACTTGCCAAGATTTCACACTTACCATCTGCAAAGACAACAAAACTCAAGATTTTTCTTTCTTGTCATATCAAGCAAAGACATCTTGATGTTAATGATAATGTTGACTTTAGGGTATATAAATACAACTATAATAGGACAGACAGGTCTGATTTTTTTTTTCCTTTCCAGACATACAATAAATCTACACAAAATTTAAATAGCTAACCTAAGAAAGACCGTAATCCTGACTGTACTACCTCTATCTTCTCTTCATCATATTCCCTTCCTGAATTGCTCAAAGTTTCTTTGGAACATTTCAACAGCTATATAGCACTATCAGAATACTACTATTCTTACGCTACTCATAATATAAAACCATTTTGGAGTTATACCTGGATGAAATGTAAAGAATGCAGCATTCCTTTTCTACCTACGTGTCTCAGTATCACCAGGCAATTACTTGTGTCTGGTAATTACTGCGTAACAACCACCATAACCATCAAATGTCAGCTTTGCTCCTGCACAGTGACTACTTACCAGTTTCAAAAATCCCCTGCCTTGTGCTACTGAAAACGTGTAGCTTTTGGAAACATGATTCCTGATCTGCTCCTCCACCAAAACAACATCTGCGCTCGCACACCTTCTATTTCAGTTACCAAGCATTTCATGATATGCTCACAGGTTTTAGAAACTTGTCCTACTACACATCTGGGATGTGACAGGGTTCCTGCGTATTGTCACAGCCAATCCAATTCAGCTCAGCAGCATTAGTCCTACAAGCTCAACTTTGCGGTAGTCACACATAAGCTGTGTGGAAGGAAAGGGAGGAGCTTGGTTCTGAACAGAAGCAGAAGAAAGAGACAATCTTAAGTGAGAGAGGATTTCTGTGTGGGTGATGTAGAACTAAGAATTTTCGAACATGGGCTTTGATTAGGGAACGACTCTTCCTTGCATACCACTGACAGGAAGAGCCTGAAAGTTCATCACTGACCTGAAACAGGTTCATTATGGATACCTAAATAAGGATGGATTTAAAAATACATTAAGTGGGAGGTCTTCAATAATTCAACTAAAACAGCTGCAACACTCAGAGCCGTAAGTGACACCCAATGCATGTGCTGTTTGCGCATGCATAGAGGATGTGACATCACATGTTCTGTTTATTACTCCTGATTCAGAGTATTTGGAGCAAAGATAGAAGGAGATGTTATACCTGAATTACCACAGAATTATTTTTTTATATACCTTTAATTTTCAACATGGCTCACAAACACCAAGAACATGTGTGCCCTTACAAAGGCTGCATCAGAAACAAATACTGGCATTACTTGGAAACCTCTTATTTTTGAAACATGGGTAAAATTTAGATATAAAGAACAGATACTAAAGTACAATAAAAAGCTATTACAGCTACCAGATATGCAATAGATTTAGGCAGATCCTGGAACAGAGCACTGTACTGCAGGAAAAAGTTTTGATGTCTGGTTGGATCCCTGTGACATGACCAAAATTCTATTGAATTGAAAAGCTGGTAACTTTTGTATGGCTCACAGAACACCCCTGAACTCCTCCTGAACTCCTCCACAAATAGCAATGTATCCTTAAGCACAGTTCTAAGAATCCCAGGGAGGTTTAGGAAATTAGTTGTTGAGTGAAAAAGGTTACTGTCTTCCCCTTTAAATGACCAAATATTACAGTTTCCCCATCATCATGACGAAATGCTCATAGAGAACTTCATTTAAGTAAGCCTGGAGTCAAAATTAAATACTTCCTATGGTGGGACTACATTTTGGAAATAGCAGAGTACAACAGAAGGTATGTATGACTTTCTACCACAAAGGCACCACCAGACACAGGTACAACTATTAAGAACATAAATTACCACATATCCTGGTTTCAGGTGGGGAAGAGTTAATTTTCTTTCTAGTACCCAGCATAGTGCTATGTTTGGGAGTTGGGATGAGAGCGGTGCTGGTGACACACTAATGTTTACGTTGCTGCCAAGAAGTCAAGGGTTTTTCAGCTTCTCAAACTGACGTGCCAATGAGGAGGCTGGGGAGCACAAGAAGCTGGGAAGGAACACAGCCAGGATCCCAACTGACCAAAGGGAATATTCCTTCATACTGTAAAACGTCACGCTCAGTATGTAAACCAGGGGCAAAGCTGGCTGGAAAGGGAGCAGGGGGCTGCTTGGGAACTGGTTGGGCATCAGTCAGCAGGTGGACAGCAACTGCATTGTGCATCACTTGTTCTGTATATTCTTTTATCATAATCATCATTATTATTAATGTTGTTATTTTTATTATTAATAATTTTTACATTCCTTTTCTGTGTTATTAAACTCTCTTCATCTCAACCCACACATTTACTCTTTTACTTTGACCGATTCTCTCCCTCAGCTCACCGAGAGGAAGAAGTGAGTGAACATCAGTGTTTGGTTACCTGCTGGGTTAAACCACAACACTTCAACAGAGCCATTTTGTATCATGATCACCACATGGGAAAATAAGACCTGGTACACTTCAGAGACTGACTTTTATTGGCAGGAAAAAACTCCTTACCTTGAAAAGACTGCTTGGCTCTGCTCACTAGTTCTTCAATTGGGTAACTTGCTAGATCTCCTCTGGCATGCTTAGTTTTGCAGTAGGTACATGCGTTGAGACACCTGTTTAGAAAATAAAAAAATATTCAGTTTCTAGCCAAGAAAGCTTTGATATGCACGGCTAGATTTATTAAGTACATCTGGAAAAAATGAGCTTTTATATCTATGACCAGAAAACAGTAGTATTCTCTTTTAAAATCAACAAAATCAGAAAACTGGTTTGAAAAGCGCTTTATCCTCCTATCTTCTTGAAGTGTCTTTCACATCTGTATGAAAGGTTGATAAAATCATCAGTGGAAACCACACACAAAATCCAAGAGTGTGAATTCACGTATTTTTAGAAAGCTATAGCAGGATTAATAATTGTTCATTATGAAAGGTGAATCTCCTGGCTTCCATTCCTGCTGTTACATAAAAAAATCCAATCTGAACAAGGAAATAAAGGAAAAGAGTCTGGAAAGATTTTAAACACAGAATATATTCTTGAAAACACATCCGAGTTAATTTTTCCTTCACTCATTTGGCTTGTGTAAGCAAAGCAAATAATGAAGACAGCATCACAGGCTAGAAAGACAGCTTGGTACAAAAGACTGGGGAGCTAATGAAAAACTCCCATAAAAATGTGAAGGAACAATGTGAATGCTTTCAATTTTCCTGACAATGTAGTAAAGGCAGACTAATTCAAATAAAAGGATGGAAAGATCAAAATGAACAAACAAAACCTAATATTAGTTGCATGTTCTTCTTAGATTAGTCTTTAGATCCTGGTAGCGCCAAGGATTTAATAAGCAGAATGTTACATGGACTTTGTTGCACTTCTTTTTCCCCCTCTGCCCCCTTTTAAAAGGCAGTATCACCCTACAGCTTTTTTAGATTAAAGCACTGAAACCTCTAGAACCCCACAAAACCGAAAACCCACCCAGCTATAAATATTACTCTTGTTCACAGTTACCAGAACATCTTAAATTCTGTCGATTTTTAGAACCAAAAAGCCACAGCTTCAATACCATAAAGCACTGGGTGCCAGAACAGGCTAACGCTTGAGTTACAGGAGTACTGCTGGAGAACATTCAAAGCAATCATGAAAAGGCAAAGATAGCACCAGGTGGCTTCAGAAGAAGTTACCAGCTACCAGACTGTGTCTACTACTTGCACTCTATCATGATGACTTAGCAGCTCTGTGACCAGGTAATTACTGCTTTGCAAACTTTCACCATGCAAGACCTAAAGCTTATTTAAAAGTAACATCTAGAAAGTACAAGCAGATAATGCTTATACTTTCCTCCATGCAACCTGTTCAGCAAAAGAAAATGTTTCCTTCTAGGTCACTGGCCATCCAAAGTATTCCACAAAGGGCTTTCCCTCACAGCCCAGGGAATATTCATTTCTCCCCCTGCTTCCATTACTCCTTCAAACTCCAATTTTTCCAGGGTTACAGTGCATGTCTCTCTTCCCTGCCCCCTTTTTGTTTTGTTTCTTTGTTCATTTCTTTTCTTTTGTTTGTTTTTAAAGCACAACTCACCATCCAACCCAACTCCCAGTTTCTAAGCAGGTTCCCATCCAGTCAGCTCACTGTCACACACCTTTCCCCTCTGCATCATTCCTTAAGCCAGGCCAGCTTCCTTCCACACAGCTACACAAAACCAGCAGTGGACCAGTGATGTGTATGGTCACGTCCTAAAGTGCAACACTAAACCTGGCTATGGTAGCCCGCCGTGGCATGGCGGCGGGGGCTAACAAGCCAGGCTCTCTCCCACTCAGTGGGACAGACCCATACATGGCTCTGCTCCCCAGAAAATGCTGGGATGGCAAAGCACTGCAGGCAAACTCCTGTACCTTCACAAGGGCACCTCACAGGTGACCTGGCTGAAGCCTGTGTTAGGTGCCTGTAAGAAAGGTGGGGAAGAACTATTCACGAGGGCGTGTAGCAATAGGATGAGGGGTAATAGTTTTAAACTAGAGCAGGGAAGATTTAGGTTGGATATTAGGAAAAAATTCTTCACTATGAGGGTGGTAGATCACTGGAACAGGTTGCCCAGAGAGGCAGTAGAGATCCCATCCCTGGAGACATTCAAGGTCAGGCTTGATGGGGCTCTGAGCAACCTGCTCAGAGGGTTGGACTAGGTGACCTTTAAAGGCCCCTTCCAGCCTAACGCATTCTATGATTCTGTAGCTCTCGGCCAGCTCGTAAGATCACTCGTGCAAGTGATCTTGTGGGTTACTGCACTTCAACAGCTGAAGAACCCAGCAGAAGCCCTGAAAATCAGCACTCATCACAGCTCTTCCAGTGGTGCACATGGAAATGCTCCAGCAGTTACACAGCCAGGTTTATAGTTATGCCACAAGTAGAAAAAGTAAAGAAAAAGAATTACTTGTCACACACAGGTTGGGTGTTTGTTTGTTTGTTTGTTTTTTGTGGAGGGGTGAGTTTTGTTCTTTGGGGTCTTTTTTATTTCTGATATTTTTTTTTTTTTTTCAATTTTGCTTTCATTCCAAGGAAACATAAAATCCATTTCATAGCAGACGTGTGCTCTTTCAACACCAACACACAAAGGTGTGGTTTACATTGATAATAGCTGTAGTAATCTTTGCTCTCTCCAGGTCACCAAGAGATTTAACTTGCAATTCCTGCCCCAGGACCCCCAGGTTATTTTAACACCAGCCCTTTAACTCACAAAAGAGATTTTTGTCAGCCATCAAAAAAAAAAAGACAGACAAAACTTTTAAATCCCATTTGTGCCATATTTATTAATTCCATCTTGGGGAAAAAATGTTTCAGGCTACATCTGACCAATAAAAGGATGCAGATTTCAAATACTTGTAAAAATGCTGAACTAACCACTTCATAAAAATTTCAAATTTATCTATTCTTGAAAATATAAATTTAAACAAAACCCTAAGTATAGTAAAGTATCTGTGATGGCTTTTTCCACTAGTAAGCCAGCCTCTGCTCCAGGTTCCCAGCAAAACAAATTATTCATATGTCCATGATGCCACATAATCAGACCACAGACACTCAAGTGGAAAAACGCTGTTGGGAACTCTGAGAATTAGAGCATTGCCTCTCACTAAGGGGCATGGGCCTGCAAGTGGATTGTCTAAAACCAGCCCAGTGGGTAAAGTGCTCATAGAAACGTAGGTTTGGGTTGGAAGGGACCTCACAGACCATCTAGTTCCAAACCCCTACCATGGGCAGGGACACCCTCCACTATACCAGATTGCCCAAAGCCCCACCCAACCTGTCCTTGGACACTGCCAGGGAGGGGCAGCCACAGCTTCTCTGGGCAGCCTGTGCCAAGGCCTCAACACCCACACAGGGAAGAAGTTCTTCCTAATATCTAACCTAAACCTACTCTACTTTAGCTTAAAGCCATTCCCCCTTGTCCTGCCACTCCATGCCCTTGTAACAAGTCCCTCTCCAGCTTTCCTGTAGGCCCTTTTCCGGTACTGGGAAGTTCCTAGAAGGTTTCTGCAGAGCCTTCTCTTCTCCAGGCTGAACAAACCCAAATTTCCAGAAATTATTTTTTTCTTTAAAAACACCCTTTATCACAGACAAAGCTCAAATACATGTGACTAAAAAGCCAACTTTTGCTAGTATTGCAAAAGATTTTTTTGCTTTGTGTTAAACTGGCAGCCTTCTTGGAGCATTTAGGTTGCATTAATACAGGTCAAAGCACTTTCACACAAAGAAATTACAGACATTTACAGAAGCAATTATTAAGGGTCATTGTGTTTGTAATTATCAGCATGCTTTGGATACATTCTGTAGCGAGTCCAAAACAAAACCACCAACTCCTTGTTTTCCAACATACTGAACTGATTAAGGTACTTTGAATTATTAACCTTTTGCTTTGAATTATTAACCTTTAAATCATCTATGTGCCCAAAACACAGAACTATTTCACAGCGAGGTAAAATACTATCCACGGACAAATTACTGCCATGTGTCTAATTAAAAACTTTCTGAACACGTTTCCAAACTGAACGTCATCAACAATTTTGTTGTAGACATAGGAAACAGTCATCTTCACATTGTTTAGCTAGCATGTGCTCTTGTAGTGCATTAGATTAAGCAGACTCCTCATTTTCAAAACAGCAATATTCCCCATAAAACACACACATAACATGAAAGGCTACCCCTTACATGTGGAACTAATTATGAGTAAAAACACTTATGCCACAGCAGACAAATACCAACTTTCCTTCACTGGGACTAATCAGTGGATTTCAGCAGCAGATGAGAAGGACAGTACAGACATGAGGAGCAAAATCCTGGTTGCCCTTAATGGGACTCATGCCACCAAGTTTAATGAAGATAGGATTCCACCCTCAGATATGGAAAGCATAACACATCTTTCATCCAAGGATCAGAAACCAGCTCAATGGCAAACTGCAGTGTGCCATCAGCGTGCTAGTCACTCCTGCTTGATGTGATTGACCAAGACCAGGCATCTGTGAGCAAGATGGGAGAGCTGAATAGCTGCAACAGTGTCATATGGCAGAAGATCCCTGCTGCTCTGCAGGTGGATAATTTTGCAGAAAGGGAGGGTGCACTACTGGCCCCTTAATTTCCTGAATAAGCCTGTAAATTCTTGCTTGGTATCAACCTAATGAGAAGGTATAAATAAGCAAACATACAAGCCAACCAAAAAGCTAAACCAAAACCCAGTCACCAGGTGGTATTCTCCCAGACTAGAAATTTGCAGAAATAAAGTAAAATACCATTAACCACAATTCAGTCTAAACACTAATATCTGCCCTTCTGAGATCTGGCTAGTTATACAAATTCAAGATTTTACGAAGTGTCCCCTACTACAACATAAAAATACAATTCTGCCAGCAGTGCAGTGCCCCAACACCACTGGAACATCACAGCAGTACAAATATAGAGAGATTGCTCATCACAGTCACCCTCACCATCTCTCTGCACCTACCATTAGACTTCCTCAGAATGCCTCAGTAATTCCAGCACAAGAATATTTTGCATTAGCAAACTGTGGTTTTCCTGAATGGGGATCATGATTTGTTTGCTTCAAGATGTAGTTTACAGAAGCGACTAAGGCTTTTGTAAGATCCTTTCAGTGTTTCTATCAAATGTATTTTAAAAAAGCTCCCTTTGCAGGCTTGACTGAGCGAAACTACCACTGGAAAGACATGGGTCCAGCACATGAAACACGGATGGATACAAGTCACAACTTACTAAACAAGAGGTAGTAGAATTATGCAAATATTTTTCTCTTTAGGATACAAAGTTTTGTAAACCTAACCGCAATTATACTGTATTTATAGTTAAGTATCACCCTATAGATTTAAATAGCAAGAGTATTTCTTACTATTTTCCCTCTATAAATACTACTTTGTAATTCCCAATTTTCTAAATCCTGTCTAGCTGAACTGCATTGGATCAGGAGCAAAACAGTTTACAGAAGCAGCCCATGCCTGATACGCCTGACTTGTTTTCAGGAAACCCCTCTTTTGCTTGAGGTTTACACATTCTACAATAAAGCTTTTCAACCCACTAGGACAGGGAAGATGATTTCCTGCAAAAACTCTGGGCATGGGAGGTTGTTTTCACTTTTAAAAGATTCAGGATTTAAAATACTTCTGAAATGGTGGCAAGCTGCTTCTCATCAGGTCTAATTAGCCTTAGCAGCACACCCCATTATCACAGAAACACTGTTTTTAGCATGGCAGCTTGTTCAGACTGAGCTCGGACACCAGCCACAGTGGCTTTCATAGCCACAGTGGCTTACGTAGATGCTCTTGATTTTACAACATTGTCTAGATGATAAAATGAGGACTTGTCTGAAATTATCTTTGAAGGCCACTGTTTTACAAATTGCTCTGAACAATCAATGCAAATGTAAGAAGAAATAAGCCTCTCAAAGTCTTAGAAAAAAACAGGATGACCTTTCAAGAACCACTATACAGTGAATGGGACTACACATGTTCTTCCCAAGTAAGGTGCCACTCTGGGATGCCACTTTTTAATTCTGCAACCCACTCTGTGCTCAGTAAAATGGGAACAAAGTGTATTATAATTTTGTTCTTCCAAAAACCTCTGAAGCCAGTTTTTTATTTGGTAACCTCACTAGTTACTGATCTAAAGGAATTTTGAGAGAAGGCAGCTCAGTTAGCTTGATAAGTTATAAAATGATTTAATTTTGTACTTTAAATATTTGTATTTTGTGAAACTGAATTCCTACAGTCAAGTGCAGGTGATTCAAAGGTCACAGCTATGCAGGTATGTCATCATACAATCAAACTCGTTCCCTTTACGACCAATGATTTCACACCAGCAAAATAAAGTGCATTTTTTTAGTGTTTGTCTGAAGAACTTCTTGATTAACTATTCTGCCCACACAGTTCTGCAACTGATTGAATTAATTTAATCAGGCCTTCTAAACTGATATGACAAGGTAAAACAGCCCATTGCTACATTGCACAGACCTGTGCTCCCCCCCGCCTGACCCAAACTGGTGTGTTGCTACATGCTTACTGGAAACTACAATGACTTTTATTTATTTTTTTCTCTGCCTTTCAAACTAAAGCCCCATGACTCAGAGAGACATACATTATTTTAGAAGCATTTCCTAGTAGCTGCTCAGCTGTGCAGATCACAACGTTGGGGGCAGATTGTGACAGTCATTAACATGAAGAAAGCAACTCAGCTGGAATAGCACAGGTAGATAAATTAGGTTCTGTGACTGCACAGAGCAGAAAATGCCACAGCACTGGAACTACAAGTAATCGATTCCCTTCAACACTTCATAAAGAGCAACAGTATTTGGAATATGATGAGTCCTGGCCGCAGTCAAACAGCAGTAATGAAGGTGATGGAGACAAAGAGCTATGACAGAAAAACCTTAGCTAAAAATTAGAACCCTGCTCACAGCTAATCCCAGAGACACAGTGGCAGAATACCCCAAACGTCACTATTTCAGCACGCACAGGCAACTGGTACTCTCAGATCCTTCCTAATGAACAGCAGGGACTGGAAAATTACCTCTGAGGACAGCATTCTTGGAGGTTTGCTTTAATTTATAAAGTTTCAGAGAGCTTTAACTTGACAAATGCCTTAGTATTGAAAGCATCAAATAGCATAATTTTATTTTAAAAAAAAAAACCCCAAATCTCTATTGGGGGAAGATGACTTAACATCACTTAGAGTGAATGTGCTGCAAACCCTAATTGGGTTAGTAATGAACAATTTGGTAAAGTTTAAAAAATTCAGCTTTCAAAGTTTTCTAACAAAATACTAAGGATTAAATTAAAACTCTGATTCTACAGTGTGTGTGGGGGGCAACAAGCACATTTAAGGTTCCATTTCAGGAATGAAGCATCTCAGCAGATGTCCTCAAGTGAAAGGAGAAGGGTAAGGGGAGAAAAGTGTCTTTCTATAAGCAGTGCATTACATTTACCATGCATCTTCACATTAGCAGCTCCTGAATCACCCACACAGAAAACAGGGCTGAAAAGCAGACCACTGCCTGCAGTAAGAGCTATTGTTTTTACTTCCTGAATGGCTTTCGGGACAGACCCTTTTCCAGGGGTGAAATCTCACAGGAAACATTAGGCTGCAGTGGATTCCATAACATGCGGCAGGTACCACACAGGGATTCTTGGGATAAAAAGGTATTGTTTTTGTACTGGTCAAAACATCCTGGGGAGAATAAAAAAAAAATTTTTTAAAAGTTACACTTCAGCAGCTCTGAAACTACCAGGCTTAATTTAGAATTTATCTGACACGGCCATCAGACCAATTTCCAAAAAAAGTATTTGTAAAATGTCTGTGGGAAAGTGGATCTGAATTGTCTGGGCAATATAATGGAAATAAGTGCATAATAAAAACAGACTCACCATTTTTAATCTAAGACAGAATCCTTTCCCAATGATTGTGTCTAAACAAAGCTTCCTGCCCCAAAACATCCTACTGGTTGCAGCAGCAGCAGAAATGCTACAAGCTCCCATGTGGACAAGGATCTGAGCATTATCTGCAATTAACACCATGTCATTGCTCTTAAACATCACCTCTGCCTTGGAATAGATTGGTTAGTCTTGCTGAAAAAATAAAAAAGGTGTATGTGCAGCAGCAAAGCCAGACACACACGCCTGTACACAGCTATTCTGATAAGAATCCAGTGACTGATTTCTCATAAAAACAGAAATTTAAACCACAGGCCTCATGTTGGCCTTTAAAAGTCTCCAAGGGGATTTTTGGAAGCAAATTAATCCCCTCTACAGAGTTACAGAGCCGAGTCAGTCAGATTACACTCATGGACACAACTTCCTTACCGCTCACGTACTTTTTAAAGAAAATGTAAGTATACTGACGAATAATTAGGGGAGCTAATTTGAATAATTAGGCAAACTAACATTTAGAAATTATTCATGTTTGGTAATGATATTGTTGGAATATATTTCAATATATTTTGCAGAATTTAAAAGCTCAGAGGCAGTGCAGAAAATCGGGCCTTTCATTACTAAGCCAGCGATCCTCAACTTCTCCATCTGCTTTGCTTTTCTAAAATTCTCCCCTTCTAATGATGATTCCTCAGCAGCTCTCCTATTTCACTTCCCCCTGCACCCCCCTCCCATTTTCTTCACTTTTTCCAGTTGTCTTGCATTCAGTGACCGTTAGGCTTGTAACTCTCCGGCGGTGTCCTCATGTCCCAGTGACTGGAACAGTCTGACTTTCTTCCAAGCTAGCTGGCTGGTGTTTGTATGCTTTGATTTCCTCTTTAACCACTCAAGTCTGTGGTGAGTCTGAAACTTTTCCAGTTCAACTGCCGCCAGCTCTGACAGAAACCATAACTTGCTAGTTTTTTTCTTTCTACTTTTTTCCTTTTCCCCCTTTATTTTTGTTTTAAGCACAAAGACAACTAGTTTTTGCCTGGTCAGAGCTAAGTTGATAAAAATTCTCTTTTTTTTTTTTTCTTTTCTTTTTTGTCACCCCCATTGCAACTCGGATAGCTATAGTCAGTCATTTGAAAGAAAATCAGAAGGGCTGTGACTAAAGCACTTAATGCACAAATCAGCACATTAAAAACAGGCCACAGAGCCCCTTGGGGACTCGGGATCTAAACAGCCTTCTAGACATTACAGCCTGGAAAACACACAAGAGGCAACTCCAGTCATCAAAAGCAAGACTTAACAATAAAAACGAACGGACAGACAAAACACAAGTACCTCAGCAATTCAGTTGTTTACAGGCCTTAGTCAACATTTAAATGGAATTTTTCTTCATATTTCCACCGCCACATTTGGCTACAACATCATCTTTGCCACAGCTAACTTGAAATCCTCATTCTACTTTAACAAAGTTCTTAAAAAGACCCAAACTTTTGGAGGTTGGGGGTTTTGCACTGGCTGCACGTGGGTTGTTGAGCAGACCCAACAAGCCAACATACCCAAGAACATTACCATCTTGTTCAGAAAGCACCACCCAACAACTTCCCTGCAGAAACACTTTCACAAATAACTTTGATGACATCGCACTGCAAGATATTTGCTTGCTTTTATAAACACGGCTTAAAATGACATTTTCCTCCTGAGGCCAAGTTGTCTGAAACAAAGACATGACCTTCTACAAAGAAGCAACTGACCCTGTGGGAAGGCAGGGAGGCTGGGGATGACTACAGAATCATAGAATGCATTAGGTTGGAAGGGACCCTTAAAAGTCATCTAGCCCAACCCCCCTGCAGTAAGCAGGGGCATCTTCACTACATCAGGTCACTCAGAGCCCCATCAAGCCTGACCTTGAATATCTCCAGGGATGGGGCCTCCACTACCTCTATGGGCAACCTGGTCCAGTGATCTACCACCCTCACATTGAAGATTTTTTTCCTAATATCCAACTTAAATCTTCCCTTGTAGAGTTTAAAACCATTTCCCCTTGTCCTACTGCTAAATGCCCTCACGAACAGTTCTTCCCCAGTGTATACCTTTCACAGAATCACAGAATCGTAGGGGTTGGAAGGGACCTCGAGAGACCATTGGGTCCAACCCCCCTGCCAAAGCAGCTCCCTAGCACATGTTGCACAGATAGGCGTCCAGACGAGTCTTGAATATCTCCAGAGAAGGAGACTCCACCACCTCCCTGGGCAGCCTGTCCCAGGGCTCTGTCACCCTCACTGTGTAAAAGTTCTTCTGCATGTTGGTGCGGAACTTCCTGTGCTCCAATTTGCAGCCATTGTCCCTTGTCCTTTGATTTTAGACAGGCCTTTACCACAGTCTCCCATAGAATCCTTAAAGCCAAATTGCTGTGATACAGACTGGATGATTGGACAAGGAGGTAGGTTACAAACTGAGTGGACAGTTGGGTTGTGGTCAGCTATGCAAAGTCTGGTGGCTGGTTAGCATTGGTGTTCCTCAGGGGCTGATGCTAGGACCATTTATTTCATGAATTTACTGATGCAGATGTAGGAATGTAATGTATCTGCAGAAAATCCCAAGCTGAAGGTGGGGGAAGCAGTTCACAGGCTGGAGGGCAGGGGGATATCAACAACCTGGAGAAATGGGCAAACAGGAACTTAATGAGATTCACCAACAGCAAGTAAGAAGCCCCACATCTAGGACAGAGTAACCCCTGGCAAAAGTGTAGGTGGGGAGAGAATTGACTGGCTAGAAAGATGCCTTGTGGATAAGGACTTTGGCTCCGGGTGGGCAGCAAACTGAGCATGAGTCAGCAGTATGCCTTTTATAGTTAAGAAGGCCAAACAGGTGCACTTGTACCCTGCAGCTGGACTGTACCCCCAAGAACAAAGCCAAGAGATGGAATTATTAGTGCCCTCTGTTTGGCACTTGTGAGATGTCATCTGTAGTGCTGTGTACAGTTTTGAGCTCCCTGGAACAAGGCAGACATTGACATGAAGTAAGATGTAGACAGGACAGCCACCAAGATGACTGGGAGGCTCAGGCACATGACACACACAGAGAGAACTGACTCACTCATGGTTAGCACGAGGAGACCATACTGCTGTGTACAAACAGCTGATGGGACCATACAGTGAAGTCACAGCCAAGCTGTTCTTGGGAGGTTCAAGGACATGGTATCAGAAGCGATGGACACAAGTTGTCATCAAGGAAACAGTGATTAGATTAGTATCTTACCATGACAGGGTCAAGTACTGGAACAGGCTGCACCACAGCTGCTCACATCTCTGAGATGCTAGAACCCAACACCACCACTTGTTGGAGAGGACATCAGGCCTGCTAGTGGCCTAGCTCTCTTCTCCCAAGATTTAGGACCTGACAATATTCTTCTGTTCCCATGAGACAGGAAAAGTTACTCATGCTGAGAGGATCCTAATAATCACATTCTCAAAACACAGCAGCCTTGATGACAGGGGTACAGGCTACCCTAAACCAAGAAGCAGTTATGGGAAGGTACTTGGGAGTAACAGAACCAACCATAACAAGAGGGTCAAAACAGCCGGTGTGCGGATGCTTTTAGGCATCAAAGGTAAACTAACGAAATTTAGCTATATGTTTATCAGAACTCGTTATAATCACTAACCAATCAGTGTGGTGTGAACAGGGTGTGTGACCAATTAGCAGTTTTTTAGCTTGGCACGTTTGCAGTAATAAAGGTATATAATCTGTGTGATTTCACCCAATAAATGGCTTCACCTAAAACTCATCTCGAAATGCGTGCTGCTCTCTGCCGGTCGCCACAACCACTATTCCCTTCCAGAGCCCAAAGACTTGCTCTGCCCCAGGATTACGTGCGTCTACACAGATGACTGTGCACACACATACGTGTAAGAGGCACACACACACAAGCAGCACAGCACACTTCCAACACCACAGGAAGCTCACATTCAACTACAGGGGTAAGAAAGCTGGAAGATGAGAAATCAGTGCAGAGAAGGACCAAGTCTGGCCTGTAAGAAAAACTAGAGAAGAACATTAAATGAGAGATACCACAACAGTATCAACAATTAATAACTTTAATTTCATTTGTTATCAAGCACATTTGGAGTGTGACACTACCATAATATTCACACGCTGTCCATAAGTACACCACAGCACTCTGAGAGCTAACATTAACAGAAAAACAAGTATGGAAGAGTTTTTAGAGCAGATAGCCAGCATATCAATCATAAACAAATTATTCCCAAGCATGTCATTGGAGCTACAGTCAGCTGAGAATTCACACAGAAAAAATAAGTAATAGAAGAATTGGACCACTCTTATTGTAAAGACAATGAAAGAGCTATCAGTTCTGTGCAAATTAGCTTTCCACTTTCATCATGTTCCTCCAGAGGGTAAAGAATAGAGGGAAGGGGCACTGTACCCATATGCTGAACACTAAGAAAGAGTGTGGGGTGTGCATGTTCTTCCATGTCCATGGAGCTGTGACCTGCCATTTAAAATTGCACATTGTTCCCTGCCACTCTTCACCTTTATACAACATTAGTCAATATGCTTTGAAGCTTTATGTAGTTATACTGGTAGTAATTGCACAAATCCTATAATGTAAGTCCCTTGAGTGGAGTATATTTGTGCTACCCCATATTCCTCTGAAATGTTTGAATCATAATCCAAATCATAAAAAAGTCTTTAAAAAAAAAAAAAAAGGGAAATTTGTCCCTTTTGTTATGAGTTATATATGACCAGTTACTTCACTTAACTTGAATTCACTTAAGAATCCTGAAATCTCTCTTCTGAAAACACACCTGCATCACATGTAAATGAAATTGATGGGGGAAAAACACCTGTCCATACTGCACAAACAACAAAAACAGGCCCCTCCATGAACGGATGTGCAATACGCTGTTGTATGTGCTCATGTCTAAGGAAGTTGATACCAACTATGGAATCCAAGTTTCTAGTCTCACTAGACTTGATGAGTACCAGTCTCTCTCTATGCTTCACTTTTCAGAAGAGCATTATTCTCTCTGGAAAATAAAGCCATTCAGCTGATCAGACTAACACAAAGCCACTGTATTTATGGAGTATTTATGGTATTACTTTCAAAATTTCATTTCAATAGGGACAACTATTCTATCCACATATTGACTGCATAAGAAAAATAATTCAACATATAATATTCAATAACAGTCATAAAATATTCAATATATACCTGAGCTAAACCCTAGATAGTCCTAAAGAAAGAACAGGAAGACAGCTGATACCAGAATTCTAAGTGGAGTTAGGTATATTATCTTTACGAGACCTTACTTAGGAGTAAGGGATACTTTAAAAGAATTTTGATACTTAAGACAGTTTAGATACAAGTTGTACTTAAACTCATTGTATTTAGAGAATAAGGGACAAAACCAATGAACTAATCCACAGCTATCACGTTCAGAAGAGGAGATACTGTTGAAGAATGAAGATACAACAATAAAAGCACAATCCTTCAGACTGTCCATTTTCCCATCACGGAAGCATAGCATCTATAAAAATACCTTGTAGCACGTGCCATCATTTCACACCAACTTCCATTTTTCAAAGTATTTTTAGAGCTTTTCACAAACTTTCTGTTCTTTTTAGTTGACTGCTATTTTCTTAAGAGGTATGGCTTCACCCCTGTATTTGAGTTTAATACTACGAACTACGCCTCACCACTGCACTGCCACTCAAAGAAGCAAAGGCTGTTGAGTACGTCAGCTGCTGGGGTGAGCTGGTAACACAGGAACAGGGCCTAGTTCAAGTGTAATGATTCAAATTCCCGTTACAGTCTCTGCAATAAGTTCGGCACCTGCCCGAGCGGAAAAGAATGCCTAGGTTAGGTGCTGGCTGGTTAGGAAGCGCCTGCGCCGGCTTGGTGTTCAGTCGGGGTGCAAGGGATGCACACCTACTGCGTGATGGGAACATTTACTGATGCAAGAAGGGAACCTACACAAGCAAGGATGGGAGCTACACTGCACTGAGCATCAGTGCTGTATTACTTTGGTGCTTTCACCTACATGTATTTTTAAACTCTGAGTATGTGGCCTGTTTCCACAAAACCCAAACCAGCTGGATAAGGATTTAAACACGTCACAAAACGCTTCTGAAGATCAGCCACAGACAGAGCAAGGCTCCCTGGCAAAGCCATTATTTCTTTACAAAGTGCAGATACAAGTCAACAAGCCCAAGATGAGCTTATGCCTCCTGTTCAAGCAAAATGGACAAGCCTAGTGGAGACATCAATGCTAACCCTTTAGTTGGAATTCAAAGGCTGTTTAAGTGTTCACAGTGTGCTTGGCAAATGGACGTCACTGTTATTGTGAGTTACCGAATTGTAAGCTAATTCATTAAACAGTGATGAACTAGACACCTGACCTTTCCCAAAGACGCTGGTACATAAGCAGTCCAACCTGTAATAGTGTTTTCCGTCTATCACTTAAAACTTCCATTCAGAGTATTGCTCATTTGGTAAATTGAAAACAAAACCTCAAAATTTCTTACATTTTATTTCAATTTGGAAAAAAAATTAATTCTAAAACAAAAGAGAAAGCTTTCATTATGTATTTGACTGGTCATATTAAATCAGTATACTACTTTACCCATGCCTGCTATCTAGAAAAGTAACTCAAGTACAGTTTGGGAGAGGGGGAAAAAAACCAACCCAAACCAAACAAAACCCCTTAACTTGAAGGAAAAAAAAACACCCACAACCGTCTACTCCAATAGTAAAGGGAGTTCTTCTTTAAGGTCTTTAACAAATGATCTTAAACTGCTGGAACACAGGAATGTGAATGACTAAACAAACCCTTGAGTAAACATTCCCCAGCTGCAGTTTTCAGCCTAATACCAAGTTAAAATGTGGATAGTCCACCTACCTTCAGCAAAACGATTAAACTTCAGAAGTAAAGCAACATTATAAGACATACGTGACTCACAAACATACTCACTGAAAACAAAAACCACTAGACATTTGTCTCTTAGAAACAGAAAAGACACCAAGTCTGGCACCAGTCTGCAATGCAAGAAAGACCATGTGATACTTAGACACTTGTGTATTAGTTTAAAAATAAGCTAGATAAGCATGTGATGAGTGACAATTTTGTACTTGACCTTTGCTTAAATAGCTCCTTTTCACAAAGTCCACACATATCAACAAAATTCCTAACAAAGAATAATAATAATAAAAAAAGCTAAAACTCTACTTCTGCCTTAAAGATAAACTCTTAAAATTCTACATGGTTACTTTAGGAAAAATAAAAACCGTATGTTTTACAGGAGGAATTTAGAAACAGAAAAAAAAAGGCAAAAAAAAAAACCAAGCATTGAAGCCTTCTTGTAAAACAAGCTGATGAAATTCAGCACACTAAGTTACACAGTACAGAAGCCTGGGGTGCGTACTTCCACTGGGAATATTTCACTCTGCCTAGCAGGCAAGGAATTTGGAAATAGAGTTCCTCTTTCCTAAGGCTGAACAGGCCTACAGGAATGCCCAGAAAATGTTTTCAAGTCAGGAAACAGGGCTGCATTTTGCATGGGATGGGGAACCCTCAGTTTAGGGTATTACTTTTTAAAGTGTCAAACCACAACACCTCTGATGCGAAGGTCTCCACCAGTATTAAGCACTAGCATCCATTGTATTTGTCTGTCAATCCTCGTGGGTTTTCCTGTTGCTGTCTCTATTTAAATATCACAACACCACAGAGTGGCTGAGGTGGGAAGGGACCTTTGGAGACCATCTAGTCCAAGGCCCTGCTACACAAAGGGGAGACAACTAAAGAGGCTGTTCAGTACCATGCCCAGACAGCTTTTGAGTATCGCCAAGAATGGAGAACCCACACCCTCTCTGGGCAGCCTGTTCCAGTGTTCAATAACCTCTACAGTAAAAAGTTTTTTCTTACATTCAAATAAAATTTCTTGTATTTCAATTTGTGCCCATTTCCTCTTGATCTGTCCCTGGGCACCACAAAGCAGAGAGCCTGGTTCCATCCTTCTTGCTGCCCCTACAGATCAGGTACTTCTACAGAGTGAGAAGATCCCCCTGAGCCTGCTCTTCTCTAGGCTATGAGCTCTGCTCCTATGTCAGATGTTCTGAGCCATGAATCACCTCAATGGCTCTTCAGCAGACCCGTTCCAGTGACCTGGATCCAGCACTCTGAGTGTCTCACCAGGGCCAAGAAGAGGGGAAGGATCTCCTCCCTCTACCATCTGGAGACACTACTGAGTGCAGCCCAGGAGGCTGTTGGCCACCTTTGCTGCGAGGGCACGCCGCCGGTTCAGGTTTACCATTTACTTATATTTGTGAAAAGAAGCCTTAAAAATGTGGTTTGCACTTTTTAAACAGAAGGTAATGAGACATATGCAACAGTACTTGGTATTGCAGGCTCATCTCACAGTAAGTTTTCTGCTTTACCTAACCATGGGTGATCATGACAGTGGATGATTTAGGTTTCAGGGCCAAAGCTGTTAACTGCATTCCTAGCAGCACAAAGCATTCTTTTAGGCATCTTTCTCCACTTCATTCAGTGTATCCAAGATACAGAGTAATGGAAGTCACAGAATCATAGAATTATCAAGGTTGGAAAAGACCTTCAAGATCATCAAGTCCAACTGTTAGGCCTACACCACCGAACCACTAAACCATCTCCCCAAAGCACCTCATATACCCGGTTTTTAAACACCCCAAGGGATGGTGACTCCACCACCTCCCTGGGCAGCCTGTTCCAATGCTTCACCACTCTTTTGATGAAGAAATTTTTCCTAATATCCAACCTGAAGCTCCCTGGCACAACTTGAGACCATTTCCTCTTGTCTTACTGCTAGCCATTAGGGAGAAGAGGCCAATGCTTGCCTCACTACAACCTCCTTTCAGGTAGCTGTAGAGTGTGATATGGTCTCCCTCAACCTTCCCTTCTCCAGGCTGAACAGCCCCAGCTCCCTCAGCCGCTCCTCATACGACCTGTTCTCCGGACACTTAATCAGTCTAGTTGCCCTTCTCTGCACCCTCTCCAGCACCTCAGTGTCCTTCCTATACTGTGGCACCAAAAAGTGCACACGGTACTCAAGGTGCGGCCTCACCAAGACTGAGTAGAGGGGCAAGATTACCACTCTGGACCTGCTGGTCACACTGTTCCTGATACAAGCCAGGATGCTGTTGGCCGCCTTGGCTACCTGGGCACTCTGCTGGCTCATGTTCATCCAGATGTCAATCAACACCCCCAGGTCCCTCTCTGCTGGGCAGCTCTCCAGCCACTCTTCTCCTAGCCTGTAGCACTGCCAGGGGTTGTGGTGTCCGACATGCAGGACCTGGCACTTGGCCTTGCTGAAACTCATGCCATTGGCTTGGGCCCATCAATCCAGCCTGTCTAGGTTTCCAACCATTCCTGACTGAAAATCTCCATAAAAAGGAATTCTGAAAAGGGTAGTAACACATTGTAACCAATTATGACCAAAAGAGGTTAGAAATGAAAAAAGTTGAATTTTTACTTCTTACCACCCCTCCTGTAGTAACTGCTCTTTTTCCTGAAATCAAAAGCAAACATAACAATGGCAAAGGCAACGTCTCTCTACCTCAAACAAGTCAGACAACTGAATTCCATTTAGAAGACTAAATCCCACCAACAGGAGAGCCTGGCTTCTCGACTCCTTGGCAGTGATACGCAAGAGCAAGCAGTAAAGCACCAGCTTCCAGCCTCACAGCCCTGTCTGCAATAAAGGAAATTAACAGGAATCACACCCAGAGTTCCACTTCCCGTCGCGCAAGCACCTGCTGCCAGGGGAAGTTCATCTCCATTCACACCCGTGCTATACAGGACCACAACATGAGTCCCTGAAGATGGAAATAAAGGCAAAGGAAAAGGTTAAGTACAGGTCTGAGGACCTGCCTCTTTGACAAGACGTTGATATACATGAGCTAATACTACACTGTTGACTATAACTGTCCTATTTAGGCCCAATCCATATAGATCTGACATGTTTGTTAAGATTCTTAATGTAATGATGAGTCAGGAGCTCCATCAGACTTAATAAACACTTCAGGAACAGTACTGAAGATACTGATGGCAACTTCTACTCAGGGAATTTTTATAGACTATTGACATGCTTCCAAGGGAGACAGAGACATACCTGATCTTAATTTTCTAGACACAGTACTCAGTGCTCATTTGACTGAAGCCTTCTGTACATCTTGTGCTATTAGAGTGGAAGGGAGTAACATCTGTACAAGCCTCACTCCATACTCCTCAACAGACCATAAGAGGTACAAGAATGCTGAAAAAAATTACACAACTATTTCTTGTTATAGGCTAAATATGGAACTAAGATCTTATTTTAGCACTTGTTTTTTTTCTTCCTCTCAATTGAGTCTGGACTTGGAAAAAACAAGGATGACAACTTGAATAAGGGAACTAGCGGGTGATCTCTGTAAAGAGAGAGGGAACATTTAAAAAGGCCTTTTCCAGTCAGTGAATTAATCTAGCTCACTTAATTCCAAATACAACTATGAATCAGAACGGGTAGAACTGTCTCCAAGCACTTCTCAAATCTTCACTTCTGTATTTGTGTTGTTCTACTTGGAAAGAAACCATCTTCAAGATAAAACCCACACACACAGAGTTCTCCATGCTGTCACACAACTAGTATCCAGTTGATGGAAGCAGGAATTCCCTTTTGTTTGTTGTGACTTTTTCCCCCCCTCCCCATTCACTGAAGTAGTACTGCATGATGCTCTGCAGCAATGGGGTGCAGAAACATCTCAGTATTTTGGGGGATCTACTTAGTACCCTTAGTTCCTAAAGGAACTTAGTTCCTGAAGGGACCAGAAACTCAGTAGTTTAATTTCATTTGTACTAGCAGATATTTAGTAAAACATACATTTGATCTACTGCATAAGATTTGTCTTGGTGCAACGGAAAAGCTAAAACCACTGGTCTAAAGAAAATTTAAAGGAAATGTTTCAACAGCTTTTTATTAAGCCACCCTGACAGAAAAAAGTTGTGTGTCCACAAAAATTCACAATTCTATTGCCTAAATTCCACACCTGGGGGTAGGAGACCCTTCAACTGACTCTTTTAAACTTACTTAGTCTCAGTATAAATACCAATTCTCCTATCATGCATCTTGGAGTAAAAGCAAAAGGAGGAAGAGCACAGATATCTGCTTTAGGCATTTCACAATTTATTAGACTATTTAGAACACAAATAAAACTATTACTTATTCCACTCTAATTTGTTTTTACCATTAGGAATTTGATAATTTGTAAAGACTGTATCACATTTCAGGAATGACAGTTAAGAATACTAATGCAGGAAAAAAAATGCAAATTGCGAGACTTCTCAACAACATCAACCCCAAATTTTACAATTTTCAATCAGAAAAAAATTCAACTGACCCCAAAAATCCAAATGTCTAAATGTATTTGCTATACAAGCAGATAGAAAATACAAAATGCAATTATAACATGTAAATGTTCTTAAAAATAAGGAGCCTGTAAGCTAACAGGTTAAAACCTCACAGTTTATTTGAGCTTCAGCATAAATACCAGAATTGAGTGTTGTTTGAAGTATTTTCTTCCCTACAAAAAGAAGCCATGTAAAGAAAGATACTCCCACGTACAGAATACTCAAAATTATATTAATAATTGTGAACAAATTACATTGGATTTTGTGCCACCTATGTTATCTGCCAAGCACAACCTTAATATTACACTTTTGGTTATTATTTGTCCCATGTCACATACTGACCATCACAGTTAAAGTGCCCTATTCCTCTCTAATTTTCAAAACTTATTTTCAAGTCTTATTAGAAGACCATAACAACATGCCTTCAGGGACTCTGATAGATAATGACAAAATATACGTTTTTTGTTTTGGAGTCCACCCATCTTATTCAAGGATTATCCCTAGGTTAAGCCTAAGCACAGATTCAAGCACAAGATGTTTCCCAATTCTGAGTCTTCTTTCTACACATGCCTTAACACATTTCCCTGCCAGGTGTCCAAAAAAAAACCAACAACCTCAAACAAAAAACCCACCTTGCCCTACAAAGGCACAAGCGACACTTCAATCAGACCCTTTGACAAGCTGTCTTCATTTTAGGAAGTCATATTATCACTAGCAAAACATGTCACATTTCTAGGCAATTAGAAGTTATCCAATTCTGCTGATGAGCAGCAGAGACACAGGGACTTAACTTTAAACACTGAAGTTGTAGAACACTTGAAAATAGGCCATGAAACCCCCCGAATTATGAGTATGTAGCAGTGCCATTAAACCCCCTAGAATTACGAGTACATAAAAGCACAGACACTTTCAGCAAGACAGTTTTTTATTCTTTTCAAAACAATGGCTTCTATAGTCCTTGGGTTTTTTTCTAGTTTGGGGGGGGATGGGGAGGGCTTATGTGAAAAGCTGGGACTAAAGGCAACACTACATCAATTAAGTATGACATACGAGTTTATTTCTCAGTATTTACTGTAATCTGAGAAATTAATAAAATGCTCCTCAGGATTCTGTCCAGATCGCCCTTAGGAAATATGTATGTGGGCGTTAAGGAGAAGGGACGCAAATGAAAGCTCTTCTCAACAAGGAGGAATTCATCTCCAACCTCAGAAAGCATACTGATGTCAGAATTACGGATACATGAAATTGCAAACAACTTCAAAACCATCTCCTCTTGTTCAAGCAGACCAGGACACGTAGCTTGTTGTGGGATTCAAAACCACTTCTGTATGTAAGCATCTGGCAAAAGGCAGGCAGGACGCTGCCTCACCATATTGTGTGCTAGCCGGTAATCAGGGGCTGGTATGTTCAAAATAATCAGGAACGTAACACTGAAAGGAGCAACCTGAAGCTGGAGGAAGCTATTTATCACAGACAAACCAAACCAAACAAAAAAATCAATCCCCTCCCCCCTGCTTTTCTCCACATAGTTTAACTTGAAAATTGGGGACTGTGTTGAATTCTGGCTACGTTCCTCTCGGGATAACAGAACCCTACAGTGTGGGAAGCCACCTACTGACGAAGGAGCACAAATATGCCTGAAGCTGCCCAAAGTTTTAATAAGATGACGCAGTTGGAGCATGTGATTACTGCTGTTTTTCCCACTGACTTGCAAGTTGTGCGGTGTATCGGCACTGCTGAGAGTTGCATAGTGATTTCTGGCAACTCAGAAGATTCAGGAAGACTCATAAAAGCAAACTGTGAAATACCAAATGCTCTGAACATGAGATGTACAAGAGCAAAAGGACGTATATCAAAATGTATCAGGAAAAGATCTGATGCAGTTTTTAAACTCAGGATGGCACTATATGCAGAAAAAGTTACAGTTTGTGGGGCTGGGAGGAAATAACCTAAGGGAGGAAAATGTGTAAAAATGGAAACAAACAAAACAAACTGTTTTCTTCTAACTCGATGCAGAAGTCATTCAGCAGACTCAAAAGAGGAAGCTTTCACAAACCAGAAAAAACCCAACAAACAGTTGTAGAATTTCTTTGTGCTTAAACACCATTCTTCATCTCTCAAAAACTGAGAGCTCAAGAAATAGCACCGACACAAAACATTGCACAGCAAGAATTCGAGGCCTCTAACGCTCGGTGTGTGCAATGTGTCAGTGATTTTGCCTACAGTACAGAACTTCACTGACACGTACCTTCTGACTCCACTGAAAAACATCACCACATGCAAACAGCGTATGACTGGGCTGCATAAAGAGCCAAGCGAATGATGTTGTTAGACACCGATTTACTCTGACACACATCAGCAAAATGCACCATTGAAGAAACAGGCTCAAAATCCATCATCTTAAGAACGGGAGAGTGAAAAATATGTGTTACAATACACTTGGCAGTATTCGTAGACAGTATGGAATTGCCATTGTGTGTTATTTTGAATAGCAGAATAATGCCAAAGAAACAACTATTTGCTGGACTAATTCTTAGGTGTCATAAGTCAGTAAACTTCATCAAGGATTGGCTGAACATTTCTTGGAATGGGACAAAACAGATGCCATTTATTAAAAACACACTTGTCCTAGATCCATTCAAAGAGCATCTAACAACAGCAACCTTTGATGGCTGGGGGAAGACAGAAATGGTGTGAGGAAGCAGCTCTTTCTCGGCCCAAATCCAACTACTTCCTTTTCCGCTTTCCTAAATTACCTTTCCGCATCAGCTGCTCAAGGAAGCCAACTAGTAAAGTAAAATGCTTCTCACTTATTTTGCATGAGGAAGCACGGAAGAGCACGCACGTTCTCAGCCATGGGGTCACAGAATAAGGCAGACGCGCAGAGAACAGAAACAGCTATGAGCACAACACTAAGACAGGAAGGTGAGCCACGCAGACTTACCATCTTTTTATGACAAACAACAGATTTTTTTTTTCCAGGTTCTCTGTGAAATTGCTACCATGTAGCATCTAGAGATTTTGTAGCAGACAATTATAAATAATTTTATATTCCATTCTTCACATAAGAATTACTATAATTGCAAGAAATTAGTAGTAACTGAAAAAGCAATCTTTCAGAGACTGTCATCAATATGCTATTTAAATATCTAATTAGGAAATAATGACCTTGGATGTGAGTTACAGTAAGTTGCAGTGGAAAGAGACCCGAGGCAAAAAGTAGACTGTGAAAACTTTCTGTTGTAAACAACTATTTTTCCCTTTTCTGTCTGTTACAGCAGTGTGGTTTCTGCAAGCTTCAGAGCTCTAGCTTCTCAGATTTTAGGATTAAAATGCCTTCCATACAGATATGCACAACTGTGCCACCTATCATTCTGATTACATACATTGCTTTGTGGAACATGTCAAAGCAGAACAAATGGGTGTCTGGTACATGCTTAGTGTATAGTATAGCTACAATCCCAATATAGGTACATGCAAATGTTGATTAAATGCAAACAAAAAAGCCTAATGCAAAGGTCTGAATGCAAAGACACATACATTACCTTTCCAGACTTTCTACCATCTCTGTTTTCTGAGGGTAACTGACGTGATAGGATTTGGCATGTCATAGATGTCTGAGCTAAGTACTTACGAGAAGGGTCCTTTTAAATATCGTAAGTCAAGGTAGGGCCAAAATGATTGTATCACTCCCTACTGCCTGGGGAGATCACTCTAAGCATTTATCTCAAATTCAAATTCAAGTAAAAGTAAATATAATATGTGGTAATATAATAATTATTTATATAATTACTATGTCATTGTAATCAGAAGAAATACTGTTTGCCTCTCCAAGCATAGTATCAAATGTAAATCAAAGCACATATTGATATTGCATTCTAAAATAAAAAACTTCCTTTAACTGCACTCACTTTCATGAGTATCTTGAAAATGTAAACATTAAAATACAGAAAAATTCTATTTTATTAATGAACAAACTAAATCAAGTAAATAGAAGATACAGAATTCATCCTTGTAAGTATACACCCAATGATTTTTACAAAACACAAACAGTTTGAAATTCAGACATACTATTCATTCAAGATAGGGACAGCAACATTTTAAGAGAAGACAGAAGTGCTGCAAACATTGTGGCATGGTTGGATACACAAAAGTATATACGCAGTCACCAAAAAACCCACATCTATCACCATGAAACAGTAGGCAAAGCAGTTCTTCCCATACCAGAAAGATTCCCATTTTCCATCCCTCTGTATATTTTCATACAGAAATAACATTGCATGTGGGGATTTGAGGTCACATCAGTAAACATGCAAAGCCAAAGAAATAGTAGTGGTTCTGCTGAACTGATGAGATTTTTAATTAAATATCCCACTAATTTCAGCACAGGAGGGCAATGGCTTCACAAGCTCTCAGACTTAAGCCACAACACCTTTTTCTAAGCACAGATATTTTGATACGGTTTCAAGATGGTGCCTCCAGAAAACTCCTCCCAGCTACAAAGGAGTCAGAGATGGTATGAACACACAAACCATTTTCAAAGGAGGACCCACAGGTGCAAATGATGTTCGCTGAAAACAGAAAAAGGTGATAGAAATCTAGCTCAGCCAGTTCCATTAGCCAAAATTCTGGGCAGGTACCAAAGTCTACTGCAAGAACTCAAGGATTTAAGTCAGAATTCGGGCCTCTTTTTACGGCCTTAGGAAACAGTAATTTGATACCGTAATTAGAAAAATTCTAGGAGATCCTAACTGATCTCTATACTACTTTGCTAAATATCCATTTGAAGTAACAAGACAATTGCCCTTCAGACAGGACGGACCATGGTAAAGATGCAATTAATTAGCACAGAGTGCTGCCTTATAATCCACATCCACCTTGCTGATGATCATACTCCCATTCTTACCGGGAGCTCCACAGTGCCAAATAATAGTGGGGATCCACAGTCGCTCTGTGGTACGTGGGTCTTGTATAAAAATGGAAGGGAGGGGAAGCACAGCCCCGACCTCCCCAGAACAGATGCTATGAAACGGGGCAGAACATCGCAGGATCAGCACTATGGCCCCAAGTCACTGCAGAGAAGCCGCTCAGCATCTCAGGGATAGAGCTGGACAAGAGGCAACCAGGTAAAATCACCCCTATGGAAACAACATGAATCCATGTACACCCATACACCCTGACCCACAGCACTAATCTCCAAACCAATCAAAAACAGACAAAACCAACCAAACAAAAAAATCAAAATAAACCCCACAAAACTTAAAAAGAATCACCAAAAAAAAAACCCCAACCAAAAAAACCCCAAACTAAACACAAAAAGACCCTAAACTTATCAGACCAGTCCCTCAACTCTCAGTTCAACATGGCTTTGGTCTGCTTCTGCACCTCAGCCTGGTTAACACTCAACTCATTGCTGTACTGTCAGATTAATAACTAGATGTGTGTTTCACTGATAAAACCTGCAGCATCCTCAAGTGCTCCCAGGGATGGCAGTATCCCTCACTGAAGTATCTCTGTGCCTGGGAAGATCATGGAACAGATCCTCCTAGAGGCTATGCTGAGGTGCATGGAGGATAGGGAGGTGATTCATGACAGCCAGCATGGCTTTATTAGGGGCAAGTCCTGCCTAACCAATCAAGTGGCTTTCTACAATGGAGCAACTGCAACAGTGGACATGGGGAGAGCTGTGGATGTCATCTGGCATCCTGCAAGGCCTTTGACATGGTTCCCCACAACATCCTTCTCTCTAAGTTGAAGAGATACGGATTTGATGGGTGGACTGTTCAGTGGATAAGGAATCGGCTGGATGGTTGCATCCAGAGGGTGGTGGGCAATGGCTCCAAGTCCAGACAGAAGATGGTGACAAGTGGAGTTCCTCAAGGTTCTGTACTGGGACTGGTGCTGTTTAATATCTTTATTAATGATATTGACAGTGGAATTGAGTGCACCCTCAGCAGCTTTGCAGATGACACCAAGCTGAGTGGTGAGGTTAATGTGCCAGAGGAACAGGATGCCATCCAGAGGAACCTGGGTCCTGCATCTGGGTCGGGACAATCCCCATTATCCATACAGGTTTGGAGATGATGTGCTTGAAAGCAGCCCTGAGGAAAAGGGCTTGGGAGTACCTGTGGATGAAAGGCTGGACATAACCACCAATGTGCATCTGCAGCCCAGAAGGCCAACAGCATCCTGGGCTGCATCAAAGGATTGTGGCCAGCAGACAGAGGTGATTCTGCACCTCTGCTCTGCCCTGGTGAGACCCCACCTGGACTACTGTGTCCAGCTCTGGAGCCCTCAACACAAGAAGGACATGGAGCTGTCGGAGCCCATCCACAGGAGTGCCACAAAAATGATGAAAGGTTTGGAGCCCTCTCTCTCCTATGAAGACAGGCTGAGAGAGTTGGGCTTGTTCGGGTTGGAGAAGGTACTGGGTTGACCTGATTGTGTGCTTCCAATACCTGAAAGGTGCCTATAAGAAAGCTGGGGAAGAACTGTTCATGAGGGCACGTAGCAATAGGGTAATGGTTTTAAACTACAGCAGGGGAGATTTAGGTTAGGTATTAGGAAAAAATTCTTCACTATGAGGGTGCTACATCCCTGGAGATATTCAAGGTTGGGCTTGATGTGGTTCTGAGCGACCTGATTTAGTGATGTCCCTGCTTACTGCAGGGGGGTTGGACTAGGTGACCTCTAAAGGCCCCTTCCAACCTTACACATTCCATGATTCTACCTTATGGTGACAAAGGAATAAATAGCGTGCTAACTGGACTCTACACATGTGCCAGCATACCGGCACCAGATACCCAGACAATAATTATCCCTGCATCAGAGGAGGCAAATAGAGCCACGTGCTTCTCCTGCTGGTCTCTCCGTTTGCAAACCCCTCGTTTCTGAGGCGATGGTACTGCCTTCATACGTACTGCCCTATGGGAAAGCTACTGGTATTTCTTGTTCATGAGACATCACAACCAACTGTGGCAATCAAAGAGACAGAGCATGATCTGCTTTTAATACTGAAAGCAGCCAGGAATATATGATGAATCAGTGAGGGCTAACTACAGCAAAATGAATCCATGCATATCACCAAAGACTTTCCAGACCTCTTACCAGGGTTATTTTACTTTTTTTTTGGGTAACCTAACACCTCACAGATACCTAGTTATTAACCCACAACAGTAAAGAGAAAACCTTCTGGAGTTTTAGAGTACAACAGAAGTTAACTAAATCAAATATTTCAGATATCTACATTAAAAAAAAAAAAGTTGAAAGCATTTCATTTAAGTTTGTCCTCTTTCTTGACACAATTTAATAAAAAAATTAAAACTCCCCAAAATGCAAACAGAATTACCTACACTTTCATGGACATACAACTCCAGGGCATTTTTTTTCCTCAGTCCTAAAACAAATGCTGAAATGCAATATATAGAAAAACTATTCTATGACCTCACATAAAATTAAACTACAACTCTTGAAGAAAATTCAATCCTCATACACCCCAATTCATCATAAAACTGAAAATTATGAAAGAACAAATTTTAACCCTTCACAATTCAGAACCACAGGAATATTCCTGAGAACATCAGGATTGACAGTAGTAACTCTATAGCTTATTTTTTACGATGAATTCTGATTTGCTTGGTCATAAAACAAACTCAGCACTATACTACTATTATTTTTTCCTTCTGCTAGATTTGGATCCATCATCAGGTTAGAAACATTCTGAATGACTACCACTAGAGAACTTCAAAGGATTGCCTAAAAAAAAAACCCTAAAAAATCAGGGAGAAGCATCAAGGATTTCTAAAGAGAATCCTAAGGATCACTATGTACGTTCACTCTCAACATCAAGTTTGCTAGCAAGGACTGTCCTGTGAGAAGAAAGCTTGCATTTCTTCAACACTGAGAGTACTGTTATGCTTTCATTAGTATTTAAGGCTCAAAAGTTGATCTGGAAATCTTCTTGAGATAAAGTAACACGCTGATCTTCTGTAAGAAGCTGTAGCACTAAAGGAATAAACTATTCGTCTTGGTTAGATGGGTAATTTTAATTTAATTTTCATTTTAATAATGCTTTTTAGAGCCCTTCTCCCAGAGGAAAACATACACAGATGTGCAGATTGAGAAGTGGCCAGTGGTTTCGCTGAATTACACATCTCTGTATGATAGTGGTTCTGTACTCCCTCAGAACTACACTCAAACACAGACGCTCAAGTTTGCTGGGCTGAATCTTAAACAGCTTCCTGCCCTGAGTACCTTAGTAAGGGAATCTATAAAAGTAACACAAGTATGAGACTATATGGGATTCATGCAGTGTCCTCAGATGAGGGAGAACAACAGGAAAACTTGGACAGTGACTTGGCCCTTTGGATACGTTCACACCAGAAATTTAACACAGGTTGTACCTTATTTTAGCTCTCAAGGCAGTCCAACACATGCACCCACACTGCTATGTTCCTTTTGGCTTTGAATACCCTGTATAACATGTTGTCCTGGTTTCAGCTATGATGGAGTTAATTATTTTTAGCAGTGGATGGAATGCCATGTTTGGGTGTTAGGATGAGAACAGTGCTGATAGCACCCTGATGTTTCTAGTTGTTGCCAAGCAATCAAGGACCTTTCTCAGCTCTGCATACTTCCCTACTAATGAGAAAGGAGGGGACGCAGCCAGGACAGGTGACCCGAATTGGCCAAAGAGGATATTCCATGCCAGTTACGTCATGCTCAGTATAAAGGGGGACTGGGGGGAAGAGGAGGAGGCAACGCCAGGGCGTGCAGTTTCTGGGGACGGTCGGGTTCCAGGACGGCTCTAAGCTGTGCGGCCTGAGTTGTGTGGTTTGGTGAGAAACTGCATTGTGTATCACCAGTTTCATCTATTTTGTGCTTTAAACTCCTGTTATTGTTATATCTAGTTTTCTGCTTTGTTTAGTAAACTATCCTTATCCCAACCTGCGGGGTTCTGGTTCTTAGGTTGTGGTTTGTTTTCCTCCTTTCTTCCTTCCCTTTTCCCCCTCCCCCAACTTTCCCTCCCCCTTCCTTTTACAAGTACAAGCGACTGTGTGGGGTGCAGCCCTCAGCTGGGGCAAAACCACGACACATGTCTGTAGATTTCTTGCCTAGCCAGCCCCATCAGCAGTGCAATGACTTGCCTGCCAGAAGGAGAGGCAGAAACCTCAGAGAACCTATGGCAAACCCACACAAGAGTCAATTCTCATGTGGGCTGTGATTCAGCTCATACTAAGCTCCTCTGGTGCCTCCCAAGGCAACCAGGCAAAGCAAAAATGAAACTGTATTTAAACTGAATGTGAGCAGTAACAACTTGGATATAAGGGAGCTCAGGCCACGCCAGTGAGACAGAGACATCAATAATAGCCCAAGCTACAAGGCAGAGAGTTCAGGGTACAGAATTACTTAATTAAAAGGTGGAAGACCAAGTCCTGATCCCATTAAAGAGAGCTAAGTAGCTACACAGGTTACGAGACTGACACTAAGGCAAGTCGGATCACAAGGAGAAAAGATTTTTCCCTAGACCAAAATGAAGCTGTGATGCAAAACAGGTTTGAAAACGTTTCTCTTACTTCAAACTAACAGATGGAATAATCACATTAGGAGATTAGTGAATGACTTTATGCCTTTTCTCCAAACAGCATTTAACATGCTATTCTATTACTTTCTTTGTTCCACTAAGATGGCCCGTATAATACATGCTTAGGACATAAAGAAAAGTGAAAGAGATCGAACCAAATGTCTTTAATATAAAGCAGAAGATTATTTTCGAGGACAGGAGTAAATCACTGTTTCTGGGTACAGATCCACTAATGCTACTGCAGAACTTTCTAGATACTAAGACAAGTATCAAAGCTCTAATAGAATAGCTGATTTTTATTAATTGCTTATTCTACGAAAAAAAGGAACTATTTATTTGAAAAATACTGAAAAACTGTTGTCTAAGTGGTAACAGAGAAAACAAATGATACAGAAACAAAGGGTCACTTACTCTTAGAGTTCAATCTACAGCTTGTACAGGATACTGGGATGGTAAGGATTCCTTATGGATTTGACACATGGAAAAAATAAGGTTGGCTCCTGTACCTCTGTGTGTCAGAGGAGGCTGATAAGTCTCTTGTGCACCTAGTCTGGCACTTGCCATAGTCTCTGTGAATATACTTGGAAACTGAAACGTTGCTCCTGTGATGGAAGGTTTTCTCTAGAGTCAAAGTCTGTTGACAGAAACCACTAACTGCCACAGTAAATTAAACAGCTAAAGATAGTTTGGATTTCTAAATGAGACAACAGCAAACCCTAGAGTAACCAAATTTAACAGTAGAAAAAAAAAAAATCCATTACTTCCAAAAAAGGAAAAAAAAAAAAAAGCAGTCAAACACTGAATGAGACCCAGGTACCTCTAGGTGAGCAGCAGCATCTTTTTAGGGACACACATGACACTGTGAGAAAACTCTGAGCTGGCTCACAATGGATAGAAGCAGCGCTTATCTTCACAGATATTCCATACCTAACGGGGTTTCGCTTTGGTTTAAATGTTTGTTATTAATGCAGACTGTGTACTGCAGCGCAGACACAATCTGCCTGTTCCTTGACAGGACAGTCTTGATTCAGGCACAGAGCTGCTGAGGAGGCTCATGCACAGCAGCAGTCCAGGGTAAACAGAGACATGTGTGCATGCAGGTATGCCTTTGCCCATGGAAAGTAAGGAGAAGTTTGCAGTTATACAAAGACAGATCCCTCTAGGACAGGAAATATTTTCCCCTCCATATTCGAGAGAAGAAAAAATAAGTAACAGGAAGCCCCAAGTCAAAGTTACTGAAAAGAATTTGACACTGACTTCAGAAACAAATCTTATTCTGCAGTGTTGTGTTTCAATTGCACCCGCATTCTCAGACACAGTTGTAGGAGGAGGAGAGGTATCTTAACACTCAGCAAGTCTGCAGACTCCCAGAAATAAACTAGCCCTAATGAATTCTCAGAACAGTTCCAGCTGGCAGGTGTCCACCTATGGAAAGGTACTGGTGCTACTGGAGAGGGAAAGGAGTTAGCATGAGCCATTAAAAACTCCAGGGATTTGGAGCTGAGGTACACACATGCTCCAATAAGCTGCTTCTTCCCCCACAGAATCACAGAAGAGGCCAGAGTTCACTAAGACCCCAGGTGTAACATATCACCAGCTGTCATAGCCCTGTGGAGACTACCAGGACCTAACTGACCTGACCAGCCACACTTGCTGTCTCCACCAGCCCTCTCTGAGCCAGGAGTCACAGCTAAGCTCAGGCCCCTGTCCCCAAGTCCTGCCTTGAGATTAAATACCGTGCCCGCACATATAGCTATATATATGTGTATATATATATCTCCTTCTCCCCAGACTTGTCTCCAGCTTATTTTCATTTTCTTCTGATCCTGTCCGGAGCCCATGGACAGACCCAGGCCCTGGCTGGACATTTGCCATATCTGGGACTGCTGATGGGTCCTAATGCCAGCCTCCAGCTTTGACTACCCTGTGGCACAGGGTGTCCCATTCATGTGTGCACTGTCTGTGCCAGTATCACCCTTGGGTCCCTTCGTGTCCTCCTTCACAGAGCAGCCCTTCACAGGGCTCCTGTTGCTCCTGGACACTATCACTAAACAGCATCAAACAAATACAATTCCAAAGAGGAAAGCGCTAATTTTAACTAAGTATTTGCTATTTTAAGACCGACTAGTCTGATCCAAATTCATCTCTCAATAAAGAGCACTGTACCAAAAACTAATCTTCAAAGTTTCCTCCAGTCTTTACACAGAGAAAACAGCTCAGATCAAGTGTGGTGTTGGTACTAAAAACTACCCTAGCCAGACTACCAAGGCAAAGCAGATAAAATTAGTGCATTCAAGTCAGAGTAACTCACTTGCACTGTGCTTTGTTCTTCACTGTTATATTTTTATATTTTCAGAAACTGCCAAGCACTGCTGCCTTTCCAAAGCAATGCTTCAATTTTCAAACCCAGAGTAGTAACCAAAAAAAGTCACCTGCAATACACAGGTGAGGAGGTTGGGGAGGGGGAAGGGAAAGAGAAGAACAGGAAAACACAATAACCTGAGTTTCAAGACAGACAGGATTCCTTGGACATGCCATATAACACAGAATTAACTAATTAGCTAATTAGGCATTAGCTAATTTAAATGTCTTATACAACTGACTTGTTTCAGGTTTTCAGAATGCTCTGAAAGTCTTATCAAGTCATATTTGACATTATTCTCCAGGAAACAAATGGATTTTGTAGTTCCCAGTACTTTTTAAGATTAACTTAAGCTATATGTTCCATTGACCTGAGAACAGCAGTAACTAGCAAGCAAAATAATAAGTGTTTGTAAACCACTGGGTTCTAAACAAAAGGTTTTCCAATGGTAACATCTTGGGGAGGTGTTAATTGTCTGCAGTTTGATTAACTTGGGAAATAATTCTTTTAAAGCCCAGTATGGAACTGCATATGTTCAAAATCCATAACAAATAATTTTCAAAGAATTGATACTCTCATCAGCCAGCTAACGTACCCTACAGTGCTCCCCTTCTACTAACCCCCATAATTAGGCTAGCAGTAACCTGGTATAAGAAACAGCAAGACATTTTACCATCTTCAGTGTGCTACTACCAAATCAGAAGACACATAAACAAGACCACAGGTCACTTAGTTTACATCCTTGACAATATTTACAACTAGAAAGATAGTATAACATTACATCACGATGCATGTTCATGAAAAAGACAAATTTACACCACCTGAAGCTTATGCACAACCCAACAGAAATGAATGTGTTGTTTATTTTTAACAATGAAAAGGATTTTGATCACATGGGCACAAACAACATGTCGACTCAAAAGACAATACAGGGAAAAAAATTTAGATCACTTAAAAGTAACTGAGCTTATATCCAGACTTCACAAACAGTCAGTGCATGAAAGGGGAGTTTAAAAAGGCTTAACAACTGAGCAATATGCCAAAATGTCACCCATATGTTTACCATAAGTCAGAAGAAGGAGAAGTAACTGCACTAAGTCTTGAACTGGTATTCTGACCTAAAATGCAGGCTAGGCAAGACTACTTAAGGACAAGAAAGCAAGAGAAAAAGTGGATAGTAGCAGAACTGTTATGAAATGTTTATAAAAGCACTGGACTAAACTCAACACAGAGAGCTAAGATCTGCCACTTTTTTTTCTTCCCCTCCCCCCTCTCTAGGCAGTAAGTTCACACCTACTTGGGATGCTGAAAGCAATGCATTTTACATTTTGTCATCTGGGAAACGACTAGAGAAGTTGGAGATGATGGGAAAATGAGCAGACTGGGGTTTTTTGTTTGGTTTGGTGTGTAGTGGGGTTTTTTTTAAGGAACCTGACCAACTGGAAGATGACAAAGTGGAGTTGAGAAAATGAAAAAATGGTTGGACTTCATGATCTTAGAGGTCCTTTCCAATCTTAAAGATTCTGTGATTCTATCAAAATAGAATTTCCTGAAGTAGAAATGAACAGAGAAAAGCTGGTAATCTTACAGAGAAATGGGCACCTACGGTTGCTTGATAGGCAGAGTAGCAGCATATTCAAACAAAGAAAAGGCTGAAATATAAGCATGATAACTCTTTACAAACAGAGGTAAGAAGCAAATAACTATGTAACTTAGCCGTTAATACATCTGGGCTAACAATCAGCTGTTTACAGATCTTACTGACATTTACAGAACTTAATGAGTTACTGATGATATTCCAGAACTGTCTTCCTAGAAATCAAAAGAGCACAGGTAAAAAACCTCTGAGCATTTTTTCTTCTCCATTTTTCTTTGGACTTCTTCTCTTGAGAAAGAGTTAGATGAACGTACAAACAGGACTGCACGACTGTATGCAGCCGTGGAGCAGCGGAAGCCTTGCACCCAAATAAGCAGGGGTTTATTTTCCATTTAAAATCTATTACTGTTTAAAACTGGCCATCCTGCTTCCTTCTGGGTAACTCAGGAGCAATACACCAGGCCTGCAGAAAGGGATAAATTAAATTCCTTGGCAGTAATGAATATTTTAGAAGCCTGGAAGATTCTTACCCTGTATTGATGGAAATTATTTCTATCAGTGGATTCTTCCTAATCTTTGGCAAATCCAGTCGTGCTCCCCCCAACCGTTTTCCATTATTCTTTTTCTGACCCAGCAGTCTCACAGAATGACCTTCGAATGAAGCACAAAAAAGCAGTCAATACAAAGCACAAGTCCCATCATACTTGTTTTGATTTGCCCATCTTCACAAGTAGCATTTAGACTTCAAAGACTGAAAATGAGAATGAGATGTAATAATCTATTTCCACCAGCTGGAGCATTTAAAAAGAGACAGTGACAGGTAAAATAAATCAAGTTAAAAAGAACAAATTATTTCACCTAATTATCTTTTCACACGTGCATTTTCTGGTTTATTCAATTAAAATGATCTAAGCAGTTTCATTTTTCAGATTCTCGAGCAAACACCAACATAGCAACATTCAAGTTGTATGGCAGAATTAAAATATTTTTCCAAAATTTTTCACTCAAACCTAAATTAGTAGGTTATGAACTAAATATTTTTGACCTTACTATATGGAGAACCAACACATTTCAGTCACAGTTACCTGAATCTCTACGCTGGGAAGCATATCCTGATAACACGTTCATGGCGAAGCTGACTACCAACATTTCAACTACCATCTAAGCGACAGGTGACAGGACGAGGGGCAATGGGCTCAAGCTGCACCAGGGCAGCTTCACGTTAGACATTAGGAAAAAGTTCTTCACCGAAAGGGTTATCGGGCACTGGAACAGGCTGCCCAGGGAGGGGGTTGAGTCACTGACCCTGGATGTACTTAAAAGACAGGTAGATGAGGTGTTCAGGAATATGGTTTAGTAGAGGACAAGTATGGTTGGACTTGATGATCTCAAATGTCTTTTCCAACCTTGTGATTCTCTGATTTACACATTGATGAGCACCAAGGAGGCTGCAGGTCAGAAAACTGCCTCGCAGCTCCTTCCCCGAAGCCACTCATTCTCAGTAATATTTAAATAATCCTCAGTACTACTATTTAAATATTCTCATTTGTCTCAGTAATGTTCAGAGAGTAAAATACAAATACTAGCACCACCTGCCTGCCACTGTACATCAGTCAGACCATGTGAAGTCCTAGATTTAAAGAGTACATATGACAGGTTTCGCTAATATTCAGAAGCAAGATACAATGAGGACAGAAAAAATATGAGTGTATATTATTGCAATGGACAGTGTAAAAACTGCCCAAGTTATAAACATAAGACACATACCATTTATTGCACAAAGAGTAGAAGAGGCAGGTAAGAGACAGCGAGAGAAAGCTAACGTTGGACACCTAAAAAGAGGTGGAGAGTAACCACTACTTGGGAGTGGAAGAAAGAGAAAAGAGCATGTATCCGCTTAAGTTGGAAAACTCTTTGATAGAACAGGAAAAGATAGCTGCAATCTGTCCAATATTTCAGGAAAAAAAAAAACCCCAAACACCTTACCCTAAGAAGGGAGAGGGCAAAAAAGAAAAACATGAAACTATGAAGTACTACCTGAGCTACACCCACAACAAAGTAGATAACCAGTTCAGGTCACTTAAAAACTGTGTTTGCCAAGTTTCCTAACTTGCAGTACCAACGGTTATTTACAAAACCAACACATCCATCAAGTAAAGTCTTCTACCACTACCCACTTTGAGGAGTCATTAGTATATTTTTGAACAATGTGCATCCATACTCTGAATTTATTTCTGTCATGGGGCAACAACAGCCCAGAAATAAACCACTAACTATTGGCGTACCATCTTTCTCAGGTTTTTCAAGAGACAAAAGGTCTCAATCAAAAATGTGATCTAATGAAGAAGTGAGCAGGACTGGTCTGATACCATAACGGATATTAGTGAAAAGACACATCGTGACAGAATCACAGAACATTAGGAATTGGAAGAGACCTCAAAAGATCATCTAAGTCCAGCCTCCCTGCCAGAGCAGGATCACCTAAACTAAATCACACAGGAATGCATCCAGGCGGGTTTTGAATGTCTCCAGAGAAGGAGACTCCACAACCTCTCTGGGCAGCCTGTGCCAGTGCTCCATCACCCCCACAGTGAAAAAGTTTCTCCTTCTGTTCACGTGGAACTTCCTGTGCTCCAGCTTGCACCCATTGCCCCTTGTCCTATCACTGGACATCATCGAGAAAGAGACATGACTTTTACAGTTGTGTTTGACAAAAATTCCATTACATCTTTCTGTCAGTTTAGTAATATGCTACTTGTGCTATTAAAATTCACTTCTACCTTTTCATGACAACAGCAACAATAACCTTTGTCTCACAATGCAATCAGTTGTTTTCCGATCTAATGCTCCATAAAGGAATTGTAAGCATGCCACCATTTTACTTGTGTAGCACAAGTGATTTTATGGTGGGCATAAAATTTAAGCTAGAAACAGAACATTCCTGTTTGTATTTCCCAATGCTGTGGTTTATTTGGGGAAAAAAAAAGCAGTTGATCCATTTTTGAAGTGTTCAGTTGCACTGTCATAATAAAACTGTGTATGGATTTATGACTGAAAACACAGAGGAATGACTTACAGTATTCTTAAAACAATCAATATTAACAACATAGCACACAGCTACCCAAAAGTTAAAAGTCATTCACTTAGAACTGTGGGCAAACTACCACTCTGAAGTTTAAAAAAACCAAACCAAACCAAACCAACCCCACCCCAAAAGCCACCTGTCTGCCCAGCAAGGAATCTCTCAGAGCGCAGATTCAGGGAGGATTTTCTCCTCTGAACCCTCACAATGAACAGCCACATGAATCGCTGCTCTCAAACAGGAATTTAGCCTATGCTCTCCCTCTGGCATCCTGGGAGCTTTAATCAGAGGCAAACTTTTTCATGGAACGTGTGGAAAAAGAGTATCCTTTAGAGTACAGAACTTGTCACAAATCTGTTTAAAATTTGTCAAAGGACTAAAAACTAGTAAGAAAGGGAGACAACAACCAACCTGTGCAGGAGGCAAAGCATTAAAATCCTTGTTTTCTTAGGGAAACAGGGGAAAATGAAACACTATGGTAGCCTAGAAAATCTTGATAACCAAAAGTGTTTCTTCTACCTTCTTACAGAGGCTTGGCAGGTCACCAAAAGCCACCACAAATCAAACCAAAACCAACTTAGGACACTTGCATGTAGAACATAACTCACTAGGGAGCATGAGACCTAGCCTCTATTACCTTCAAAGACCTTCTCAATTCAGGAAAGAATCCCCAGCTCTGTGATTACCTCCCACGTGGGCCCACTAAACGCTAACACCCACCCCAATCTCATGCTCCAGCTCAGGAACTTGATGACCTGGCAATCAAATATGGCAGCTCATTTTCACGTGACGTATGGCCACATGTTTTCCCATGTTCCCACTGAACTACACTAAAGTTCAAGCTCCTGTGAGGCTTGCTAAATCTGCGTGGCACTCAAGAACTATAGCATCCCTGTACTTTTCCCTCCAGACACCAGAGGATTCAAAAAAAGCTCTACTGGGAGATCACAGATGAGTTTTAGCAGAGAGTTTATAGCTTCCAGAAAGCAAGCAACACATGCATATTCAACTACAGTGATTTGTACTGGCAGGCACACTTAATAGTTTAATCAATAAAAAAAGGAAAAAAAAGGAAGAAAAAACCCCCACTTCAGTTACAGTATTTGTGACCTTAAATCCTTTTTCCCCTACTCCATACAAGGAGCATTTTGTTTCATTTTAAGTAATCACTAAAGCATCTGTTTACAGCATTGTTTCTATTAATAAAACATAATTTGAGAAACACTGAATCATACTTTTTCACATGCTGTAGAACTTTTTTCCCCCTTCACGAAAACAAATATTTTGCCATCTTCAATAAGAGAAAGGCTGAGCAACATTGTTTTAAACTGTCTAACTAGCATTAACTCCACACCAACATCAAGGGTAACAGAAAAAGCACTGATTTTCAATCTCATTCATGATCTCCCTTCAAAGCTTAAAATGGGGCAAAACATACAATTGTTCCAAAACATTTTATCTGATTAAACTACTGCCTCTGACTTTACAGGTTGGATAACAACCTAACCACACAAAACAGGTGTCTGTCGTGGTTTTGCCCCAGCTGGGGGCCGCACCCCACACAGTCGCTTGTACTTTTAAAAGGAAGGGGGAAGGAAAGTTGGGGGAAGGGGAAAAGGGAAGGAAGAAAGGAGGAAAATAAACCACAACCTAGAAACCAGAACCACGCAGGTTGGGATAAGGATAGTTTACTAAACAATAACAGAAAACTAGATATAACAATAACATAGGTTTAAAGCACAAAACAGATGAAACTGGTGATACACAATGCAATTTCTCACCAAACCACAGAACTCAGGCCGCACAGCTTAGAGCCCGTCCCGGACAACCCGACCGCCCCAGAAAACTGCACGTCCTGGCGTTGTCTCCCCCTCTTCCCCCCAGTCCCCCCTTATACTGAACATGACGTAACTGGCATGGAATATCCTCTTTGGCCAATTCGGGTCACCTGTCCTGGCTGCGTCCCCTCCTTTCTCACTAGTAAGGAAGTATGCAGAGCTGAGAAAGGTACTTGATTGCCCGGCAACAAATCGGAAACATCAGGGTGCTATCAGCACTGTTCTCATCCTAACACCCAAACATGGCATTCCATTCACTGCTAAAAAAAAAGTTTAACTCCATCATAGCTGAAACCAGGACATTATCCACCCCTTATTCCATACCATTTACGTCATGACCAGATCCAACAATTTTCTTTAGGTACAATCAGTTTCGTGTTTCACACACCCATATATGTATGTACACATGTATGCACACATACGTGCATACAGATCTTATTCCCTCAGTCTGTGAATCATCCCTCTGAAGTTGTTGAGTTCATTTAGTCCATGATTTTCAGGCTCCATTTGTCGTAACAGTTTCTCAGGATAATTGTATGTTCCATTGGCTCGTTGCATGCTGCATCTCAGGCTCTTGACTGATACACCTGGCATGGTCCATGCTCATAGTCTGTGGGTCAGAGTTTATTTTCAAAGGGAGAAAAAAGTTCTTGAGAGGCCAGGCTTTAGTTCCATCATCATGGCACTCATTCTTCATTAACTTGTATGACTCCAGCTATAATGCTATGGTACAACATACAGCAATCATAACAATAATGAAATATACAATAATGGGTTATTTGGCAATTATTATAATTTCTACTTTATTAATTATATTGGCTATTCTCACCCAAAATCAAATCCCCTTGAGGTACACATCGAACTTCTCCATCCCTCTGCATTACCCACCAAGTACAGCCAGGTCCTTGAGCAAAAACAATTCCAGACATGGGTTTACCTTTGCCTGAAGCAGGGATGACCCGAACTCTCTTTCCCAATACACTCTTCATATGCACTACTGGGACTCTGTCTCCCTCTACAGTACGTGGAAATTTTGACTGGGCAGGGCCAGCCCGATTGGTAGATCCCCTAGAGTTAACTAACCACGTGGCTTTGGCCAAATGTGTATCCCAATGCTTGAATGTCCCACCACACATTGCTTTCAGTGTAGTTTTTTAAAAGTCCATTATATCGTTCAATTTTCCCAGAGGCCGGTGCATGATAAGGAATGTGGTACACCCACTCAATGCCATGCTCTTTGGCCCAGGTGTCTATAAGAGTGTTTCGGAAATGAGTCCCATTGTCTGACTCGATTCTTTCTGGAGTACCATGTCGCCAGAGGACTTGCCTTTCAAGGCCCAGAATTGTATTTCGAGCAGTGGCATGGGGTACGGGATATGTTTCTAGCCAGCCAGTAGTTGCCTCCACCATTGTAAGCACATAACGTTTGCCATGGCGGGTTTGTGGGAGGGTGATGTAATCAATCTGCCAAGCCTCCCCATATCTGTATTTCATCCACCGTCCTCCATACCAAAGGGGCTTTAACCGCTTAGCTTGCTTGATTGCAGCACATGTCTCACATTCGTGGACAACTTGTGCGATGGCGTCCATGGTCAAGTCCACCCCTCGATCCCGAGCCCATCTATATGTTGCATCTCTCCCTTGATGACACGAGGTATCATGAGCCCATCGAGCTATGAATAATTCACCCTTACGTTGCCAGTCTAGATCTACCTGAGCCACTTTAATCCTAGCAGCCTTATCTACCTGATGGTTGTTTTCATGTTCCTCCATGGCCCGACTCTTAGGTACATGGGCGTCGACATGACGTACCTTTACAACAAGTTTCTCTAACCGAGCAGAGATATCTTGCCATAAGTCATCAGCCCATATAGGTTTGCCTCTACGCTGCCAGTTGTTCTTTTTCCACTGCTGCAACCACCCCCACAGGGCATTCGCCACCATCCATGAATCAGTATAAAGGTAGAGCCTTGGCCACTTTTCTCTCTCAGCAATGTCCAGGGCTAACTGGATGGCCTTCACCTCAGCGAACTGGCTTGATTCACCTTTTCCTTCAGTGGCTTCTGCTACTCTCCTTATAGGATTCCATACAGCGGCTTTCCATCTCCGATGCTTACCCACAATGCAACAAGACCCATCAGTGAACAGGGCATATCGCTTCTCATTCTCTGGCAGTTCGTTGTAGGGTGGGGCTTCTTCAGCGCGTGTTACCTCCTCATCCTCTGGTGACATCCCAAAATCTTTGCCTTCTGGCCAGTCTGTGATCACCTCCACGATTCCTGGGCGATTGGGGTTTCCTATTCGAGCCCGCTGTGTAATTAGTGCAACCCACTTGCTCCACGTAGCATCAGTGGCATGGTGTGTAGAAGGAACCTTCCCTTTGAACATCCAGCCCAGCACCGGCAGTCGGAGTGCCAGGAGGAGCTGGGCTTCAGTTCCAATCACTTCTGAGGCGGCTCGAACCCCTTCATAGGCGGCCAGTATTTCCTTTTCTGTTGGAGTATAATTGGCCTCAGATCCTTTGTAGGCCCGACTCCAAAACCCCAGCGGTCGACCTCGAGTCTCCCCTTGTGCTTTCTGCCAGAGACTCCAGGTCGGGCCGTTCTCCCCAGCTGCAGTGTAGAGCACATTTTTAATATCTGTCCCTGTCCGGACAGGCCCAAGGGCCACTGCATGGACTATCTCGCGTTTGATCTGCTCAAAGGCTTGCTGTTGCTCAGGGCCCCATTGGAAATCATTCTTCTTTCGAGTTACATGGTAGAGTGGGCTCACAATGAGACTGTAGTTTGGGACATGCATTCGCCAAAAACCCATAACACCTAAGAAAGCTTGTGTTTCCTTTTTGTTGCTTGGTGGAGACATAGCTGCTATTTTATTAATAATGTCCACTGGGATCTGACGACGCCCATCCTGCCATTTTATTCCTAAAAACTGGATTTCTTGCGTAGGCCCCTTGACTTTACTTCGTTTTATAGCAAAACCGGCTTCTAAAAGGATTTTAATTACCCTGTTTCCTTTTTCGAAAACTTCCTCTGCTGTGTTGCCCCATACAATGATGTCATCAATATACTGCAGGTGCTCTGGTGCTTCACCCTTTTCCAGTGTATTCTGGATTAGTCCATGGCAGATGGTGGGGCTGTGTTTCCACCCCTGGGGCAGACGATTCCACGTGTATTGGATGCCTCTCCAGGTGAAAGCAAACTGTGGCCTGCACTCTGGCGCCAGTGGGATCGAGAAGAAAGCGTTCGCAATGTCGATTGTGGCGTACCACTTGGCTGCCTTCGATTCCAATTCATACTGGAGCTCTAACATGTCTGGCACAGCAGCACTCATACCTGGAGTGACTTCATTTAGGCCACGATAATCTACTGTCAGCCTCCACTCTCCATTGGACTTCCTCACTGGCCATATGGGACTATTAAAGGGTGAGTGGGTTCGGCTGATCACTCCCTGATCCTCCAGTTGACGAATCAGCTTATGGATGGGAATCAGGGAATCTCGGTTAGTACGGTATTGTCGTCGGTGCACCGTCGTCGTAGCAACTGGCACTTGCTGTTCTTCACCCTTCAACAACCCCACAACAGCAGAATACTCCGAGAGTCCAGGCAAGGCACACAGTTGTTCAATTTCTTCTGTTTCCAAAGCAGCTATTCCAAAAGCCCATCGGTACCCTTTTGGGTCTTTAAAATACCCTCTACGTAGATAATCTATACCTAAAATGCACGGAGCTTCTGGACCAGTCACAATGGCATGTTTTTCCCAGTCCTTCCCAGTTAGGCTCACCTCAGCCTCTAGCACAGTTAGTTGTTGGGATCCCCCTGTCACTCCAGAAATACAAACGGGTTCTACCCCTTCATGATTCGATGGCATTAGAGTACACTGGGCACCAGTATCCACCAGAGCTTTGTACTCTTGTGGGTCTGATGTGCCAGGCCATCGGATCCATACAGTCCAATAAACCCGATTATCCCTCTCCTCCACCTGGCTGGAGGCAGGGCCCCTCTATTGCTGCTGATCATATTTGTTTTCCACTGGTTGCATAAGGGACTTAGAGGTCCCTTCAAAAGGATCAGGCACATCAGACATATAGGTAGGCCTTCCAGTTGGTCTAGGGAACTGCCCAGTAGAAACTGGTGCAGCCTTCTTCCTGGCAGAATCTCGTTGTGCAAATGTTTTACCCCGCAGCTCATTTACTCGTGCTCGAAGGGCTGAGGTGGGCTGCATATCCCATTTCCTCATGTTCTCTCCATGATCAAGCAGGTAAAACCACAATGTACGTCGTGGTGTGTATTCTCCCTCTTGGAACGATGGACGCTTTCTCCCAGTAGCTGCAACATTGCTCCATACGGGTTGGGAGTTGGACACATTGTTGTCAAGTCGTTGAACCAGTTTCTCTACTGCTGCAATGACGGAGAGGGAAACATTGTCTTGGTATTTCCTGAGTCGGCAGGCCACCTCATTTACGGTTGGCGGAGCCATATCATTCCAGTCAATTGCTGCCAGTGAATTGGTATACCCTGCTGGTGCACTTCGTACAACCTTACGCCACATATCTGGAGTGCATAGGACTTCATCGGGATCAGCGGGAAGCCGTGAATTGTCCAGATCATAATAAATTATCTCCCGTACAGCTAATTCTCTCAGGTGCTGGACAGATGTCTCTATGCTGTTACACTTGGGTGTCTGGCATGTAATATATTCCTTTATGGGATATCTTTCCTTCACACTTGACAGTAGTCGCCTCCAGAGGCTGAGGATTTCTGGCCTCCTCCCAATTGCTTTGTCAATTCCTCCTTCTCTAGCTAGGGATCCCAACTGCTTGGCCTCTCTGCCTTCTAATTCCAAACTACTGGCCCTGTGATCCCAACATCGGAGCAACCAAGTGATAATGTGCTCACTTGGGTGGCGGGTGAAATCTTTTCGAACCTCACGCAGCTCACTCAAAGTCAGGGATCGGGTAACAATCTCTGGTTCTGCCTCATCCTGATATCCTCGGGATGGTCCCGGTTGATCATCATCCTTATCCGTCACTATGCGAACTGGTTTCTTTGTGCCTTTCCTCTTTTGTACGGGAGCAACAGACACTGGTGTGGATTGGTTTTTCTGATCATCTGCAGTGTCTGCTGTAGAGATTACAGTAGCTGCAGTGTCGGTCACAGGGGTTGCAGTAGCTGCAGTGTCAGCCCCAGTGGTTGCAGCAGCTATAGTATCTGCCAGTCTGTTTCCTTTCCCTTCTCCCTGACAGTGCTGACAGTGCTGCCTGCTATCAAGCAGGGTTTGATAAATAGTGGCCAGAGCCCAGCACAGTGCAGTAAGGTGTCCATCTCTGGGAAACCTACAGCAATTTTTCCTTAGGTATGCAGTCACTTGATCGGGGTCTTGTAGCTGTTCAGGAGTGAAGTTCCAAACCATCGGGCGTGAGAAAGTACCTAGGTACTCGCCCATACTTTGCCACATGCCCTGCCACTCGTGATTATTCTGTCTCGGAGAAAGCTCTTCAGTGGTATTCATAAACCTATGCTTGATATATAACAAAAACTGAACCATCTGCACCAAACCTACCAATAGCAAAATGCTAGTTTGAAAATCCCAGAGATATTGAAGATTTTCAAAAACTGTCATAAGAGCTGTTGTATTTAGCCCAAAGGAAAAGAAAGCAGTGCCCCCACCATACCGGCTGCTCTTATTAACCCCTCCCTGTCCAAAGAATGGACAGGACAGCAAAACCTCATACAAGTACCAGCTTAAACTCATGATCATCGATATTATTGTATCATAGACCGATATCATAAAATACACTATAATGAAGTATGGGAACAAATACGGGAGCCGCAGACCTGAGAGAGTAAAGAATCCTGCCAGGATTGTATACAGCATGCGGTGGTTTTGCTGCCACAGCCTTGTGAATAAATACCACAACATCGTGACCAGAGATTGCTTAAACAACAGTGTTTATCTTAATTGCGATAGTTAGGGTCAGATCTACCGTTATCCCAACCGTTCGTGCCCCACGTTGGGCGCCAAAATAACTGTCGTGGTTTTGCCCCGGCCGAGGGCCGCACCCCACACAGTCGCTTGTACTTTTAAAAGGAAGGGGGAAGGAAAGTTGGGGGAAGGGGAAAAGGGAAGGAAGAAAGGAGGAAAAGAAACCACAACCTAGAAACCAGAACCACGCAGGTTGGGATAAGGATAGTTTACTAAACAATAACAGAAAACTAGATATAACAATAACATAGGTTTAAAGCACAAAACAGATGAAACTGGTGATACACAATGCAATTTCTCACCAAACCACACAACTCAGGCCGCACAGCTTAGAGCCCGTCCCGGACAACCCGACCGCCCCAGAAAAACTGCCCGTCCTGGCGTTGTCTCCCCCTCTTCCCCCCAGTCCCCCCTTATACTGAACATGACGTAACTGGCATGGAATATCCTCTTTGGCCAATTCGGGTCACCTGTCCTGGCTGCGTCCCCTCCTTTCTCACTAGTAAGGAAGTATGCAGAGCTGAGAAAGGTACTTGATTGCCCGGCAACAAATCGGAAACATCAGGGTGCTATCAGCACTATTCTCATGCTAACACCCAAACATGGCATTCCATTCACTGCTAAAAAAAAAGTTTAACTCCATCATAGCTGAAACCAGGACAGTGTCCCAAACTTAAAAGGGGGGGGGGAGGTGCGTTTGGGGGTGTGTTTGGGCTTTTGTGGTTTTTTTTTAAAGTTTGCTACAAAACCACTTTTGAAAACTGAGTTAATCACAGCTCTACTTCCACAGTGATGAGTGCTCTATCCCAGATATCAAATGAAAAGCACTCCTTTCTTGACGGCTCACAGGAAGATGCAAGCTTTGAAATCCAGCCTAATGACAAACAGATCTAGTCAGGAGACTCTATGTGAGAGCCAAATTGTTCTAGTTCTATAAATCTCTTCTGCCATAAAGACAGGGTTTTTTTTACAGCCACATTGGTTACAAGCAGGTAAAATTCTATTTAAAAACCCTGAAAAGGTTAATTAGTGGTTTAGGTCCTGCTTCAGAGTAGTTTTTCACTAATTAATAGGTGATTAATGTGGATTATAATACAACAGTAGTACTATGTCCATTGAGGAAGCTTACACAGAGCAGAATCACTCACAGCAAGTGTAAACAAAATCAACCTAGAAACAATTTAAAATGAATCAGAGCTCTCTAGTTTTCAGAGCTGACTTTAAAATTCAACTAATTTTTACACACAAGTCAGTAGAAGCAATTCACATTGCTTGGCATTGTTCGTGGAGAGGATGAGGCTGGGATGAATTAATCAGGATATTAACTCCTATTATTAGTCAAAAAAAGGAGGGGGGTGGGCTTTTAAATGTGTCAGTTTGATAACCCAGTGTGCAGAACGAAAATATTTTCAAGGCATTCACTTGCACTTGTTAAAAATAATACAAAAAGTGTAACATAATATTACTAGCATGTACATATACCTTCAATCGTAGAAGCAGGCGCATCAGGAGTGTGATAGAGGATGGCTGATCTTGAAATGCAAATATATGAAGAGAATAGGTAATGGAATTTCTTAGCCATAAGATTATAGTAACATTAAAAGTGTTGTGAACCTCAGGCTGTTGTCAGACCACTGTGGCCTCGATCCACAGAAGCACAGTAATAATATTGAGAGGAAATTCAAACTGGACCAGTGTTTTGCTAGTTACGTGTCAGGATAAGCGAGAGGAAAGTGGCCTGGCTTTGTCACCTTTAGTTAACTTTAACAACTGTCTATCAGTGTCACAAGTATCTATCAGATATTAACAGACCTGCTGTATTTCAACAATAGCCAGCTTCACCTAAGTCACAGAATCACAGAATGTTAGGGGTTGGAAGGGACCTGGAAAGATCATCTAGTCCAATCCCCCTGCCAGAGCAGGATCACCTAGAGTAGGTCACCCAGGAACATGCCCGGGTGCGTTTTGAATGTCTCCAGAGAAGGAGACTCCACAACCTCTCTGGGCAGCCTGTGTCAGTGGCTCTCTCACCCTCATGGTGAAAAAGCTTTTCCTTATGTTTTGCATGGAACCTCCTATGCTCCAGCTTGCCAGCTCCACAAGCTGGGCACCCCTCAGTAGCTGCTGGGAAACAATGTCTGCTTGAAAGATGGAAGAGGCCATCCACTGAGGGGCACTCCCCATCCCCACACACCCTGTTCAAGCCACACAGAGCATCACTGAAACACTCCACCCAGTCAGACAGAGAGCAGTATTTCTTAGCTGTCAGATTCCAAGTCCAGCGCAGATCTCTTAAGCAGCTCAAAGGCACGAGTTTAAAGAAAATCCTCAAAGATGCAGGAAACGCCTGCCTTGGCAGCAACAGTTCCTGTTGTTTTCAGCTTGTTCTGTTACCCATTCTTCCCCTTTCCCAGTCACATCATTATCCTTAGAGGTTATCCATCATTTCCTGAAAGGCGCTTTTTTCCCCTCACAACAAGGCCGCCAAGGTGCCGCTCTATCCTTCCCAGCTGTCTCACACCAACCTGTTTGATCTTCTCTGGCATCTTCAGGGAAAAGGATTAAGCACTATTTCATGTACTCCTGCACACATTTCCTTCCACCATTATTCGCTTCTTAACGAATACAGAGCTTCCTCTCTCTAAGGCACACGGGAAAGACGGCACATGGGAGCGGTGTAGCCAAGGAAGGCAAAGCCGTATGAAGGGAAAGCAAAGGAGGGAATTTCCCCAAAGAAAAACAAAAGGAAGAAGTACAAAGAAGAACCAAAAGCAGTGATGAAGACTGAGAGAAGGATAAATTCAATAAAAAAGGTTAAAGAAATTTGAAAATGTAAGTGAAAGTAACAAAAACAGTCAAGAACATATTAAAGACAGAAGAGAGCCTAAGAAGACGGACTAAAAAAAACATGTAAAGGCAGAAGAGGAAATTCAGGAGCTATTACAAAACTTTAGTATTGTTTTATTTCCAGAGTTATGTTCTTCTAACTGTAACTATTGGGTAAAACCAACCTTCTAAACGAGTTATTTTGGATCTTCAGGCAGAACTAACAGGAAAAAATAGCAACTGAAATGCAAGGATGCAACACAACTTGCCTACCACACTGAACAGCTAACCTGAACTGATGTTGCTCATATCTGATTTGGAGGTGCTTTAAACCCAGACTTGGTGAGCTCACAATGGCTTAGAGCTGGAGGCCTGGTCTGCCTCCAATGGAAGGTGCCCACGGGTAGCAAGGAAAGACCCTAAGCTCTTCTCCTACCTTCTCTCCCTGCCCTGCAGCACAAACAAAAAGCTGTCCCCACAGCAGACATGACTGATTGCAAAGGAATCCCCGAACTCCCCAGAGCAGCCACATGCTGCCAGACACGCACAAGTGCGGAGACAACAAGGACACTAATCGGCTTAGGGCTTCGCTGTGTGAATGCTCCCACCCAAACCCAGCCCAGCTGGTCAGCAGCACACCAGCTATGGAATGAAGCCATCCCTGAGTGTCACCTGCGGGATTTCCTGGCTCAAGTAAACACAGAGAGCAAAGAAAAGCCAAACCTAAGTGCAAGACAGATGCCCTGCCCCTGGCCAAGCAACTAACAGAAATGTTTCCTACTCTAGGTCAGTGAAGGTGGGAATGCTGTGTAACAGCTACACTCCTCCTTCAGCTGATGTAGGCAGGAACTGAGTCCATTATAAGACCGGGGATAATTCAGACCGATGCTGTCACAATTACTGATCTTTCGCTGTGTGTCACAGCATCACAGGAATAAGCATGCCCTGGGCCAGGCAAATCATCCCATCAGCTTGCTGATAAGCAAGTGGTATGTTCGACCAAGCCTCTGCATTTCAGAACTCCTTCATTAAAAAAGATTGCCTTCACCCTATACCCACTCAAAAAAGCCACAGAGAAAGGTGCAGGCATTACTAAGCATATAGCACATATGTTACCAGCCTGAAATACATCTACCAAGCCTTGCACTTGGAATTAGCATCCAATAGCAATGCTGTTTCGGAAGACTTCAGAATATGATTGTTACTCAGGTGGCTTTTTAAAAATCATTTTATGCAATTTTACAACCAAGGCATTAAATATAGTGAGTCAGTTCACAAACTTCAGGGGCAAAGCTCTGCAGATTGCTAAAAATCACACACCACTTTCCATGAAACATACAATACTACTTCCTTATTCTGGGTATTTTTCCAATGTTTCATTCAATCATAAAAATGTCTGTTAAGCACAGAAACAGTAGAGTACAACATCTAAAACAGAAAATGAGATGACTTTTACAAGGAATACAGAAATTTCGTAGGGTGGAGAATACAAGTATCCGAGAACATTTTTTTACTTATCCACAGTACACACTTCTCTCACAACAAAAGCACTTGAAATGCTCTATTAAGGCACTTTTTCTTTTTCTCCCCAGGATTCAGCAGCTTCACCCTACTTCTTCTGAGATCACATGTTGTTATTGTCTTTCTGAAAAAGTGACTAAACGTTAAATCTGCTGTGAACTCAAAATTCTGGCGGCAATTCAACAGCTCAAAAGGACAATACTAAGAATCGACTACAGGAAGATTTCCCCCGACCCCTCTGTCCTCACCCCTCTGTCAAGAAATACATTTGATCAGGGATCAAGGATGCTGCTCAAAACCTCGGGAGATTTTGGATAGAGACTTTCAAGGAAAAGAAGTTTTGAATGAGATGAAAGAGGCTGGGTTCTGAGGAAGGGAAATGCTGAAGGGTGAATTGTCAGAGCCAGCTGCAGCAGTACAAGTAACTTGCTGAATGTTTTGGTGCGTGCAGGCTGAACAGAACAAATTTAGCCTTTAGACTGAAACGCTGGGCTTAACCCATCACTGCTTTTGCTTTCATCTCTACTCACCTGCCATCTACTTGTACATCTCCTATGGATAACTAAATTGCAGCAGTCTGAACAAGATACTCTTTGCATTTACCAGCCATGAGGTTTCTCTAACAGAGCTAAACCAAACTAAGTCTAACCCAACTTCTGTCTAACAGGACAGAAAAACGGAAATCCTCCACGATAGTCATTCAGAGAAGCTGTGGAAGAGAGCACATATAAGTCTGGAAGAAAAAGCAGCCTTTCATGCACATCACAGGCTCATCTAACAACGAGCAGTCAGAATTTTGCTACTAAGATTTTCTGTCCTCCCCATTGCTAGTTTTCTTCTTCTGCAGCACTACTTACCTCCCAATTCTGTTTCCCTGAACTACATAGAGAGAAGTCATAACAAGGACAGTCAGTCCTAACAGTTTGCTAAACCAAATCAATGAAATAACTGCACTGAGAAAAATAATTACAAAACCCACCTAAAATCCTGGATCATCATGCCTAATAGTCACCGCATGCCCAAAATCACTTGAGCAGGCATAGCAAAAAAGGCAATAAAGTTTGGTGTAAGAACAGAAACCGACTGATGGCACTGGAAACATCCTGCCCTGGCAGGTAAGATTCTTATGGTGAGCTGCCTGATTATTGATGTTTTACAAAAGCAATTAAAACCTGTCTTTGCAGAAGTAGCTTCTTCATAATTACTGTGCTCTACTGTTTTCTTTAAATTACAATCTACAAAGCTAAACTCCCAGAACTGATACTGGCACAGATAACGGCTTTACTACTTTGAACTCATTCCTTCAGTCCTTCACACTTTTCCTAAGTAGACAGAAGCCCGCAATCAAAATCAAAATGCAACCCAGTGCTCTCGTTGAAGCCTCTGGCTGAATGACAATCCCTTCATTTAAAAACTAGAAGGCGGGAGGATACCTTCAAGTCCTGTCCTTCCCAAGTCAATGCTTGCTGTCAAAGTAGTTCTCAAATTAACAGTGGGGAAAAGAAAATAAATGCTACTGGTTTCAGTAATGACATTCTTCCCACACAAAAAGTAATTTTCTTAAATGAAAACAAAAATCTGTAATTATTTTTGTTTAAACAGGATTAGCTCCAAAATTTCCAATGCAGGGACAGGAGAGGGGAGCAGGGGAGACATTTACCACACTGTGCTGTTAACCTCAGCGATTAATAAATAGGAACAGGTGATCACAGCCATTTCACCCAGTCACGGACTAGCTGTAGCTCTGTACATTGCCCCACAAAAACACGACTGCAACACACCCCCCTCCTTTTTTTTTTTTCAGTCTATCAAATACAAATGTTCCCTTGAGCAATTTTTCCCAAAGATACCTTTACTTTTCAATAATCTCAGTTTAAAAGGCAATTCTACCTAGAAACACTAACGGGGCTGTTCACAGGGTGTCTGTGGCGAGGGGGCAGCTGGGTGGCCCCTGTGAGGAGCAGCCAGGGCTGCCCTGTGCCAGGCACTGCCAGCTCCAACCCACCCACCACAGGGCAGGGCTGAGCCCCACAGCCACCCGTGGGGGGCTCAGGGAAACCTGGGTAAGAAAGGGCAAAACTCTGCTTGGCTGTAAGAACACAGTGTGAGAAACAGCCCTGCGAGCACCAAGGTGAGAGAAAAGGAGAGAGGAAAGAGGTGCTCGAGGGCACTCCAGCAAAGATTCCCCTGCAGCCCCTGGAGAAGACCAGGGTGAGGCAGCTTGTCCCTTGGCAGCCTATGGAGGACCACACCAGGGCAGGTGGGTAAGCCCTGAGGAAGCTGCAGCCCACGGACAGCCCATGTAGAAGCACAGTTTCTGGCAGTAAACAGCATGCAGAATCACAGAATCACAGAATAACAAGGTTGGAAAAGACCTTTAAGATCATCAAGTCCAACCATTCACACCCTAAACTAAACCATATCCCTAAGTACTTCATCTACCCTTTTTTTGAACACATCCAGGGAAGGTGACTCAACCCCCTCCCTGGGCAGCCTGTTCCAGGTCCTCACAACTCTTTCAGTAAAAAATTTTTTCCTAACGTCCAATCTAAACCTGCCCTGGCACAGCTTCATGCCATTCCCCCTTGTCCTGTCACCTGTCACCTGGCTGAAGAGACCATCACCTATCTCTCTATAACCTCCCTTCAGGTAATTGTAGGCGGTGATAAGGTCTCCCCTCAGCCTCCTCTTCTCCAGGCTAAACAGCCCCAGCTCCCTCAGCCGCTCCTCATAGGATTTGCCCTCCAGCCCCTTCACCAGCCTCGCTGCCCTTCTCTGGGCTCGTGAGGAGCCCAGAACTGGACACAGTACTCGAGGTGTGGCCTCACCAATGCCGAGTACAGGGGCACAATCACCTCCCTAGACCTACTGGCCACACTGTTTTTGATACAAAAACGCAGCCCATGGGAAGGATGCAGGCTGGATCAGGGGAACATCACGAGGAGGCAGGAGCAGTGGAGAAGAGCCATTATGGGTTGGCTGAAACCCCCACTCCCCATCCTTCTGCGCCACTTGGGGAGGAAGGTGGTAAGTGAGTCCAGGATGAAAGACTGAAGCTGAGTCTGGGAAGAAGCAGGGTGGAGGAAGGTAGTTTTATAGTTTTCTCTTTGTTTCTTACCATCCTTCTCTATTTTTAATCTGCAATAAATTAAATTAATGTTCCCCAAGTCAATTCTGTTTTGCCCATGACGGTAATTGGTAAGTGATCTCCCTGTCCTTACTGTGACCCACGAGCTCTTCCATCTTATTTTCTCCCCTGCCCTGTTGAAGAGGGGGAGCAAGAGAGCAGCTGGGTGGGAGTCTGGCAGACAGCCGAGGTCAACCCACCGCACAGTGAAACAAATCAAACAACCCATCCAAAACCATCCCCTCTTTCTGTGTCCTTCCAAAGAATGTAGAAACAGAAACAGGGACTCAGCAAGGCCACTACCCTCCCTCTGACCCTCCTCAAGCTGCACTTCGACACAGCCCCAGTTTCCTGAGCGGGAGCCAAATGCTACTTTTCCTCAAAAAACGAACTCCTGACCTTCTCCGATTTTTATTCTTCAGTTTGGCTTGTCATCAGCTTCTTAAGTCAAGGCTACTCTTCCTACTATCACAGAAATTGAAAAGATAATTATTTTACCTACTGTTATCAGCAGATTATTACGAAATCAAACAGCACTTACAAATACTAGCCAATATGCTGGCATTCCCACAGATAGACACACACTCAAAAGCAGCCAATCCAGTATAAATTCTACATTTTAGCCTATGTATAACATAGGTACCATTTATCTTCTTGTTTTCACACAGACTGACACCGCAACTATCATCAATCCCTAATTACTAACCACACGAGGACAATTTAACAGTTAGTAAATATTGGTTAATGTTTAAACTGGAAATGAATGGGCAACTGCACCGGACAGGTTAACGTGACTGAAATCAAGAAAGGTTACCTGAAAAAGAAAAGGCTTGACCCTGAAGTAATTTCCTTTGGTTGTTTTTTACAGTCCAGTCTCATGACCCATCGTAAAACTATGTTTTGTGAAAGTGTTAGACAGACACAATATGGACTAAACTCAATTCAACCTGTGTCCCTCACCTCCCTAAGGCCCACGCTAAAAGCAGACTGCACACAAATACTCTGGTTCCATGCCTCCCACACCCAGAAAGCCTTAATAACATGGGTTTTGAGAGGTAGCATGTCTAGGACGGGATGAAAGATGTGAAACTCTGAAGATCTGAATTCAAAACCACGAGAAGAATTTCTACACTAAGCAGTTAAAATTTCTCCTTCAAGTTACAGAATAAATGTATTATCTTGCCTAATGTAAACTGTTTATATCCAAGCTCATACTCACCCACACTGTTTTGCTTTTTTTTTTTTTAGACAGCTTTTAAAGTGGTTCATAAAATGCTGACTTGAGCAATCACCATAAAGACATTCTGTGGTTCCCATCAAAGACAAATCTTCGTCTTACTGGGACATGCTATAGCGACTCGTCAGCCCAGACAGCTTTTAAATCCTGTACAGAACTTTTACTTAATGATGGAACATGCATCGACGATGGCCCTGTTTTCTCCCAGCTCACAGACACTGCAACTCTTTCGCAATCCTTTCTTGACATACTATGTCACTGTAACATGTTACAAGGCAGCTAAGCACATGAGTGGAAATGGGTCCCCCAATGATCTAGAAATTGCTGTGATCCAGAGTTGTAATTTGGGTAATGTGCAGCTGAAACAATGTTTACTAAACTGTTAACTAAGAGCCTTGCATGGTGAAACTGCTCTGTCCCCTAGCAAGGCTGGACAGATGGTTGGACTCTGTGATCTTGAAGGTCTCTTCCAACTGAAACCGTTCTATGATTCTATGATAATATTCTATGACTGACATGCTCTGGCCAGGCAATTGTGGCTGCCACTTTGAGAAACCTAATTTGATCTGAGGCTTAGATCAAATTAATTTGTCTGGCTCCTAGTAGGAAGTACAGAGGTTTTAGATTATAAGTTACAGTATCAAAGTGAAAGTACCCAGAGATGCCTCTAGTTAAAATACATCTTGGGACACAGTATAAGTATGAATCACACATGACCTGCATACAAATACTGCACTGGAAATAACAATTCACCTGAAATTTCAAAGTTCCATAAGACTCCTGATAAAAGTCAGGGTGATATAAAAAAATGAGACATCACAGGGTCTCTGAAAAATTCCATCAGCTGTTAGACAGTAATAAACATGAGCATTTTTAATTTTCCGATAAAGGAGGACAAAAAAATAAAGTCAAATAAGTGTTTATGAGAATCATCTCAACGGGGAGCTGGGAACTGGCAATGATGCTATTGTCAGATAGATGAGTTAAAGATAGACCTCTTGAAACCATCTCTTGAACCAGCCGAATGACATTGTTCTAAAGGGCATTTCCTGGCAATGCCCTTGATACTGAGAAATAAGGCTGGAAGAAACCCGTTCATATTTCATACAAAGAGCTCTAAATAATTCCAAGAAAGTAATTTTCTTTGGGAGTATGGTAAATTTTCAACCAAATCCAACAGGGAAGCCATTTTCTTGGAAAATCAGAAAGAAGACTATTAGAGAGTAAGCAAATTCTTTTTACAAAGTTTCCTTTTTGTAAACTGTGCGCTACAAAACTCCAGTATCAAAGAAAAAAACCTTAAGGTACCCCTTCCGAAAGGGGAACCAGGGGAAAGCTGTACTTCTAGACTTAAAAGTGGAAACTAGGGTAACCACACCTTGGAATCTGGAGAGCGAATCAGGGCAATTTGGTTAGGCCACTGAACCTACAGAGGCAGCCGCCCTATAGAATGTGGACACAACAGAGCTGAAGCCTGCTCAATTTAAATATTCAGTCAAAACATTTTTTTAAGCATTCAATATATACACAGCCATACCACACGAGCATCCTATGCTGCCTCTGCAACCTTTTTTAAAAATAGCTGAAGAAAATTGTATTATAAAACTATGACAGACATCCAACTTACTTAAAATGTACTAATATAAGCTGGCTTTGAATTTGCAATTTGTATTTAATTCCCTGTCCCACCCTGTCTCCATCTCCTGAACACATCTGCAGCTTCAGACGTTGTTACTAATGATGTAGATTCATGAAGACAGAGGGTTATACTTCATTTGGTTTTACATAGAGGAATTTAAGCTTCTACCATGTATCTATTCCACAGTATAAAATATTCTTAACCAACAGTCATGTCATCTACATTATTTTACTTCATTTGGATAATGAAAGTTCATGGTTAGACTCTTTCATAAAACACACTGAAACAGCTTCGCGTTCTGCTGCACTGGTGGAAGACGACTCCCAAATACATACATTAATACATTATCTTTAAACAAATTTAAATGAAGAAAACATAAGTAAATGTTCCTAGTTTTTATGGTTGGCTTTTGCAGAAATAAAACATTATCATACACTATGATCCCTGTCAATTTACAGTTCTCTTTCCAATTGCAATTCTGTTTCCACAGAAGGGTTACAGCTGGAAGGGATCTCTGGAGGTCATCTTGTCCAAACTGTCTGCTCAAGCACAGCCACCCAGAGATACTGCCCAGGACCGTGTCCTGACAGCTTCTGAATACCTCTAAGGAGAGATACTCCACTCTGGGCAACCTGTGCCAGCACTTGGTCATAGCGAGAAAGTGTTTCCTGGTGTTCAGAAGGAACCTTCTGTGTTTCAGTTTGTGCCAGTTGTCTCCACTCCTGTCACCGGGCACCTCTGAAAAGAGCCTGGCTCCATCCTCTTTGCACCTTCCCTTCAAGTATTTTTTTATATATATATATATATATATATGAGAGATACCCCTGAGCCTTCTCTTCTGGACTCTCCTCAGAAGGATGTCCATGTCTCTTGCCATTTTTGTTAATTTTTTTTCCCAATAAAACTTCAGAAATCCCATGTTCCATTACCTTCTGGAAACCCCTAAAGGAACTGGCACTACGTATGGAATTCAGCGGCCCACTTACTCCGTTTTAATCAAATGATGTCTTGTAAGCTCTAAAGGAAGCAAAAGCTTTCACAAAATTCACATTTTTTAAAGACCAAATGTTCCTTAACATGCCTGCTCAGTCACAATAACCTGAGTAACTATGTTACTGAAAAAGCAGTAGTGTCTGGAGTCAGCATAAGTACTACAAAACCCATTTTTTGTAAAGGGAGAGCATGCTGACCCAGGTTATCATCTTACTCCCTTAAGAATAAATAAAATTCAGGAATATCATATAGGAATCTGAAATACTGTGCTCTGCTAAAAATCATGAAGCATGCCTATTTCCAAGACATTGACACAAAACCCATGGTGGTTCTGAGAAAACAGCTTGACTTACTTAATTACAAATATGAACATGTTGACTTTATTTCTTCTTTGAAGGCTGTACCCCAAAGAAACAGATTCCATGAGGTAAGGACGAACTGGGAAAAGGTTTTTTTGGGAATATGTAAGATAACAGGTCTTATTTTTTAACCTATTCAAAGCAACATGAAATCTTAAGGCTTTCAAAACCATAAACACTCAAAGCCTTACATCACACTAAACAATTTCTTGATGGAAGCTGGGGTTTTTTCCCCTCCTTTTAAAATTTTGCACAGTTTCTATACTTTCATGCCATACTTCAAAAACATCATATTCCAGCAAGTTGCAGGAACGTCTTGTGGCCTAGACACTTGTTTATATTGAAAGTACAGCCAATTAAACTAAACCTTGTAATTTAAAGCTTCATGGAACAGTAATTTTTATGGCCTGATAAGTAATGGAGACAAACTTAGGTAACCCAGAAAGACCCAGACAAATATATTTATTTAACAGCAAATGTTTACCAGTCAGGCTGCAGGAACAATACTGTCTTTTCCCTCCTTCACTGCAAAGTACTGAGTGCACACACACATGAATGCAGCCAGAGAGAACAAGGAACACAGTTACAAAAGAACATTAAAGCAGCAGATAATTTATCTGTCCTGCTGAGGAAAGCTCAGGGAAGTGAGCCAAGACATCTGAAAAGAAGAAAACACTAGAGGACTAAACATAGGAAAGTAGAGATATAGCACTGAATTAAGATAGTGCAGAAACTTTAAACGATATGCTGCACCCACCTATATCAGTGCAACTTAAGTAATTTCTTGAAGTCTCCCCTGGATCATTATATATGAATCCAAAAGGCCACAAGGCTCCTGCCAGACAAGATCTACCCGAATTACTGCCTACACAAAGCATATGCAGCAAAGTATAGCACTGCCCAAACATTTAACTAGAGGAGAAAGCAAGCATGAGGTTGATAAAGAGCATAAGAGCAGCACTTATGCTAACTGTCACTGCAATTATTTCAAGTGCAATGCTTACCTTTAATAGTTTCCTCCACAACTTCTACTACACGATCTATCTGCTGAACCTAAAAAAAGTCAGAAGGTCAATATCTAAGTAGTTATCAACTGGACATACTTTTTACATAAGCTCTTCTTTCATAAATGTGTTCTTCTGGATTAAGGGGGAGTAAAGAGTTTGGGGTGATGTTTTTAGCCAGGTTTTTTTTTTCCCTGTGCATCTTGGTTCATCTGCCAAGAGTTAGCTTTAAAACTCACCACCTAACTTATAGAAAATGTTGTCCTCAAAAATACCAACTTCCTATAAGTTTGGCAAAATTCACCAAAGGGCTAGGAAAAGAGGTGCAGACTTTAACTGCTGTTGGTGGTCTGTGAAAGGCAGTGGCTACCCAGGCAGTCAGCACCTGGGTGGCTCAAACAGCCCCAAGGCGCTCCCTCTCTCCAGCCTCCAACACCAAAACAGTAGACAGTGAGAACATAACAAGAAGCTGAGGATTTTTTGTGAGGTTGGACAATAGGGGAGAAAAGTAAATGTACTGCAGGAGAACTGGAGTCTGGGAAGAAATTAAAAATACTCTGGTTATACACTGGACATTGTCCTGGACTTTCTGCAGGTAATGTCTGGACATAGAAGGAAAAGCCCCAATGCTTTTTATGAGACAGAATATTAGCTAATGATCATGAAATAGCATCTCCTGTGAAGACAACAAATCTGTATCTTAGTGTTACACTTGCCAACATTCAGCCATAATGTGATAAATAGTTCAATTACTTATTAGAGTACATATTCCTATTACATTATATTTAAATGGGTATATATATTCTTATTACATTGTTCTTTAAAGTTAATTGCCAATATACTGTAGAGATGTTTTTATTATTAAGTAGAAGGAATCAGCATTAACAGTGCAAAATTAGACACTCACATTTTTGAAGGTGAGATTCTTTCCACAACTTTCATCCAAACCACCTATTCTATGTAATGCCTGTCATGCATGCACATATATGTTTATGTACAATGCAGGAAAGCCTACTTTGCACATTTAAAACAGTTTAGAATTTTCTCACAACATACCTGTTTAAACACTGCTGCTCTAAGCTGCATGTTATATGAACCAGGTTTAGTACAACTTCTTCAGTCGTTTCCTTGGAGTTTCTTTACCAGTTCAGTTCAAAAGCAAGAAGAAAAACACAAGTTGCAGAGGCATCAAGAGCAAAACCTGGTCTGCAACCAGGATCCTGGAACTTGCATCCCTTGCATCAAAGCCATGAAGTCTCTATGCCCCTTAAACCACCAAGTATATTATCACCTGTAAAAGCATGGCTGCACAATCATCTAGCACACATTCATCTTCCAATCAAACCAACAGCAGCTAAAAAAACCCCAGCTCAACAGTAGTTGGGGACTGACTTAGAGATCCCAGCTCAAGTCAGTTTGCTCCTCTCCTTGTCTGGGTGTTGAATCAAGTCCATGTAAAACTATTACTTTTTTCCTTTTTGTTCCTAAATCTTTTGAAGCACAGCCTGTTCAAAACACAAACCTACCATTTCAGATTTCTGAATACAGTGTATCAGTTACAAATTCTACAAATTAAAGTATCAATAATATTGGCATTTAATTTATAAATTACATACATTTAAATCCTCTTCTAGGTTACAAGCTTTCATATTATAGACATATATCAGTATTTAGCAATCTACTTTTAAAGAAAGCACACATAAGCACTTTGCATATTTGTAGACATATCCCTTTTAGATATATTAAAAATTATCACCTAAGATACTTACATAGACTTTCTACCTGTATTTAAAAAATAAATTCCGAAAAGCAACTTGTAAACAGAAGTGTAAACATTTATAACTATAAATACAGACAGAGAACAGTCTGTGCCAAACACACTGCCTAAAATATTATGGCTATATTTCTCAATATTAAACTGTTTTAAGTTCAGAGTAATTTTAAAACAAGAGAAGCCTGTTTGGTTCCTAACTGAACCACCCATGATCACTTTCTGTACTGTACATCTGGGGAATTTTTACATAGCTCTACACCCCTGTTAAATAAAGATACAGAAAAAAAAAACTAACCTGGATATTGGATTTTTTCATTTTATTAGATAAATTACATTATTCTGAATGTGTGTCAAGACAATGGTTCATGTAAGCAATTAAAATTATAGATCTGAGAGCTAATGAAATCTGTGACTAGAAATGGATGTTTATCCTGCCTTATGTGTTATTTCCCACATTAAGTACATTTCATTTGACATTATTGGAATTTGTTTGGCTAAAGCCCAAGGGCTCAATAAGAAAATACAGAATGCTTCTGATCTGCAGTTGTGAAGATACAAGTATTTTACTAAAACTGAAGTGAAACTGCAGCGAGGAGAGGGAAGGGCTTAGAGGATTATTGTTTGGAGAAAGAAAAAAAAAAAGTGGGAGGAAGAAGGGAAAAAAACCCAAAACCCAACAATTATGATAAAGAAATTTGCTTGGGCATACAGAAGCCTGCAGGATTCTTTTCCCCATATCTCACTAACTATGGATAATTCTGTTCTGGATCAAAGCCATCTGTAAATCACCTTGATCAGAAACCCAACAGTGTCTCCAACAGGCACTGGGAAGCCCATGAAGTTGTTCTTCATGGTGGGCGAGGGGAAAAGACACCATTCCTCAATGTTTCTTTGCAATGAATACGAAAAAGCCAAACCTTCAGGATGGGCAGCAGGTACATTACTGCTGGATGTGCTTTGTGCCCTGCACTTGGCTCCACAGATCTTATGAGACCTTGTTTCTTGTACGCCCATGGTGAACATTTCCTCCATTACAAATGGCTCTCCATTCGGGCTTGGATAGAACAAAAGCTAAGGGCAGACTGAAGCAGGCTGTAGAGCAGGACTACACACCAAGAAGAAAACCAAACAGAAAACCAAAACCCAAAGGCTCAACCACCACAATCAGGGGTGATGCACAAATCTGGGCTGAAATGGATACAGGAGAAGCGCACCCGCAGGGTCACAGGATGAAGGAGTAGCTGAAGCAGGAAGCTGACTGGTCAAACACCAAGGACAAAAAGAGAGTTGTATCAAAGCACAAAGCCTGAGTTGAAAGAAAGGCCAGAAAAAAAAAATCTTTAAGCCTTCCTGGTAGGATCAGAGTTAGGCATAAACATAGCTCAGCAGTCAAATGCATCCAGCCTTTATACACACAAGGAAGGCCTGAGGCAGCCCATGCTGGGGCTGAAGCTGCAGGTCACTCCTGAACCTGCAAGGGCAAGCCAGTTGCTTTTCAAACCATGCGCCTCCCAGGACACCCCAGGACTCCACTGGGAGACAGAGGCCCTGAGCTCTCCAACTACGGACCAGTAATTAGCAAGAGGAGTATGGAAATGCACAAGTGGCTCATCTGTCATCAGAGAAAGTCCCTGGTTCCCTTCACATTGTCATTATCAGAGTCAGCAATGTCATTATCAGCCACAGCCCAGAGACATGCTTGCAATGTGTAGTCTCATACCAGGTAATCTGGAGTGCAGACGCACTTGCACGTTGAGGACTGTCACATAAATTCTTCTAAGCTCTCAGACATGATCCAAGCTGTCTCAGAACCTGTATTAACATTCTGAAACTGTTTTGCAGGAGATGGACTCTGAGGCAGCCCTTATAAACTCTAAATACCCTTAATGGGCAATTGTGAGAAGCTGCACATTTACCCTGAGATTCTGTAGTCTGTAGAAGTCAGCAAGCCTCTGACCAAAGGCAGCTATCTAGAAAAGAGAAACTTTCTGACACTGCCTTCAGGGAAGTACCAAGACCACTGCAAAGACCCTTGCATTGCCACCTACAAAGACAAAACCTCATACATGATTTATAGTGAAATAAATATAATTTCAATTCAATGCGTCCACTGAAAAATGGACAGACATTTTGGGGGTAAAGATGTTTGAACCATCTCTTTCTGAAGTGATATCAATGCAAAACAGGAGAGGTGGTCTTCAGATGTTACTCACAACTGAAACCAGGTAAAAAGTGCTGAACTTCATCAAAGCAGTCAGTCAGCTTTTTTATTGAAGATACTCAGTGCCTTAACAGTCTTTTCCAAGAGACACCCCTCTGTGTGCATCCCTCTGAGGCTGCAGCCATCGTAAGAAAATAGAGGATAGATGTGGAGAAAGAAAAGCAATTCATGAACATCCAATATTTTCTGGAGGACACAGACCACTTCTAAATGGAGGCCACTACATGGGCATCTAAGGCACCTCAGAAAGGCTGTTTGGTTCAAGCTGCACCCCTGAAGACGCTGAGGAATGATTTTTCCCAACTACATATTGCAAAAAAAAGGTGGGAATGCACAAGGCTTCCTGGCAGTCGATGTGACAAAAGGTATTCGCTTTCTCTCCTTTTAATACATCTCAGAGGTAACTTCAGATGGAGTCAGCTGCAGGAAGCAGTTACACCAGTTACACAGTGGCCTCTGACAGCTGCCACAGTGCTCAGGCGTTCTGCAGTTACACCACTGCCCGTGTGATAATGGCTGTCCTGCTCCCATCTCAAGAGGATTCAATCCCACAAAGTGAGCATTTCAGTTCCTTCAGAAAAAATATCCTTATACTAGGACTTGACCTTTTTTATTGCAGAAGAAAGTACCCATCAGGGGATGAAAAAATAAAATAAGATAAAATTAACTCACTGTAGGAGTTGGGAAGCACCCTGGACACTGAAATCAGCAATTTCCCTCAAATTATCTTTTGATTCTCACTGCAGTGATATATAAACACATGTGAGTGTAGAATACATCACACTCCTGGTTGTCTCCAAATCATATGATCAGAGAGTAATGGCATGTCAGACGCAGGGATTTTGTGAAAGCGGTCACAAGGGATGCACTGCGCCTGGCTGATGGCTGTCATTTCTGCTGGGGGACCATGATTAACCTGGTAGAATCAGCAGCAAATAAAAACAATCCAGAGACAAAGCACAACATCTCTGGCACTTGCCAACAGTGACTGTCTCTTGGCCTGACCTGCTGATGAGCCTCAGCTCTCACAGCTACTGCCACAGTTACCACCTGTGATGGTTCAGCCCCAGCTGAGCACCTCATGCTGCTCCCTCACCCTCCTGTCCCCGGCAGTGTGAGGAGGATGAGGAGACAAAGGCAAACCACAGGGGTTGGGATAAGAGTTTGCTTGGACAGCAAAGGGAGGGTGAAACTACAACAGGACTCAGAATACAAAACTGTGACATGCAGTTAAGTTTCTCACCAACAACCGCACAACTCAGACCCGTGATGAAGCTGTACCATCCCCAAGCTTCACCTCCTGGAGCTGCGTGCCCCTCCCCGACTACCCCCCTTTTTTACCGAGCATGATGCCATCGTACTGAATACTGCTTTGGTTAGACTGGGTCACCTGTCCTAGCAGTGTCACATCTCAACTTCTGGTGAAAATTAACCCCACCCTAGCCAAACCCAGGACACCACTGCTAGTTCCTTTTCAGCTAGGTCCTTGTCACAACCAACCTTCTCAAGGATCTTCCCCCAAAGTGACTGCAGTTGCTCCCCACAGCCTGCATCCTTTCAGCATGGGAGGAAATGTCTTTCCACCACAAAAGGCCTAAAGATTAAAACTCTGATGCTGACAGGACAGTAACAACAACTATCTCAATAAATTACTCCCAGACCATCCCCCAGCTGCCCTTCCTCTGGCACTCAGAGAGTTTCCCAGAGAGAAGTTTCCCAGAAGTAACACAAGGCAAGTGTAAGCACATCAAGTATCAGAAAGTTACTATCAAAAAAACCCCAAAACAACCCCCCAAAAAAACCTCTGAAGACAGTGAAGGAGAGACAAAGACCAGAAATACTAAAGATTAGAAAGGTTTATTGAAAAAAAAACCCTGCAAAACCAATTAAAAAATAACCAAACCCTTAGCCAGTGGTTGAGAGAAACTAAGGGCCCACAATTTCAGCTGCTTATGGACACCTCGGGAGTCAGCGTACATCTATACACAGAACTCCTGGCAGCAAAACCATCTTTTCTTCTCATCTAGGGAAAACCCTACCCGTCTTTGGTTTTTATTCAGGCAGATAAGAAACAATTCTGTTACTACACAGATAATCTTAATTCCAACCCACTATTGTTCACCACCTCTGTTTCATCTCACCATGTTTAGGCAGCTCAACCAGATGTTGGATGTTAAAATCCTGCTAAGGCTGGCCACTCTGTAAAGCCAGTAAAAGGGAAGTACACAACTTCAAAAATCACTTCAGATCTTCTGAAAAATCTAAATTATCTTAGAGATAATTATCTTCATTGACCATAAAGGGAGTTGAGCAAAACAGACTCTCAAATTACAGTACTTAGGCAGCATAAATCCAGGCCTTAATACCTAACATCAAAAGGCATGTGACTAGACACTCTGGCTTCAGCGGGATAACATCTACATTTAAAACCTTTGCTCACAACACTGACCACAGTAACGGGCAATACTCTGGTTTCAGAAGGTTTTCTGAGAGCAGGCTCTACATAAACTTTAAAGGGAAGGAGATTACCCCAGAAAAGCATGTGAACAACTGCCTCTCATTGCTAAACTCTGACCAGTGTAAGTATAATTCTTACCTACATTAATTCCTACACCTTTTGATTTACAGGGCAGTCCGTAACTCCTGCGAAAATTAATAGTTTCTATTTGAACCCCCAATTTCCAGCTTTAAAGCAGGTGCTTAACAGAAACCCTTGCCCAGCTTTCCAAGTTCAAGCATCACATCTGATAGCAGCACAGTAATTCCAGTGCCAACATCCACCAGCCGAGTGGTACTGACCAAGCTTGAATTTTGCATGAAACCGTTCTTGGCTGTGGGTTTTGCCCCTGTTCCCAGGCTTTCAGCACACTGTCCAAGACGTTCTGCTAATTCACATCATTTGAAGGGTAAATGTGATGTGATTGTATTTCATGACATACACACTGGATACCTGCCTTTACGGAAGGTTTTAGGGCAGCAGAGAGGCCTGCAGTGCTTAATGCAGCCCGACCTTACAAGCACTGCAAGGCAGGGAACTAACAGTCTCTGTTTCACAAACACTACTGCAACCCCTGTGAACGGAGCAGCGGTAACATCACACAGCATGTCATCCTCACTCAGGACACAAAAGCAGGAGGCGTTTGGCACCTTGGTGATTCTCTGTCACAGTGTCACTGCTAAAGCTCTGCTCACTGAAGGGTTTCATAAATGGAGAACTAAGGCTTGTTAAATTTAAGTGTGTACCAATCATACACATACAGCTTGAGAATTGAAGTGAGTAAAATACTCCAAGCATAAAGGAGTAAGCTTCAGAAAACAACCTGGTGTAAACAGCTGTGAACCTACATAATGAACCATTATGAGTTTCACTTACATTTCGCATTTACCAGGTTTATTACTACCTAGAGCATCCCCCTTTATCTTTGCCACGTTATGCAGTGGTTTGCTTTGAACACAGCCTCTGGCAATGCCCCAGCCCACAGTATTTTTATTTAATAAGTGCCAATGAAAGAAACACAAAAGCACAGCAATATCACAAATTGATAACAGGGATATGAAGCTGCCCTACCTCCCCTTCTGCCCAAGTCAAGCAATAAACAAAGAACCGTGGCAGTTCAGTCCTGTATTTCTCAAGTGCGGATCAAAACAAGCCCTGAGTTACTAGAATTTCTCTGGTAGTTACATCGCAACTTCCTCCTCCAGCACAACAAGATGAGCAGAAGAGCCCTCTGACACACTCTGCCTTCAGAAAGTCATCCCAAGGGAGTTGTAATAGCTGGTAAATTAACCACATTGTCAGACAGCACTGCTTTTAAAAAAAAAAAAAAAGAGAGAGAAAATGTAGCAGAGTTTACAAAAGCCACAATAAATCAAACCTATCTTTCAGCCAAGGTCAAGATGAGACCAACCTGGCAGAAAAGCAAGATTTCCAAAACTGTACCCTTAATGCTTAAAGTTTTAAAGCATAATTAATATCCTACTGCCAACACAGTGTTTTCTATTTCTCAATTCTGTCAAAAATGTCCTTCAAAAATATTTCATAATAGTAAGATAAGAACTCTTATCCTTTAAAGACAGTCACCCCTTCACACACTATAAAATGAGAAGAATATCTTAAATATACAAACTAAAAACATGGACAATATCCCAGCTTTGCTTCTGCTAATAGTCATGCCTTAAGTTTTCTGAGCTGAAGCACCTCAAAGCACAGTAAATTTTACCACAGCAATGACAGCGCCCTTACTGCAAAGATCACATTTCAGTTCAGCTCCAGTTGAAAAATACTGGGAATACTGCATTAAGATCCTTATTCAACTACCAACAGAAATCTTTTGGTAATGAATACAAAGCTACAAATATTTTTCACTTAACACTGGTTCTAGGTTCCAAAATAAGGATGAAGAGGCTAATTCTCAGTAATTATGTTACTTAAAAAGGAAAGGTTTTTTTTTTTAAAAAGGACAGAAAAAAAATTATTTTAAAAAAATTAAACCAGATGCCCTGAGTTTCCTACATTAAATTCATCAAAACAGAAATATTTCAGTCAAATTATAGTCTTGGTCAAAAGACGGTGACTCTTTTCTTTCCCCCCTCTGTCTTCATGCCTGTAGATATGACTACATTTACTATAACAACAATTACCCATCAGGTAACTATGTTGCTTCAGAGTCAAATGGTGAATGGTTTTCCTCTTATTTTTTGTTTTTCCTACCCTAGTGCATGGAGTAAGTTGCACTTAATTAGCTGGTGTCTTAGAGATGACAGAGCACCAGAGCACTACAGTTCTCTTGTACATATCTGTGTAAAGTAAGACTGCAGAGTGGAACGGAAACTTGGTTTCTTCCTTTAAATTCTAGCAATCAATGCAGTATCACCTATGCAGAACAGTGTGGCATTTTATGTCCCCTGAATAAATTCCTGGGCACTGAGTTAATTTATAGGCAGTAAAATAGCTGAGAATGGCAGCTGGGAAAAAAATGGGGGATAAAATATTTTGAGTGACAGCAGCAATTAAAAGAAGTGAAATAGTACAAAGTAGAACTTTCTAAAGAATTCAAATAAATCTGTTGACAAAGCCATCTTCTTCCTAATTCCAAACAATTACATTACTTGTAAATAACTTTGAACTGCATCTTGTACGAGCTCCTAATGAAAGTGAAAGCTGTTGTTGTTCCTGTAACATCTTAAGTTTCCACCTGAACTCCTGACACTGAGGTGGAAACACACTGACCTCTTCAGATTTATTAACAGAAACGATGCTGCATTGTCATCTGCTCCGACTCAATGTAACACAGGGCAGCTTCACTGTAATTCTCACACACTGAATCCAATGTCAGTGCTTCAACTCAAAAATGACTCTTACAAATTCATCCAGTTTTAACCTAAGGGCTTGAACAACGAAGAATCTTTCTGGTGCTTTGACTCCTGGATTTTCGTGACTATTTCAATTACACAGCAGTGTTTCATCCCAAAGGTTATACCAAAGGCACTTTACTAACTGAATAAAGTGAAAAGCTCTCCGGTTACCTTTTCAAAGTAAAGCCTGTTAATTGTTTAACAACTCGATCACCGGTGGATTTAACTTTTCAAACTCTCCCAAATTTAAACTAAATAATCATTGCTATTTGCTGTTCTCCTTAACAGTGTGAAATTAAAAAAAAAAAATTAAAAAATCACCAAGCCCTCAGCTGTGTCTGTAATTTTTATGCTCTAGTATTTCACACTTCTTCCACCAACTTTCACAAAGGGTGCATTTCTTTGCCTTAAAGCAAATAAACCGTAGTATTTTAAAGACAAAGGTAACTGGTATCTACATCATCCTGGATATTTTCCGGGCTACAAAGGGCACTGGAACTGAGTTCCACCAAGAGCACCCCTCTCCTTCTCCCCTTGTGCCACTAATCAAACCAAATTGCCCTGGCTGCAAGAAGGCGTAAGTGCTGTGCAATGCTAGAAGACTAACAGCGGCACCAAGCTGCCCTGCTGCTTCTTCCAAGAGAAAGGAGCAAGGCCCCTGTATTGACATTGACCTACTGAGAACATTTACAAAACCCTCTGGTTTCTAACTGCTAAAGATACATACCCCTATAATACTCAAGCCTTTCAGGTAGTCCTGTCGGGGTTGGGCTTGTGGCACACAGCCTGCTAGAACCACTTTCTTCTTCCCTTCCTGGGCTTTCCTAAAGAAGGGCAGACAGGCAGCGTGTTAATATTTTCAAAAACGATCATTTTTAACTTCAAAGTAGTCATATCGTGCATGTGACACAAGAAAGCAATCACAGAGAAAACATTCCCACATCAGAAGCAACTTGTACATGTTTGAACCTCAGAAACCAAAGAAGCCAACACACCAGAAGAACCCCATATGAAGCTAGAGCACTCGTGCCCTGGTTTGGGGAGCATCTACAGAGAATGTCACCACATTGTATCTTGGACAAAAGTCAGTGTGGTACTTTCAAATGTGCATTTACTTAGAAATGTTTAAGCAAATGTTTACTTAAAATCACACTGAGCATTTTTCAAGCTGTAACCATTTGCCTCTGGCAGAGAAACATCTGTCTGGATATTAACTTAACTAATTCCTTAGCTCTGATGCTGCCTTAGCACCAAGTAGGAATCCAAAACATGAAGATTAAATGGTTAACACCATTCATTTTGTTAGTAACATTGTGGCTTGCTTTGAATTTGCTGAATCTTGAAACTACCAGAAGCCCTGACCTAAACTATTGGCCTCATATTAAACAGCGAGAAGCAAAACCTGGTTATGTTCATTAAGCTTCGAAAGCCATCCATTAACACGCTAACCCAACGCATTGTAACGTGCAAATCAGCAAAGAGGAGAAGCACTGAATAGCTGTAGCAGATATGGTAGGTCTGGCATATCATGGGCTGCTCTAAGAACCATCTTTCACAGTTGCATGCTGTATCACAGCCTCCTGGCAGATTTCTGTCAAACTGGAACCTCGTAAGTCCGTATTTTCTCCAGCAATATAGGGATTCATGAAGTGTTTATTGTTCAGTGGGAACAGGCTAAGACATGTCATAACATTTTTCAGAAATATTATCTTATCCAAAATACACAACTGTTTAGACAATTGTATACTCTTCAGCTTGCTTGAGCTGTCTCCAAGCTGAATGCATTAGAGAAAGTGACGCTCAACACGAGCACCAAGGCTGCTACAACACTGAGGATGAGTCCATGGGGCCGGATGAGATCCACCCGAGAGTGCTGAGGGAACTGGCAGAGGTGGTAGCCGAGCCGCTTTCCATTATCTATCAGTCCTCCTTGCTGACTGGTGAGGTCCCAGAAGACTGGAGGCTTGCCAATGTGACTCCCATTTACAAGAAAGGTTGTAAGGAGGATCCGGGGAACTACAGGCCTGTTAGCCTGACCTCGGTTCCAGGGAAGGTTATGGAACAGATAGTCTTGAGGGAGATCATGCGGTATGTGCGGGATGGCCGGGGGATCAGGCCTAGCCAGCATGGGTTCATGAAGGGCAGGTCCTGTTTGACCAACCTGATCTCCTTCTATGATCTAGTGACCCATCTGCTGGATGAGGGAAAGGCTGTTGATGTGGTCTACCTAGACTTCAGCAAAGCCTTTGACACTGTCTCCCACAGTATTCTCCTGCAGAAGCTGGCAGCCCGTGGCTTGGATGGGTACACCCTCGGCTGGGTAAGGAGCTGGCTGGAGGGCCGGGCTCAGAGAGTGGTAGTAAATGGAGTTAAATCCAGCTGGCGACCGGTCACGAGTGGTGTTCCCCAGGGGTCGGTGCTGGGGCCTGTCCTCTTCAATATCTTTATTGATGACCTAGATGAGGGCATTGAGTGCACCCTCAGTAAGTTTGCAGATGACACTAAATTGGCTGGGAGTGTGGATCTGCCTGGGGGTAGCGAGGCCCTACAGAGGGATCTGGACAGGCTGGAGAGCTGGGCTGAAGCCAATGGCATGAGGTTCAACAAGAGCAAATGCCGAGTCCTGCACTTTGGCCACAACAACCCCAGGCAGCGCTATAGGCTTGGGGCGGAGTGGCTGGAGGACTGTGTGGAGGAAATGGACCTGGGGGTACTGATTGATGCACGGCTGAACATGAGCCGACAGTGTGTGCGGGTGGCCAAGAAGGCCAACGGCATCCTGGCTTGCATCAAAAATAGTGTTACTAGTAGGAGCAGGGAGGTAATTGTCCCCCTGTACTCAGCACTTGTGAGGCCACATCTCGAGTACTGTGTTCAGTTTTGGGCCCCTCACTACAGGAAAGACATTGAGGCTCTGGAATGCGTTCAGAGGAGGGCTACTAAGCTGGTGAGGGGTCTGGAACACAGGCCTTACGAGGAGCGTCTGAGGAAGCTGGGATTGTTCAGCCTGGAGAAGAGGAGGCTTAGGGGAGACCTTATAGCTCTCTATAACTTCCTGAAGGGAGGTTGTAGTGAGCTGGGGGTCGGCCTCTTCTCCTGTGTAGGCAGTGACAGAACTAGAGGGAATGGTAGCAAGCTGCGCCAGGGGAGATTCAGGCTCGACATTAGGAAGCACTACTTCTCAGAAAGGGTAGTCAGGCACTGGAATGCACTGCCCAGGGAGGTGGTGGAGTCACCAACCCTGGGGGTGTTCAAGGAAAGACTGGATGTTGTATTGAGGGATATGGTTTAGTGGGAGCTAGTAGTAATAGGTGAATGGTTGGACTGGATGATCTTCTAGGTCTTTTCCAACCTTGATAATTCTGTGATTCTGTGATCTGGAGATCTCCAGCAAATTCAAATTGAACAAGGGAAAAAAAAAACAAAACCCCAAACAGACTGGTAGCACACACAGTTCCACTACTCACAGTTTTTACTTCATACTCATGATATGGGCATGTTTATTTGCAAATTATAGCTCAGATGAAAACTCCCAAGAAAACACGAATTGCAATATTAAAGGAGACCATGGGTGACCTTGCCAAATGCCTAGTTTTGGCAGCTCCACTAGAAATGAGGTATTTCAAAGGAAGAACAAAATCCTATACACAGACAAGTGTGAAATAATAGGAGAATGTATTATGCCTGTTACCTCCTACCTAATACACATGCAGCAGATCTCTATAAAATATTCAGGTTTGGTTTAGTGGGACTTCCAGGAAATCTCCAGACGTTCATCATACAGAGAGCGCCTCATTGGTCCTCTACTTGCATGCTAAGGTATAGGATATAAATGCAAATACTTTCATCTTTTCCTTGATAATATTTCTGCGGATAAAGAACTATGGTGAAATGCTAATTTAGTGTATTTCTTAGGCAGGGAACCTAGCAACACATCTCCAAAACCTGATAGCCTTCTTTTCTTTCAGAGGTATATACATATAAGGGTGTTGTGAAACTTCAACAGAGGTCACCTACTTCTACATACTGAAGTGAAGCTACATCGTGCATTACCTAAAAATGTCACATAGCACCATGTGACACTCCACTAACTCAAAGCATAAAAATCCCTACTTATATAGTCTAAGGGACTCAACCTAATGCCTGGAGGCAAGACAATAAGACCTGTCTCCAGCAAAGAAAGCACACGTCCCGAGGCAACTCGGCATCTGGTATAATCTGCTGCTAGCAACAGCCATCTCCATCTACTTGAAAACCTGTGAGCACTACAGAAGAAAAAGCTTTTATTCGTGTCTTTTTATCTGAGAAAAAAAAAATAAACAAAGTTTCCCTTGACACATTAAATGGCATTTTAATGTTATTTCACAGCTTTAACATTTTGCCATATCTTCTGGGACTAGAACTGGAGATGGGCGGGTGGGGGGAGAAGTTAAACTGAATTCTCTTCATAATAAGTATTGCCTTCATTTAACTTTTTTAAAGTTGTACAGGTCTCCACAGATTAAAGAATTTTGTACACTGAGGTTTTTTTTTTTCTTTGAAATGCAATTAAGTGGAAACGTCAGAGCTGAATTTTCAATCACAGTCAATTCTCATTATACCCATGATAAACTGTGCAGCCCATGAAACCCACCACCACAGATGAAACACCACTGTAAGGAAATTTTGAGACTTCTGGCCTCCTTTTCAAGAAAACACTTCTCAAAATACGCATTACAGTACCATATCATCACCTCCTTTTCGTATCGTTTAATGAGCCCTCCTCACATTAACAAAAGCCTACAAAAATTATTCTTCAGAAATCTAGTTAGAGCAACAACTGTATTAGAAAAGCCTTTATCCTTCAAAAACATGAATAGTAATGAGCATAATTCCTCATGGAATCTAGTAGGTGGTAGGAACAAGTACATCTTCCCTTTTAGAAACCCTTTATATTTTTCAATTACATGAACCTTACCTTGAACTTCCAATTCAATTGCATCAGGAAACATTTTCTAGAAATACTCTCTTTTCAGAAACGGTATCACAAGTTACACAAAGCTCACCAGAAATGTAATTAGAGAAATTCTTTTCTGAAGAAAGGAATTATTCAAGCTACTTCCTAAGTAATGGGCGGGGAACAAAAAAAACAAGTGAGAAACAACAGGAGCATGAAAAAAAAAAATTCTGAATACAGTAGAGGACTCATGCAAGACCTGTAGTGAGATCACAGGTTGGACTCCACCGCAACTCCACTGCCACCCCAACTGTAACTGTAGTACCAAACTTAAGGAAGTATGTTCGATGTGTTCGGCTTTTTCTAAAGCAAATTTGAAGACTTAACTAAAACGGGGAGAAAATTCTGCCCTGCATACATGCATTTCTATTTGTGTCATTAGGAATCTGCCCAAACTGGAATATTCTGCTCACAATTTCATGTAACATATCGCTGCTTAGTTCCTTTCCTTTATATTTAATTCGCTCAGTAATAGGAGAGAGATCATGAAAAAAAGCCCCCCGTGTTTACTGCATTAGCACTGTGCTATAAGCGAGCACTGCTGGATACCACGGAAGTCAGAGCAGGAAGCCGTACCACTTCTTCATGTCTCACAGCTATTCAGGCAGAATCACTGAAGGGAGAAAAAAAGGTAGGGACCGTGCCCTGGGGCTCACATCTAAGGAAAGAAAATGGGGAGGGGCAGGGGAAAGAAAAAAGTGAAGCCAACAAGATGGGTGAACTTCAATGTAAGACAACCTGTGAAATTAAAAGTAATTCGTAACTTGCTCTTTGCTGAAGAGAGACAAGAGAAGCAGGATAATCACTGCTCACCTGCTTGGTGCCCTTTCCATAAGCAGGTGTCCACTGAACTTTTGTGAGCTGTGAACTCTGAAGGGAATGACCCCTAGCTTTCAGACAGTCACCAGGCTGGAAGGGGCTGGAGAGCAAACCTTACGAGGAGCAGCTGAGGGAACTGGGGTTGTTTAGCCTGGAGAAGAGGAGGCTGAGGGGAGACCTTATCACCACCTACAGTTACCTGAAAGGAGGTTGTAGAGAGATGGGTGTTGGTCTCTTCACCCAAGCAACAGGTGACAGGATGAGGGGGAATGGGCTCAAGCTGCACCAGGGCGGGTTCAGATTAGACACTGGGAAAAAGTTCTTCACCAAAAGGGTTATCAGGCATTGGAACAGGCTGCCCAGGGAGGGGGTTGTGTCACCAACCCTGGATATATTAAAAAGACAGGTAGATTAGGTGCTTAGGGATATGGTTTAGTAGAGTACTGATACGGTTGGACTCAATGATCTCAAAGGTCTTTTCCAACCTAGTGATTCTGTGTGATTATCACCCCCCAAGACACCCCAGCTGCACAGGAAGGCACAGCGGGCATCTGAAATTCAAAGCAGTCTGTTCTGCGTGGAGCACAGCTGGCCAGCTACAGACCAGCCAGCACGAAACATGCTATCTGTAAAGTGCTGCTCCAGTACCACATATGAAAAAGCAAGCATTATACCTAGAAACATATATAGATAAAAAATTTTTTTTAAACTCCAAAATTTATTTTTGGTGGAACTAAATAACGAAGAAATGTTTAAACAATGAGCAGAAGGCTGCCTGCAGCAGGAGGATTAAGCAACAGTGAAAAATGACAGTGTAAGCAGCAGGGAGAGAGAAAATTTCAGCAAAAGCAATACATGAGGGGGAAAGTGCTTTACAGTGAGCTTGTTAAGCTTTGCACTGATAGTACTTGGGAAGTGCTCATAAAATAGTAAGGGGAAACATTTATAATGCTAAAGTACAACAGTTGTTATCTAAAATGAAAACAGGGGTGTTTCATCCTGACTCCTACCAGGCCAGTAACAACTGACTATACACTTAAGTCAGGTTTTGCATCAGTGTGCTACTTCTACCAAACACGGTACCCCCCCCTCCCTGTCACTGTACCAGCACAAGCCCAGTGACTTCCCAATGTAACCTGTGCACAGTTAAATCGAAGTGTGCAATGCACCAGTGCAACCTGCCCACGGTGCCCTCGTGGCCTTTGGTTACACAGGAACTCCAGCACCCCGCATCAGGCATTGAAGAACGGCGTGAAGCCCGAAATCGATGGGACGCCCCTGTCGAGAGGTGCCCGAAGAAACGTTACTGCACATGAAAAAGTTCTGCTCAGGCAGCTCTGGCTGAATACAGCATGAGTTGGGGATATGATGAGATCAGGCTGCCAAAGGGTATAAATAAGTAAAATTGGGGGATACTACTTCCCGAGCTGTAGAAATGATGTTGTGATGTCTCTGGGGGAAAAGAAATGCTATTAGCCTAAAGATTCAAATGGCTGAAATATATTGCAACTGTCTCATCTGCTGCATTAATCAGTCGGAAGCCACAAGCCTTAGACTGCACAACAGCCCTGGAATGAAAAGATGGTGCCTGTATAGCATCTGGAATACATTCCTGAAAATCCATAAAAATCACACAGCTATTTTCTGTTTGAAAAATTACAAATGGTAACTTTAACTGTGGCTTTACAGGCTTTAAGCCAATCTAATGTCACATTACTACCCGAAGGCTTGCTTCCCATCCTCCCTGTCTGTTATTGCTGCTTCTACCTTTCTCCAACTCCAACCCCTCCTCTTTCTTATTTCTGGCCATCTGGTACCACTCCTCCTCTGCTCCAAGCTCTGCAGCTCACCAGACCTTTCCAGGGCCCCATTTAACTCTCTGATGGAGCAGAAACCTATCGAGCAGAGTTTGGGTTTGTTGGGTTGTGGCTTTGTTTTTTTTTTAACCAGTTAATTCTGTTAAGTCAGCTCATGGGAAAAGGGCGGCAGTGGAGACAAAACAATGGTCAATGGAAGACAGATGGGAAGAGAGAAAGACAAGATGGGAACTCCTCAGTTTGTCTGCAGGAAGCTTGACAAGTCTTGGGAAACCTTTGAGACAGGTCGCAATACACTGAGCACCATGGCTGAATAAAAAGCAAGGGGACATAAGAAACTCCCGTACATTTTGTGCTTTGGAGGTCATAGCCAAAGGCACATGGAAAACATAATGAAAACTTGTCAACATTACTGAGTAATGTTAAAACTACCCCGGCAGAACCACTCGAGTCTACTAATGCCTGTCAGCTTCCTTGTACACTTCCACAGCCCCCAAAGAATTACCTTGTTTTCCTTGCAAGGCATGTGGAGATGTGATGTTCATTTGAGGACATTTCTGCTAATTATTTGAGTTCACTAAACTGCTCTTTGAGGACCAATGTCTAACAAAGCAACCCTCTAATTACTGTGTTGCATCCTTTGAAGGTTTGGCCAAAACCCACAGGTAACATGTAAAGACTCCAAGGGAAAAATAAGTTGCATGTTCTTCTGCTGACAAAAGCAAGCTTGTCTTTCCTGAAAATACTTTAAAAAGATATAAATGCTTGTTCCATCAGACTTCCAACTGACATTGTAAAGATATGCTCCAAGCAAAAATAAAATGAAAGCTTAAAAATATCCACCTACAATGGAGGTGAAGTGTCAGCTCTAAGAGTAACTTCAAGACTCACATGCTACACATCAAATTACTCCCTAAGTTGCTGAGAGAACATACCTGATGAAGAAAAAGTATATTTTCTGTACATTTGGATACTTCTCAGGATCTGCATGAACAGGATCTACACTTCTTGCATATTCCCCACTTCCAGAAAAAAAGTGTTTGAGTGCACTTGCTTTTCACAAGTACAACAGATCCATCCAGCCTTTTATGACAGACACTTGCAGCCACCACGCTCAAAAATGATGGGTTTGCAGCTGCTTCCAAACTACAGAGAGCTTTCTCAGCACAACTTAGAGCATTTAGAGCTAATGCAGTGTTTTGAATGGAAACTTGTTTTCATCCAGCGACTTTGCATGCAAGTGAAACGGCTGCAGGTTTGCCGGCATAAGGCAACCTCATTCTAAACTCGAGACCAAGTCAGATCCGTGGCTTCTACTCAAATTTACTGTAATGTAACTTTATAGGCAGCAATTAAAGATGAAACAGTCATTACTCAAAGACAGTATTTTAGTGGTGATGATGGTCTTTTCTTCCTGCAAAGACATTCAAAGTAACAGTACAAAGATTTTATCAAATTGAAAAATCAGACGACCAGGATGTATTCAGGAAGAGGATGGCATGAAGGAATAAATCCTGAATCTTACTTTTGCCCTGGCTGGTAGTTTTCATAGCTCCAAGCAAGGCTTGAGTTGACCAACATCAGAGGGGAAGTTTCTTCCCCAGGAACAGGTATCTACCAGGATGGCCTTTGGGCAGGCTAAATCATGGGCAAATCATGGAATCACAGACTGGTTTGGGTTGGAAGGGACCTCAGAAACCACCTAGTAACAACATTCTGCCATGGGCAGGGACACCCTCCACTAGACCAGGTTGCCCAAAGCCCCATCCAGACTGGCCTTGGACACTGCCAGGGCAGTGTCCAAGGCACTTCTCTGGGCAGCCTGTGTCAGGGCCTCACCATCTGCACAGGGATGAAGTTCTTCCTAAAATCTAATCTAACTCTACTCTCCTTCATCTTAAGGCCATTACCCCCCTGCCCTATCACTACAAATGTCTAATTACTGTCTTAGATAGTTGTCTTCCTGTAGGTGGCCTTTTATCACCAATTCTCCATTCAAAACCTTTGAAGTACTTCAGTAAAATCTGAAAAGAAGATGCCTTGTTTCTTGAACTCTGCTCAGGGCAAACACTAAACACCAAACATCTGGGAAGGTGCTCCTGAACAGACACACTCAAATAGGTGATGTCTCCATTTGTGACCAATGCAGATGTACAATTGACGTGAGCACATTCTTTGGTCTCCTGGCAATACCTGCAAGTTTCAATGTGCAACAAAGATACTACCTGAGAAAGACTGGGTTTCCCATAATTAATATTTTGTTTTACACACACATGGCACTGAATAAATAAGAAATTATTAATTCCAGATTATTACGAATTCTTTCTCTATTACTACTAATTTAAAGTACATACGTGAGGCTCTGAGAGACTGTACCAGCAAACCTCACAGAACTTCAGTTACTCCCAGCACTGTCTGTCTTCTGATCTTCAGCGCTCTGGTGACAGCACAAGAAACTCTGAACTTCTCTGAGGCACAGAGTACCCAATACCCTGCAGCTCTGCCAGCTCAGCCTGGCAGAAGCAGAGACTGCTGCTCACCACACTGCCAGGGAAGTACTGCAGCTGGCAAAAGCTGGAATTCCTTTTTAGAAAAAAGTTATGCATTTCTGCACAGCCTTGAAGCTTTACGTCCTTGAGTAGATGCACACATATTGTACCAAGTTTCTAAAAATATTTCACCATCTTTCTACATCCCCAGTTTCATGCCAGCCTTTCCTCAAGAAGGATTGAAGGAAATCACAGTGGGGAGACAGTTTTCAGACAAAGCAGAAATAGCTCCTAACCTACAGCAGCAATTTTCTCCTTTCTCTTTACCTTCTACCACTACTTTTGTCCTTCCAGTGCAAGCATTTTTGCATTCTTTCTGCTACTTTGCAAAGGCAAGACTTTATTCTCCCCCTTCAAACTTGAGAATTTAATCCTACTTTGAGGTTATTTTTGCACATATATATGGACTGTTTGATCAGATACACTTCTCTCAAAACCAGCGGAAGGAATTCACTACTAAATTCACTTGGAAAGGGACATTAAGCTTCCAACAGATTAAAGAAATAGAAATAAAAGTCACTACAGCAAACTTTTGTATAACCCACTTGACTCTTACTCTATTTCTCCGTTCTTTCTACACATATTTCTATAGGATATAAAATACTCTATTGTAGTATTTGTGGCATCTCTCTCCTTTATGTTTTGTTAACTGAGCATTTATTCTACTTTACCTTCCCAATCTTCCTACCCCTGGTCCTATTCATCTCTTTAAACATAAAAGTAGAACAGCTTAGGACCCATGAGTATTCTAAATAATTTGTGAAATACTGCTCTACCTCTCAGGTTCAAGGTCCAAGCTGGCTTCAAGTTACATGCATGTACAGCCAATGGTTGTAATATAAAACCTTATTGACAAAATGGCTAAAAAATGAAACGAGTGTTGAATGAAAATTAAGTAATCTGTTTGGTTTCCTTTCCATAGAGGTGTAGCACACTTTTCAGTAACAGCATACCTACAAAATTTAAAAGGTTACTGTTCTAGAAAGCACTGAGGTTTTGGGGTTCCTTTGGGTTTTTTTTGGGATGGGGGCAAGCATAACCCACCAGGAAAATTTTCCCATCATGTAAGGAAATGAAGTTCTAAATAAGCGGATGCAGCATTTACACAGACCTGCAGAGAGCAGTGCGGAGCACTGGCAATACTGTTCTGTTGAGTCATCAGAACAAAACCCCTGTGTGTTCCTATGCTGTGCCTGATACAGGACATTCTGATAAAACAACAAGGATAACAAAGGAGCTAAGAGCCAACTCATATTCGCTTGGACACCATCAGGGCAGCTCAGGCTGAAAAGCTACAGCCCTCAAAGGCAGCCAAAATTCTGAACATCAAGGCTTTCATAGAATCATAGAATGGTATGAGTTGGAAGGGACCCCAAGGATCATAGAGCTCCAACCCCCCTGCCACAGGCAGGGCCACCAACCTCAGGCCTGGATCTACACAAGGTTGCCCAGGGTCCCATTCAACCTGGCCTTGAACACTTCCAGGGACGGGGCATCCACCACCTCTCTGGGCAGCCTGTTCCAGCACCTCACCACTCTTTCTGTAAAAAACTTCCCCCTAAGATCTAATCTAAACCTTCCTTCCTTTAGTTTTAATCCATTCCCCCTTGTCCTGTCACTGTCTATCCTTTTAAAAAGTTGATTCCACTCCTGCTTATAAGCTCCCTTCATGTACTGGAAGGCTGCAATGAGGTCCCCCACAGCCTTCTCTTCTCCAGACTGAACAAGCCCAGCTCCCTCAGCCTCTCTTTGTAGGGGAGGTACTCCAGCCCTCTAATCATCTTCGTGGCCCTCCTCTGAACCCTCTCCAACAGTTCCACATCCTTCTTGTATTGGGGGCCCCAGATCTGGACACAGTACTCCAGATGGGGCCTCACGAGGGCAGAGTAGAGAGGGACAGTCACCTCCCTGTCCCTGCTGGCCACCCCTCTTCTGATGGAGCCCAGGATACCATTGGCCTTGCGAGCTGCAAGAGCACACTGCTGGCTCATGTTAAGTTTCTCATCCACCAGAATCCCCAAGTCCTTCTCAGCAGGGCTGCTCTCAAGGAGCATTTCTCCCAGTCTGTATCTATGTCTGGGATTCTTCCGGCCCAAGTGCAACACCTGACACTTGGCAGTGTTGAACCTCATTAGGTTCACCCGAGCCCATCTCTCCAGCCTGTCAAGATCCCTCTGGATGGCTTCCTTTCCTTCTAGGGTGTCGACCACACCACTCAGCTTGGTGTCATCCACAAACTTGCTGAGGCTGCACTCAATTCCATCATCCATGTCATTGATAAAGATGTTAAAGAGAACCGGTCCCAAGACAGACCCCTGGGGGACCCCGCTTGTCACCGGCTTCCACCTGGACACAGACCCATTGACCACCACCCTTTGGCTACAGTCTGTTAACCAGTTTCTTATCCACTGGATGGTCCACCCATCAAATCCACATCTTTCCAATTTAGAGATAAGGATGTGATGGGGGACTGTGTCAAAGGCCTTGCACAAGTCCAGGTAGATGACATCGGTAGCCTTCCCTTTTTCTACCGATGCTGTCACTCCATCATAGTTTTCTGCTACTAAAAACCCAAGTAGCCATGACCACTATATGAAAGGAAAAACAAAAGTCATCTTGAGAGTCACTACGTATAGTTTACATAATACGAGCACATAAGGCTGCCAACAAAGAGAAGGGAATAAAATCCAATGAAGTGGTTTTTCACAGAATCACAGAACTGTAGGGGTTGGAAGGGACCTCAAGAGACCATCGGGTCCAACCCCCCTGCCAAAGCAGGCTCCCTAGCACATATCGCACAGATAGGCGTCCAGATGAGTCTTGAATATCTCCAGAGAAGGAGACTCCACCACCTCCCTGGGCAGCCTGTCCCAGGGCTCTGTCACCCTCACTGTGTAAAAGTTCTTCCGCATGTTGGTGCGGAACTTCCTGTGCTCCAGTTTGCAGCCACTGCCCCTTGTCCTGTCTCCACTGACGACTGAAAAGGGGCTGGCCATTTCCCCCTGCATCCCATACTTAAGATATTTATAAACATTAATTAGGTCCCCCCTCAGTCTTCTTTTCTCCAGGCTGAACAGTCCCAGCTCACTCAGCCTTTCCTCATACGGGAGATGTTCCAGGCCCTTAATCATCTTCGTAGCCCTTCTCTGGACTCTCTCCAGGAGATCCCTGTCTTTTTTATACCAGGGAGCCCAGAACTGGACACAATACTACTGTTTCAAAACAGTAAGCTGCATGCACTTGGGGAAATACTATGTTAGCTGCCACACTGTGCCTAGTGTTTGTGCCTAGGAATTCTGCAGTATATAAGGACTACAGCATCACATCATGAAACATGAACAAGCAACAAAGAACAGAGCAGAAACAAAAAGTTCTTAAGAGCTACACTCAGTCCAAATTGCTCTGTATCACATTTTATTAACCTTTTACCTATTTTTATTATTATTACTCATCAAAATCTTCCAAGGAAAGCCCAGTAAGATCCTCCTCATCTAAAGAGATGAGAACTGTTTAATTTAATTCCTATTCATGATCATAGTATCCAAACAGCAACAGAAGTAACACACTACACAGTATCTTATCTCTTCTCCTTTCAGTTTAAATTTGTTTTTATAGAATGAAGGAAATGTAAGCTGGAATGGACTTCTAGATGTCATCTTGCCTAACCTCCTATTTGCAAATGGACTGCTGACATCATCATTATCCAGTCAAGGCCAGAAAACCTGCTGTTTACATCTTCTGGTCCAAGCAAGAACTTGGTTCCATAATCTTTGCAGTTGCCTTTCAAGTAATTATTGACTACTATTCAATTATTCACTGGCCTCCTATGTGCCAGACTCATGACAGCCTGGCCATTTTAGTAGTCCTCCAGTGGACCTGGGTCCAGTTTCTTCCCTCTCCCAACTGTCCTCAATCCAACCAAAACACCATAATCCAGATGAAGTCCTACCAATTAAAGAGGAATAAACACCTCTCAGTCTCCTGGTCATGTTTGTCTTATTCACAGCTGAGAGTGACTCACGAGAGTTGGCTCACATTTCTTGGTTCTCACCACACATCTCACATTCTTTGCAACACACTGCTTAGCCAACAGTCTTGTCTCAATAGTTTACGAAGCTATGCTAACTAATTCTTCACTAAGGTCTTTAATTTCTCATAGCTTTATATCACACCTAAAAGAATGGTAAACATCCAAACAATTTGCCAGGAAGTACATGTTGACATACACACTTGTTGGACAGAAAAATCTGGTTTCTGTATTAGTAGAACATCTTAGTGCTTCTAGTCACACAAATTCATCACCATTCCTGAAAGCAACAGACTCCTACACTGCTTTAACTTGATGCTTTAGAAGGGCCTTGCACCACATGCTATGATACCAACTGAAGAGATATTGCTATTTTATTTAAGAGACTCAAGCTTTGAGTCTGTGGCTACATGTACAAATTCAGAAGTGTATGACCATTATTTAAGCAGCTAATCCTACTTCTAAAGAGAAGTTACATGATCTTGTCTTTTTCTATTAAGGCATTTTTTAATCACATTACCAAAATCAAACCAAAATTCAAATTCCCAAGTGACTTGCATGAAGACTGCACTTTGCCTGTTCATTGCTGGAAAACTTCTTCACTCAGTTGTTGTCACTGATGCTTAAACACAGGAAGGAAGAAGATGCTATTAGAAAGCAGGAGGCTCAAAAGTGCATCAAGCAGTGAAAGATGGCTTTAGTGCACTCCCACTGTGAAGTGGGACTGATCAGAGTAGCTACATCTCCTCAAGTCACTAACAATTTATGCAGCATGCTTGCTTCTGTTCTGGTTTAGGCTTTTCGATGTGTATGGTTGGGAAAACATTTGCAGGGGAACTGGCTGAGAGAGGCAAGAGAAAGAGACAAGCCACAGAAGCAGCTCTGAGGAATTAATACCAGTTTATTCATCTAAATCTAGTTCAAAATGTATTAAAGAGCTAAAAATTGTAACTTGTATTGGAGCTGAAGAGTTAGTTAATCTAAGCATATTAGCTCGCCCAAGAGTGTCTCCTGAAATAACCAAGATACCCTTCTAGTAGTTTTCACAATAGATGCTGCACAAGTTGAACACGCTGCCAGGCATTTCCTAGGAATAACAACAAATGCTTGGGTGCATGACAGTTTTAGGCCCCGTGCACATCTGAAAGTTCAGAACAATTTAAAGGAATCACACAACAAGCATTAGCTCCCCTACATTAGCACTAAACATTTCTAATTAAAAGAACCCAATGTGGCTTGAATATAAATACATACACAGGACAACTTCCAATTCCTTCCTCCCCCCTCCTCCCAAATTTCCCATAAACTTTAACTCTCATGGATTAATACCACCATCTTTACATCTGTAGCGCCTCTCTACCTTACATACACCGAGACATAACCTAAGGGATAATCTACCTTTGAAGAATGAGCAAAGCTGAATACTACACAATACTATGTGGAGAGCTGGCAGCATATAATCAGCAGCAGTAACTATCTCAGCCCAGTAAGCCACATAAGTCACTCTGCCATGATTTCAGTTTCACCCCCAATCCCAGCATCAGAGGTGTCAGGAGAAAGGCTTCACTGCATAATGCCATTGATCAGCGGCTTTCTAAAGAAAGAAAATAACCTAACATCAGAGTAATTAATTTTTAAAGGTTGTTTTGCAAGCTCTGTGCAAAACAAGCCAGGTCCTTTACAGAGTTTCCGTAACAATCTCTAATATAATAATAAACAATAACGATAATAATAATAATTAATAACAACATCAACCTTTAAAGACTTGAGCAAAATTAATTGCTCAAGCAACATTTCTTATGCAACCACTTAAATTTTTTTGATGTTTCTACTTTTAATACAATAGACATCTCTGCAGACTTCAAGACACACCTCACACTAGGAGACAACATTCAATAATGCAATGCTCTGTGTTAAGTCCACTTCATGCAGCTCAGAATTCTACTGAATCTCACCAGAAATTATCATCCTGTTACAAAACATCTGCTCCTACCAGGAGCTTCAAAGAAACTCTGTTGTACCCTTCTCAAACACTGCAGAATTTGAGAGAATGGGAGAAGCTCTAACTGCGCCACTTAGGCATCTGAAATACGCTCTGAAAGGTTCTCCTATTTCTCTTCCAGATTTCCATTGTGACTCAAGTACATTTTTCAGACTCTGCACTAAATGCATAATATGCTTTCTTTGAAATACTACTTCATTAATAAACATCGGGATTTTTCCTACTGTTGCCTATATACAAAGACTCAGAGTGTTAAATGGGTAATTGATTGAGTGATTGAGCCTTTATTCTGAACCGTCTGCACCCAGGAAGTTCTTCCTTCCCATCATTAAGTAGGAGTTTGTTTTTAAACAGGTGCCAGAGGGAGTCAGAACTTTTCTTTCAAATAAAGCTAAAACTGGGGGAAATTGAGCACTGCACTCCCTGAAGCTCCTTTCAAAATCTGAGCTCCATTCATCAACTTTTCCCATCTCTTACTATCAGACAACACACTCTGGGTTCCTCTAGCACTTGGAAGAGCAATAGTGTATACCAATCTTACTTAATCCAAAACACTGTTACCTGTAGGACACAGGCCTATCTGAATCTGCAGAAGGCAGGTTAAATCCTTTAGTTAGGAACAGTAAGCACGTACTTTCACGTTACATGCAGGCTTATTTCAAAATACACTGTAGAATTACAGAAGCAAAAAGGTAAGTTCTGCATCACTGTTACTAGCTGCTCGACCTAATGGAATTTTTTAAGGCATCTGAGATTTAACACTATAAACACTAAGGATCAAGCGTCTTAGGTTGCTTACCTGGTTTTAATAATGCCTTTCTATAGAGCTAGACAGTGCTGCACTACTCATACGGTGCTTTTCTAAATTTTTTTTTAATTAAATATTTTACCCTGTTCTGTGCCCTCATTTCGGGTCAAGTGAAGGCCAGATGTACTCTAACAACCTTCAGAAGACTTGAGAGCCTTTCAGTCACGATGCGCTCTCCTTAGCATGCTGTCATAGCTACATTCTCCCTCCCTACTCCCATGAGCATACCAAAAATTACTCTTACTTTCTGCCTCCATTCACAATATATATCAATTTACAGAATATCCACTTAGTGTATGATTTCTGCCACTATTTGTCACTTCCTGAAAAAGCTACCAGACCCTACACACAAAAGCATCTTCCCTCCAAAGGGAATAGATATGGGAATTTGTCAGGCTCAGGCAAGACCCTCTGTGTAAAGCAAGGCTAGCTTACAGGGGTATGTACTATTATACTTATTTTCAAAATTATTTCCCAAATTATTTCCCTCTCTACAGAAACAGTTCTATATAAAATAAAACTGAGATGGATAAGCTATGCTTCTATCCAGTTTAAAATATCTTCATTATTAGAAAATCACGGATATTATTTGGTATAATACAGATACCAAATTACAAAACACAAAACTTACCTGAAACTCTGCCTCTAACAACTTTTGCTTTAAAAATTAACCCAGATGAAACAGTAAGCACATTAATATTTTATTTTGCATACATTAGCTTTATCAACTTTAAAGCATTAACTTTATCAATTTTAAAGCACAAAACCAGAGCATGTGCGGGGTTCACAATGAGTTATAATATTCAACAGGGCTGCTCAAGCTCTAAAAGTACATGAATAATTTGAGAGTTTGCACATAACTCTCAAAAGCTATAAATTGTAAAAAGCCAACTCCTTCACTTCATGTTCTGTTTTCTAACCCACATGCATTTGACCTTGACATCAAAACAGGCAAAAAAACTCTCCACATTTTTGACTTAATACACAGTTTAGCTAACATATTACATACTATTCCCATTCTATTGGTATTCCACATCCCAGTATCAGATGGTTGGACAGATTTATTAGAGTTTGTTGTATTTAATACTGACCAAACCAACCCAAAAAGTTTTGATTTTATTATGATTTCTGCAAAGCTGCATATAATAAAGGGGATGCGTAACTTGAAAACAAACTGTTCAAGATGCCAACAGTTTGCCCCAGAAACAGTATTTGCTGTGTGTCACTACAAAAGGAATTCACGTAGATTTAGAACAATTTATTCAGAGAAAACAACCATAGCTTGGTTGTATGCACCACAGTCAGGATCGATCCAGCCATCATCTTCCAGAATTTACCCAACGTGTACTACACAGGCTTCAATTCCTAGTCATGCCACAGGAAGTGCTGCGGAGCTGTTTCAAGGCCTATATTCCCTTTCCCGTTGCTCTCAGACTCCCAAGCTACACGCACCCTTCCTTCTACATACACAGCACTTCACCTGCCACATGACCATCAACCGGTACCTCCAAAGGAGCATCAACACACGACTGGCAGGTCTGTAGGAGCCCCAGCACCACCGGATGCTTTTCCTGTGATTACCAACACCATCTGCCTGTACGGGCTATAAATTGCACTCTTGTATCTCTGGCCTAGCAGACAGTTCTCTCTAGGACAAAGAGAGCTTCTGGTTAAACCAATGGGCTGGAACATCCTATTTTGTTGCTGTTACTGTTTCTTTTAGTATTAACCCAGTATCAGCATTCTCCTGCTCTGGTGGAATTTTCTCAACTTCCCAAGATTTGTTAAATTTAACATCCATCGATTACTACCATAGCCTATGGCATTTAAAAGAGCTAGTGTATTTATACACTCCTTGAAAACACAGATAGGGTACACAAAGGCCATGTAAAGGGAGACCTTATCACCACCTACAACTACCTGAAGGGAGGTTATAGAGAGGTAGGTGATGGTCTCTTCAGCCAGGTGACAGGTGATAGGACAAGGGGGAATGGCATGAAGCTGTGCCAGGGCAGGTTTAGATTGGACATTAGAAAAAAATTTATACTGAAAGAGTTGTCAGGGCCTGGAACAGGCTGCCCAGGGAGGAGATTGAGTCACCTTCCCTGGATGTGTTCAAAAAAAGGGTAGATGAGGTACTTAGGGATATGGTTTAGCTTAGGATGCAAATGGTTGGACTTGATGATCTTCAAAGGTCTTTTCCAACCTTGTGATTCTGTAATAAACAGTACCACCACAAACCTGGAAGGACCTCTCCTTGTAGTTCTAAGGTACGTAGCACTCCCCTTATTCTTAGGGCTCCCCACCACAGATACCCCCTTGATAACATTAGCTTCTCTTTGCCAAGTATCTAGATTGTGTCACCCTTGCTTTTTAATCACTTTCCACTTCCTTTCCCCCATTTCTGACATGTATCTAAACAAGCTGCCTTAACATCTCCCGGTTAGACCTTTATGCCTGATCGCCCATCCTTCTTGAGTACGCAATTGGGGACTGGGTAAGGAACTGCTCCCACAAGTCTCAGCCCATATTATTCTTCTCAGATAATTTTACCTATTTCCTTAGTTCTGTCTGAATGATAAACAGATTAGTTGCTGAGATAATCCCCATTGAAGAGAACCAGCTTCATACAGACACTAATCCTTATCAAAGCTCTCAGTTTGAAATCCATTTATGATTTAATCTTTACCTGATGCAATCAGTTCCCAAATAACTATCATCTCGTTTCAGGTAGAACGATGCTAATGGTAAAAACAGAGGATGCACTTAAACGTGATGCTTAAAAGTTTTCCAAAAAAAACACTGATCGGTTCAGAAACCAGATGAACAGTCCAAACAGGTCAGAGGGACACGCAGCCGCGTAGGAAGGCACCTTGTTACACTGAACTTCAATTTGTCAAGCAAATCTCACTCCAGCAGAAGTTGTCCATCTGCTGTGTATAAAAATAGCCAAACCAGTTTGTTTGCATTCCCAGTAAAAGCCAGTCAATGCAGGGGGAGTAAGACATATCTCTGTTTACGAGCAGGCTTCCTGGAAGGCCCAAGTGGAAGTTACTGTCGAGAAGGGCTCCTCACCACGGATAGTGGGAGGGAAGCTGGGCTGGGAAGGGGAGCTTCCCAGTTTTACTGAAAATCACCACTGTTTGCTATGGAACTGGCATGAAAATAGAGAGGGTTTTACCAAATTCAGGAAAAGAACTATACCAAAATATGATCATAGACAGCAGAAAAATCTCTCTCTTCTATAGCTGTTACATGTGCACTGAGTGATTTAGGAAGCTGAGGAAACTACAGTCTGCCCCAAAAAAAAAAAAAAAAGGAAGGAAAAAAGGACATTTTCACGGTAAAGAACACCACTAATAGAATTGCAAACTGATAGTTCAAGTGCTGTTTTCCAGATACTTAACAAGTCATTTTCTGTGCAAGAAAAATCTGACTCTTGCCTTAAATATTACATGCCTGAGAAGATAACTGGCTAAATATCCCCAACTATGAGGAAAGGCTGAGGGAGCTGGGTCTCTTTAGCCTGGAGGAGACTGAGGGGTGACCTCATCCATGTTTATAAATATGTAAAGGGTGAGTGTAAGGAGGACAGAGTGATGTCCAGTGATAGGACACGGGGCAGTGGGTGCAAGCTGGACCATAGGAGGTTCCGTGTGAACATAAGGAGAAACTTTTTCACAGTGAGGGTGACAGAGCACTGGCACAGGCTGCCCAGAGAGGGCAGTCTCCTCTGGAGTCATTCAAAACCCACCTGGATGCATTCCTGTGTGACCTACTACAGGTGATCCTGCTCTGGCAGGGGGGTTGGACTAGATGGTCTTCTAAGGTCCCTTCCAACTCCTAATATTCTGTGATTCTGTGTGCGATACATTTATGACTGTACTCTAAAGAAAAAATTATCTCTCCTAGAGGAAGGCCATTATCAACCATTACCTATTCCTCTCAGAAATCTGAGGTTATTGATGCATGATTTCAGAAATCATCACTTCCACAAAGATTTCTGATAAGAGTGACCTTATCCCAAGAGGGAAAAGCAAAAGCTGGAAAGCCATTCCAAATAAAACAATGAAATCTAAATCATGTCTATGTGATCCTCTGAAAAATCTGGCCTTGTTTCTACCAAAGCAGTATTTACAATAAATTGAATGTGCTGAATAGGCTAAAGACTCATGACAGACATCAGATGATTCTGAACTGTGGTTATGGAGGTCAACATTTGAACTTGAACTCTGCTATTACAAGATATCACTACCCAAACAAAAGCCCACTTAAGTACGAAAACAACAGAGTCACCAGCAGACACTCTCACTAAATAAGAATTAAATTTAGCTCTGAGATGTCTAGGGAAGCATGAAGATACTACAGCACTGAAGAACATTTCATGGCATATGCGAAGTTTTAGTTATAAAGAGAGGCGGATACAGGGAATCTTCCTTTTGCAGTATTCATTATGTGCACACACACTTTCACAAGTGGAAACAGTGAAAGAAGCAGAAAAGTAACTTAATTACACAAACACATTATCTAATTTTGAAAGATGGTAGCATGCTTCCTGATTAATAACAACAGCAAGAAACACAGCAGAAGCTGAAATAAGAACATCAAGTCTGCCAGAAAGACCTTCTAAACAACCAACCATCATTTTAGTATTCTGAATTTAGGTTTTCAGCATTTGTGTTCCTTTTCCTCAAGGCATGCAATCCGTTAGCACTGGACTGCTGTAGAAAGCCTGCCTTTCCTTTACAACTGAGGCCTCAAAGGCAAAGCTTTCTGGGCGCTCTACTCATGGGGTCTCAGCTGAGCAACTCACCTAAGCCAGGCCAGAATTCCTTACTTCACAAAGAGGTGGATCTGTCTATATTAAACCATTCAGCAGGTTACAACAGTAACACTGAAGAAGGCAACCCCATTATCTTGGCTGCAGGGTGGACAGCTTCTGGAATGCTTCTTACCAGCTCAGACCTGGAAGTGCTTACACGTGACACCCACTGCAAGCTGGGAGCCCTTTTATCAGGCTCACTGCCCAGAGAAGTTGTGCCTGCCCCCTCCCTGGCAGTGTCCAAGGCCAGGCTGGATGGGGCTTTGGGCAGCCTGGTCTAGTGGAGGGTGTCCCTGCCCATGGCAGGAGGGTGGAACTAGATGAGCTTTGAGGTCCCTTCCAACCCAAACCCGTCTGTGATTCTGTGACTATCAATAAACCAAGACTGAACTTAGTAATTGGAGCAGAAGAGTACTTTGTAAAGTATTATATAAAAATGAAACCAAGAATTATCCCTCTGATAGCCTCTCAATAATACTGCATACGGTATGTGTACTTTATATATACAGATAGATAGATCAATATATTGCTAGCCTCAAGGAAAAATTTCTGAGAATAAGCTCAACTGGTAAAACTGTATTTGCATGCTTAGTATGTTCTTACGTTGAACACACTACAATCTAATTTATTCTTAAGCTTATTAGACAAATTTAAGAGACCATGAACTCTTCTTGTAGTAATTAAAGGCACCTACTTTACTTGAATTGTGTTTCTTATTTACTTTTCCTCTTAAAACAGAGTCTTAAGTACTCAAAATAATAGTACATAAATAAAGGCCTTTGTAATTCTGTGTACAGAGTCTATCTACATGGATACAGACAGTGTAGCTACCAAATACCTTCTGTGATGGAGAAGGTATATTTTATACCCTCAACATCCTAAAACTGGGCGGCCATGCACACTATTACCACTAAAACATGCCTTTACCAGCAGTAATAGAGTAACACATAATATTTTTCACTTAAAGCACTTTTTAACATGTAGTGATCTGAAAGCACTACATCTCCCCATGCCCATCTAGTTGGGTATTATTCACTTCTTACAGAGACTGAAGTGGGCGGAAGGGGCAGTAAAGGAAGATTATACCCTAAGTCTTTACTGTGGTCCTTCAATCTGCCTCGTTGACAGTGTTCTCTGGTAACACATCATCTCCATTCCAAACCTTGAAACATTTCATTCACTTCTACGATGAACGAAGGAATAAAAAACCCCTCTCAATCTTCCATCCTGAGAAGCTGCTGCTCTAAATTAATCAAACATTACTGATATAAAACAAACCACATCATTGCAGCACACAGAAACATGTGCTAGTAGCTGGGTGAAAGACTATCTCAAGACATTTCTCATTTCTACTCATTAAGGTATTTGTTATGCTGACTTCAATAAAGATGATGCAACTATTAAGCAAAAAGTAAAAGTTTAATTAATTTATTAAATGAAAAAAACCTCAGGGGACCTCTCACTCAACCATTTTTCATGAAAAATCTGTTTTTAAAAAAGACTTCAGCACCTCAAGTCACTCATTCTGAGTTGCCTTTTACTTTGTTCCCCACTCCCAGCAGCAGAGACTGCACAAACATTTCCAAAGAACGCTTTAAAGACCAGTTCAGGCACTTTCACTACAAGTTCAGCATTTTAACGTTTTACTTCTGAACAGCTTTGCATCTGCATAGCTGGAAGGCTAATCAAACCTACCCTTGCTGTTAGCATGCCAGGTACAAAGAGGAAGATGCCTAACAAGAACTCTTCAGTACTCTGTGTTAGAGTGCTGTCCATTTAGACTGAGCTTCTCGTGCTGTATTATACTGTGAATTCTTTTTTTTTTTTTGGCAGTGGATAAGGAAAGAAGCATCATTTAAAAAAAAAAAAAAAAACAACCCAAAAAGAACCTCGAGTACATCAACAGGAACCCTCAGGTGTTCCAGGTCAAGAAAGGGAAAACAAAGGGCACCGGGGTAAGCCAGTATAAGGAGGAAACAAAGAGTGATACAGGAACGAGTAGAGCAGAAGGGATGAAAAGAAGGCTGACCAGGAAGGCAGGGTATTGGGGATAAACAGATTACAGGAAATGTTCAGTGATTTGCCAATGCCTATGAGATCTGTCATCCTGCCTTCAAGTCTCACAAGGGCTACTGGAACCCATTCCTGCCAGGCTGGCAATCTGGGATGACTCAAAACGCCTGGATTGCAAAGCTTTACACACCAACTTCCTAATGCTCTCCAGTCTTCAGAGCCTGAAGCTGGCTTCCCCCCTTACAGAGTACCTCCACAAACTTTCAGCTTAGCACTAGAGGCCAGAATAAACAGTTGCTATACAGTTTTAAAAATACACAGCAGGAAGATCACCAGCCAGTCTTCTCTATCTCTGTGTATGTTGAGGAAACAACGTATTTCAGGAGTTGTACATAATAAAATCATCTACAGACCAATATTAACACACCACAAAACTCAGCCTAGGTGTGCAATGGATTATTATTGTCATCATCACTGTGGTACCTAGTAATGTAAAGTAAGTTTAAAAAGCAAGAATTTGCATAACATTATTTCCTGAAGAGTGAGGCAGTCATCCTCAGTGCAAAGAAACAAAACCAGGCTGTATCTCACACATTCATTTTGGCTGCTGTGTGATAACTGTATGTAAATAAGCTCCCAAAATTGACCCAGTTCTCCAAATACACACACGTGACTCATGGAACAAGAAGTGCTCTGAATTTCACAGTCCGAGTGATATAAGAACTCTTTTTTGAAGACTACATTATGCAGAATTCCAACTACCATCAAAAGGATTTTTAAGACCATTTCCATGTTATTTCAGAATTGCATACTATATGCTCGCAGCTTGACTTAACCATTTTTGTTTAGGATATTTGTGTTTTCACTACATGGTTATCTGGTATGGATCTGTCAGCAATTACTTATAACTGCTGCAATCCTGCAAGTAACTTCAGTCAATGGTCTTTTTCCAAGTCACATATCAAACTAAGAAGTGTGTGGTAAGAGGCAACTCTCGTGAACTAGAGTTAACAAAGCAGGGCTTCTTATGTATTCTGCAATATTTTACAGAAATTTTGTTAGCAAAAAGCAGTGCTGCTGGAGAAAGAGTATTAAGCCCTGGAACGATGGCAAAAAATGTCTTACAGAACAATTACATTATTATATATTTGTTTATCTCTAAGCATAAGCACACTGCACAAGTTACCAATTTCTCCAAATGCACTGTTCCTGGAACTATGGAATAAATATAAAGGGACCACCCCACAGTATTGCTATCCCACTGCCACAGGTACAGCAAGGCACCCAAAAGCAGGGCGTACTTCCCTCCTGCAGTTCATAACTGCTTCCCACAGCACACACTGCCAAAAAGCCCAGATCCTCCCACCTTCCTACTGACTGTCCTTCACTCCAGCTTTTTGACTTTCCCTAACCATGCTATATTTTGCTGGAAGAACAGTGTGGTGTAAGTGCTTTCTAGGGTTGAACAGAGAAATATATTTACTCCCATGCCTGGTGGCAAGACAACAAAACCCCCTGGTGCATCTTGTGCTGGGTGTTGCCTTTAGGCACCAGAGCCAGCCCTGCCCAGCCCCTGAGCTCTATCTGTCGGCACGCCACTACAGGAAAATGATGAGGCTCAGAGCAAAATACAAACAAGTAGAGACTATAAACAGACACCAAATGAGGAATGCTACCAAAGGGAGAACAGTCAGTTATTAAAGAAAGGGTGCCAGAGTTATTTTCTTCTGACTTCCCTGGCAGACAGTTTGTTTTTACCTCAGAGAAATACAGAATATTTAGCCAGTTGCTAACCCCTCTCTGCCATACATCTGTCTTTGCTCCCACTCAAAATGTCACGAAGCTGCATCAGAGGAGGTTTAGGTTGGATGTTAGGAAGAGGCTCTTTACTGAGAGGGTGGTCAGGCACTGGAACAGGCTCCCCAGGGAAGGGGTCACAGCACTGAGCTTGACTGAATTCCAGAAGCATCAGGACGATGCGCTCAGTCCCATGGTCTGACCTGGCCGGCCCTGTGTGGAGCCAGGAGTTGGACTCGATGGTCCCTACGGGTCCCTTCCAGCTCAGGAGATTCTAGGATTCTATGAGAAGTGGTGAAAATTGGTAATTATAATTTCTTGTGGGCAAGCAACTGCAGCCATCTGAAATTCGTATCGTGGCTCACAGTGAAGGTTCTGATGCAGCGTAATCACTGGAGCTGCAACTTTCACCAGCAATCTTCACCACAGATACAGCGAATACACATCGATAATCTTGACATAAAAAACCCACACTAATCTTGACTTTCTCTGCCCAGTTTGGAAGTTCAGCATTAGAGAATACAGGTGTGCTAATGGAAGGTATTAACTTTTTATTTTGGAAGAGTTAATAAATTCAGATTTGAACAGCGGGACAGATGGGGAAACTGCTAGGCTAACATAATATTGCATATTTCAAAGGGTGTTTTCTGGCATGGTAATAAAAAAAGATAAATCTGCTAGAAGCCATGCCAGAGGCAAGTGGAAATATAATCAAGTCAGTGCCTGAAAAGCCCACCTTCTGAAGGCTATTGCTCTGTTCCCAAGCAGCTGTTACCATCTTCTCAGCTACCTACAGCATGCTGTTGAGTTTAATGAATTTTACTGTTTGTAGCAGAGTTAACTGCTGCACAGTGAGACTTAATGTACTCCCTTCTTAAATTTTTTTTAAAAAACCCACACTAAAAAAACATCTCTTGAAACATGCCTTGACAAGTCACAATACCTGGGAATAACCTGATCCCTTCTGGCTCACTAAGACCCCAGCTACCAGGAGGCTCAACTTCAACATCACTACAGACACACAGAAGCTTGCTTGGTAAGCCTACACAGCAGACAGATGTTTTGGCATGTTGTGATATGCTAGTGCTGACTATCCCACTGCATGCTAGGATAATTTTGTTATTAAAAAAAGGCTCAGAATAACACCACTTAGCATTCTGCATATCAGCTGTCATCCAAGATTCATAAATTCTTTCTTTTGTGCACAAACCATTTTTCTAACCTCATACCCACAAGGTAGACACCCTTCTTTATCACAATTCTATAATCCCAAAAAGTAAAGTATGACTTGTTCAAAGTCACTCAAGCAGTAAAAACAAAACCACGTTCCAAAATCCAGACCATCACCCTGTTGTCAAAATTCAGCCAGCCTCTCATGGTGGGAAACAAGAGACAGACTGGCTACAACTTTTTCCAGTTCAGTGGACAAAGCTTTCCCTTTAAATGGGTTACAACACTGGAACCACCCTAGCCAAAAAACTGCCTAACTTAAGATGAACCACAGTCAGACTTTCACTGCCCAAGTGTTGCACAAACCCTTGGTCTCAAAAAAACGACTGGCAAACCTTGGAAGTGACGAGTAAACCAATCTCCCTCCATACACCGTTTCTGATATGGCATAAGGGGCAAACGAAGCTCTCTGCACTGAAGAGGGAGTGAGTCTGGTTTTCAATTGCATGGACTTCACTTTACCTGCTTCACGCAGCTGATTTAACTTTACACGACTAAATCAAAGAAACCTTTTGGGAAATAACAGAGTGCCAGGGAAAATACCAAAAATGCAAAAGAGGACAAAGGAGTCATCGTTAATTGCCGGGCTCCAGCCCACAGGCAAACTCGCACCCTCAAGGCCAGGCCTCAAGCTCAATGGACCCAAGGGAGAAAACTTGCAACTACCTGAGGGAAAACTCAGAGAAGCACCCAGAAAACAAATGGGCACGCTCTCCTTCCCGAGAGAACAATAAACAACTCCGTGAAGTTTATTAACACTCTTTACACTCCAAAACAGTTTAGCTGAGCCCATCCACATTGCCTGTACTCTTCCCAGTGGGTTTTGGATAAACCGACCATGGACTCTCAAGAGTAAATTGCCAAGCACATATCAAACATACAGTCTTCATGGAGATACTGCTCCAACAAAGACTGTGGATTTATTTGCAGTGTGGATGTAACTTCTCTCAAGCATTTCCAAGATGTCAGGATGAATAGAAAGGAAGAGTTTTCACAATCTTTTTTTTCCTCAAAATAATCGGCTGCGCACTTTGAAACTGGAGTTACAGTGCAGCACTAGGCAAGAGAGGCATGGCCCTGCGTTATAAAATTGTTAATCATTTTAGTGTTATCAGGTACTTATAGTCAAAGTGAAGCATGTTTTTCTATAGCTACCCTAGTGCACCTGAAGTGCATTTGATAGATTTCTCTTATTTAAATATTCCTTAGGGTTTTCAACAAGCAATTTAAGAAAATTTAAACTTTAGTATCTTACCCATCCTAGGCTTCTACTGCAGCTAGCCACACTCATGGTTTACAAAACAGAACAAAACTACTACAAGAACTTTTTTCTTGTTTGAACATATTCTCAGTTTTCAGTTTAAGGAAAACTCTATGAGTTGAAGAAGTTGAGAAGCATATTTCAGTTAGGATTTATTTCCACAACAATATTTACCCACTTTCAGTGCACTCAAGTTCCTAGTATGAAATTCATCATTCTTCAAAGCACAGGGCTGCGGAGACGAGGCTATCAGACAGGTTATAAAAAGCCAGGCGACCCAGCTTTGAAGGGGCAGTACAGCAGGTACTGGAAGCGGCCAGGCCATACCAGCAGTATGCTCCACAAATGCTAAATTATCTTGAGAAGCTGGGCAGGATTTTGCTGCAGCTGACTACTTCCAGTTCATAAGTCAACTCCTTCTGAAACAGGCCAAGGTACAACTGGCTACACTGTCTTGTGTTACAGAAAACAGCCCTACAGAGCGATTTGGCAGCTGATGAGCTGCCATATTCAAGGTAAAGTATTTCTGCCCCAGAAACCACTGTAACAGCACCGTCACTGAAGCATCAAAAGCCCATTCTCACAGCACCTTCTTTCACCCACTGCTAAGCTAAGCAACGGGGTGCATAGCAGGAACACAGGCAAGGGGCAAAATCAGATCTAAGTAATAAATGTGAAACTTCTATACTTCTAAAGGGCAATTTATGAGATGCCCTGACACCTTACGCAAGCCTAAACGATTATTTGTTTATACGGCCCATTATCCACACAGGAGGAGAAAGCTATTTAACTGCCCACCAGTTCAGTGCAGACAGAACCGACTCCGGTAGATTCCAGGATGTGTCAAATAACACTGGAAACAATAATACTCAGGGCCAGCATCTGTCTGTTAACAAGCTGACACAGGAATGCATTTTTGATAGTTGCTCAACACATGATTATTTTTATTATTTTTTTAAGCATTTGATTTTGGTCCCTGGAAGCCAGAACTCCTAAACACAAAAAAACCCAACCCACCACCACCACAAAAAAACCAAACCCACAAAAAACACATCCCCAAAACAAATCAACACACCAACCAAAAAACCACAAAACACCAGTTTGCTGCTGCTTTTAAAATTACAGAACTCTGTCAATAATGCACTTCTAAAATTCACAGCCGGCAAGTGCAAATAAGTTTTCAAATAGCAACAGGACTTTGTATTGTGCTTTATTCCTCATTTCTGACTGCAGTTCCTAGCCTCCACAGTCAAAACATGCATTGTTTCTACATCCTAAAGACAACTAAATTGGAAAGATACATTTCAAATTCTCTGGATCTGAATTCAGGCTACAAACTACTACCCAAGTACTTGCAAAACCAAAACATTGGGCTGAACCTAATTCCGTTAGAATGGAAGGTTTTCAGGTGCGTATACTTTCCCTTCACTCACTTTGCAAATGCCTTCCCTGTTCTTACATAAATTTAAACAGAGCATATATAAAAATAGTCCTATTCTACATTTAGCGCTTTATGACAAAGTTTTCAGCCAGTTACACAATCAGTTGCTTCTTCCCACCCATCCTATGGCTTTCTATCCATATTTAACCTCAAAAAACCAAAACACAAACACGTAAAAAAAAAAAAACCACAGTTAAAAAAAGAATTATAAACCTATTAACTTTCACATAATTCCCATATTTATCTCCCACATGACTGGGGGCACCAAAACTTGCCTGTGAAAGAGCAAAGTGGAAGGAAGCTGAGGGCTACACCAGCAGACTGCAGTTGCCAGATCAAGGCTGGGGTGTTTACCCAAATGACTTGATGATGAACACTTGCTTTCTCTGAAGGGCCTATCATAAACACTCTGAATTGTTTAAAAAAATGAAAATTAAAAAAACCCCAACAACCCATACACAACAAGAAAACAAACTCCACATCAAGAGACAGGTCTTGCCCTGAGCTGAACCTACTCCCAGCACCTCAAAACAGAAGCCAACTGCTCCCATACCTCCCTGTAACCCCAGCAGTACAGATCCAGGTGTCACAACTGGCCAGTGCAGGCACAGCACTGGGAATGATGTTACCCGAGAGGAGCACAGTCCTTTTAGTTTTACAGCTTAGCAAAAGGCAGCGAATTAGGCTATACTGAAGTTATAATTCACCCATATATGAGAGTAACACAGCGATGCATTTTGTGATCACTGAAAAAAAAATAAAAAACCCAAACCAACCACACCACCTTAGGAGTTTGGAGGGGGTTTTGCATTCGAGGGGTTGGTCGCCAAGCACTCCACCAGCCCGTGCCAGCCCAGGCAGCCTGCTGCTCTCCTGGACCGCTCCTAACACACCCGAGAAATAAAAGCACCAAGACGGCACAGCCACTTGCCAGGAGAACAAAAGTACAGCAGGTGGCCATCCTCAGCTCCCAGCTAAATCATGCACTGCTCAGAACTTTATACCACTCCCTGCGTTGTTTAATGTTACTCTTCATCCTCAATTTTCAAAATGAAAAGAAAGTGGGTTGTAGTGACACGTGAACCACGGAAAGACACGATGATCCCAATGGTATTAGTCAGCACTCAGCAAAACAGCGAAAAACTATCGCATCTTCCCCCCACCACCACTCCCTGTTCTCCAGTATTTTTTCCCCCTTTTCTATTAAGTAAACCGGTGCTTATCTGGAATAAATCCCTAGGCTCAGCGAAACACCAGGTGGTAGACTGGGGTAGTTTTTCTAGCAACAGATGGCTCCAACATTTTATGACAAACGGACACGGGGCCGCTGCTCGTCAGACCGCCTTTCGGTTACTTCTGTATATAACAGCAGCCACCAAAGCCGGGACACGGCGGCAGCCGCTCCCCGGAGCCAGGGCCCCACCTCCCCATCGAAGCGATGGAGCCTCCCGCCGTGCCTGCTCCCAGGCCACTTCTCACCATGTCAGGCAAGAAACTTGTGCAGTACTGGACCTAGAGAACAGCTATTAGGCTCAACCTATGCCTCATACGTTAAAACGCTGTGCACCATAAAAAAAGATGACTTGGTTCACCTGAAGTGAAGAAAAACATTCAGTCACCACCATTATGCTAGTCTTAATAACCAGAGAGTGAGGGCTAACCAGAAACAGAAGCACTAAGCACTCTATTACTTCAAAGTGTTTCTCACCGGTAATTTGATTCCAGTAGACTTGTACCTGAAATGCATACTGCAATGCTCCCTGCCAGGTCATTCAAGGGGGACAGAGACAGCACAGAGGCCATGCTCTCCCCTTCTCCCTCTGGGAGTTCTCAGTCAGGAACTCGGGAAGAACTTCTCCCACAGCTGCGTTATTTTGAAATCTGACACAGCATTTTGGATCTACTTTGCACAAGTTAATGTTATCCTCGTAATATTTTTAGTGATATGACTGGTGTGACACAAATCAAATATGCCTAAAAAAACCTCAATCCCAGTTACAAGGTACCATCAGGTCTAGGAACTTCTTTCTTGGTTTGTGGGGTTTTTCCCTTATTTTTAAAAGGGCATTGCCACTTGCAGAAGCGAAACGGATACTATCTAGGAAAGAGGGCTAAAGGATGGGAAATCAGAGGCAGAAGTTTGAAATCTTTTTATACTCCCAAAAATACATTAAGGGTTTGTTGGGGTTTTTTTCTAAAATAAGTTAGTAATCTGAGACCAGAGAAAACTTGTTTCATGTGCAGAGGTACAAAAAAAAATTATAAAATTACATGGTATTGGAAAAGGAACACTGTTACCAGCATTTTGTATTAGTTCTGATGGCTTCACAGAATCACAGAATCACAGAATTGTAGGGGTTGGAAGGGACCTCGAGAGACCATCGGGTCCAACCCCCCTGCCAAAGCAGGCTCCCTAGCTCATATTGCTCAGATAGGCGTCCAGGCGGGTCTTGAATATCTCCAGTGAAGGAGACTCCACCACCCCCCTGGGCAGCCTATTCCAGTGCTCAGTCACCCTCACTGTGAAAAAGTTCTTCCGCATGTTGGTGCGGAACTTCCTATGCTCCAACTTGCAGCCATTGCCCCTTGTCCTATCCCCACAGACCACTGAAAAGGGGCTGGCTGATTCCCCCTGCATCCCCTGCTTCAGATAATTATAAACTTTGATTAGGTCCCCCCTTAGTCTTCTCTTCTCAAGGCTGAACAGTCCCAGCTTACTCAGCCTTTCCTCATAGGGGAGATGCTCTAGGCCCTTAATCATCTTCGTAGCCCTTCTTTGGACTCTTTCCAGGAGATCCCTGTCCTTTTTATACCAAGGAGCCCAGAACTGGACACAATACTCCAGGTGGGGCCTGACCAGGGCAGAGTAGAGAGGGAGGATCACCTCCTTTGACCTGCTGGCTACACTCCTCCTGATGCATCCCAGGATCCCATTGGCTCTCTTGGCCACCAAGGCACACTGCTGGCTCATGGCCAACCTGTCATCTACCAGGACCCCCAGGTCCTTCTCCACTGAGCTCTTCTCCAGCAGGTCATCCCCCAGCCTGTACTGATACAAACAGTTGTTCCTTCCCAGGTGCAAGACTTTACACTTGCTTTTGTTGAACTTCATCTGGTTTCTCACTGCCCAGCTCTCCAGCCTGTCCAGGTCTCTCTGGATGGCAGCGCAGTGCTCCTGCGTGTCAGCCACTCCTCCCAGCTTTGTATCATCGGCGTACTTGCTGAGGGTGGATGTTATTCCCTCATCAAGATCGTCAATGAAGATATTAAACAGGACTGGACCCAACACTGAGCCCTGGGGAACACCGCTGGTAACAGGCCTCCAGTCAGATTCTACTCCACGAATCACAACCCTCTGGGTTCGGTCCGACAGCCAATTCTCAACCCACCTCACTGTCCACTCATCTATCCCATGCTTTCTCAGCTTTGCTATCAGGATGTCATGGGAGACAGTATCAGAGGCCTTGCTGAAGTCAAGGTAGATGACATCCACTGCTCTCCCTCCATCTACCCAGCCTGTCATGAGATCGTAGAAGGCTATGAGGTTGGTCGAGCACGATTTCCCCTTAGTGAATCCATGCTGACTACTCCTCATGACCTTCTTCTCTTCCAATTGCTTGGAGATGGCATCCAGAACAAGCTGTTCCATTACCTTTCCAGGGGCAGAGGTGAGGCTGACTGGCCTATAGTTACTAGGTTCCTCCTTCTTGCCCTTTTTAAAGACTGGAGTGACATTGGCTATCCTCCAGTCTTCAGGCACTTCTCCTGTCCTCCAAGACCTGTCGAAGATGATAGAGAGCGGCTCAGCAATCACCTCCGCCAGCTCCGTCAGCACACGTGGATGTAACCCATCTGGGCCCATGGATTTGTGTGCATTAATCCCTTTGAGCCGCTCCTGGACCTCCCCTACTTGAACCAGAGGGAAATTCTTCATTTCCCAATCAGTCCTACTCTCATCCAGTGTCTGTGGGTCCCGGGGGGCCTTTGAAGTGAAGACCGAAGCAAAGGCGGCATTCAATATCTCCACTTTCTCAGCATCCCCCGTAACCAGGACACCCTCCTTATTCAGCAAGGGACCTACATTATCCCTGGACATCCTCTTACTGTTCACGTGTCTAAAAAACCCCTTTTTATTATCCTTAATGTCCCTTGCCAGCTTAATTTCCAAGAGGGCTTTAGCCTTCCTAGTTGCATCCCTACAGGCCCTGACCACATTCCTGTATTCTTCCCAGGTGCTCAGACCCTTTTTCCACGATTCATAGATCTTCTGCTTCTCTTTGAGTTTGCTCGATAGCTCCCTGTTCATCCATGATGTCTTACTTTCCTTATGCAATACTATTAATTTTCATTTACCTTCTTCTAGTAGTTACCCATCTCAATAGAAGAAGCATCAGCTAGGATGGATAACTGAAAACAGTTACATAATCTGCTTGATAGTTAATAAATAGAAACATATAATATATGAGTACTGTTGAAATAATGAATCACTGTACTAAAACAGATTATACTCTTCAGTTCCTCACCTGTTCCGGATAAAATATTTATATGTATTGCAACTGTTATTTTAGTAAGTTTTGGTATCTGGATACACACTATGGCATTTTTAACAGTGCAATAACAATAAAAAATAATAAAATTTAATATTATAAGATGTTTGTTACATTAAGACACTACCACACTCCTCTGATTGGACACACGAGCCAAGTCCAAGACTGTACTTATTCCAACTCAGACAGCACTTTCTTCAAGAAAGAAAAAAACCCCAGTGACTGCCCAGTTGTTTTTTCTTGTCAAGAAATTAATACTGCCACGTTACACAGGTATGCCGAGGGCTGTTATTTATGCAGTAACTTCCCAGCAACTGGGAGGAATTGTGTAAGAGTCTATAAAATGAGGAGGAAGAGAAAAGGGAGAACAGAAAGGCCATACTACTTCAGTCCTAATGATGAGCCCTCCCTATTGCAGAGTCAGGCATGCAGGACCTGGGACCGATGAAAGGCACACACTTTGTGCGCACACTGCCTCTGTGAGCTTGTAGGGCCCACCTCTGTAATGATTAGGTAGCAGGAGGGAGGAGACAGGCAGTTGCTCATCCCTACCCGTAGTAACTAACTCATCCCAACTCCACTCCTTTCACATACTTGACGAAAAACAAAACAACAGTACTGCCTCTGCTAAGCTAATAGTAATACTTGAAATATTCGTACACTGGCCAGGGCCAGCCTGTGGCTGGGGCCACCAAACCTTAGCTGCAGGGGTCAATGATGCAATTCTTGGATTTCTTAAGCCATAACAAGGGTTGTTTTTCCCCAAGGCCACCAGTCAAGGTAATGACAGCAAGATAAAATTCCAGTGGAAACAGCATATGCACTAGTGTTTATTCGACACGGGTTATGTCAGTCCTACCCAGAGTTGTGATGCTCTCACAGCTTGCTAGCTTGTTAGTCTTCCTGGGCAAAAAAAAAAAAATAAATAAAAGCATCCCTTTTTCTCACAGCCAGCCTACCTATTAGGTGCTATTTAACATGGTGTCATACACGTTACACTACAATGGTGTTTTCCAGGGAAAACAAATACTTTTGAGTAGTGAAGGATTCAGATTGCAGCAAACAGAGCAAGCCAGCATGGTGTTTGCACACCTGTGCATATTCAGCCCAGCGCTGCCTTCTGTCACTTGCAGCCATAAGGCTAGGCAGGCACCAGGATGGCACGGGGCGTGAAACTGCTTGTCTTGATTGTAGCTTGAGGTGCAAATACATTCCTTTATTTCATTCTGAAGAGCCATTTTTAACTGTATTCTGTAGATAACGGTTTGAGAAGTTGTACAAACGCCCAGCGAATTAATGCTAACGCAAAGCATTTCCATGTATAAAGACAGGGGGGCGGGGGGAAAGCAAGACATAGGGCAGTGCCTTCAACAACATGCACTCCAGACAGGGGAAAAAGAAAAGCAAGGGACTGCCTCACATATTGCCCACCTCTGTAGAGTGACTTGTACCCCCGCACCTCTCCGAGAGGTGTATGGGGAGCTCACGTCACACCTGCTCGCTCCAAAGCGTGGTGGTGTGGGGCACGGCTGCAGTCTGACAGGGCTTGCAAGGAAAGGGAGGTGGGGGGGTGGGGGGCCAGCCTGCAGCCTTCAGTAGGTCGGGATTGTCAGTCACCCACTGTGTTTAAATCGGTAAGCGCATGTCAGGTGAGATCAGTCACCTGTCCCTGAGGGCTGAATACAAAAATATGCACCCACTTGTTTCCTGAAATACAGGGTGGCACGATCTTTGACTCAGAAAGAGGAATGGATATCCTAAATCCCACCAGCTTCATGAACCTCTCATACCTGTTAACATTTAAGAAAACAAATTCTCTAGCCATGGAGGCAGAAACAAGCATATACAGGGTTAAGGGTACACTGACTATTTTAAAATAGTTAGAGTAGAAGGGACCTACAACGATCATCCAACCCAGCTGACTCTTCAGAGCTACTACTGTCTCTGCCTGAAACTGAGATGGAAAGCACTTAAACATTCGAGATGCAAAAAATCTCAAAACAGTAAATTGACAAATTACTCTCTTAAAGCCCTGCTTTTAAGATTAGGTAATTTCATTTTGGAAGCTGTACTTCTAGGAAGAAAACGTCTGTAAGCAGTTAAGAATTCTCTTGTTTACTGATCCTGCTCTCTTATTTCTTTTTTTGTTTTGTTTTGGCTTCACTTTTTTCACTGTGGCCCTGGTGCCCCCAGCCAGCTTTATAAACACAGCACTCTGGCCCTACTCTATAACGAGGGCATTTGAAAACCTGCGTGTTTCTACCCTGCTACCCTCTCCTCTTCAGAAAAGGACAAAGGCGGTATTTACAAATATCTGGACCTTTGCACAAAAACAAACAAGGGAACAGCAGTGCTCCAGACTAGCTGGGTGAGCAAACTCAGTCGCTTGTCCCTGAGAGCACTTCTATTTGTAAGAGCATTGTTTTTCAAACCAGCTCTTGTTGGCTCTGCTCTTTGACATTAGAGAAGCCGAAAGAAAACAAAAACTCCTCTCCTGTTGAGTCAACTAAGCTCTTCCTCAAAAAAATTGTTTGAAGTTACATATACATGCACATGCTCCAAGGGTAGAGATGAGCACAGTCTCCTGGCCTCAAAAAATAACCCCTGAGTTTTTGCTGTATGTGCCTTGGCATAAGAGAGGTTAAAATGGCCATATAAAAAGAGCTCTTCAAAAACGCTCCATCAACAAGGTAGCTGTACAGAGCCATGTGGTCCCATCTGTGGTCAGACAGGATCTACAGAGTCCCCCTTAACTTCCCATCTAATTCCAACACCTGCTTTAAGCTGGGCTAACTTCAAAGTTGCCCAGTTGAGTTTTGAGCATGTCTGTGGCTAAAGACTCCCCAAAGATGGACACCAGGCAACCTGTTCCTGCCACTTACCCCTCTTGCCATGAACACTGATTTGTTTATAAGCAGTCAATTACAATAAAATCATTATTCCCATTGTTCCCATCACTACACCAAGGTCTTGCTGTCAAACCTGTCCTATCACTGGGCTCCTCTGAGAAAATTTGTGTTCCATTTTCTTTGTAGCCACAATTTAGACAGTTGAAGACAGTAATGAGATCTCATCTCCAGCCTTCCAGTCATCTCAGCAGCCACCACATAGATTGCCTCCAGCTTGCTGATGTCCATTTTGTCTTCAGGAGTCCAAACCTGGACACAGTTTTCCAGCCTCATGCTCCCAAATGGTAAGCAAGAATAACCACTTCCATCACAGTTTTGCTGACTACAGTCTTGCCAATGCAGATGAGCTGTTGGCCTTTATTGCTGCAGGGGCACACTGCTGACTCAACCTGGTGTCCACCAGGTATATTTTCTTCAAAATAACACAAAACAACACACAAACTAACAACTCCACAAACACACAGGGGTGCTTCCTAGACAATCAGTTCCCAGCCCACACTGTTACACGGGGCTGTCCAGTTGAAGATAGGCATGTCATCACGGAACATCATGAGGTTCTGTTGGCCCACTCCTCTAGCTAATGACAGGCTGCTGTGCCAGCACATACTCTCCCCCCTCTTTGGTGTCAGCTGCAAACCTGGAAAGCATGCTCTTCATCCTATCATCCACATTGACTGAGGGGGTGTGGGGGGAAGGTAAGTAGTATCAATGCCCAAGAAGCCCCACCGATACATGCGTTATGACCACACACCTTCAAAGAACCACTTCCAGTGACCAAGCTGTCACTGTTATTAAAAAAGCTAGCAAGCAGAGCGAGACATACAGTACATAGTCTATCTTTGCCTATGTGCAGAGCTGGATGGTCCTACACTGTTATAAGGATGAAAGATTTAGACTAGCTATAATGTTAAATTCCCTGTGCATAAAACAAGAGGCAAACAGAGACACATGAAGCTCCTGAAAGCACAGGTTCAAAATTAGCTATTTCCAACTGGTATTTTTCCTCTGTATAACCAAAGATTGTGGGTTACTGCAGTGAGAGTGTCAACATACAGGCAAGGCTGCCTGGCCTGTTACTGCTACAGCACAGTAGTGGTGCACACAAACCATGTGGTCCTAAAAGAACAACTGAAATGAGCTACACCCATACCTAATAACGTATGTTCACAGGCCTGGATAAACTGCTGAGATACTACATCTGTGGGGAAGGGGTACAATTTTCACCCACGTTTGAATTCTCTAATATAGCAATAATTAAGAAAGTCAACCAAAGATGAGGAGGAGATTAAGAGTGATGTGGCTCCACACCTCACTTTACTGCACTGAGACACTGAGCCACAGCAGCAGCACAGTGCAGGACTCAGCCTTAATTTGAAGGACAGCACTGAAACAGCATACACATCTCAGGGGGATGACCGGGCGAAGGAAAGACAGCAAACTGCCTGAAAAGAGCAAGAAGAAACAGAGGTCACAGAGCCACAGGGGCGTGTGACTGCACAGACCAGCGACAGCAGAAGACTCTCTGCTCTGCTACATACGTCTCCCTACAGCTTTTCTATCAGTTTAACTACCAGTTTAACAAACACGTAAGATTAACATGGCAATAAATACTGGCCGAGCAGCCTGCAGTGAAACCACTGTGGCTTTTTCTTAGCGGGAAGTAAATACAAGATCCTTCAGTACAGGTTAACAAATACAAGGAGATTTCTGTGGTGCTTTAGTTTTTCTTGTAAAATAAGAATACAATTCAGAGTCTTAAAAACTTGACTGGATTCAGCTGCAAGCTTTGGCATACAGAAGAGCGAAGAAAAAAAAAACCCAAACAACATAATGCTGCTGGATTATGCATTGCAGTGGGACTCTACTAAGCTGGATCAACTTCGAGCTCTGCTGCCAACTTCATATGGGACCTTAGTCAGTTCTTGTAGTTCCTTGATTCTCTCAAAACAAAATTTATACTTTCCTTCCTCTCAGAGCAGACTGATTTCATTAATATTTGCTGGATGCCACATACAAACCGCAATTAAGTAGGTAAGTACAGTTTTCTTGCTCTGGGTCTCACGTAATTCTATTGGTATCCTCATTTTTAAAAATTACACTAGCTTCAAAAAAAAACTACTCCGTGGAAGATGCCAGGAGTAGATGCACCTAGGTAGAATACTAGTGATTTCACAGTCTCAAACATTTGCCTTGTTCCCAAATCACCTACAACAGGGTCATGCACAGGTAAAAACCCTTTAGAGAGAACAGTTGCCTGAAACAGCAAGAAATACAAGCATCCTGAAATAACCTGTATTGACCAGGGAAATAGAAAATGAGCTACACACAAAGCTTAATTATCAGAATGAATTATCAGGATAAAGCTTAAGCTGCTGCAAGCACATACCTTAACCAAGGACTCCCAGGGGCAATTCAGCTTTCAGTCCCACCACATGTAAATTACTACCAGCACTATCATTTTTTTTTTTTTTTAATATTAATGGATTACTGCAATTTTTGGCTCTCCAACTGACACAGAAACTTCTTGATATCACAAAAGAATCTTTCTGTCTTTAAAATCCTTATCAATCAGGGCTGAAAATAAACCATAAGCAGCATTCAAGGTCCAGCATCTGCATTTTTTTTAATTTTTATTCTTTTTTTCCAATTTGAAGCTCTCAGTAAGGGCTTTCTAGTAAATACGAAGCGCCACGTGGCTAATTAACTTCAGCAAAGCAAGTGGGCCAATTCACACCTGTTACACAGCTAACTTTCCTAAGGTGGCTCATTACTGCAGAGGGAGGCTACACCTCTGACCTGAAGACATAACCGAAGCAGGGTCCATGAGGTGGAGAATCTGCCAGCTAGGAGACCAGCTGAGGTGGCTGGAGAAACGCTTTGAGCCGTATTCAGCTCCAGTTACAGCAAGGCTTTTGCTATCTCCTGCCTGGGTGCAACACACACCGCCCCCCCAACCCACCCCGCCCCGCGGTGACTGGCTCAGCTGCTCCCTCCAGTGCAAACGCCACACCTGCACCCCAGGATCTCCACATGACAAATCACATCTCCACTCTGTGCACCAAGAGCTCTGTCTCCCTCAACCTGCTCGGCCCAGGTCCCTGCGTACACCCGACACGCTGGGCTCAGCAGCTGCCATACGGATCTTGTTCTGGGGTGGTGGAGGGGTTTTTTTGCTTTAGAACAGCGATTATTTGCTGTGCTTGACAGGTGCAAAGCTAAGCAGCCTTCTTTTTTTCTCCCAGTCTGTAGATAGTTAACCCCCGCTGTTTAAACTTTAACTCGTGAAAGGTGAGACAGATTTTCTTTCATTGTTCGAGCTCACTGAGCCTTCCACAGCCGACATGCAACTGAAGCAGAAAAAGACCAAAACATATTAAATGTTGTCCTTACAACCACCGAGATAAGTGTATCAAGCAGTAGTTAATTTTCCTGATTACAACCTGAGTCATGCCTGTCAGTTCCCTTTGCAAAGTGGCAGCAGTAACACTTAGGAGTGTTTCTTGACTTCAACCTTAAAAATAGCCTGATGGTTTAAAATGGTCAGGGTAAAACCAGAAGTCACACTTTCTTTTCCCATTTTATAATCTACAGAGACCACAAAAACTAGCTCTGGAGGTGCACTTCAAGTCTCTGCGGCTCTAGCTGCTCCTGAGCAATGTGAGTTAGCTGGCCTGCTAGTCATAACTGAGGCAGCATTTAAACATGCGAACTGCTGAGCTTTACACTGTTCCACTTGGTTATGAAACTCTGCTCCAGGAGGCTCAGAGTTATTTCCTTAAGGAACCATTAACATTGGGTAAACAGAGCAGCAGGAAGAGGTACCACCCTTGCTACCTCCATCCACCACCTGTCCACAGTCGGCTTCACAGCTCACTTGGACGGGAGAGGTGGCCAGAGGGGCCACTCATGTCCCCACACCTCCCGGCCTTACCTCTGCCGAAAGCAGGTGCCACAGTGGCAGAGTGACACGGTGCTGCTTGCTCTGGGGAATGCCCACTGCCACCTGCCTAAATCAGCCTGGAGCTCACCACGCTGGATAAGCCTACGCCATCCCTTCGCAAACTGGTCGCAGAGGATTCGCTCCTCCCTCTAATTGACTCTTTGGGTCATTTTTTTTTTTTTTTGACCCTGGATCATTTTAAGGCTAGTTTTAGTTTCCTTCACCAAAATCACAGAACATGCAGTGCTATGTATTTCAACATTTTTCCTTGTAGAAATAGAATTATTTTATTAGCTGTCAGTTTAAAAGAACTTTTGGATTGCCAAAATTAAGTCATGTACTAATCTGCTGCTGCAGATCTTACACTGCTTGTAAAAACTCTACTCTAACAGTTGGCCAATACCTTATTTTTCAGCTCAACACCCCTCCCCATCCAGCGGGCTGAAATTTCTGAAGTATCTAATTAGTTCTGGAAACTTCAGCACAAAATCATAACACTCCAGAAACTAGCCTCTCTTCCAAGAATAAGACTGAAGATCCAGTACTATGATGTATAGTGTTATGCCAAAGGTTTTTAAGAAATTAGGCTGACTTTTTTTGATAGCCAAATTTCTAGATGGGCAACAGAAGAGGTTTTCAGCCAGACACATTATCTGCCAACACAATGAAAAAAAAAGCTCAGATTTGTCCAACTTACAGGCCTCTGAAAAACTGAAGGTGCATTAACTTGGCAGAAAGCACCAATTTTAACTATGTCCTTCAGAAGCTCTGCCTGTACCAAGCACATCTAGAGAGGACAATTTTACCTCCCAAACACCACACCAGGATGCATCCCAACTACCCTGAGGGCCTCTGCCTCCTCAACTTTCAGTGCATGAAGACTGGTCATGCAACAGAGGACGGAAGGTAGAGGTGGAGCAGAGAAGGGCATCAGGGGAAACACCAACTGGCTTAAGCAGCCTGAGAAAGAGCTAAGAGTGATGCACAGAGTGCGGTGTCATGTAAATTGCTGTTGATTTGTTTCCTAACCTAGAAAATGATGCACACAAAACACATGATTTAAGCTGCAAAATCACACACTTAGAATGTAAAAATGCCAGAGGTGAGGTTGCCCCCTACACATCAGTAATTCCTCATTACAGTCTGCTCACAGCACACATCTAACACAATCATACAGGCACATAAATTCCCCTCCAGGACTCCCATCTCATCCAGTGTTGGAAGGGAGAGGTTTCCCCTGATTGTGTAATGAGGGTAACTGCAATGTCCATGACAGTCATGGCAAAAGCTGGATACTGCATAACTGTGTGAGCTCTGGAAAGAAAAAGCATGGTCTTGGAAGTGAGGATACCTGGCTGCCCTGAACAAAAATAATGAAATTAATACATCTCCACCAACAACCAAAAACCCAACCACAAACCCACCCACAACCCACTTTTGAAGGATGTTTCTGCTCTAGAATTAATTCAGACTGCTGCATTACCTCTGCTTGTCTTTGGGAGCACCCTACCCTACACCCTGATGCCTGCCAGATCTGCAGAAGCAGCTGTCACCAATGGGACATGGTGGTCACAGGCGGTACTGGGCATGGAAGGCCATGGCCACAGCTAAAGGTTCAGAAGCATCAAACCTTTGAGAGTCACACGCTGGATGACCAAACTCAGGGACACATTAGACCCTGGTACCACCCTCTAAGTCTCAAGCACGCTAAGGAAAACTGAGTACTACAGAGCTCTGACAACACAGAACACTGAAAATTAATTAATCCATTTCTGTCAAGCACTTGCATAATACAGTGATGGGAAACACAGGAAAACCATAAGGAAATTAAAAATCCTGCCCTCAGACACTAGTTTGCAAGCTTTAAAAAGTATCAAATACCAGTAAATGGCACCTTAGAATGTGCAATGGAACTAAGTCACATCACTGAATACGGCTGTAACCTTCCGGGAAACAAAGCATGTAATCACTGAATAAGAACTGTAATAAGGTTGGGAAAAAAACCAAAAACAACCCACAAAAAAGGCTAAATAGGTGTTCTTCATTTTGATCTTCACTTCAGAGTGTTTGATGTTGCACGTTGGGCTGTATTCCCTATAGCTGTACGCACAGAGCCATGAGGCAGGGTAACTCTAGGAGATGGTGAAGGCTGAGCGGGGATGGTTACCAACCCAAGCTTTAGGTCTGAGATTAAAAGACAAGCAGAACTCGAGTTAGAAAGCCTACAAGTGACCTCAAGTCCATGGGCTCTCCTTCCCTTTATTTTGTTAGGCTTTATGGATGACTAAAGAACTGCTTGAAAGAATCGAAGAAACCTTTTAAGAAAGTTTAATACAATTGTTTGACTGCTAATTCTGCTGCAGGTGCAGTAACACACAGCACAGCAGCATCTTAAAGCAGCGCAGGTGCTTTTGATGCACAAGGGGCTAACAATTCGACTGAAGCCATCAATTCAGCAGGCTCCGGGAAAAATGGCCACGTTGCAGTAAAACACTTTAAGAATAAAACAAAATTACTTTGGTTTGGGATTCTTCTCTCCTCCCCCGTCATTCTGTACCTAACAAAGCAGCCATTAACATTCCTATTCCAAATTTCCTCTCCTATTTTTCTGTGTTCTTACATGCTGGTTTTTGTATTGCTTAAATATCTCTCCTATGACATAACAGAAGGCATGAAATACAAATAAAAAATTTAAATTTTTACTAAAATGTTTATCCACACTTGAGTAAAAAAAAACCCCACATCCAAAACCCCAAGCTGTTAAATGCCTAGCTAGTGATCATTTACTGGTAAAAACTTGCCTCTGAACAAATTTTGTGGGAACAGTTACAAGAAAAATCTCCCATTCCCAATTACAAGCATTTGTGATCACACACTTTAAAAAAAAAAAATCACCTTTTACCGATATATCAAGGGTAGGAATTGGTCCTTATGGCTTGTCCATCATCTGTTTGAATGAATAAACTGATCCTCAGAGACATGTACGGAGGTCTACAGATTTGCCATACTCCACATGAAGAGGAAGCCTGTCCTCCTAAACCTAATGCCCATGAAAAATTTGCCAAAAAAGCAAGCAATTTCTAATGAAAGGGAGTGAAGTTGTGGAAGATAAACTGATATTTTCATAAATAATTACTGCCACAGAAGATACTAGCCCAACCTCCTTAGCATTTCTTTTCAAATACACTTTTCAATAGCTACTTTTTACATGAAGTGAAAGAACTTTGCAGGCACTGGGGACCTGACATTTCCCACACAAATCTGTTCCCTGGGATCATCTGCCACCTACCACCCTGGCACGAGCTCAGCACTGATAAACCAGGGTGCTTGCCTCACCTTCTACAAGCCAGAAACAATTTCTGCTTTCAATCTGACAAGGCAGCTCGGGCTGGTTTTGCCAATGTTTCTGAGTTACAAACAGCCATGGCACCTTAACAAACCATCTGCTCTGTAAGTCTTAACTTCGGGCTTTTTGAGGAAGTTTCACCTTGCCATCAGAATTCGGTTCCAAACTCTGGAAACAGAGTTAAGTGCATCAGTGATTTACACCCTGAAACCACTTTAATGCAGGAAATAAGCGTGTATCAAACTTAGCAGGCCTCTCTAGAAATGATTAAAAGGGGATTTCTCAATGCCTTTCCTCCAGCCTTCGCGAAGAAACATCTGTAAGCTATTTGGGATTCCTTTTCAAAGCGAGCACACAGGATAGAGTGAGGCAGTTCAACACCAAGAAATTTCATTAGTGGTTTTCAAGCATTGATAGTATCAAAGATTAGATCAACACAGGGTAACAACTTTGATTCAGTGCTAGGCCACGGTTGTAGTAGTACTTTGCAGTGGACTCTGCATACACCTTGTCAGTACTCCCTCCCCTCGGTATTTTGGATGTATTTTCAACTGAGAGCTAAGCAAGGATGCAAATTTTATTATGTCTCCCAACATGGTAACCCCTAACAACACAAATCGTGCATATGTTTATGGGAAAATATTATGAGTGTTAAACTAAGCTGTAATTTAGTGCTCATGCATGACTTCCTCTGGAAATTGCCATAACAAAGTGATAATCAGCCACTGACAAAAGCTACCCACACTTCCTACTGCTGTGGCTCATTTAGTAAGGCCACCAGGTGAGTCTGGAAGGCGCAGTAGGAAGTTACTTTAATAGTCTCATCACTAATTACTCATTACAGTAGGGGAAGACCATGTTCAAGACAATACACTATGATTCATACCGGCTACACAGTCAGAGTTAAAATCGCCTGCCACCACTGGAATAAAGCTGGCTCCCGGATCCGTAAAGAAGCAGGAGTGGGACAAAAGACATGGCCAATCTGTTTAAGAATTTAATTCCTTCAGCCTTCCCAGTGATAGCACTTTTGATAAATAAAGGAAAATTTTGCTCTCAATGAGACATCCAACAACATCCTCAGGTGGTATAAAGCTATCACATAATCAAGGAACCTTGAGATAGAGAGATGAGGGAGAGAGAAAGAGGATGAAGAGGGGAAGAGGGAGAAAGAGGATGGAGGGAGGTACACACACACATATACACACAGAGGTATATATATTTAATCCATTGTATTTATAAAACACTTTTGTATTCACATACAAAGCTCCAGTACTCAATGTAGCAGTATTTGTTTAGACTGCCATATTACCAGGCCAGAAGAAGGGGTGGTTTATTTGTGATTTGGTTTTTTGTTTAGGTGTTTGGGTTTTTCCCCCACAGCTGCCAAACGCTGCCCATCTCCACAGACAATGACAGACATTACAAACACACAGGTCGTCACAGCCAGCTCAGGAGTATCTGCAGAGTAAAGCAGTGAATAAACAAGGCAACTTAAACTACATCAAGAACTATGATTTTCTGCAAGTTCAACAGCAACAGAGAATTTGGGTAATCCGCAAAGCCCAGAACTTTGCTATAAGGTGGCTGATGCAGATGATGATGAAGAGGGACTGTTTGCATTAGCCACCACCTGGCCGTGGGGGAGTGCTCAGAACATAAACTAACTCTGATAAGGAAAACAGACAAGAGACCTTAGGAATGGCTGGTTAAGATCCCCACATATACTTACTTAACTTCTCTATCTGCATGGGCATTAATATCTATAAACAAACTAATTTAACATAATGATATCAACTATCAAAAATTGTAAACAAAAGTGTTTGGTTCAAGTTAATTTCGAAGAAACATTAACACAGTTTCAGGAATTTAATTAAACAAAGTGCTTTAAACACAGTAGAGAAAACAATGGTCCTATGCTATTTTTGAGTATTTTCTTGTTTTCCATCTACGATACAAATTCCCTAAAACCTAGATTTAACCTAAACCTTCCCAATATACAGGCATTAATCCTGTAAAGCCTTGGTAATCCTAGGAAACAATGTATTAGAAATAATGTTCAGGTATTTGATAACATGTATCTTTTAAGTAAGGCTGTCTTTGAACTTCATGTGTTCTCAGCTCTCCTTTCAACCATAAGGACAGGTTATACGGGATGACAGAGAGCATGGCCTTGTAAAATAGCTCCATAAAAGGCCCTGAAGCAGGAGTGGAGCTCTCTATCTGTGGGCATGGAGAGCAGTTTTGGCTGAAGACAGCTGCTTTATTTCAATTCCTGTCTCAGAGTTCTTCAACAGGCACCGTGATGTACACAAAGGTGCTCATCTTCACTGCTGCTGTAACTCAAGCTCACCAATCCCAGTTAATCTTCCCCACCCTCCCACCCCAATCCCCCGCCCTCCCAAACCTATGGGGACATGCTGGGAAATAGCCCTGCTGATGTTGATTTGAACCAGAGCTTAGATAAAGAGGACACATGCTCAAAACCATGCCTAGGCAGGAGAGGAGGTATCACCTAGTGACCCCTGATTAGCATGGGACCTCACAGAGGTCTCAGAGGTGCCTTTAATGTTAGTGCTATGACAGTTTTCAGAAAACCCAGTATTTCAACTAAAACCAGGCAACTAAACTTCATAATTCCAGCAAAAATAAATTCACTTCTTTTCCCTAGGTTTGTAAATGTTACATGGAGAAGATGGAAAATGAAGTTTAACAACACATGCCTGAGAGGCAAACCCACCAGGATTTGATTGAAGGCATTACTCATTACTCCCAAACAAAAATAACAAGTTTTGCTTGTTGACATTTTTGAAAAGAATGAAAAAATTACCAGATTGTTATCCTGAAATTCATCTCATGGCAGCAGCCTGTCATTAAAGGTAAGGAGGATGACGGGGGAGACAGAATGTAACCTTCCCCTGACTCTTCAAAAAGTTACAAGTGATGTACAGAGCCCTGATCTGAGCAGCCTGGCTTGCGAGAGACATGCCTGCAAGTCAGTACCAACTCCACTCAAAGAAAACTCTCTCTCAGCTCAGTTCCAGGAACTTTGCTGCATCAATCAGATCAGACTGCAAAAAGCAAGAGGTATTACACAAATGACACGGGTCCTGAGTAACTGCAGTGAATTAATTGGTTGCTATTTGGTGAATTTTTTCTGCCCCAGCAGCAGACGGTATGACACAGTATGTCTGCTTGGCTCACAAGACACATATTGGAAAGAGTTAACACACACCTTTCAAATGTGATAATGGAAAACTCAGTCAAAATATTAAAACACGTGCATTTTTAGTCAATTATCTTTTTAGTGTATGATTGGGGCTGCAGAGGTGGGGAAGCTTCAGAAGGGACAGCAAGGGACACAGAAAGGCACGCACTGACAGCACATGAAATGGTGGGTGATGCAGATCACAGCACCTCTGTACGCAGCTTCTCAGGACACCGTGGTAGGGAAGCAAGTGGCACCCTAGAAGAATGAAGGGTCTAAAACGAAAACCCAAGTCACTAACAGATAGATGGTGGCAGGAAGATGAAGCGAATCACTAAAGTTATAAGGTATTCCAGACAAGAGGACAGAAGCAGACCAAACAAACCCTGGCACTTGCTGGCATCACACAGGAAAGAAAAGTCCAAAGTTCCTAAGCTGCTAGGTACCCTGCAGAATACAAAAGGCATGTCAAAAGCCAGCCTAAGAATGAAGCTGACATTCCTCCTGTCATGCCACAAATGCACATGCCACAGTACCTGAATGCTGAACACAACAGGTGGAAATGTCTTACAGCTCATGAGTATCGTATGGACGGTCCTGAGCTTTCTCAAAACATACCTCCTTCCCCCATAAGGTCTTTTATTAGTTTTACTGTAGTACTGCTATGGCACCGCACCATTCACTCCTTCAGAGAGTTCAGCATATTAGTAACAGACAAAGTGGGATTACTCCTTTTACAAGAGGTTCTGCAAGTACCTTCAGCTTAGATTTCAGGTTCATTCAATTCAGAAACAATCCCTCCTATTTCTTAAAAGCAAACATCCAGAGAAACATGCTACAACTAAAAGATCAGCTTGTAGCATCGAGTAGCCATGCTCCTCTTCCATATGCATTCACACATCAATTTATGCTTGTCCTATAAACAAAACTCATGGGTGTAGGCTCCAGACCATGGACAAATTGAGTGCCGTACCATGCAACAGCAGTGTGCACGTTCCCACAGTGCAACGTGAATGAACATGATCTTTAAAAGGAAAAACAAGCACTGCCTATTCTCACAGGCAAATGGCGAGTGAATTCCTGCGTAGCTGAGTAAGGTGTGCTAGTGGGGTCAATGGCTCGGTGTGTCCACAGCATTGCAATAGGTAAAGAGTCCTTATAAAAAAAATAAAGTCAACCAAGGAAAAACAACAACATCATCATCATCAAAAACCAACCAAAAACCCCAGCCAAACCAAACAAATTTACTGTGGGTCAGTAACAAAACATCCTATTGTGCAGCTTCAGATCTCGGTGCTGAGAAAAACGTAACTTCATTAAAACTTATTAGAAGCCTCTCGTAATCATTCATGTCAGGCAAAGTAGGAAAAAGTTGTTGTATTGAGAAGGCTTGTCTCTCCCTATTGTAAACAGATGACATATTAAAATTAGAAACCAAGGAAAAAATACAGAGAAGAGCATTACATATCATCACCGGAGAAGTAAACAAAATCCTTGCACACTGCTCTAAATATTTCCTAATTTTATTTCGAACATCTGGATACCCCAAATCCTCAGGACAGTCGGCAAGGGTTAACAAAAGAGCACCAAGACTGCATTGCTTCAACAGCTTGTGCCTCCTGGGGAAGACACAGGCATGAGCAACAACTGAACCTACTTGTTTTCAGAAGACAAAATAAAGCTGCATCCTCTATCCTGCCACCTGCCCTTTGCTCCTGAAGCAAGGGACGAAGCTGGTGGTGAAGCTGTTGGCCAGTTGTGCCACCAGGACACTGCCAGTGGGGAAGAGAGAAGCAGAACAGGGCAGCTCAAGCTGTTTTTTCCATCTTCACGTGGAAATATTGCACCAAGCACTAGGCTCCAGCTGGAAGCCTCATTATGTAAGCAACATAAATTTGGATGTTAGAGGAAGTCAGTTACAGCCCATCCACTCAGTAAGAACATTTTCCCTGACAATTTTCTTAGAATATGACAATGTCATCCCTAGCATGTGGTTTCTGAGCAATAGTCACAAGAAATTCAAGCAAGGCACGCTGCATCTTGACCACAGCGTCAGTAAAGAATGACAACAGAGTACGCAATACCTGGTTTATTCTAATTAAGTGTCCTTCCTACAATAATTGTGATATGTTGAGTAGCATTTCACAACAGCCTCACGACTTAAAAATTTTGCAACAAACATGCTTAACTGGTATTTTTTGTGAAGCAGGAATGGAAACCACAAACTGAAGAGCATGTACTGCTTGCTATAAAAGCTATGAACTGTTGATTTAAAAAACATGTTGCTCAAGAGATATTTTAACACTGTATTATTTAATTCATATTATGCCATTAACACTGAAAACCAATATATTTCCTTCATATCTGAAATGATCCCACTTCATCAGTGCATCTGTTAGTGGAACAAAGGAATAAAGCCAGCAAGAACTGAGCTGCCATTTCAATTTATATATTATCTTAAAAAGAAAAATGAGTCATATTAAGTTTATTAGACAAGACTGAAAAATTCAGTTTCTTAATGTCTACAATAGGCCACAGCCACTGGCAGCAGCATCATCTTCTAGTCCTCCGGATCCTCAGAGATCAGTATCTAAATTGCACTGGGGAGCTGCCACCTTCATGACTGCACGCTGTTTCCACAGCAAATAGTTAGAAATTCTCTATTCCCACTGCAATAGCCGTTAGAAACTGTGTCGATTTTTGCCCTCAGCCCTGAGCTCCATTTCAATGGAAAAATACCCGAATGTTGAACACTGCGGCCTGCAAGGTGAGTCTGGCTCGGCCTATCAGCCACCCACGCTCGTGCGCGAGCAACGCATGGCTCAGCCCACGCCACCATACACCCTCCAAACCGAGGCTGTGCTTACCCGTATTTCAAAAGATACACTTCAGCACGTCAATAATTGGCAAGCCCTACAGAGCTATGGCATTCCAAAGCCTCAGCGTTACCATACGTTGCGTTTTTATCAGTTCGGGGCTGGATCAGAAGCGGCCCTGCTGAACACCAGAGGGAAGGCCGAAGCAGGGCCTGTGAAAAAGCGCTTCTTGAGCCTGTTCCCCAGAACGCCTGGTTACATAACACGCATGCACACTTACACAGCCAAATGCACAGGCTACAAACATGACTACACGCAACGGGATCAAAAGTGGACATGCAACTTTCCTAAGCATAGGAACAAAATAACCGCAGCTTCCACTTCCCATGTAAAAGTTCGGCAGTTATAATTTGCATCTCACAAATCCCTAAGTTTTATGGTCTTTACCTTGAAAGAGCATCTGGTATCAAGTATCTTTGCTGACAAGCTCTAGATAGTTCATGTAATTACGCTAACACGTGTGTCCAATACTGGCTAAACAAAACACCTCCTAATAACAGTGAGAAATAAAGCGTGAGAGGGATCCTCCAAAAGACTAATTTTGAGTTCAGATATAAAAGCTCAAAGCGGCAGCATCTGAAACTAAGGACAAAGTCAAAAATCCCATTTTCTGCTGCTTTTCTTTTATAAGAAGTTATACAACCTAGTTTCATTTTTCAAGTTGAACATGGTATTTATTTACTGAAATGATGTGAAAGGGACATTTCATTGTATTTAGGATAAATCTATAGTTGCCCTTCTAAACAACATTTGTGACTCTCCTTGGTTTTTTCTTTTTTTTTTTCTTTTTTTTGAGTTACAGGTATCCTAATCAGCACCTCTACAGGCAACCAAGTAGCTCATTGGAGACCTGGTAAAAGGTAACTGCATACAAGGTAGAAGTCTATTGCAAAACCAGGGTACTTTAAAGGCATTCTTTCCATTAAAAAAGCCACAGGCAAAGACAAAATAAAAACTGGAGACATATTTAATTTTTATGAGAAAAATCCATGCTTCCCACTATGATAACAGATATTCCCAAATTGCTTCTACAATAAGCCTTGCTATATTTTAGACAACTGTATTTAACATTTTCTTTTGTAAAAAACAAGCCTCTGCACCTTCACTACTAATTTTCCCTTGAGATCATGCTAATAAAACTACAACACACCCACAAAAAACAATAGGCTTTCTCCCATTTGGAGCAAGCATCTATACTGCCTGTTGGTTAGTATTGTGTTACGCTGGTAGCTGGAGGCACCAATAAGGGTCAGTTTCCATTGTGCTGTGAGCTGTAAAACCAATACATTAAAAAAGTTGATTATTTATCCCATTAAAAATGGTTATCGGACATCATCTCTTAGGAAAGTTTTGCATTCAAACACATCCTTGGAGTGAAGCAACTGCACCATCAATTGTTTCTTGCTGGTGGCCTGTGCTTCTGCTGTTTCTCCAGGAGAGTTTAAAAAGGTTTATGAGTTAAGAGGAAACGCTGGGTGAAAAGTTACATTCTAAAGAAACAGTTGTCCGTCACGACCCCTGCCATCATCAGAGGATGTTCTTGTCCCCTCTGTAAGAGCAGCGCACCCAGGGTCAAGACAGCAGCTGAGGTTTTCAACAACAACTGTGAACTGCTGCCATCACACTGGCAGTACCCCAGCTTTGCCTTGACTACATACACCAAAACAACAGCTCAGTATACCCAACAGCCTTCTCAGGTGCGCATTAGACGAAAGAGACCTGTCACAACCAAACTTGGCCTGAAGAGAAAGAAAGAGTTTTGTGGGACACAGGTAAAACAGAACACACACACCCACCCCATTATTTTGCCCTTCCTAAGTTAGCATCTCACATAACCCCGTGATGATGCCCTTTCAGAAGTATGAAAGAGGATGTTTTTCCCACTCACCCCGACAATCAAGCATTCTCTGTTTTAGGACAAACACATTAAAGTATCTGTAGGTGGTCATCTGAACCAAAACCAAACTGAAACCCACACTTGTCGGTGAGGACAAGTTTAGATCGTGTTGACCTCTGCGTTAATCCTGCTACAGCAAGTTTGTGCATGCTTTCCTGTGCTCTCTCCGCCCAGGAGAAGTCGGGCCTGCTAGGACAGCTGCCAAGATGCAGGTAATAAGATAAATATTCAAAGCTATCAACCACCTGCTTCCAGCACTCAAGACATCAACCTCTGCTGCTCAACTCATCTGTCCTGAAGTGGTAAAACAAAACACCTGTTAACATCAGGTGCCATATAATATGCAAAACACTGATTCTATAAAGCTCACACAATTGGGCTTAAAACCAGCTACCAAGAGCTCCTCTTCATGTTACTAAACCTTACACTTCTATTGCTATAATGTTCATCATATACTTGAGATATATGTGTGTATATATATATACCCCCCACACATAGATGAAAGGCCTCTGGTTTTCCCTAACTTAAATACTCTGATCTAACTAGATGCACGCTCAGAAAAGTGGGGGGAAAAAAATCCAACTCATGCCAAAGCCTTTTTCACTTCTTGTGACTATACTTTCTGTATGCAAGTGAAGGAAACCAAACCATTTGGAGCTCTGTCCCAATCCTGTCCCATATAGCTTCCACAGACCTCAATTAATATTATGTCCTCTCTCAATAGTGCTAGGACATTTTTGAGGCAAATCTAAAATGTCTTAGTTTCTCATACATTTTTTTAATGCTGGACCAACTAATTTGGTTATCTCCCATGGGAAATAAAGAAGAAATCCCCCAACAGAAGAGAGATGAACATCAGGTGGCAGAGGCAGCCAGAACCCCAAGCGCACACCCCTAAAGTAACTGCAAACTAGAAAGTTCAGCTGAAGATGTGCACTACTCATGTCAGTAAGACATAGGTTAAGTCACAGGTATTCTTTTCCTAAGAAAAGAAAACACACCTGGCCTACTGTCTGAAGTCATGAAAAACCCCACACGACAATGTCTCACACTGCTCCTGTTTCCTGTAGTGCCTCACTGTTTCACCGCCCTCTGAACCACACGCTTAATGAACCATCACGTTTTCTTTGCTCTAGCAAATGCAGCAGGAGCAGTTTCCACCTGCAGTCACGCCAAATTACCAACGGGCAGCGTTCTAATTCCCCTCCAACATTCACGTTCCTTAAATTCACATACTCAGAGATGGACTTTATTGTCTTCCACACCATATCACAAACTAGATATAAAAATAAAATTTAAAAAATCTACTTGGTAGCTTGTTTTTTTAAACTGCAAACAAATAGAAAACACTCTGACTAGTAAGGACAAACTAGAAGTTAACCTGCCAATCTGAAGTGTGAGTTTAACCAAGGGAGGAATTTTAACCAACGCTTAGAAATATGTTTGGTTTGTTTCAACGTGCTTTCCATGCCAATGCACATAATGTGACACCAAATTTGTCCCAGCCTTCAAAAAGCCTCTTCTTGAAAGCCCTTTTGTAACAAAACATAAACCTTAAGCTTCCCTCCCAAGAGGGTACCTCCACCTCCCTGACCATTTCCATTACGCGAGCCTGATCTGGGCAAAGAGGGGGCAGCCAGCACTACGAGCCCAACAGCAACATCCCATCCCCAAAACAAAGCAAGCAAGAACAGGATGAGAAACATGGAGAAAGCCTGATACCAAATTTTGCTAATTTTACTAAACCTGTCTGAAGAAGATTCCTAAAACTATGCAATTTGACCAAGCTTGGGAGGAGGGGGGGAAGAAGAAACATTTTGTCTTTCAACTAAAGATAACATCAGCAATGCAGTCTAAAGAGAATTAGGTTCCATTTTTAGCATTGCTCATTTTCTTAAAACAGGTTTCAGAGGGTTATACATGCTTGCATGTTCTCATCCTAAAATGCTGACAAAATACACAAGCATGGCTGTGCTATATTGGGTGATGAGGAGAAAGGTGAAAGTGCAACTCCCATAAACTAACCAGGGAGCTCCACTTTCCAAATCAGAAGTCTTCCTTGTTTACCCGTATCACTGAAATGTAATAGATTTGCATTTGTTTGCAAAGAAAAGTGTATCTTGTATGTTTAGCCATGAACTTAACTGATTTTCCAATGTTTGTAAACACTGCTTGCAACACACCAGCCCTCTGGGAGCCTGAGGAGCCGGGGACCTGTAGCTACAGCCTGATCAAAAAGTTCAAGGATAGATATAAAAAGTCATGGAACAGAGCTGACCTCACATGTCCTGGTAATAATTTCTTCCAATTTTAAGTGGCAATCATAAATACATCAGTCCCTCATGTTCCAGCTCAAGGCTTAAAGAGTATCTGAATGCCAATTTGCCCCCCAAAGTATCCAAGGCTTAATAAGCTATGTAGAACTAAAGCCAACCTCTCAAAGCATCGATATCATGGAGTACTTAAAGCAGTCCTAAACACGTTCATGTTAAAAAGCTTTCCAGAATCGTGTTTAAAAGCTGATTTTTAGCAGGTCCTGGCTTTGCCCTTTATTTTTTTTTACCTTGTTAAACACTAAGGTGCACTCAAGTTTATAGCCAGGGCTCCTGCAAACCTCTGCACAACACAGCCATGTAACATGTGTAATTACAAGCAGCCCGTAGTCCTTTTACCTTCTGAACACTATACAATGGAAAACACTCCGCTCTGTACGCTCTGCTTTTCCTCTGTGTTTTATAACATCACGTCAAGCTGCTTTTAACATTCTCTTTTATGGCAGAGATGGGCACAAGAAAAGGAATGCACTCAAATGCAGCAAAAAAGCTTCCACTAACAAACATCACTTAAATCACAGAATCCTTCCCCCACAAATAAGTTTTTGATCAAACCAAGCCCCATAAAGGCATGGATGACAATATTCATTGCATTTTTTTTTACAAGGGGGGGGGGAAGATGATTATAATAAAAAATGGGAAAAACCTTATCAGATTGGTACATTTTTAAATGAAGACTTTCAGTCCCATAAATTTTTTGTTCCGAGCATACAGTATTTGTATATAAAAACATATAAGCCTGCAGCATTTGTAAGCCAGAGCACAACGCTGTGCTCCATAGTAAAGTTTAACCAATTATATACCAGTGAAACTGGTATTGCTCAAGGTGAGAAACAAAGTAGTAAAATGAACATGAAAATAAAATTAATTGAAGTGGTTTTTAATACTACGTTGTGTAGAATAGCTACACAAAGCCCAAAATCTCAAATGCTGAAGTAGAAAACATTTTTAGAAATTTCGCCAGAAAAATGAACCTCAACAAAAATAATCACCCACACCCAAGAAAAGTATACAGTGGTTTCAGTGGGTTTCAAAGATTAGAGTGCTTTCAATAAAAGAAATATTTCTTCATTAATCAGAATGAGCTATATTATGCTACAAAACTAATTTTACAACTGATTTTGGTTCACAGTCTGTGATTGCTGATATCTTTACAGAACTCCCATGACTGTAAAAATGAAAGCACCGGGCATCAATCTATCACAACCAAGGCTTGTATGACTGGAGTGCAGCAGTCGTATAAGCTTATCTGGTTGCTCTCAAAGAAGAACTGTTATTTAAAATTCCAGTTAAAGGAGTTAGAGCCTCCACACGAAGCTAGGTAACTCCTATTACCTGGGGAAGATGTCCCTCTTGCACAGCAAATATGGCCTGTGTCTTGGTTACAAACATCTCCTCAATTTGTGAGCACATGAGCCTTTCATCGTGGCAAAGTGGTAAGATTTTCATCAATATTATCTGGAATAATTTAGAGGGTCTGAGCAAGAAGGAATGTTACTGGTAACTTCTCTTAAACGGAAAGGGCCACGTTTCCTTCAAACTTGCTACACAAGGATTTTTTTTACAGTAGCGAATCCAGCTTTTCCCCAGATTTCTTCAAAACACAAAAGAATGGGAAACAGCAGTATTCCAAGAATGACTGCTCTCAGGGCTGTCCTGTTACCTTAAGCGTTTGGACACCAACACTGAGAGCCATGGCCACACACTATTTCTGTAGGATGCCCTATACAGCAAGACTGTGACGCTCATCTCAGAAGCTAGGTGGAACTGATCATCTTATGCTACCAGGATCTATAAAATAAAGAGCTTTGAAATACTTAGGTTTCCCCTTCCAGAAAGGTATTTCACAGCGTTACTGTAGGAACAGTATAAATAAGTGGAAATCACAGTCTACTTTTACATGGGAAAGGTATTAGGGCAAAAGACTTTATGCTGCTTCAAAGAGAGCGGTAACGCTTGTCTAATTCAGTGTGTAACTTTCTGGTTGTGCTTAATTTGCAAAATGTATCATATAAATTACATTCACAAATGTTAAAAAAAAAGAAAGAGAAAGAAATAAAAGCAGCAGAAAGTCTGAACAAGCTTTTGTATTTCTGAAAGAATCACCTCATTCAAAAGAATCTTATTCAGCGAGCAGAAATCCCGCCGCATCCAGAGGCAGCAGTGCCTTTTCTTTTTCAACTTAGTCCACTTGGACCTGAGAGCCTTGAACCGTTTGCATGGCCTATGACTGCAATCCTGTTAAACTACCATTTCAACAAATTCTGCAGGTTTTGATGCTCCTAGCATAAAAGTGAGATCACACACATTGTGTTTATTCATGAATTGGGGAAAGCTGAAGCAAGGACAGAACTGGAAATCACACAGTGCTACTTCAGTGCTAAAAGCCCTCACATTTCTGTCACAACTGATAGGTATCAGAAAGAAAAGGGTTGAATACACAGTGAAGTGTTCCTTAAAGTAAATGCAGCAACATATACATAAGTATGTTGATGTTATATATCAATTATACATAGTAACTGTGGTGACTACAGTGGTCAAACTTATTTCATATCCTAAGACAAGCCAAGAACACCACCACATACTTCCCAAATGACATTATTTTGGCTATTTCAGTAAGACAGGCCCCAGAATCCCAACCCATAATACTTGCAGCAGCAACAGAACTGCTTGGGAAAAGCCAAAGTCCCCAAACACATGAGTAAATCACAGCAGCACTCAGGAAATGATCAAGGGGCAAGATGGCTAGCTAGAATCACACAGCAGACTCTGAATTTTCCAAGGTCATTGGGAAAAGTGGGTTAAGGATCTGAGATATAACAATCAAAAAAAAAAGAGTATCAGAGCACATGGAGATCAATGAAGCATGAGGCCAAAGAGCAAAGCAACTTTATTTCAAAGGAAGTGATCTCCTCCAGAACATGCTTTCATGCTTCACTCTCTTCAAACAGCCCTAGCAGGTTTGCTGTGGTTAACATAAGTTAAAAAGTTAGCAACTGACTCAGCGCTTATTCTTGCTGCTGCCAACAGCTCAGCTTTAAGAAAGCTACTCTTGAATAATTTCACATAAGTATTAGTTCATTCTAAGTTTATTCTTCCTTATAATGTAACTTCTTAAATACTTGTTTACATTTTTTGACGTTTTTAAAGGCAATTTGATTTCCTCACATGCTGTCCCGCAGGGCTTTAAAACAGAGTAGTATCCTAGCTCTGTCCATCCCAAGGGTAAAGTCAGCTCAGATCACAGGACAGGGTGAGGATTTTTCAAGGCACAGCTGTCCTACAAGGACAAACTCCCTCAGTGAAGCACCCCAAGTGCTTTGCTGCCTTTGGAGCATGAACAGATTCTCCAAAAGAATCTCACTACACGGGGCCTGACCAGTGACTGGAGAATAAAAATATCTGCCACCATTGAAAGAAATAATGTGGAAGGGAAAACATATCCCAGACCATAAAATACCTCTAACTTCCGATTAACTGAGCAGAGGGTAAGAAACACCCAGCAGTGACAGAGCCAGTTGTGGCAGCAGGCACAAAGTACCACCTGAAGGCACTCAGTTGCCCAGAACTGTATCTGAGGTACTACGTCACCACAGGCTTTAAAAACATCCCCCTCATGCTGTTCCACGTGACACCAGAACCACGCGGTTTCGGGGGCACTTTCTGTATAAATAGTATAGCAAAGATATTTGTGGCTGTGGTTTAGGTTTGTCAGTGTTTTCCGAAGTGTAACTTCCAATTCAAAAATCCATCTGCTTACATCAGCGTACACAGGCCAGTTAAAGGCACAAGGCCCATGGCCAATAAACTGATAGCACTCTGGGACTGCAGCCATTCTCAGATACTTGAGACTGCAAGAACAGGGGAGGATAGAGATATTTCCAGTGGCAACCCACCAGCAAGAGTTCAATGCCACTAGGAAAAAAACAACCCAAAACAAACTGATCAGAGAGATTCAATGCTCTGGATCTTTCCAAAAGCTGCTAATTCCCAGGAATGCCCAGCGACTACTTCACCAAAGCATAATAGGTATTTCCATCAGGAACAAAATACAAGCCCTTAACAGAAGGAAAGTGCTTCTTTTTCTTTCAGAAGAGAAATCCACTGCATTTCTAAAAGCCTACACAGTACACCCAAGAATAGGCACATTTTTATGATGACAAGTAGATCCCTCAATAAACAATGAATTAATCCAAATTAATTCTTTTCTTTACGGAACTTATTTTCATATCAATTTTAATGAAAATTAAATTTTCTTAAACTAATGTAATGCGTAAGCTTCATGAAATGAAGAAAAATGGACAGTGCCAAGTCCTGACTCTGGGGAGGAACAACCCCATGCACCGGGAACAGGCTGGGGCTGACCAGCTGGAAAGCAGCTTGGCAGAAAGGCCCTGGAGGTACTACTGGTGGACACCAAGTTCACCACAAGCCAGCAATGTCCCTTTGTGGCAAAAACCACCAACAACTTCCTGGACTACATTAGGCACTGCATCACCAGCAGGATGGAGAGGGGATGATCCTTCCCCTCTGCTCAACCCTGGTGAGAGCTACATCTGGATCACTGAGTCCAGTTCTGGGCTCACCATACAGGTGAGACAGGGACAAACTGGAAGGGGTCCAGGGAACGGCCAGAAAGGTAATCAAAGTTTTGAAGCATCTGACATACAAACAGAGGTTAAGGCAGTTGGGACTGTTCAGCCTGGAGAAGAGAAAGGTGTAGGGAATGCCATCCATGTGTACAGACACCTGATGGGGAAAGGGATGGGAAGGGGAGAGGGTGACAGTGCCTGGCATTTCACAGTGGTGCCCAGTGACAAGACAAAAGGCAACAAACAAACAAAAATAGAAGATACGAACCTTAAACATAAAACAACCCTTTTTTACTATAAAAATGGTCAAACACTGGATGAGGTTGCCCAGAGTATGTGTGTAGATGCTCTAAATCTGCTTGCACACAGAGACAGGCTCTAGCTGTCCTTCCTATGAGCAGGGTTGAACAAGGCAATGTCCCGAGGTCCCCGACAGCCTTAGCCATTCTGTGTATGCAGTACTATCTATAGTATGCTGGTACACCACAGGGTAGACAAAGGCAAGTAATGCATTCATCTCTACATATGCCATCTGATAAGTGACTGCTTATCAGTTTCACAAGTAATACCACACATCCACACTAACTCCCGTGCCCCTGTCTCCCTCTCACCCCACCTGTACCCCAGGGTCTTGCTTCTCCTTCCAAGAAGCTCATGTTCTCATTTCACAGCAACAACAAATTGGAGCCATTTAAACAACAGACCTGCTATCCTGAGGTAGGATCCTGCCAAACCCAGCCACTAGCAAATTTTGCATCCCAAGTTTTTCCAGCCATGGGGTTACATGCACTTGGGAGCTAGGTCTGGAGAAATGTATTCTGTGATACACAGCAAAGTATTAAAACAGAAGAACAGAGTTACTGCAAGATAACTGACCACTATACCAAATAGGGACTGTTTCTTTGTGGTGTTCTTTACCTCACTTCTTAGTTTCTTCCTTCTTTGGGTGCTTTTTACTTGTTCAAGGGATTCTTTTTCTTTGTTGAGCTATTTGCTTTACACAGTCATATTAATCTTCATAAGATGCTTGGTGGAAGTGATCTGCTTTAGTTTGTTCTCCTGGTTTTCTACTTTTCCTTGAATTAACTTTTTTGAAGGATACTAATTATAATTTTTCAGACTCCGCCTACTTAATTACACTAGGAATTCTTCACTACTATTGCCTACCTTTGTCTTTAATCTTAAAATATAGATTAACCAACTGAGAATAAAATCTGCACAGGAAAAGCTCTCAATTCCCATCCATAAGATAATGATCTTTAAGCCCTCCATATCGTCACACTGCATCAGCAGCTTCATCTGTATTGATCCTGAGGAGCTGCAGACTATAGAAAAGGGCACAAAGATGACATCATCAGTTGGCTTGTATCGGCTATATACACATCTGCACATCCAAGGCAAAGGTCTGGAGAGACTGGGAGTGGTTTGCTTTTGGTTCGTTTTCATAAGAACATCAGATCAAAAGAGTTGAACCTATATGACTTGTTGGGTTCTGAGACATCCTTCAGCACACAATTTTTTGTGAGGGATCAGCTTCTCAGTCTTCTTCAGTCACAGTGTGAACACACTGCTTCTGGTCTGAATCAGTTACATAGCAGAAACTGTTGCAGAGGGCAGAGGACAAACAAAACTGAAGTACTTCTCCCATGTGACATTCCTAATACACTATGTAGCATTTTCAGCCTGAAAAATTTTTAATTTGAAGGAATTATCTTACTGTGAAAGCATTATTTTTTCCACTCTAAGTATGTTTGCTTTGACAATCCACATATTAAATGTTTAATCTGTTACTCAACCGAGAAAAACAACGACCTCCACAGCCACCAACAAGCTCTTACGACAGGATACAAGGGCAGTTTGTTTCCTACCACCAAACTTCAAGCACTGGGCTTGCTGCTGGAACAAGGTGTGTATCTGGGAGAAGCTGTGCTCTTCAGACACAGCCTCTTTCCTCACTATTGTAAAACCTAGAGCAACATTTGCTTTTTTCAGAGATTGAACTAAAAGATTATAAACATCCTCCAAGCCCCACTAAAGAGCACCCACATAGGGTTCTGTCCCTATGTTTAATGGCCAGAAACAACGAAAGCTGTCCTTCTCCCTAACTAGGCACTACCACATCTGAGAGTAGACAACAAGCGATGCGTGCTGCACCAGCGGAGTGACTCTCAGCAAAGAGGAGAAATGGAGAACAACCAGAGTACCCATGGGCTAGGGAGTAAGGAAAGAAGCTGTAAGGAAAAAGGAAGAAACCCAGGCTACAGTAACACCAGGCTCATTAAAAGAACGGCAACAGAAACACGGAGATCAAAGAAATATTTTTGATCATTTGCTTTTAGTTAGACCCTCTTTCTTAACTAACTGTATTCTGGTTGAAGGACACACACTGCACCACATCAATTCTGGCACAGGATTAGTAAAATAAAAAGATGGCCACAACTGAACTGGAGAAGATTGTGTCAGGAGTTCAGTCAGCCAACACACGCTAACTGGAAGTATTCTGGGAACAGCGTTTTGGTTGGGTTTTTTGGCTGGTTTGTGGGGTTTTTTTGGCAGCAGTAGAAAAAGCCAAAAAGCCAGTATCATCACCAGCACTCAAGAAATGCAGCCCTCTGAGGGGTGAAAAAAGCTTCTGCTGTGTCACCTACAGCAGGCAAACAGTTCCTACTCCAGGTTACAGCCCCAGGATTCTGTTAGTAACTCAGGCACTCCAAGCAGGTAGTTTTACATCCAGCATCTCTCTCCTCTCCAGCTTCCTGAGCCTGACACCTGCTTGCTAAGAACTACATTTTTCTAACCAAAATGGATTTCAACCAACAGTCCATCTGCAGAGCACCACACCAAACAAACAGCTGCATAAAGAGCTATCCTTGTTTACTACAGGTAAGAACCAAAGAAACATACCATCATACCTGTTTACATGACAGCTCTAAGCATTTAGGTTTCCCAGTTACTCTCATCACAACTGTACTTCTGCAGAAGTCGGAGGCAGAAGTTGCTGCCACATCATATTTTTCAACATCATTAGGACAATGTACAGTGAAACAGTTATTTTAAGGATGTGATCCTTCTAATTAGAAGGGCCTGATCAAGTAAAATCTACGGAAAGAAACAGCCTAATTTCAAAAATTCATGTTTTTGAAGAACAAATACTCAACTCTTCAGAGGAGTATTACAATATCGTCCTGGAAAGTGATATGGAAGCCCATGTCTAAATAGGTTAGCAGTTCTCACAAATAAGTGGATTGATAATGATTTGTGAATTAAAGAAACCCAGCAAAACAAAACACTGCACCTTATAAATCCATCCTAGAGAATTCAGCACCATAAGACTTAAACACAGCATATTTCTTGCTCTAAAACACAAAATCACTTCTAGATGGAAAATACAAAGCTTTTAAAATTAAAACATGCAACAGTCGTTGATCATTAAGTATCTTTTTAGGGAAATGGCTTACTTGATTGAGTTTCTGAAGTGGTCCTCAGCAGGATTTTTTACCGTACAACTGTTCAGCAACCACAGATCTGCTTCAGCAGAGTTGTCTAGAAGACAGAAAGATACAAACCCAGGTTAAGAGCTATCATAGTTATTTTTCTTGTGAAGTTAGAGCTGCTTTCTTTTTTTTCCCCAAAACAAAGAATGAAGATAATCCATCTCAAATATTCAAGTGCTCTAGCATTCATCAGAATAGCTTTGGATAAGAAAATCTGAATCACTCTTACTGCTATTTAGCACATCCTGAGTTCTGAAGCATGGACTGAGGCACCTTTAAATAACATAAGCCAATGAAAAACGAATATTGCTAACCCATCATTTTTAGGATGCCTTATTTGAATTCACATGCTGCTAATGCAGAAGGAAGCTTGTAATGATTTAAGGATGTTTACATATGCCCTCATGGTCAACGTACCACATAGGTGTGAATATCCTTTCCCCCCATATACATTCTTATGACTAGAATTGCTGAAAGTGAGAAATCTTTCCTTCTGTCTCAGCAATTCCTCCAAAGAAATGATCCTTTACAGTCAGCTATCAGTCATTTAACCTAGGAAGCAGCTAAAATACAAGTAACATAAAATAGCAACCAATGAACATACTTATGTTGAATAAAACACTCAGAAGGTTTCTAGACGGACATTACACCATTAACTCACATCAAACAGTGACAGCAAAAGGCTACAAAGGAGTCATCAAAAATAAGATTCATATCTTTAGTTATTTCAAACATAAAACAAATGTACCAAGATCTGAACCTGTTGTGACCGGCTGGGAAAGAAGATCCAAGTCCAAATCAAGTCTACACAGAAATCAAACCAGCAATGGGATGAGCCAGAAAATCTCTCCTCCAACCCAGTCTACACAAAAACAGTGTTTTCAGACTAATGTACATACTATTAGTGTTAGAAAGATAATTATAGGTTAAAAAATTTATTAGGAACAACGCACAGAAAAGAAAAGAAAGCCAGTTTTGAAACCAGAGAAAGTGTGAACTCCTGGACTAGTCAAATTCACCAAATAAGAAAACAAACACATTTTTAGAACAGTTTTCCAGTAACACTGCCAAAACTTTGTATTTCTGATTCTTTTCAGCAGCATAAAATGTTTATCAATTCTGCTCCAGACCCGTAACACCCACCTGAGAATCAGGGGGGAGGAACTAAGTAACAAGAGGCCAACACTAAGTCAGAGAGGAGGCTGGGAATACATTCAGCAGAGTTTCATAGGCACCCGTACATCACTGTAGATCACAGCAGTGTTCAAAGGGCATCTTTACTGAGAGGGGGGATACCTTCATGCAGAGAACATCAATTCTGGTATTTCAGTTCCTCCTTGTACCATGGTCCCCACGTGTGAAGAAAGAGATAACTTCAGTGTGACAATACCTATCCCTGAAAGCTAAAATAAACCCCCCTTCTTCAAAACGGCGCTGCAAAAAATAATGTGTTTAAGGTTAAACAGACCATACACACTAATCCAACAGGAACCATTTCATACAGCAAGCTGGATCCCAGGTTACCAATGGATTTAGCTCCTTGACTGGGAGTCTGAGGGACAACAAAAACACTTGCACATATTTTACACATAGAAAGTATTTCCCCAACTCATTCCTTCCCAGGCTTTACCCTCTGCAGAACAGAGGCTTCTGCAAAATGGTCTTTTCAGCACTTCTGAGAAAAGGAGTTTCATTAATGTATACACCTAAAAGTCATTTAAGAATAACAGAAGTGTAGCAGAGGCTTGTCTTCTCCTTACAGCAACAGTACTTTTATCATGCTTAGTTGTTCTATTTCTCTATTTTTTCTTACTAACTCTCATACAGATATATTTCCATGCAAGTTTTGATGTGTATACATAAGTATACATACACATTTATTATTCAAATTATTTATTAGTAAGAGTTCATCCCACAACCCTTCCAAATGATAGCTGAATTTTCTTAGTTGCATTACATGCACTGATGTAGACTCACCATAACCCACTGTATTTTCCCAAGAATATTTCAGTAATAAAACTTATTATTTACCAACGGGTCATTTTTTTATCAGGCTGCAGGAAAATATGCACATTTACAACATCATGGGGGCAACTTGTCAGTGGCCACTCTTTGCTTCCACTTCTGATGTGCTTGGTCTAAATGTAAAGTCTTGATGGGCAAGCTGAAACAAACATGGACCAGAAACAAACACCAGATCGGAGTTGGCATCTATAAACAAGATCTTGAGGCTTCATAGTTACTAAATATTAAGCAACAACAGGGATAAAGGTTCTCTATTTGGGGCAGGGTGATTGGAGGGTTACACTGTAGGTATGAACAGGTGAGTGTGTGTGTGTATACACACAGAGCCCTTTTCCAAGTCCAATCTCCACCTTGAAAGGTCACGGTGAAGCTGGGATTCATCCACTCAGTGGGTTGATGCCCATCATCCTCAGAGACCTCCATTACACCATAAGGTTGTGGAGAGTCCTCCAAAATTTCAGTGAAGAACAGAGGCTTCTGTTTTGGGAACTCTCACAGATCTGGCTGAAAAGGCCAAGCTAACCTTTACAGAAGGTTTTCCATCAAGTCATACTACACCCTGTAACATCCAAAACTGAAGTGAGAACTGATGTAAGCCCAGCTAACATCAATTATGATGGTGAACGTGAGATACAGGTGTTCTTTTCCATATGCTGCAACAAACTTCTCTAAGGGGCTCTTTCTTCAACTTATTTTTTTCCATATATTCAGCCTGATGAATGATACTTTTTAAGTGATGGCATTTTGCTGCTGACCATTTTTTGACAAACTACTCATACAGTTTCCTATATATTAAGACATTTTTAGGAAAAAAAGAGTTGTACCAAATCAGCATTGTATTAAATGCTCAAAAACATGGCTCAAAACCATGGCCTTTGTGCATTGTGACATCTTTTCCATAAAAGAAAGGCTACACTGGAAGTAAACCACAAAGTCTATCATACTATCTGCAAAACAACATAGAGTACAAAGAAACTGAAAGGTCATGGAAACTTCTGAACACTTCACTTAATTGGGAAACTCTGGAAAACATGAATTGGCTGCATTATGCAACACTAAGAGGATAAAATGGCAAGAGTCTGAAACATCAGTATACCTACAGAGGATAACAATATTTACAATGCTTTTCTAACTAACATTTTGGGGTTTGTTATCATTTTACAAACCATAAATCACCAGAATCTCTTAAGAAGATTGCAGTAATATTATCAGTTGAAAATTAAACAACTGACTTGGTTTTGCCCTGGTGTTTTAAATTTTTTTTTCTTTCAATTCTTCTTCCAAAACTTTGTTTTCTTCCAATCCCTGCCAAACCACATCTCCTTAAAAAAAAAAAAAAAAAAAAAAAATCAAAACACACAGAGAGCACTGAAGTAGCAGAAACAGATAGAGAAGCCCTGAAAGAACAGACTTTCTTTACTTTCCTCAGCACATCACTCCTCTCCGCACTGAAACGCTGCCAGATTTGCTCTGCACTGATTGCTCAAAAAAATGTGACTCATAATTTGTACGACATACTTTTAAATCCTGTACATCAGTTTGTGTAACTTCAATCTGAAACGTCTTTCCCTGCAGTCACAGAAGGCTCTCTCATGGCCTTTTGCTCCCATTCTCCTTACCCTGTTCCCAAACCCTGTTCCAAATCTTCCTTCTCAACCTTTCTGATTTTCCTTTACTTGTAACTCTCTTGCACAACAGACTTATCTCCAGTTTCTCTGTTTCCATGCTCAGTATTTTAGCCTCTATTCCTATTTATGGACCTTCCTGTTAATGCTTTGTCCCACACACTCTCCCCTCCAAAACAGCGATGTCCCCTTCCCTTGATCCCCTGCGTGGCATTTTCTGCTCTGGAGCCAGACCCAGGAACACCCAAGCTATTTACCCAGAGTGTGTGCTCACAACTGGACTCCATGTGAACCATTTCCCCTCAGAAAGACACAAAAATGTAAGCATGAGGAAACCTCGTGGCCAATTACAAAAGTCACCCAGCATCTTGGCTGGAACAAAGTTCCCAAGCTTCTTGTTTTCTTTCAACATCCCTGTGTCACAGAACCCCACTCTTACACTCTGGGTTACTGAAATTAGGTGCTGGTAACTTTACTGATTTCTGGGGCCACCGGGCACTGAGGGACCTCAGCAAGTATTGGGAAAGAATCTCTTTCATAAATATTAGTTCAGAAATGCTGCGAGCCACCAGCGCAGAAGGCACATCCTCCTCTGGGGGCACTAAGTTCGGTTATTTGTTTCTAGACAATGAGCTTTGCTTGCAGAGGAAAAATACACAAGGTTGAGAAAAACAGGAGAGAAAGCAATTTTTCCTCCTTCTTCTTGTTTTCCAGACCTTTCCTCAGCACACAAAATACTTAGTTACCTCTTGCTAGTTCTCAATATTTCCTAGCTGATACAGTTAACTTCCATATAACAAGTCTTGCACAAAGATTCCAAACAAACAAGCACCTTCCCTTCTCCTGCTCCCTCAGCAGCAACGACAGATCAAAACCACAAGTTACCACAAACTTCCAGATGGCATTTGTCTGAAATCTCAGAGCCACATAATCAGTTCCCACCTCTGAAGACCTACCATACATTTATCAATGATGCAAATCGCTCAAACACATGCTGACAGTACTAGCTTTGCAGGCTGCAAACGTCTTTCAAAACAGTCCCACTTGGCTCTTATCAGCAGCAAAACATAAAAGGGTCAACTCGATCACAGCATTACTTCTGTTTTCTCCTTGGATTTCTGAGATACTCTGGTTGTAACAACTTTACTCCATCTACAATTAATGAAAATACAACCACTCCATTCACCCCCAAGTAAGTTATTTAAAGCCCCATAAGTAAAGACAGGCTGCTTATCAAAGCAGGTAATGTGGACAAGTCTCCATTAAAAAAATTAATTCTCCCATCATGCCTCTTGCCCTAATTTAAACTGCAAATATGCAACGTTGCTATTTTTATGCTCCATTAACATTTCCATTACTGGGATAATTGCACAAGTATGCTTTTCTGTTTTCACCCAGTTTTAAGACATGGAGTATTTTTAGTAAATTCGTTCTTGAGTGAGTAGACATCTCAAGAGCAGCTACTGCTGGATTGCAGAAAGGTTCTATACAGCCTCCCAGATCATGATCCCTGTGTCTGCTATCGTAGGACACTTCTCTGTGTCCAGCACCAGAACAGAGGTGCACAGGGACTGTCTGCTGAAGACAATGGATGACTAGAAACTGCACGTTTCCACACGTAAAATTTGGCCAGTTTGGGGAGGGAGGAAAAACCCCAAACCAATACTACACTATTTACTGGATTCAAAATACTACCTGCTGTATCTTTGCCTCTGCCTTCCAGTATGATAGGCAAAAAATCCCAGTTTTATTTACTCATGCATACTTTTATGGCTGTCTGTGACATTTTAAAGGACTACTGTTATATTTCCAGGCACCTCTGAAAGCCCATTCCCAGCTAAGGAGGGTACTGTAGCACACCGCTCTCTGCAGCTGTGTAGGCGGTAGTACATACCTGCTGGGACAAGTGACTGAACTACCAGCTGGTGTCCCGTTCAACCTATTCATAGCCAGGAAACTCTGCCTCATCACTCCCTCCAAACAACAAACAAATTCAAAGTGCAGTAAGTCTGTGGCTGGAGGTGGCCAAGGCCAGTAGAAGAGCTTGTGGAGTCTGCTGCTAGCACTAAAACTAAGGGTGATTTTCAGGTTACCCAGAATACAAGAGCTGAACCCTTGAACTAATACATTTATAACATATTTATAATATAATTCAGATTAAATAACCTGTATTTCAGAGCATGCATGTCAACAGAATCCATCAGGTCTGGCCCACAGGTGTAAGGAATGTAAGACACAGCATAGAAGATACACGAAAGTACCAATTTTGCTTTAAAACACTGACCAATAAACTGCATTCCCCTTTTTACTGTGTGACCATCAGTAGCACATAGTCTTATTTGCACTGGGATTTTGAAGTGTGTAATCCCTTCTCTGAATACCTCCCATCTCTGCTTTAGACACACCACAGGGAGCAGCCTGGATCCTTGTCAGCCCTTGGAGTAAGTTGCCTTTTCCTCTCACTTTCTACACACATAAATCAGACTCAGAGGCTACTCCAGCCGCACTCCAGTTTGGAGCAGCCCAGGGTCTGCGCTGCAGCACCCTGACATGGAGCTGCACAGGAAGGCTTCCGCCCATCCATCCATAGTGACGCCTAAACTGCACAAAGTCACCAACGGGAGAATTAAGGATGATGTAAAGATTTACCTTGTAGCAATGGCAAGAGCCCATATAGTTTATAGCTTCCATTTCAACTCCTCCTGCAATGTCCAGATCATTTTTCTGCCTGTTTACCCAGCACAGACAACAGGCATTGACAGTTACTTTGCAACTATCATCTTCTCTAACTCACTAAATTTTCCATGCATTAAGGTATCTCAAGGATACCTGAGGATGTAAACAGATCATAGTTTAAAAAGGCTAAAACTAGAAATAGGTTTTTTTGAAGACCAGCAGCACTTATCCATAGGGCACTTCAGTAATTCCCTTTCAATTATTTCCCCATTTGAATGTTAGCTTTCCTAAACCCACAGCCACCACCACATCTGAAGCCACTGAGCATCTATCTCATACTTCTGCTAATCAAGAAAGAGGCTGATCATTTCCACACCTTATCTGCTTGCTAGCTTTGTTGAGAAAAAACCTACACAGGTATGTCCATCTTCAACTCTGGGCACAGTGCTGCGTGCCATAGATATCTGAATTTGTGCTGGATTTTATTCTACCTTGTACAGTTCCAGCTGTCTTGCCAAACAGCTGCCAGATAGGTATCTTACAGGAAAGGAATCCCATCTACAAGTATAGATGCACAACCACATTTTAAACAAAGCTTCTTCCAACATGACATGAGTTTACAGGCTACCTTTTTCTCATGGCTCTTGGCTGATATCAAAGAGTCAAAGGTGCCTCTGCACACGGTGTTAGATGCTAAAGGTGGCCTGAATTTTAGCTCATTCCTTCAAAATTCAGACTTCAGTACTTAGAGTGGATCACTCAACTATTCCTTGAAAAAAATAAGACCTTAGAACAAGAAAGGAGGAATCTCATTGTGAACTAAGAGTTGTGTTGGCAGAAAGCCTAAGCATGGCCAGGGTCTGTTCAGCACAGTGCTACCCAAATTATCCTGGGTAGCAGCAGATGCAGGTGCCACAGCACAGTGCTCTAAGGTGGGCAACTCCATCCTGCTGCTGAGCACAAGTGTAATCTCAATGCATTCCAAGAGTCAACTGCTCTTTTCACTTCACTGATGATATAATGATCAGTGTCGATAATTTTGATAGGAAGAGTACTAATGAGAGATATATCAGTCTCAAAGGGAAAGTCCCACTACATTAGAAGCAAGGTCAAGTAGCTTGTTTTAGCCAGGCTACACTAGAATGACATACAAATCACTCCAACGACTCATTGTGATGATTAATGCAGCCAGAATTTGTTTTGTTGACAGAATTTGGAAAAATCCCAGAAACTCCTCCTCCTCCTCAAAGTCTTAAGCCTGCTTGATCTCCAGAATAACACATGCAGTATGATTCAGTGCTTTTTTTGTCCCTTTGTATTCCCTACATACGGCTTCATACGCAAAACACAAGCTATTTGAATGAGCAAATACAGACTGATTGCTTCTATCTTAGTCACTAACTGCCCGAAGTCAACCATCAACAAAAGAAGTCTTGCACAATACTGTACAACTGAAGTTTCAAAACACACTGTAAATATTAACTAATTTACCTTCAACACCGGATATTAAACACACACCCAGCCCTATCCCAACTCCTTTTCATCTTGTAACTGTAGACAAGTAGCTTCAGAGTTCCTATATAACTTGATCAAGCCACACAGGATGTCTACACAAATAAGCCGAGATCTTAGCCAAGTTGTCCCTGACTTTAGGGCTGCTCCTAAACACAAAGCCCTTGCCTGTATTCATATGCACAAATTATTTCAGTCTACATCATTTACAGGTCAGATCAGTGATACCCAATAACCTTTTGACAATAAGTTTTAAACCATCCCAGAAAAACCAGCACTTCAGTAATTTGGGTAGCCTGGAAAATCAACCAGAAACACGGAACAGCAGATTAAATTTAGTATTTTCTACAGGATGAGGTAAACAAGCAAGTACCAACCAAACAGAAGACCCAACCAAAACACACCTCCCCCCACCACCACCCCAAAATCAAATTACAGTAGTAATCTCCATGAGTGTTTAAACACAATTCTTGCAGGTGTATCTTAGCGCATGTATTGAAGTCTATCTACTGCCTTAGAACGATGACAGCTCATGTATCAAGCTCCAGAAGAATCTCTAGCTTTCGTGGGGCTCACTGAAAAACAACTGTGTTCTCATTTTTGGTGCCAGACATCAGAAATCTCCACTTGCTTTATCTCTAGTCTCAGAAGAACGATTACTTAGTAAAAGTTAAGAGAATTTGATTATGTTTTACAGATCAGAGCTTCTAAACAACTGGTAAAATTTAAGTGAAACTGGTGATGCTGAGACCTGAAAGACACAAAATCCAAGTCAGAAATGTCATCTACACTGTTTATTTGGAAATATCACATACTGTGATGTTTTTTAAGTATGGAAAAACAACACAGCAGTCGAGCGTAAGGAGCTAATTTCATATGCTGACAGCAAAGCCACAGGTGAAAGAAATGAAAATTTCATGTTTTTCTGTACATGTCATATGATTCCATATGAATCTGCAGTAAACAGTAATAAATATTTCAGAATCAAGAAAGATTGACAAGAATCTGCCCCAGGAAGATCATTTTAATCTCCCTTAGGTGTAACGCTCTGACAAGCCTCCCTCAAACAAACGCTCCTATCTGCAAAGCTAATGACATGTTAATGGCTCTCCCTCACTCTGTCAAGGGGGAGAAAGAAGAAAGTAGAAACTGAGGGTTGCTTCAGACCTGTCAGGCACACAGGTAACAACAACCTGCTGGGCACCACACCGCAGTCAGGAACCTAAGACCTTTCTCAAACACAGTTGGCATCACCTCAATCACCTACTCGGTGATGCCTTCCACAGGTCTAGCCCCCACAAGCCATAAGGAGGTCCAACAAAAAGAAGCTCAAAGCAGTGAGGTGGAAGATTCCCAAGCCAATGAGAAAGAATGTTTGCTTCATGGAGCCACTATTGCCCATCCCCTGTCGGAAATCTCGCTGTGATCTGCTGAGGATACCTGCACCTGCTGCCCCACTAAAATGCCTTTATACAAATGCACGTAGCATGGGAAACAAGCAGGAAGAATTAGAGATCTTTGTGCAGTCACAGGTCCATGATCTCATTGTGATCACAAAGACGTGGTGGGACAGCCTGGATGACTGGCACGCTGTCATGGATGGCTATGTGCTTTTCAGGAAGGACAGGCTAGGGAGGCGAGGTGGAGGAGTTGCTCTTTATGTTAGAGAGCAGCTTGAATGTATTGAGCTCCACCTGGGGAAAGATGACCCATCAGTCGAGTGCCTGTGGGTAAGAACCAAGGGTCACGCTAGTATGAGTGACACTGTTGTGGGTGTGTGCTATAGGCCCCCTGATCAAGAGGAGCGGGCTGATAGTGCTTTCTATGAGCAGCTAGAAGTAGCCTCGAGATCCCAGGCCCTGGTCCTTATGGGGGACTTCAGCTACCCAGATATTTGCTGGGCAAGCAATACGGCCAGTCGTATGCAGTCCAGACAATTTCTGCAGTATGTTGAGGACAATTTCCTGCTACAGATGGTGCAGGAACCTACAAGGGGAGGGCGGCTGCTGGACCTTGTTCTTACTAACAAGGACGGGCTCATCAGGGAGGTGAAGGTCGGGGGCAGCTTAGGACAAAGCGACCACGAAATGATCCAGTTCAAGATCCTGAGTGGAAGAGGCAAACCAAAAAGCAGGATAGCTACCCTGAATTTTGGAAGAGCTAACTTTGATCTCTTCTGCAACCTTTTAGGAGCTATCCCGTGGGCTACGCTGTTAGAAGGCAAGGGAGCCTGTGAGAGCTGGCTAGCATTTAAACAGCACTTCTTCCAAGCACAGGATAGGTGCATCCCTTTGAGTAAGCAATCGGGAAAGAGAGGCAGAAGACCTGCGTGGATGAGCAGAGAGCTAATGTGTAAACTCAAAGGGAAGCAGAAGGTTTATGAACTGTGGAAACAGAGTCTGTGCACCTGGGAGGAATATAGGGATGTTGTCAGGGCCTGTAGGGACGTGACTAGAAAGGCTAAAGCCCGCTTGGAGATGAAACTGGCAAGGGATATACAGGATAATAAAAAGGGTTTTTTCAGATACGTGAATAGTAAGAGGGTGACCAGGGATAATGTAGGTCCCTTGATGAATGAGGCGGGTGTCCTGGTATCGGGTGATGATGAGAAGGTGGAAATACTGAATGCCTTCTTTGCCTCAGTCTTCACTCCAGAGGCCCCTCGGGACCCACAGATCCTGGATGAAAGTAGGAGTGTTTGGGGAATGAAGAGCTTCCCTCTAGTTGAGGTAGGGGTGGCCCAGGAGCGGCTCAAGGGGATTAATGCAAACAAATCCATGGGCCCGGATGGGATACATCCACGTGTGCTGAGGGAGCTGGCGGAAGTGATTGCGGAGCCGCTTGCTATCACCTTTGACAGCTCTTGGAGAACAGGAGAAGTACCTGAGGATTGGAGGATAGCCAATATCACTCTGGTCTTCAAAAAGGGCAAGAAGGAGGACCCTGACAATTATAGGCCGGTCAGCCTCACTTCTGTCCCTGGAAAGGTGATGGAACAGCTTGTTCTGGATGCCATTACCAAGCAACTGGAAGAGAAGAAGGTCATGAGGAGTAGTCAGCATGGATTCACCAAGGGGAGATCGTGCTCGACCAATCTCATAGCCTTCTATGATCTCATCACCGGCTGGGTGGATGGAGGGAGAGCAGTGGATGTCATCTACCTTGACTTCAGCATGGCTTTCGATACTGTCTCCCATGACATCCTGATAGAAAAGCTGAGAGATCATGGGATAGATGAGGGGACAGTGAGGTGGGTTGAGAACTGGCTGTCGGACCGGGCTCAGAGGGTCGTGATCAGTGGAACAATATCTGAATGGAGGCCTGTGACTAGCGGTGTTCCTCAGGGCTCGGTGTTGGGTCCAGTCCTGTTTAATATCTTCATCAACGACCTTGATGAGGGAATAGCATCCACCCTCAGCAAGTGCTGATGATACAAAGCCAGGAGGGGTGGCTGACGCAGGAACACTGCGCTGCCATCCAGTGAGACCTGGACAGGCTGGAAAGCTGGGCAGGGAGAAACCAGATGAGGTTTAATAAAAGCAAGTATAAAGTCTTGCACCTGCGGAGGAATAACCATCTGTATCAGTACAGGCTGGGAATGACCTGCTGGAGAAGAGCTCTGTGGAGAAGGACCTGGGGGTCCTGATTGATGACAGGTTGGCTATGAGCCAGCAGTGTGCCCTGGTGGCTAAGAGGGCCAATGGGATCCTGGGATGCATCAGGAAGAGTGTGGCCAGCTGGTCTAAGGAGGTGATCCTCCCCCTCTACTCTGCCCTGGTCAGGCCCCACCTGGAGTATTGTGTCCAGTTCTGGGCTCCCTGGTATAGAAAAGACAGGGATCTCCTGGAGAGAGTCCAGAGAAGGGCTACGAAGATGATTAAGGGCCTGGAACAGATCCCCTATGAGGAAAGGCTGAGTGAGCTGGGATTGTTCAGCCTGGAGAACAGAAGACTGAGGGGGGACCTAATTAATGTTTATAAATATCTTAAGTATGGGATGCAGGGGGAATTGGCCAACCCCTTTTCAGTCATCTGTGGAGACAGGACAAGGGGCAATGGCTGTAAACTGGAGCACAGGAAGTTCCGCACCAACATGCGAAGAACTTTTACACAGTGAGGGTGACAGAGCCCTGGGACAGGCTGCCCAGGGAGGTGGTGGAGTCTCCTTCTCTGGAGATATTCAAGACTCATCTGGACGCCTACCTGTGCAATATGTGCTAGGGAGCCTGCTTTGGCAGGGGGGTTGGACCCGATGATCTCTCAAGGTCCCTTCGAACCCCTACGATTCTGTGATTCTGTGATTTCGTGTGTAATATAAACTAGATCTTAGGTAATTAAATGCCTTAAATGAGACCATAAATGCATAATGTTAATCTGGAGAGCAGCTTTACTCCACAGATTTCTTTCTCTTCCAGGATACTTACTCTGTATAAATTGGCCCATGGCACTGAACTTCCTCACTTCCCTAATTTCCTAATCTCCATTTGTTTTCACATGGGCCAGGATTAGGGATTTGCTGTAGTCCACAAATTAAAGCTAAATTTTATTCCCGTATCTGTTTCACAATCTTTTTTCTCTAAATTCTGCCTGCATTAAGTTGTACCTAGAAGCAATTTATCGATTTCAAATGCCTTGGTTCCACTTATTTCTCCTGATACCTAATGCCACAGGGAATATGGATTTAGGTTCCATCTATCATTTTTAAAAGAGTTAAAGTATATAAGCTATTTGAGCCAGATCCGTCCAAACACTTATTAAACTGTAGCTTCCGGCTATTTATTGACTTTCTCAGAACTACCTTCACACCTCATCTATTTGCTACTTTATCAGCTCTTTGAAAAACTGGAGATATGGGCTTAAGGTGCCATACCCAGCAGCCAGATAAACCTTGGCGGTGGTTAATTCCCAGCCATCACCCCCAGTTCAGATTATCAGCAGAATGCAGTGCCTGTGAAAGCTCCAGACCGAGCAGAGTGGAAATTAAAGTTCGCTCTTCAGACCCACCACGGACAGATGCAGCGCGGCCGGCAGCAGCGCGAGCTCCTTTGCAAGGTCCCACCAACTGCTTTCGAACCCACTTGGTCTACAAACCTTTAGGACAAAGTAGCAGTTCTATTTCTCTGCCCAGAGCAGTAAGGGAAGTCTATTCATAGAATCATAGAATGGGCTGGGTTGGAAAGGACCCCAAGGATCATAGAGCTCCAACCCCCCTGCCACAGGCAGGGCCACCAACCTCAGGCCTGGATCTACACTAGGTTGCCCAGGGCCCCATCCAACCTGGCCTTGAACACTTCCAGGGACGGGGCATCCACCACCTCTCTGGGCAGCCTGTTCCAGCACCTCACCACTCTCTCTGTAAAAAACTTCCCCCTAATATCTATCTAAACCTTCCTTCCTTTAGTTTTAATCCATTCCCCCTTGTCCTGTCATTGTCTATCCTTTTAAAAAGTTGATTCCCCTCCTGCTTATAAGCTCCCTTCAGGTACTGGAAGGCTGCAATGAGGTCCCCCCTGCAGCCTTCTCTTCTCCAGGCTGAACAAGCCCAGCTCCCCCAGCCTCTCTTCGTAGGGGAGGTGTTCCAGCCCTCTGATCATCTTCATAGGAAGAGCAAAGGTGCACTGGGAAAGAAAAACCAAAGACCAAGCAGAAGCAGAAGTGCAAAGATGCATCCCAGCCCCACCTGCCCTTTCTCCATGCCCTGACTGCACAGGCACACCGGCCCACACAGCTGTGACAGCAGTTACACACCCCTCTGGCACTCCCACTATCCATTCAGGCCATTTCTCCAACACTTTACTTGCCCTTGCAACTGAAGTATCTTAACAGCATCAAGCTAAATGAGGACACAAGTAACACAAGACACTGGTCACCCAAAGCAGTCCCTTAAAGAGGTTCAGTATTCCTGTACCAATACAGAAATAGTCATTACAGTCCCACACATGCTTTCTCCATCCTGTCTGTTCCTAATCTTGATTACAAATTTAATCAATATCCTTGTGAGAGGGGCAGTTTTGCTAGGTTCCTGCCATTTAAGAAAAAAAAAAACCCAACAAACAACCGAACAAAAAAAAACCTAACAGAAGATATTCTTCCAGTACTAATAAGGCTGCATACAATAGGAGAAGCCTATTTTGAAACTTTCAACAGCATTTGCAAGTGCCAAAAGTTCCACTATGCCAGTTTTGCATGGAGAATTATGGCTTTATGGGCCCAGAGTGGTCCAATTTCATCAAGCACAAACCAGTCAAACACTAGTTTGAGGCACCGTGTATTTATTATTTGATGGAGCAGCAGCTCCAGAAAATAAAAAAGGAGATCATTTTGAAAACAAGAGAAGGTGGGTGTGTGCAAGGATCCATTTTCTCATTTTATTTGGAAGCAACATCTCTAAGATTTCAAGCACTGTCACCAGAAGTGTTGTTGACGTATTACAGCAGAGTGAGCTGCACTCTCAGCATGCACGGTGCTGTCTAGCAGTTCTCCATTTCCTCCAAGGAAAAGGCAGGAGACCTGCTGGAACAGCTCTACAGACATAAGGCTTACGAAGTTCAAGCCACTTTCTTATTTTTAAGACTTGAAGGCCTGTAGTTTATCCACAATTTACTTTACACTTTCTACTGTGAGAGGAATCTTTATGCAAATTCCTCTTTTTCCATGCTGATGCCTGAAGTGTAACTTGATGTCTCCAACGATCACTCTCTTCCTTTGTGTATTTATATCTTATGACTTCACTGTCTCTACAGCTGTTTCCATTTAGCACATTTTCTCTAATTTACCTTTTCTTTGCTTTCAAAGAGGGAAATTAAAAATAGCATCTCAAGTTCCTACAAGTCACACGACCTGCCCCACTCTGGCACATTATCCACTCAACTGGCATTATCTTTTAGGAAAGCTTGGGGTGAAATCTAGTGGTAAACCCTAAACAAAAAGGACAAAAAAACAACAGCAAAGAACTTTTTAATATACTTTTAATATATGAAGATAAAAATGCTTCTGGTGATAAACACTCTTTGCTAAAGAATAATGAGCACTTCCAGTGGAAGACTGTTCAAAAACTGTTACCTTGGTTCGGTTTTTTGAACACTTCAGAAGAACAAGGCCTAGCAGCAATGAACAAAGCATTGCTAGATATCAAGGGAAGTGGTACAGTGGAAACAGGACACCAGGAGGTCCACGACTACATGGAAAGCCTAGACTGCCTACCTTCAATTCATGAACTTATGTGGTTTGGAACCAATTGTTGAAACAACCACCTTAAGAAAACAGTACAACCTGTAAGTGCACTAACAGACCTCCCTAGGTTAAAAATAAATAAATAAATAGAAGAATAATCATCTGTGAGGATGTGTCCAGCAAGATAGAGAAATTCAGGTACTGACTCAGCGTTAGGGTTGTCAGCACAGCTTAGCAGCCAGGACCTTTCCAAATTGAAGCACAGCTGGTAATTCCACCTCTGAACACAGCACGGATCACACACCAGAGAGTCCCAGCTACAAACAACCTGGAACCATCAAGTTCTCCTGCAAGTGCAGGCAGAGCAGGCAGCACCCTGTCTTTGAGAGAGCCCCATCTACATTTCAGGTTCATCCACACATTCAATCCGCATAAATCCACCAAAGTTAACTGCCACAAAGTACCCGACCCCTTACATTTAACTAAAGGTCCTGCTCTAAGCTCTTCCAACTAAAGGTACATGTTTACTACCATTTTCCCAGTTTATAAGTAGAACAAAGTCTCCATGAGGCAACAAAATGTACATTTTCGCCTTGTCCTCTTCCTCAGTCACACCAGCCCTCTGCTAGCATCTCTTTAAAGCTCTGCCAACATAAGTGTTTAGCCACACCAAGGCTGAAATTTCAACTGCAGTTAAGCTCTATATAGGTAAAGCTCTACACTACTCAATTCCTTTTTAATGTTTAACATGTATGGTGATATATATGGCACCCGGCCTACTGTTACAATGCCATTCTCTTACTGAAAACAAATTCTTCCTGTAAAGTCACAAGTATTTTACATCTCCAGCAGCTACTCTTCTTCTAACCATGAGGAAAAGCGGCTGTGGCTCTACCACCTTTCACAGGTTAAGCGCAGAGAGTAAAAATGTACTTGCTTGATGTAAACAAAACTTAAAATTGTCTTCCAAATGCCAGGGGTGAGAAAACACACAACACCCTTTATTTATATGTAACACATAGGAGTCGTAAGAGCACCACTATGTGAAAAGCCTTGACAATTAGTGCAGCAGCTCACCTGCCAGGAAGTGCTCTGGGAAACCCTGCAATGCTTTCGGACAGATACAGTGAAGAGAACACTCCTCCTCTCCCAGCTCAGGGCTCCCAGAGGCTGGAGCTATGTGCAGCATTTGGACAATTCACTAATAGCCACACAGGAAGAAGCACCTGACAGTACTTGAACATATTAACCACAGTCTTCCACCAATAGATGCTTACAGTCACTTCTGATAACTTATTTCACAAACCAAACAGTATGTGCACTGACCTCCACAGTTAAAACTGATGCTGTAAGGGATAGAGAAGGGGAGGTAAGGGTGGGTGGGTGTACATATGTATCTCTGTGTGTGTGTATATATATATGCAGTGGGGAAATGGCAGCTGTAATGGAGAGGGAACAAAAGGAGTATATGGACAGACAGAGAAAATTCAGGAAATAAAAATCACTAACAGTACTACCACCCCAGGACAATTTCCAACTGCACTGTTTCCTGTTTGAAAAACCACAGAATTTGTTACATCCCGGATATAAACCATCAGTGTTTCTTGCTAAAGATTAACAGGCCTTTTATCACCAAAAACAAACAAACAAAAAGTTTATTTTAAATTCCCTACTTTCCACCAAGCAAATATTAAAGAGAAACTAAGAGATATGTATTCAAACTTAGGTTACTGGTACATTTGCAAAATAGACACCACAGCACTTTATTTGAGACAGGCTTTTAGTAGCCATTAATCATTGCTGGGCCTTGCAAACACATGCAATGTTTTTTCCATTAATCATCTGGCACTTAACACACAACGTTGGAAGTGCTTTGAACATGATAGATTTTGCCAAAATTCACTAGCTGTAAAACTGAGGAAGCATCCACCTCACTGCAGAGGCTCCCACACTTGCTGCTCTGATGCTCTTTAAGCACCCCACCTGCAAACCAGGTGCTTTCCAGGGTCCACCACCCCACAGCAACCCAGCTGTGCTCCTGGCACCTCTCAGTAAGAAAACCCACTCGCAGCTCCGAGAGCTTCAGCACAGTTTGAGGAGTTCTGGTCCAAGCTCTATGACTCAGATCTTGGGAACCCTGTGATAAGTCCCAAACATCTGCAGCTTTAAGACTGCCCCAGACGAGATGTGGTGACTTCAGTTCTTCTGGACTCTCCAGCCCACCGGCACTCTGCTCTGCCTGTATCCCCAGACAAAGGTGATGCCACTGTCTACTCTTGAATCCAGAAGTCCTGCACAGCCTGGGGTCATCCATGCAGCCTGGCCACCAAGAGGGACTCTGGGGAGCCCTATGTGGACAATTAAAGCTTCCCACAGAAGCTGACAGTTCCACCTAATACTGCACTTCAGAACCACCCATTCATGCTGTTTTCTAAACAGTAACACCACCCTAACTTCTGCTTTACTTACAGGGGAAAAAAAAGAAAATGCAGGTTTTGCCCCAAACCACACAGGATGTACTTTTCTTACAAAGGAATGATCTACAGCAGGTCCATTTTCTCCACACTACGAATGCTGTTTTTAGTGAATTGCTATGTTTTGGGTTAAGATGAACTGATTTTTATTTGAATTCCTCATGCTGAGCCACATCTTGGTCACATTCTGTATCATCTTTAAATTCTCATCAAAGTAATTACTACAGTTGCCATATCTGATTTTCAACTGCACACATGGTCCGACATCCCCAACAAATGCGATTACTTACACACATCAAGCACAATTAAATCCTTGGACCAAAGCAAACACTCAACAGGCGTCATTTCCCAATATAATGTCCTGCCCAAAAGCACACTAATTATTTCACAAGTTAGCCCATGTTACAAAGTAGAAACATGATCATTCTAGAGAAGATAGACTGAGGAAACCATTTTCTGAACACAGTAAAAACCAAGTTAAAATCAAATGTTTGCAACTCCTGACACTCAAGATTCTCACAGCGTTCTCAAGTTTTGCTGAGCAACTTGAGATTCAGCATTACACCTACTTTCCAAAGCAGTGCTCAGCACCCATGACAAAGCCTTGCATGACTTCCTCTTCTCTCTTCCCTTCTCTTCTCTTTTTACACTATATACTTTTTTTCTTAAGTATAAAAAAGCATGTTAAAGGTAGAGCCTTCCTAGGTGCCATAAAATAAACAGCTGACTCGCTTTTCTTTCACTTTCTGATGCATGGCTTTTTTTTGAAGTCCTATCAGTAATTACTACAGATGTGCTGCTTCTGCATTTTTAAGCATTATTTCTAGATACTTAATGGCTAATCAAAAGACTTAGCTGTTTGAGGAAATTTATTGAAGGTTTCTGTTCTTTCAGGCAGGCCAAAACTTCAAGAAATCCTTACAAGGCTTAAACTATTCAAAACAGTTAAGGCATGCCCTAAAAAGCTACAGAGCTTTCATCATTACGCTCAGGTTGAAGATTCAAATTAAGTAAGGGCTGTGACTGCGCATCAAAAATACATCAAAGATGACACCAACGGCTTCCAAACATTCACAGGGCCTCTCTTTGAGATTAGCAAGGAAGACTGAGCTTAAGACCATGTTTAAGCAACATACACAAAACACCCCACAGGAAGGTACCCTTCTTCCAACACATTACTGTCCACAATAAAACCCGTACACACCCGTGCTCAGAAGATGCACCACTAGAATACACAGACAGGCTTACTGACCGACCTAGCCATCTGAAACAGATGATTAAGTGGTAGAATTTAATTGCTTAAATCCTTTTACTAAAGCAAATAAAAGCCAAGCATCACTCTCTCCTTCTGCTGACACGCCGGAGTCTCGCCCACAGTACCCGAAGTTGAGCATTTGCTAGAAAACTGAAACCCAAAAGGTCTCTGTCAAATGCAGATGCTCTGTACATCATCACACCCTCAGTTTCACAGAGGATTTCAGTTTCAACATTTAAGTGGTCTCTACTGTACTAAAGAAGCAAATTTGAGATATAGTATTAGAATGATGACCTCAAATAGGAAAATTTTTAATGTGTCATATTTAGCACCTTTGAAAAAAGAATGTGTATCAATCCTTTGAAGACATTGTTCATTAATGTTTGCTACTTCATTTTAATAATAAACTGCAAATAATATGCTGCTAAAGACTTCCAATTGCTTTTCTTTCCCTATTTATTTGACAATCACATCTTCAATGTCATTCTACCACGCATATTAAATGAATTTTACTAGCAGTAGTAGTCCTAGCCAGCAATTATTTGGTGATACTACTGAGAAAAAATAGACAATGCAAGTACAAAATAAGTGCAAATAATCGACACATATCAGTCTAGGAGTAAACTCCAGTATAAGCTGTAATGTTGTTCCGGTTTCTTTATGAGTTTTAACCTCCTCAAAGAAACTACCAAAAGTAAGTCACAAAATTACAGGCTGGTTTCAGTGGGAAGGGACCTCAAAGCGCATCTAGCTCAAACCCCCTGCCATGGGCAGGCTCACCCTCCACTAGACCAGGCTGCCCAAAACCCCATCCAGACTGGCCTTGGACACTGCCAGGGAGGGGGCAGCCACAGCTTCTCTGGGCAGCCTGTGCCAGGGCCTCACCACCCACACAGGGAAGAAGTTCCTCCTAATATCTAATCTAAATCTGCCCTCCTTCAGTTTAAGGTCATTTCCCCTTGTCCCCGTGCCCTAGTAACCAGTCCCTCTCCCACTTTCCTGTAAACCCCTTTAGGTACTGGAAAGCCACTATAAGATCTCCCTGAAGCCTTCTCTTCTCCAGGCTGAACAAGTCCAACTCTCTCAGCCTGTCTTTGTAGGAGAAGTGCTCCAGCCCTCAGATCATCTTCATGGCAAGTTTCTGACGATCTTTAAGAACTAAGGATTCTTAGCAAACTTAAGAATCTAAATCTTACAATAAGACCTACAACTTTATTTTGTCAGCACCCTGAGCCACCTAGCATCTAGCAGTATTTCCAGACATTTAAAACAGAGACATCGGCCAGCGATACCTACCCAAGAGAACGTCCTTGCACACACCAGAAAAGGCACACAAGCCACCTCGCTATACCTTGTTAGCACCCAGATGAGACAACTCATCAGCTCTGGAAGCCAGATCAGCTACTACCCACCCCACAGAAAAGTCAGCTGCCGTTCCACCACACCTTTAACTCCACGCAAGAACTTCAAATCATCATCTACGAGAAACAAGCTGAAGTTTCTCTCCTCCCCCCAAAGATACCATCCTTATCACTGGCCACACCATAAACACTAGCTGTCCCTTTTCTGCAGGGATATGTAACTGAGCAGCAGTTCTCAACATACCTTTGAAGTTGGCTGGTTTTATTTCAGAGCTTATGTCTGTGTATCCAAAAGCCCATCCATTTCCTCAACTACACTGATTATCTAATAATCATAATCAACCTTACCCATAAATGTTGTACAGATTACAAAGATTTTTATGGGGTATATTTTCCAAATCTACTGTTAGCACTTCAAAGGTGCTTAACACCTTGGAACAAAAAAAAAACCCCACTAAAAAAATCAAACAAAACAAAACAACCAAAAAAAATAAAGAAAAGGAAAGGAAAAAAACACCAAAAAAACCTTAAAAGGAACAGTCACCAGTCTTCTCTCAAAAGTAGTAATTTAATCTGATGGGGGTGAACACAAATGAGATCATTCACCAAGTCAGAAAGCATCCTAAAAAGATGTGTCAGCCTTTAAAAACGTACAAAATATGACTGAACTAAAACCAATGTTTACTTACTATTACCTGAAAAAGATGAATTGATGAATTGTCATAGACATGACATTAAAACCTTACTCCCATTCTCACTGCTTTTCTATCATTTGAAATTAATATTTAAGATGCCAGAGAGCTGCTGAGCTGCAAGTATGCAGTTTGGTTGATTAACAAACCAGATCACAAATGTCAAGTACAGGATGGTATTTGCTCCAGATAACGTCTCCTGCCTCCCAAATATCTGACATGACATCAGATTATAATACATCGTGGAGCAGTATGCCACAGAAGTCAAGAACACACAAGCTGTGGAACACATTAGAATTCAACTGGATATTCCTTCTGACAACATAAACAGCCTCCTGAATCTCAAACCAAATATTTACCCGTCTGCTCCCAACAAACAGGAGAGCTGAAACAAATCCTAGGGGTTAAATTAAGAGATTTCTAAATCGCATACACACCCAGCTTGTGTCACTAAGGGCATGCCAACTCCAGAGCACACTGCAAAGAGGCAAACTTCAGACCAGACTCCGATCAAAACTACACTGAATACTAAAATTCAGACTGCCTTTCGGTAGCTATTTTTTCATCAATCTTCTTTCTTGCCCTCAGCAATGATACACAACGAGCACATTTTCTGGTTTATACACCAAAGACCCAGGCTCGACTCAGCACTCTGTAGTTAGTTAAGAGCCTCCCTGCTGATGAAGATTTTGGGGGGGGGGGGGGGTAATACGCAAATGCTTCCACATGTGCCCCATTAGAAGCACCGCTGCTTCACCCAGCTGTGACCACGTTCTGACACAGTGGGAACATCTAAGGGCTGAAGGAACCAACAAGTGCACAGTCAGGGGAAAACTGACCACTAAAGGAAACTAAAAGGCTGCCACTGGTTGGTAAGTACTCCTGTAGCACAAACTGCTCCAGAACAGAACAAGGGCTACCAAACGCATGCTTCAAGTCATTGCATGAAAGCAGGTAGGGTTTTAACACATACTTAAAACATCCCTACAGAGGAGAATCCAAACCTAAGTTTGTAATAATGGGGGACACCTAATAAATAATACTGATCAGTGCTAAGACTTGAAAAGCGAACATGGCAAGTTTTGCTGAAATAAACAATGCTTACTCTCTGCTGTAGAAAATATCTGCTGTAGGAGGTTTTCAACATGTTTAGCAGAAATAGTTCACTTCATTACAAGACACTGCTACAAGATTCAGGGAAAACTGCTTTCACAACAAGGATGACCAGAGCTCACAATCAACCCAACCAGATCTTGTATTGCTCTGGGTAAGACTATAAAATAACAGGGCTGTACGGCTCTCTGACCCACCACCAAGCTACTAGCAGTTCAGACACCTGAAAAGGCTAGACACACCATTACAGAGTGAACCAGGAGCTTGGTTGCCATACAATACTTGGATGGATTGAAGGTGATTACTTTGATACAGCATAAACATACCCTCCAATTTGAATTGCATGCTCTGCTGTGCACAGAAGCAGCAGCACAAGAGTGGCTAAAGCAATCCACAGAGGGTTGAGCTTAGGAGAGAGTCTGGAAGCCATCTGGTGCAACCCCCTTTGATCAAGCAGAGCCACCTATCACCGGCTGCCCAGGACTGGATGTAGACAGCTGTTGAATATGTCCAGGAATGGAGACTCCACAAAGTCTCTGGGTAACCTGTGCTAGCACTTGGTCACCCTCACAGTAAAATAGCATTTCCTGATATTCAGAGGGAACCACCTGTTGTCAGTCTGTGCCCACTGCCTCCTGGCCTGTCATCAGGCACCGCTGAAAAGAGCCTGGCTCCATCCTCTTTGCTCCCTCCCTTCAGGTACTCACACACATTGACAAGATCCCCCTGAGCCTCCTCTTCTCCAGGTGGAACAGTCCCAACTCTCCTTATAAGAGCGATACTCTAGTTCCTTAATTATCTTCATGGTCCTTCACTGGACTGTCTCCAGTATCTCTATGCCTCTCTTGTACTTACGAGCCCAGAGCTGGACACAATACTTCAGCAGCGGCCATACCAGTGCTGAGCAGAGGGGAAGGATCACCTTCATCAGTCTACTGAAAACACTTTTGTCTAAGACAACCCAGGACACCATTAGATGACTTGGCTGAAGGATACACTGCAAGGGTACTAAGGGTGCACAGCCATACTGCCAGTTTTAAACCACTTTGTCTTCATATTTAGCTCATATTTCATCAGCTTCTCTACGATGACTGCCAAAAGCCTTACTGAAGTCCAGGTAGACAATATCTCATCTACCAAGCCAGTCAGTTAACCATAGGATATCAGGTTGCTTAATCATGACTCTTCCCTTGGTGAAGCCATGCTGACTACTCCCAGTCACCTTTTTGTTCTTCATGTGCCTGAAAATGGTGTCCAGCATTAGCTGCTCCACCACCTTCCCACAGATGGAGAAGAGGCTGACCGGCTAGTGGTTCCCTCAGTCCTCCTTCTTGGATGTCTTTAAGGTTGAAGTGACACTCACTTTTCTGCAGTCATCAGGCACTTCTCCCAAATGCCACAGTCTTTCAAAGATGATTGAGACTGGCCTCACAGTGACATCTGCTAGCTCCCACAGCACTTATGGGCGCATCCTCCTGGGAGGCCCATGGACTTCTGTGTTTCCAGTTTGCCTCAGTATTCCCTAACCCTATCCCCCTTTTACATCCAAGGCAAGTCCTCCTTCCTAGCAATAACCACCATTCCTGCCTCAGGTGTTTATAATGTCACTGGATAAACCAAGCATGCTCAGTGATCACTGGAAAAGCACAGGCAGGGAGTCTAACTGGGGGAATATGGGACAACTGTTTGCGAAACTGAGATGTCTCTAACAACCTAAGCCAATTTTCCATGAACATCCTGCCAAAGATCCGAGTCACAAAGCAGATGTAGAAAAAGATAAGATGACCCAACCCAAGCAGATGATAAACCCAGGAGAGACACAAGCACATCGTCTGCTACCATCAGAACATCAATGTACAACTACAGCATTAGCCAACAGTAAAACACTTAAGTTGCAGAAACTAATCTGACCATAACAAAGTTGTGTTAACCTTAGCCATGCCTTTAAAACCCACTTGCAAAGCTTTCCATTCTGAAATTCAGTTCATTACCTATACATTAAAGGGTTATAAGGGTGACTGGTTAGAGCAACACTTAAATAATGGCTTTAATTACATCTCTACAATGTAAACCAAGCCTTAAAAGCTCTAGCACTGATTTTAAAAGACAGTTGAAATCATAATCCTCTATTGAAAAATGGAGCAGCTACACAGTATCAAGGATCAGTTGCTAAATACCACAGGGGGAAAAAAACCGCAATCTCAGTCATAGGGCTCTGACTCATACAGATAACTTATACTGAGACAGCCTTCAAGGGTACTGGTACTCTCTCCCCATAGTCTGGATGTCCAAGTTGTTTGTAAAACAGATCACAGACAGCCCAATATTTTAAAACAAAACTAGCTACAAATGCAACTTGAGTTGTCCCTCCTGTTGCGCCAGAGCCACCAGCCGAAACCCAGATACTCTGAAGTGGGCTGAGGTGCCTGCTCACAAAGTCATGTTCAGCCATGGCAAGAAACAGGAGATGATTATTTGTATCCTTTTTGCTCTGCAGGACTTTGTGCAGTCTCAAGAGAGATGTAACGCTGAAATACACAATACATGTTGGGCCTATGCAGTGAGGATGAAGTCACGTATGTGGCTAACTTAAAAGCAGTGCTCTGCTGCTCCTCCAGCAGATGTAAAGCGTAACACAGTGCAAGAGGATGAAAGACAGCCGTTCGCATTTCCTAACAGGTGAGAAGGCAACTTTTAATTCCTAGGACGGTATTCAGACAGGTAAGTATATGGGGAGGACTGGAACAGGGTCCTTACCCATCTGCTGACAATGTAGGATGAGTTCAAGAATGCCAAGATGACAGCATATGTAAGGAGGCATGAACCAGCTCCCAAAACACAACCCGAATACAGATGTGATGTCCAAAGGCTTAAAGCACAAACCATACAGGCACCTGAGAAGAAAATTAAACCATGGTCTACCCCAAAGAGTACCCTCACTATAAAAGACAGAGTTTTGCGTTTGTTCTAATTCTACTGTTGTCAAATGTTGCCTTCTATGACACCATTCAATCTGCCTCTATTTAAAGACACTGTGTAAATGTAGCTGCCTCAAACTAAACAAACAACTCCACAAAACACGTGGAACCCGGCTCTTCTGGGGATGGCACTTCTCCCATGCTCGCAGAACGCTGCGCAAAGCAGCCCGGCCGCAGTCGCTAGCAGGAGTCAGTGGAGGAAATGAACAGAAACAGCACCCAAAAAAAAAAGACTTTGATCATTTCTGGTCAGCTGTCTCTTTCACTGTTGCTATTATTTTTAGCACAATAGAGACAATGAAACATTTTTAAACACCCCTTTATGCAGACTGTCTTCATAAGCCCAGAAACACCACGACCCAGTCACTAAAAATAGCTATCCAGCTGTACATCAGTAACTCTTACATCTCAGTAGTTAAGTTTCAGGCTTATTCCCAAAGCATTTTTACTAGAGATGAAACCTAATTCTGAAATCATTTACAGAATCTTCTAGATAGAGAAGTTAAAGAATATTTCTTGGGAAAAAAATGCATATTTATCTATTTTGTAATAAGTTTCAGAACACTTTTTCCCTTCAAGGTACACCAATAGACTACATAATACACTTTCTCCTGCATCATCAAAGCTACTTTGAATTTCTGATGTTCATACAGTGCTGACATCAACCAATGTAATGAAAGTTATTATTTGTTCCTGTTCATCACCTAAATAGGGAAAATAAATTCATAGTATTTCAAGATCAGCCTGTGGAAAAAAAAAGCTAGAAGTTACCTTCTTCAAACTTAGTCACAGGAACTCCAAGTATTCTTTCAAAGACAAAATATGCAAACCACAGGCAAAACTCAGGCTTACAAACACAACTTGATGTTCTGCCTAGTGCATGTGATAAGCTAAAGAAATATGAAGCCATCACTAACAGCAGCAAATCATTGTGGAAAAACCTGCAGTTCCCTTCATTACAAAAAGTTCTTCAGCCCTGGGCTCGCAACACGGTGGCAGGCCAGTTCTGGCACACAGATCTAAGTTACAGTTGATAAAAACAGGGAATAGATGTACAGCACAGCTTTACAAAGTTTCCCTGCTGTAGCAGTCAGAGCCTTAGCAACTTTCCTATCTCATAGGATCTTCTCACTGGAATTATATCACTGTCTGTGGCTACAAAATTAGCCAGATAACTGGTCTGGGGTACAAAAATACAATGCAGCAGGCCAAAAGAGAACCTGTTTTGGTACCAACCTGTTGCAGGCAGCAGATCTGCTCTGGCCCGGCTGAGGCAACCAACGGGAACACAACAGCAGCTGCTCACACTGGTGCAGCAGCCTGTGTGATGAGTTACTTGGTGACCAAAACATGACGCCAACAAGTTTGACATTAGGAAGAAGTTCTTCACTCTGAGGGTGGTGAAACACTGGAACAGGTTGCCCAGAGATGAAATGGAGGCCCCATCCCTGGAGATATTCAAGATCAGGCTTGATGGGGCTCTGAGTGACCCAATCTAGTGAAGATGCCCCTCCTTACTGCAGGGGGGTTGGACTAGATGGCCTTTAAATGTCCCCTCCAATGTAACACATCCTGTGATTTTAGTGACACAACTGGGACCACCTGCAAGAATCAAGGTTGAAGAAGGTAGATGTGCAGGTTCTTTTTCCTTACTGGTGGTCTGCTGCTATTGTATTCTAACACATCTTGTGGTGCAAATCAGATATTCTGGATTTCTCAAAGTACTTCCATGTTGGATCTGTTTGAGGGTTTTTTATTCATCCATTTTACAGATTAAGACAATTATCAGGCAGTGCTGAAGAGACATTTGATACTTAGTGGTGCCATAAAACTAGCAGGGTGCCGATTTTACTTCATACATAAACGGGGCAGGGGGGAGTACTATAATTCCTGCTCTCAGAAATTACAATCACTTCTATCTTTGCACAGCACCCTTCTGTTGACCTGCTCTGATCATGGTAAAAGACAAGTGTCCAAAGCAGCACCAGAAACCACTTTCCAACGTCAGGAAGACGCAGGCGAGGGCATTCGGACCCATGAAAATGTTAACAAGAAGTCAGTTGTCATACATGAATAGGCTAATAGGTAAACTAGTTACTGTTTAGCAAGCATCACTCCAATTTTGGAATTACTGAAGTAATAAAAGTTACCACAACTTAAAATTTACTGAAATCAATTCCAGTTCAAAAAGATAACGAGTCGTACACTCCCGGTTACTCTGACACGCAGAGGTGGGATTTTTACATACCTGCTGTGGAACTACAGAGCACCTCACAGTAACATTTGCCAGTGGCTACTGACAGCCAGGCTTTGAGTACAATTATTTTCATCTAGTCTTTGAAAAAAGTGTAAAAAGATTTTATTAACTTTTCAAAGAATCTGAGTAATCTCAATTCAAGCCTGAAGATCTGAAAGAACAATGAATATTGATTATGCTTCAGAAGGAAGCCAAAAATTAATATACTGGGAAATATTCTGAACACAAATGGAAGTTACTGTCAGGAATGGAACGAATCAACAGCTCGTGCTATCAATCATCAAAGTGGCAACAAATCAGTGCTTCTGAAACAAAGGACTAAAGGGTGGCTGGGGAGGGGGCACAAAACCACACCAAAAAACCCACAGCAAAACAATCTGTGCCCTATTTTTTTCTTTTTTTTTTTTTAATCTGCTACAAGAAATAAGCTTCAATTTTAATTCCTTTGAAGGCTACAAATGACATTAAATCTGGAAACACACCACCCAGCACATGCGTGTTTCTGAAGGTTCCTACTGACAGAAACACTTTGTACTGGTGTTCACCTTTTAAATCCTGCATTTGTTACAAAATGCTAAGTAGCACCAGGCTGATTGTTCCTCCAAGTGCCTTTCACCCAGCAATAGGTCATGCATAAAAATAGTTAATGCACTGAATTCTCTGTAAAGCTTATTTCACTGAACAGAAAGCAAATCATATGCAAATTTCTTAACTGCAAGTATATTGTGGGGCTAATAAGCACATGAATGCCTCACTGTGCAAAATCCATGCAAATACCTGTGAAAGATTTCAACCTGGGAATAGTCAATATTCAAAACGCATGCAAATATCCATGGAAGATTTTAACCCGGGAACACTGCCTGTCACACTACCTCCCTGTGTTTTGTGCACATCGTCCTATTTTCCATACCCATAACATCTGCACTCCTGACAATACAGAAACACTAAGTGAGGTAAGCGATTAGGCAAATCCTAAGAAAACGCTTTGAGAAACATCAAACAACAAACGTGGGGAGGTCATATTTATGTAACACACAGACTGTTTGCATATCAAGGTAAGTTTGCATGGGCTGGGTCAAATGAACACTCAAAGGACACTTCCTGCATCAGAATGTACTGATGCTAGAACTAAGATAGGGCTGCTAGGCTGTTTTCACTGACCACGTCATTTTTCTCAAAATGAGGTACAGGTAGTATCACCTCCTGAAGTCCTTGTCAGCAGTATGTTGGTACAGGACAGTTCAAGAAAGAATAAAACAAAGTATCTTCCTAAAATTCCATGCAAATCTCAACTCAGGGGGCTTACTGTGGCACCAGGCAGCATTACAGTGCTACTGAAACATCAGAGGATGAGTAATTTTCTCAGATGCCGTCAATTTTTAGATACATTAAATATATTTATATTAGGCATTTAGTATCAGAGTCCCCACATGTTAGCAAATAGGGAAAAATTGTTTCTGTTTCCAGCAATTATAAATTTGTAGCTGAGACTTCTTCAGTAAACAAAGAAAAAGGAGAATGGAACTACACCGAAGCAGAAGCATTTAAGGTAACTAATGATACAGTAACATATTCTCACCAAAAGAGAAGTAATCACCCTATGACTAAGAAAATGGTGGACTCTGGAAGTGGTGGATTTACTTTTAACTAGCTTTCAGGGTGGGGGATATTAAAATGACAGACTTTGTTTTTACTAATTTTTACTTACACTTGCTGTGCCCTATTTCCATCCCCTACTTCAGAGGAATCATGCAACTGCCTCCCAGGGTTATTAGAAAGTCAGAAAGGGAGAGCCCGTATGTTGAACATCCAATAGAACAAACCAGACAGGATAAAGCTTAAAATTTGTGAAGTCATGAAAATTTAAAAGCCAAAAAGACTTTTATATGAATCCTTTATGCCAGTTTTCACAGATTAATAGTGAAGTCATGCATTTTCTGATAAGGGTTTCCTGCACATTTCAAACCCACTTCCGCTCTGTCTTCCTCCACGACAGGAGATCTCTGTCACTCCTGACTTTCCCGTCGCCACGACGTGCTACGCAAGCAGCGCGACGCGGTGATGAATAATGCAGACTGCAATTGTATCGCTGTTCTTACAACAGTGACCTACTTTTAGTAAATGGTGTAGAGATCATGAAAGCCAGTATCAACTACAGCACTGGGAAGTTCTGCTGCCCAGGCCAGGATCAGCCTCTGCAAAAGCCTGCTGAGCTGTAAAGTCTGAAATAAAATCTGACACGGAACTGTCCAGTAACTGATGGCTCAAAGGCTCTCCCGCTTTTAGTGTCATTCTTCACTGAATTCTGCCTCACTGCTGTTGTTAGAAGGCTGTAATTCAGAACTACACGTCATCTTTAATGATCCCCATCCAGCTAACACATGCTGTTCCAAACCAGAAATGAGCCAACTTAATTTGTTGTCAAGATGCTACATGCACACACTCTTGTTTGTCTGCATACCTACTGTTTAGTATCAGCTAATCAGAAACACCAGTAAAGTTTTTCTCACTATATCATAAACACTCCTGATGTATGCTTAAATGCTTTGGTTTGGGGCTTTGGTTTGGTTTTGTGGTTGGGTTTGACTTTTTCACAGCATCACAGAATTGTAGGGGTTGGAAGGGACCTCCAGAGATCATCGGGTCCAAACCCCCTGCCAAAGCAGGTTCCTTAGGACATATTGCACAGGCAGTCATCCAGACAGGTCTTGGATATATCCAGAGAAGGAGACTCCATGACCCCCCTGGGCAGCCTGTCCCAGGGCTCTGTCACCCTCACTGTGTAAAAGTTCTTCTGCATGTTGGTGCGGAACTTCCTGTGCTTCCTTTTCGTTTGTTTGTTTCCATTTCTGCTACTGAGAAGTACAAAGCTTAGACAGTTTTGAGCCCCAATCTCCACTCAAGGGAAATTTAAGTAAATTACTAATAAAGTTTTGAACTACTTACATTCTTTATTTTTAATACTCAGTGGGCCCAGAGATCAATACTCTACTGACCTCAACAACATTCAGGTACAATTTGGTACAAAGCCTAAATAGCACCATCGAAAACCAACCAACACTTTCAATATATTCGTAGAGTCACCTACACCTCACCTGTACCTGATACTCTTCTGACTTGAGAAAAGGCGTGAAATGTATAAAGGAAAACATGCTTGAAGAAGATGTAAATCTCTGCCTGCTATTCACATCGTAATTAAAGATCTGCATCTCCATCAGCCACTGCTACATCACCTGTTGAGGAGGCAACAATATTCTTAGAAAGCTCCTGGTGCATCAAGCCTAGTTTAGCCCTCAGAAGGGTTTCCTCTGAAAAATAAAATAGACATACTGAATTAAAGACAACTGTTGTCAACGAAGGTGCCAAAAAGAACAGCGTTGTCTTGCTGCTCTTAACATTACAGTAACATGGGCTCACTGCACGGCCTGAGAAACCCAGAAGTCCTAACTCAGGACACAGGCACGAGAGCTGCCATCCTTGCAGCCATCCTGGCACAGCCAAGTACAGCAGATAATGCTGCAAGATTAGGTTTATACTCCTGCTCAAAAGACAAATGACTTGCTAAGTCCACTACCAGGTTTCTCTTCACTTCAGCTCCTTTCACTGCACAAGGTGGTATCAGTCAAGCCTCAAAGGAGGCTTTCTCACTATTGTATAAACCTGCCTGTATTGCTCAAGCCCTCTGAAACTGCCACAAATCAGCCTAGCTATGAATAACCAGGAGACTGAAATCTGTGAATAAGAGGAGATATTTTTATCCACTGAGCGAGCTGCATTTGTGGAAAACTAAGGTAAAGAGAATAGTTTCCATTATAACAGCATGAATAGAAGCCTTTTTCTTTAGGCTGGTATCTTGCCAAGTGGAAACTATAACCCCCGTATCTTATTAAGGATTTGGAATAGATCCAACATCTGTTGTAACTTAATGTCAAAAGGCAATCTCAAACCTGCACTTGAAACTTTCCCAACTTACCACACAGCCTCTCCCATGATAACCCAGGTACTGAAGGTGCCACCTCACTCACCTTCAGTGCTATTTACAAAGAATAGCTGACACACAGAAGCCGATTACTGGCAATAGGGCTGTACGGCAGCAGGCAGCACGGATGCGCTCCTCAGCCGGCGTGCCGGCACAGCTCCAGCCAGCGTTTTAAGAACGCCTGCTGCAAGCAGGCAGCGCAGGCACGGTACTGTAGCTCAGCTTCCAGCACTGAGTCATTACAGCACGGTAACTCTGGCAGACCTCTGAGTGCAAGAGCCACTTCATCCATCAGCTGGCAGGACAAGCCATTCAAATTAATTTCCATCAAGTCTGCACTACCAAATTGTTTGCCTCGAGGTAGCTCAAAGTTTAATTGACCTTTACGTAAAAAAAAGAGGAAAAAAATTATACTTAAGCTTCAAACTGTTGCATTTTCAAATTCAGTGCTAAGATATTTCAAACACATCAGTACTGACACTGAACAGGAAATCTATCTTCCATTTGAAAAAAAATGCACGGACTGAAACACCTGATTTCATTAAATACCACTTCACAAAAACCTGGAAAAGGTCCTTACAGCGTCACGAATTATAATTTTAATGGTTTCTAAACAGTATCCTTTTTTTCCCCTTATGTTATAATTCACATGAAACGTTTAAAAAAATTCTCACTAAGTGAAAAAAGAAAAATGCTACTTTTCTACCTCATCCCTAACCGGAGCTATGAAACTCACTACCTCCCATTCCAGTCTTAACGTTCTGTTAATTTGGGACTAGGCAGCTTGGTGAAGCTGAAAAACACATTAGAAACTTCAATTAACACTTCATCAAAGAAGAATGGATATTTTCCTGTCTTGACCAAAGCCTACATTTCTCTTCCCAGTCTTAACATTTGACATAATGGAGCACTTCAGATAGAAAGAAAATAAAAAAATAATTAAAATCTACATCAGTCTTTCTTTAAACAATGTTAATGGTGAAGAGTAGCTTGTGACAAAACAGTGTAACATGCTGAAGTTTCTGCCATCACGCATAAATAGCGAATTCTTAACCATTCCAGTCTTTCAACAACACTAGCCACAAAACACCTTACCGCTTCAACACTTGCAAACATTTAACGTTATCTTTAGGATAGCTGCTGCTTTGAAGCAGCTTTGAATATCAGCTTGGTTTGAAAAGCAAAACAGGGAGGCTTGAAGCTTATGTACAGTTACGTAAAGCTACTTCCCTTCTCTTTTTCTGCAGTGGGGAAACCTGAAATCAAACTTCTAACTCGTGTAACACAGTAACAGCCTGCTTTAAACTTCAGCCTCAGAAGTAAGAACCTCTGCACCAAAATCTTTCTTTTCTAAGCACAAAATACACTTCTTTCCATACTTCAATAGTCGTGCAACTTTTAACACAAACTTTTGCCAATTTTCACGTTTCCACACATAAAGAATCATTGCTAACCGTTTTCAATGAATAAGTAATTAATGGTTAACTTTTCGTCTGTCACTTATGCAAATCTGAAAACAAAGGAAGTCTCTCAGAAGTACTAATGGGAGAAACCCCATTTCTTCCTCCCTTCACCAGAGTTCTAGGAAACGTATCTACCCAGGTCCTGTCACAATCTTTCACGACCCTTAAGCTTCCTGCCCATCAGTCAATGCCAATTATCTGGCAATGACAACTTACTCTTTAAAAGTTTAGAAACTATACACAACATGGCCCTGTGTGGAGCCAGGAGTTGGATTTTATGATCCTTATGGGTCCCTTCCAACAAAGGAGATTCTATAATTCAGTTTTTCATGCTGGGTAGCACAGTCACATCTCTCTACACTAGATCAAGTCTCAGTTTGAAATTACTTACATACCAAACACAGACTACACTTAGCAGATTCACTACCTTAAATTTTACTTAATGCTATTTTTCATTCAAAGAGGTATAGGTGGTACAGGTAGAAAGAATACATAGAAAGAGATCTGCAAATCTCTTTCTCTAGTGGGCTTTGGGATCTAGTGGGCAGTGGTAAGTCTACTGTGTTTCCACATACAATTACATGCTGTAGGAATAAAAAAGGCAGAAATTTTAGTCCAAGGCCTATTTGTTGAGAGAAGAAAGAAAGAGCAGTACAGCATAAAAGAGCTGTGCATGGCACTTGCAAACATCAAGCACTATGAAGAGCTTTAACTTCTCAATAGTCAAGCCTTACATTTATGGAAGTTACAGACATCATCCTGAAACTGTCCAACAAGTACTTGTTCTTCATGACTCACAGCATCACAAGGATGGAAAAGACCTCTGAGATCATGAAGTGCAACTGTACCTGTCCTCTACTAAACCATATCACAGAACACCTCTACTACCCGTCTTTTAAATACATCCAGGAATGGTTGACAGAACCCCCTCCCTGGGCAGCCCGTTCCAAGGCCCAATAACCCTTTCAGTGAAGAACTTTTTCCTAATGACTAATCTGAACCTGCCCTGGCGCAGCTTGAGTCCATTCCCCCTCGTCCTGTCACCTGTCACTTGGGTGAAAAGACCAACACCCATCTCTCTACAACCTCCTTTCAGGTTGTTGTAGGTGGATAAGGTCTCCCCTCAGCCTCCTATCCTCCAGGGAATCCCAGTTCCCTCAGCAGCTCCTCGTAAGGTTTGCTCTCCAGCCCCTTCACCAGACTGGCTGCCCTTCTCTGGACTCACTCCAGAATACCATATGTTGTCACTGAATATTATTACTGTTTGTCCAAACCCAGTGATTCAATAAAATAGGCATTTCTTTGTTCCACATTGCTGGAAGCTGCAAAACTTACAAGAATATTAACCGAATAACAGGTAGTCCTTACACCTCTTCCACATACTCTTTAGACAGCTAGCCAAGGAGAACAAAAAAAAAAAGCCAGTACCAGGATAAGCTCTTCTTAGCTTTCTGTTGTTTTTTTTTTTTATTTTAGCTGCCTGCCACAACAGTAGCAACATAATTGCTTGACAAGTCATATTCCTTCCAATGTTCCTGCCACAGTATGAGGAGAGACCCTCGTTTTTGAGCATTTTCTCACCAATCGTTCTCTCCATCAAACCACTCTATTTCCACAGGTCCCTTAATTAGCTGTGTCAGCCCAGTAATTCAGAAAGCACTGCTCATACCACCACTTTAATAGCAGGGACTCTTTTAAACTAAAAAAGAAAGCATTGATAGGACCACGAAAGTGCCACAAAAGGCTTAGTCATTTCTCACTGAGAGCAAGCCACATGCACTGACTGCATTTGGTTGTTTTCTGTTAAACTATACATGTAAATGAGTACACCTAGATCTCCATACTGATAAACCTGATTTTCCATTATTGTTGTAAGAGAAAAAAAAAAAAACCCTAGCTTTTTAGCTCTGGCAATCCTGGTCCTCGGGATACTATTAGAAAAAAAAAAAGTGCAACTTTCACCAAGGCTTTGTTCTTTTTCTTTCACCATTTTTCAAAAGAGACACATCCCAGACAAAACCAAGTGTTTTCAGACTCTTGATGACTGCAAAGCAAACACTCCTCTTCAGCATGCTACTCATCTCTCTTTTCCCTCTATGGTCCCACATAACTTCCTTTAAAGGAAGCCCTGAGATGTTCCCTGTACAACTTCTGTCTGAATATAATGAAACCATCCATTAACAATGAGTTGTTTAAAAAAAATGGAACAACCAACCATCACCAAACACCCTCCAAAAACCCTGTAGAACTTCACTTTCTAGAGAATTTATCTGGAGTATATTAAGATATTACTGCCTCCAACTATTCATTACTGTACCTCAGCAGGAAATTCCAGTCTTCACAGAAAGTCAATGGATCATATGTGATTATATATGATTTTCCCCTCTCCCCTTTTCTTTTTACTTCGCTCTGTGGGAACTAACACGACGACACCTAATCCACCTTTGGTGAATGACTGTTTCAGTGCTCTTACTCACCAGTCACACACCAACAGAGCAGAGAGCTCTGGCAGGAGCAGAGTAGCCCTGCTTAGGCAAGGTGACAGGTCTGATGGTCATTCCTGAAGGCCATCCTCAGACCACCTTGCCCAAAGAATTCAAACATTGGTCTCTGTAGGCCACCCACAAGTTCTACGAACACACATGGAAAAGCCCTTACACGCACACAAGTGACAGCCACTGGCCTGCTTCTAGACCCAAGGGGACATAGATGGTAAGTACTACTTCCTTACAGCATCCCCCTCTCTGGCAGCCTAGCCCCCTCTGCGCAGGTCAGTGTCAACACCACATATTTAACTCCTCACGTTCTGTACATTAAATCAGAAGTACACCGGGGCAGGCCGCGTGTTCCTGGAGAGCAGCGTTTCCAACACCAGCTTCTCATTTCAAAACAGGTTGGACACCTGCCCTTCCTCCAATACAAAGCTCTGCCATCCAGCAGCTGGCTACCACAGGTGGCAGGCAGGGGGGCAACTCCTCTCCTGTCATTACTTCTTCTTAATTGGATGCCTTAACTATGAAGAAAGAGCATGTTTTTGCCCTGTTACCTCAGGGCTTGTTAATCCGGAAGAAAATAAATCAAGGAAAATTCTCTTGTGCTTAGGACACCTTGCAGGAGAAATTCTGCAGATAAACAAGAGTTCTGTTTAATAACAAAATAATGGTGAATAACAGCAGCTACTTACAATAGAATAGCAGAATTTTAAATTTTTTTTTTTATAAGGTACACAAAATAAATTATTTTAGAACTCAAATATGATTTAATACAGTAATATAAAACCATTTTGTGCCAACTTCTGGCAAGACATCATCTCACAGTGAAACTTATAAACAGTTATCATTCAAAATTTTTCAGAATATCAGCTATTTAGCAATAAAAGACTCCATTCTTTTACTTGACAAATAAAACCCATCAAGACAGCGTAAAAATCCAGTGATGTGCACATCTCCAAAAAAAAAAATAAATACTTGCTTCAAAATTAAAAGAGAACAGGCAGAATTTCTTCAGTAGTGAAGCAGCAAACTTTGGTAATTTGACACAAGCGAAAAACTAGAAATATTTTCTTCCCAAATTTCTACTATATTAGCAAACAATCCTAGACACTAAGATTTCCTTGATTAAACCTTAAAAAATATGTTCAAGGTTCACATAACTTAAATAGCAAATGCTTCCAGAACTGGAAACTACAAGGATGAAATTTTCATAGCAACAATTATTACTTGATTTTAGAGCCATTCGTTATTTAGCGCTTCAAAAAACAAAGTTCCAACAACAAATACTAAAAATGAACTCTCAAAAATAGTAAGTCCCCCCCATGCTGGTTTCTTATTTAAGTAATGGTATTTTTCAAATAAGGAAATTAATTTATTATACATTTATAAAAAATACATTTAATCCTTTGCATGGCATCGCTAAAGACAGACTCCCCACTAAGCTGCCTAAGGCATTAACTGGAAAGAACCAAGTCCTGTAGCATCATCTAAGGTATGGTACATAATTGATAAAAATTGTGCAATTTCAGAAGACACTTGTCAGATTATATTTATATACACACATGTAAAAGCTCTAAAACTGAAGTCTCTCCTCTTAAACAGTGCTCAGCTCCCACAAAAACTGCCAGTCCCATGAAGATCTCAAATCCCATCCTACAAGCACAGACTCCGATAACAGTGGGTTCGGGTGGGTTTTCTGTTTGGGATTTTGTTAGTTTAAATCTGGTCTCATCCTCCACAAAAGGAAAAGCTGAGGCAGATGTCCTAGAGTTAGAAACAAAATTGCACAAGATGTGTATATATCAAAAAATGCTTAAATAGGTGCCAGCAAGATTAGCTCAATGCATTCTACAGCTTCATGCTCAAAAGAAATCCCCTCATTAGATCACTACAATTTCTTTTTCTACCCTTTATTCAGCATTCAGGAAGACAAAGAAAGGAAGACCCCATTTCACTGCAGTCATCACCACCTTCACCCACCCAGCACAGCTTGTGAGAGTTCAGGATGTCAGTGTTCAATACCTCACTCAGCTTTTTGTGTGCTGGCCTCAGGAGCTCAGCTGAGGCTACAGGGTTACAGATTGTGAGTGCGGATGTGTGCGATGGATATTAAACATGGAGCTGTGACACTGTGAAGGCCCTGTGGCAAGGTGACTATGCAGGAGGAACAAGTCTTTCACATGTACTATGCATGACAGCGTTCTCTCTTGTGCTATCAACCACTGGAGGGATAAAGAAAGGGATGGATTGCCGTACTCAAAGAGTTGTGCTCAGCAGTTTGACATCCAAGTGAAGACCAGTGACAAGTGGTGTTCCTCACAGGTCAGCACTGAGACTGGCACCGTGTCATATCTTCGTCAGTGACACAGTCAGATTGAACACAACCTCAGCAAATCTGCCAACACAACCAAGCTGTGCGGTGTGGTTGACACACTGGAGGGAAGAGATGCCACCCAGAGGGACCTTCACAGGCTTGAGAGACGGGTCTGCATGAACCTCGTAGTTCAACAAGGACAAGTGCAAGGTCCTGAACATGTGTCAGGGCAATCACAAGCACAAGCACAACTACATGCTGTAAGCAGCATGGATTGAGAACAGCCTTGAGCACAAGGACTCAGAGGTGCTGTTTGATGAGAAGCTCAGCATGAGCTGGTAACGTGCACTTGCAGCCCAGAAAGCCAAGCATGTCTCAGGTTGCATCAAAAGAAGGGTGACCAGCAGGTCAAGGGAGGGGATTCTGACACAGTGCTCTCATGAGATCCCACCTGAAGTACTGCATCCAGCTCTGGAGCTCGCCGTACAAGACAGACTAGAAGCTGTTGGAGCAAGTCCAGGGGAGGGCCACAAAGATAATCAGAGGGTTATAGCACCTCTCCTATGGAGACAGCATGAGAGAGTTGGGCTTGTTCAGCCTGGAGAAGAGAAGGCTCTAGGGAGGCCTTATTATGGCCTACCAATACTTAAAGGGGGCCTACAGGAAAGTGGGATAGGGATTGGTTACAGGGGCATGGAGTGATAGGACAAGGGGGAAATGACCTTAGGCTGAAGGAGGGGAGATATAGATTTGATATTAGGAAGATCTTCTTCCCTGTGTGGGTGGTGAGGTCCTGGCAACAGGCTGCCCAGAGAAGCTGTGGCTGCCCCCTCCCTGGCAGTGTCCAAGGACAGGCTGGATGGGGCTTTGGGCAACCTGGTCTAGTGGAGGGTGTCCCTGCTCATGGCAGGGGGTTGGAACTAGACAAGACTTTGAGGTCCCTTCCAGTCCAAACCATTCTATAACAATACTTATGTACTGCTATCCTAATTTCAAGTTAGACAATTCACTTTCAGAAGACACTTGCATGTCATCTGTCTTTAAAACAAGGTGCTGAATAATCTATTCAAAAGGGCTAAGAGGGAATTCACACAGACAGTAACTGACTTCTCCCCCACTGATGATGTGCTGTCAAGTACTTAAAGCACTTTTAAATCATTTTGCAAGCACTTCTCAGAATTAAATTACACGTGTGGCATATGGCATGAAATGAAAGATCCAGACCACAATGCTGTCATTACTGTTAAAATCCTGTATCATTCAGAACGTGAACACATTAGTTATGCCACACTCCATAAAAACCGAGACATTCTGAAACAGTAGTATCTCAGGCTACGGTTTTTGGCATCACACAGCTCAGAGCTGAAGCGCAGTTCTTGTGCGCTGGCAGAACTGCACCGGTGTGAGAGCCAGTGAGGCTGCAGCACTGGGGCACTCCAAGCAACACAAACCAGGCTCCTGGTCCTGCTCTTCCATTCCCTAGTCACAGCCACTTTCATCCTCCCCATCCTCCTCTCCTCCATGCCGATACATGGCACTGCTCATGCACAGGGTCTGCTGGCTTCTCCTCTGCATAGAAATAGCCGTCTCCCCACAACCACCCCCCCACACACATAGTCTGTTTCCATACTCATTTTCAACTCTGAACAGCAGCTACCATAATCAACACCCTGTCCCATTCCTGCAGAAGCAACTTAACATTTAAAAGAATCCCTCTTCCCCTTCCCCCCTCCCCAAACATAGAAAATAAAATTTGTAGTCAACATTACCAACTTTTGGTTTAGGAAACTGCTCACCAAGGATAAAGAATTAATCATGTTCTCCATACTATATGAGAACCAAAGAAAACCCCTAAACAATAAATGCTTTTCCAGATTCCCTAGCAATGTGTTCGAAAGCTCATCTTTCATTTGCAATTTAAAAACAAGCAAATGGGAAAAGCTGCTTTGAGACTTAAAAAGTAAAAGCAAGCCGCTTCCATGTGTTTTAATTGAGGTCATGTGGCTTTATGTGCCCTGCTGATCCATCTACCTCAGACAGCACAGAAGCAGATACCTATATTCTAGAACAGAAATACAATTGCAAGATACTTTCTTTGTATTCCAAGAAGGCTGGAGATACAGGACCAATGTATAAAATAATAAAACCAGCACTCCCTAGTTTTTCAAGGGCAGATACACAAAGGGGTTGTCTGTACAGCCAGGGTGCTGTGAAGCACAGCACAGGCTGAGACTTGAGCATCCCTCCCCGCAGTCGATTCCTGGCCCCAGCCCAGCACCATGGCTGCGAGCTGCCCATTTCCCTACGGTGCTGTGGCACCGCTCAACACAGAATCAGCTTAATTCCTCAGCACTCACTTCACCAGGGCATTCTGCTCTTTGCATTTGTACTGAAAACCAGAGCTGTGCTACCACAGAGAAAGGAGCCCCATGCCAGTCACCTCCTCCTTTCAGCCCAGCACCAGCAGAAATCACAAGGCCGTGATCTGGATAAGCTGTGAAGGTAAGCCTGCGACTGCATACTTTCACTGTTTGATCATTTAGTTCCTCTATTGCCCAAACTCTCAATATGCTACTTATGTCAGCACATAATAATCGAGTAACATTGCGTAACGTAAACCAATCCTGAAAGATCAAAATTCAAGATAAGAGGACTTCTCAGTTTGATAACCATTCCTTTGAAATTCTTTCTAGCTATAAGAACTTCTTTAGTCAGTCTGATTAAGGAAGCCAATTAATAACAGTGTGATATTTTTCAAACACCAATTTTTAAGTCAGTGGAAATAAAAATGACTTAAAAGTGAGAAAAAACCATTTAAAAAAAGGGTCCCACCTAAAAAGTATTTCTCCATTAGTCCACATTCCCTTCTCTTCATACATCTCTCCACCAGAAAAGTCAGGTGCAAGGACATGCGGTCTTTCCCCACACACAATTCATCTTTAAGACGAGTGTCAAAACATTGCAGGTGTACAGCAGGCAGAGAGACACCATCCATTTGGAAATTACTTTCAATGGAAACCAAATTAGTTAGCTGTTAAAGCAAAAGCCACACTCTTCAAGTTTTAATTATTTTTTATTAGTTGAAACAGCAAATCATAGAACCGCTGCAGCAACCGTGGAAAAGAGCAAGCAGCAAGCTGAACTCAACACTGGAACTAGGTAAGTGTCCAACCTAAGAATGCCTGGAAAGTTAACTTTATTGCTTCAAGTGAGAAAAAGCAGACAGAAGCTTGAGTGCAGGTTTGGGCTAATACATTATCTTCTGCTATTCTGTTTCAAAACATGAAAAGAATACAACGTAAATAGGACAGATGTGCTTAAGAAGAAACAAGTGTCTAACATATGCTACTGCGGGTAAACAGACTTTCAAACCTGCCAGGAAAGCTCCGTAGCAGCTTAGATGAAATATATCTGCATCTGACACACAACATTCTCCTCTGGCACTTACTGTTTTAATGCAGCCAACCAGAGAGAATGTCACACCTGAAATACTGTTCTTCTATCTGTATGAAACAGAATCTATTGTTTCATAATGCCTGGAATTTCAAGGAAATAATCAGGAAATACTAAGTGAAGATGAAGTCAGAGTAAAAGAAAACATAAACACACGCAGTAGATGAGGCAGGCACAGCCTGTAAAATAACTCCATAGTTAATTCAGCTCACAAAAGCTTTCTATCAAATCTGTGCTAAGTATTAAAACACTGTTAATTAAGTCACCAATTTATTCATAAATATTTTGCATATAGTTAAGCAGAATCTCGATTGAAAGCTCTTATTTTTATATCCTAAAGGAGAGTGGGTTATTTGTGGCATACCAGATGTTTGCTGATAAGGTAGAAAATATGCTAAATCAGCATTTTAAGCAAAACATAGAAATGCATCCACCTAATTCATCTTGTTCAGATGAAGTAGCAGTACCCACTTAAACTCTTTGGGTCACATTTTCTACACCTGATCTAACTTTACTCTTTTTAAGCAGGGATAAGACCAATAGAGATCTATTTCCTACACATTCTCTATGACAAAGACAAGGTCTTTGTATCTTCTTGCAACATCCAAAAAAAAGCCAGCAATTTCTGCCACCTAGGAGGTGCCCCATCAATTTCAAAGACCTGCGTTGAGAGCCTTACATGTGAAACTCTTTCTGCAGAGTATAATATTCCAAGATGAGAAGTGATAAACTAACTAAGCTCTTACAATAAAAAGTGACAGTCCCTATGCCAAAAATGAAAAAGGACATGAGAAAAAGAGGAAAACCTTCACATAATGAAAACAGTATAAAAGAAATATCAATTTGTTTAATAAAGAGGAAGTGTTGCATTCAGAGTCCTGAAAGTTTATTTCTACGAAACACTTCATGCTCACCTTGAGCTCCTTCTCATCCTTCAGTCATACTTCACGCATTACCAGCATCTGAGTCTGAATTCAAAGAGTGAAAGAAATTGAAGCAACTCTTCCAACTGGTATTTCTGAAGCTTTGATCATCGGTTCCATTATATGAAATGGTAACAGAATTATATTTCCCCTTACTATTAATGGAACTTGGGCAGCTTCATTAAAAAAAAAAATATATGGTAAGGACAGTAGCACTAGTTTAGTACAGAATTCACCTGTGTAAGAACTACTTAAAAAAAAGTTAGAAACTCCGTGTGACAAAGTAAAGTGAAATTCTTCCCTGCTTTTCCCCAGTTTCCAGAAGTGCAAGAAAACCTTCTCCCTTCCTCCACAAGAGAGGTAAAGAGACCTTGTCAAACCCCAGTAACCCCAGTGCTGGCCCACAGACAGGAAATGATAGAGACAAACGCCAAAGAAAAGTTTGGCAAGAAGCAAACTACAAAAGTAAATCAGCCAGTGACTCAGCTGACTTCATACTCAAGAAAAAAAGAGTCTTGTTCCCTCTTCATCATCTTCCTCCTCCTTACCCAGAATAGCTTCTGAAGCTTAGTTTTTTTGTAGAATCCCAGAGTGGCTGAGGTGGGGAGATTTTCTAGTCCAACGCACATCCTTAAACCAGGGGCAACTAGAGCAGGTTACTTAGAGCTGTGGCCAGTTGGGTTTTGAATGTCTTCAAGGATAGAGAGTCCACACCTCCACAGACATGTTACAGCACTTGACCAACATCACTGTAAAAAATAGTCTTTTTTCAGTTTAAATGGAGTTTCTTGTATTTCAATTTATATCCATTGCCTCTTGTCCTGTCACTGGGCACCAGAGAGAAGAGTTACACATAAATCCTGTCATATACTGACAGTATTTACTTGCACGTGCAGCAAGGACATCAGTCAAGCCCAGCACAGAAAGGTCTGTGAGCATTCATCAGAGAAAGCAGCATGTATACTTTGAACAGGGCTATTATAAACCTGCCAGATCCCAAAGTTAAGAAAATACTATACCCTTAGTGACTGACTAATCTGCAATATAAATAGTCACATCTTACATGGTCACCAGGAAGTAAACTGACCTACAGGTCAGCCATGCTTAAGCCTTTCTTTTTCTTTAAATTTGCCCATTCCCTTCCTTTCCATAAGGATTCAAGAGCTTCTACAGCCCCACTTTCTCTTCCCACATATAGAACCCCAGCTTCCAGCTCTTTCAAACCTCTGCACCTCAAACTTCAGGCACCACCCACCTCCTGGAGTGTAACAGTTCACAGCAACTATCACCTCCCCAAAGGAGTAATAGTACATACTCACTGGCCAATATCCACCCACATTCAGCTTCCCCAAATGTGGCATATCACACTATCTGCGAGCAAGGCACCTCTTCAGCATCCACACTCCAGTACTGGCACCTCTTCAGCTTCCACACATCATCACTGACTGAAGAAGTCATTACCTTCTCCGTACAGCTACTAGAGGGGAGAGTTTGCATGATGCAACTGAGACAGTCCAGGACAAGGAGTAGGCAGCTTGTGATACTCTTTTTTTTCCCCTCTCAGAGCATTATTCTATATGCTGTCTTCCCAAAGGGTTCATCCCTAGCAGCTGCTAAGAGAAAGCTGCAGGAATCTTAGTAGCAAAAGCTCCATAACATTAACACACACCAAAAAAATAAATTCCAAGCTGTGCATGTATTTCCCCATAGCCACCCCCATAAATAGCCACAAACTGCCTGGTGAAAAATTTAACTTTATTTTTAATGCAAACTCCCTCCTGATTTCCCAGTACTTCAGTCACCATAAAACCAGGCACAGCAGCGACACCAATACAGAAATTTAAACTGGAACCAGTTACTTACAGGAGCTTTAGTAAGAGATGTCTAATCCCACAAGACGTAAAGGTCTTTGAAACATGAGCATGCTCTAACACTGTAGGTGGACAGGTAGCCAGCAAAACACACCTGCACCCCACCCTGCTGCAATGAGCATCTCATGTGTTAGTCTGGTGTGACTAACAAGCTCAGGGCACCCCCTCCCTAACTGCAAGGGGCACACTGGTTCTCTCGCACATTTTTCCAAAGGTCTCAGATATACACATCAAACAGGGATCCATTAGGGACATCAGTAGCCAGGTGAAGAGTCACAGATTTTCTCTGACCGTTTCCATTTGTACAGGCCACTTACTCTGCCAAGTCACCACCTGGCTAATTCCACACCCAAAATCAAAACACTCAATATCAACACCATGTCTGGTGCTGGGCTCCCCAATTCAAGTCAGACATGGACCCACAGAGCAAGTCCAGGGCAAGGCCACAAAGATAATCAGAGGGCCAGAGCACCTCTCCCATGGAGACAGCATGAGAGAGTTGGGCTTGTTCAGCCTGGAGAAGAGAAGGCTCCAGGGAGGCCTTGTTATAGCCTACCAATACTTAAAGGGGGTCTACAGGAAAGTGGGAAAAGGGATTGGTTACAGGGGCATGGAGTGCTTGGACGAGGGGGAAATGACCTTAGGCTGAAGGAGGGGAGATTTAATTTTTGATATTAGAAAGAACTTCTTCCCTGCGAGGGTACTGGGGTCTTGGCACAGACTGCCCAGAGAAGCTGTGGCTGCCCCCTCCCTGGCAGTGTCCAAGGCCAGGTTGGATGGGACTCTGGGTAACCTGGTCTAGTGGAGGGTGTCCCTGCCCATGGCAGGGGAGTTAGAGCTAGATGGGTTTTGAGGTCCCTTCTAACCCAAACCATTCTATGCTTCCACAAATGCCAGCAATTCTTTAAATCTATTTTTCCTGATTAAGCACAGATTCAAACAGCTAATGAAGGTTTCCGAAACACAAAAAACCTGTCAGTATTTTATAAATCCATTACAGCTCATGTGTACTTTCTGTTTGCAGAAGTTCCAATAAAGCAGAAGAAAGCTACAGAAGTTGGTCCAAAGGCAAATTCATGCTAATAAGCTACATCTGGAGTTTCAGATTAAATACATCACTCCTCTACTTAACAGACTTACACTCATAAGTCCCCTGACTTTCTAAGGCCGTTATCAACCCAAATCCAAATTGTACATATGCCTCCCCAAACGGGGCTGTGCCTTTTTTTGTGGTACCTCTGTTTACAGAGCTTATCCCTTATCACACTGCCAACACTGGGAACCACAGCAGATGGTCCCCTCAGACACAACTCGAACAGGTTTTCTCCACTCCCCCATTCCACTATTTTTTTGTGCAAACAACTGATAAGGAAGGCTGCTGCAATGATTTACTGATAGCTGAAGTTGAAAATTGACAAAACACAAACTGCTTGTGGTCCCTCACCACCTCCTGTGAACTGTTTAACCTCTTCACTACTAAGCAACATAGATAAAGAGTATTAATAATTGTACAAACTATACAGTCTGTTGGATTAGCATTTTGAGCATAAGCAGTATTGGTTAAATTAAAGACCATTACTACCTTTAAAGGTTATGCCACTTACAGCAACCAGTCTCCTACTACCAAAGGAGAAAATATGAGGTGGTCTCCTATACTTAAAAATAGCCCCCCACTGGTTTGGAAGATATCTTTAAATTATATTCAAAACCATATCAAACAGTCTACTGAAAACAAACTCTCAAACAGAAGTCAGAATAGAGACTGAACATTTTGCGTGTAATACACATTTACTTTTATCTAATAAGCCAAAGCAACCAGAAGCTCAGTGACAAAAATCAAAATGCTCTCAATATTTCTGTCAGAAAAACAGAAATCTAAGCACCACATCAATTCTATTAAGCAAGTCAAGCTCTTGCTACTGGAGAGCATGAATTTGCAAAACCACTATACCAAAATGTTGCAAAAAAACCTAGAGGTTGGCAAAAGCATCTCAACTAGCCATCTATGAAGAAGCATCTGCAAGTAGACAGTAATGAACCAGACAGACCCAGAGGGCTTTCTTAAATGTAGGTCATGCCTGTCAGACCGTAGCAAAAGGCACAGTAACATTTGCTGAAGAGAACCCCGAGTTATTATTGCACACAAAATTTTACTCTGTAGGCAGCCACTGAGAGTTACATATTTATGATGAGCACATTCTGATGCTTCAGAGGACCAGGAAGAAAAAGCTGCACATAAGATGCTGTACTGAATTTAAGAGTAAGAAGCATAAAACATTGTGTTAACACTTCACATCTTGGATGCTTTGCTCTTCATAAAGTTGTCACACAAGAAAAATTTACATTTAAATTTGGTGTTTGCCTCACACTAAGGGTTGGGGATGGTAGGGGAGAAAGCACAAAAGGTGGTTTAGAAACAATAATTTCTGCTGATTTGGACCATATTAAGCTGAAGACTTGGATCACCTAATAACTGAGATGAGAAATTGTGAAAACTTTGAGTATTATTACTCCAGATACCTGCAGTGCTCTCTTTGCTTGATTCATATTTTTAGTTCTGAGATTTTTGTTAGAATAATAATCAACAGGAAAAGACTAATAACTTAAGATGTGGATACAGATAGAACATGAGACAATATAATGGAAATACTTGTACTGATAATCTTATCCCTGGATATTTCAGTTGGGGTCTTTGGCTTGGTGGGTTTTTTTGGTTTGGTGTTTGTTGTTTGATTTTTTCGGTGGTTGGTTGGGGTTTTTTTTTGGTGGGGGGAGGTGTGTATTTATTTTACTTGCAGAAGTAACACTGCAAAAAAGACAATAATAATTTAAGAAAAATTCCTGACAACCAAGGGGGTCAGCAGTTATCAATCACAAGTTCAAAAGAAAGAAAAATTCATCACTGGTCAGCAGCAAAATAGCCACTTTTACAGCTCAGTCTCTTCTATGAACCCACTAAGACGACACTTACCAACAGAACCAAGTATCAGGATGACACCTCCGTGTAGAAACACAATCCAAATACAGAGGCAGTTAGACCAACACATTTTTATACTCATTATTCTACATAATGCTTTTAAGGGGATATGGCAGTCTGTCTCTGCTTGATTTTTTACAAGTTTGTCTTCAGCAACTTTCAGATTTAGAAGCACTGTCCCCTTACCTAAATTCCTTAGAGCCTAACACAGCTCTACAGGTAACAGCTCTGGACTCAGCTTGTTAGAGCCTCTACACAAGAAATAAGATAGGCTTTTCAGTCTTCTAATCAGTGAACATGACCTCCATTAATCATCAGGGTTATTTATTAGGTTTTAACAAACAAGAATAAAAGAGTCACTAAGAAGATTTTCCGTTGTCCTGTTATTGCAAAAGGTAAATCGACCCAGCACTGTATCACAAGTATTTAGCACCCAGCTTTCTTGCCAGTAATTGTTATTACTGCAGACACAGGTATGAACCTCAGTATTAGAGCATTTTAAAGTTCTCTGTCCTGACTGAAAAATACTTCAGTATTTGCATTTTACTTGGCTTACAATCATATGAAAAATAGCACAAAAATATTTGTGCTGTCAGAGCTGCCGCTTCCCATAGGACTGTGCTCTGCTTTAAATACACAGGTTAAAATCATTTTGCTGTAGCCTGAGCAGGGTTAGACTGAATGGCAGTATTTAGGTTAATTCTCTTCTTCTGGGAGCTTTAAAAATACATAGCTTAAATTATGGGAGGTCAGAATCAAATCTGTGAACGATGCTGTTCATTGGAAAACATTTCTTCTGAGCTAGAATAGTTTTCTGCCTGACCAAAAAATCTATAATGACTTAGACCTTTCCATATCAAAATAATAATTTATAAGACTAATTGCCATGTGTACGCTCAATGAGAAAATACAAAGTTTAAACTAATTGTTCAAGGTACAAGAAAAAGCTAAACACAGTGCAGACTGAACCATGCAGAAACTGACCCATGTAAGTGATGTGTTTTAAAGGGTTTTAATAGATGGTGTTCACAAGCAGGAGGAAAACAAGTTAGCATAATTAACCTCTACTTATATATTGCAAGTTTTACCTGTATATACTGTAAATAAAGAATAAAATAAAAAAAGCACTATGTGTTTCTACTTCAACTAGCCTGAAGATAATTACAAATGCACACTCTGGCTGAACTTCAAGCATTCCGATTTTAAACGTTAATTTACTTTGACTACGTGCATGTCAAAATGAAAGACTGCTGTCTGGATCCAGACATGCAGTATTAATACCCAACATGTGCATTCATTTCAGGTCAGCAGACACCCAACTCCACTCAGGCAGGTGGCAGGACTAGCACGCTAATTACAAACACAAAATCACAGACTGTTAGGGGCTGGAAGGGACCTGGAAAGACCATCTAAAGTCCACCCCTCTGCCAGAGAAGGATCACCTAGAGTAGGTCACACAAGAACATGTCCAGGTGGGTTCTGAACATCTCCAGAGAAGGAGACTCCACAACCTCTCTGGGCAGCCTGTGCCAGTGCTCCATCACCCTCACAGTGAAAAAGTTTCTCCTTATGTTCACATGGAACCTCCTGTGCTCCAGCTTGCACCCATTGCCCCTTGTCCTATCACTGGACATCACTAAGAAGAGCCTGGCTCTGTCCTCCTGACTCTCACCCTTTACATATTTATAGACACTAACAAGGTCACCCCTCAGTCTCCTCCAGGCTAAAGAGACCCAGCTCCCTCAGCCTGTCCTCATAAGGAAGATGTTCCACTCCCTTAATCATTTTAGGGGCCTTGTGCTTTCAAAGAGTTCCCTGTCCTTCCTGAACTGAGGGGCCCAAAACTGGACACAACATTCCAGATGCAGTCTCACCAGGGCAGAATAGAGTACAATCCATATTAAAAACTTCACAATAGGCTCTCTATTCTGAACAGCTCCCAACACTGCAAACTCAGTACTTCAGTGAGTACGAAGAAAACTGAACTCCCCTCCAACTGCTTTTTCATCCTAGCTTCGCCCACCTAAGATTTCATGACCCAGGGCCAGGTACTAAGAAAGGCATCAAAACACAATCTCACGTTTAGATATTAAAGTAATGAAAAAAGTTTGGCTAAGCTATTCCCTAGTATATGTTTGTCTCTGTTCAGAAACTAAGTGCCTTTCATAAGCAATAGAGAACAGTGTCAACAAACTCAAGGCAGCCTCAGCCCAGATTACTTGGTAAGATACTGATTTAGGCACAGCTTTAGGATAACCATGAACTTGTGTCGGGTTTGGTTGTTTTTAAGTTAATAGTTTTATGTTACACTTGGAGGGGAGGGGGGTTGGTAGCCAATATGTACTATGCTGAAGCAGAGAAATAACCTGACATGGTACAATACAGAAAGTGCTTCAGTTCCAGCATTTCCCCCGGAACACTGCACAGCCTCAGCTACCTGTAATGCCTGACAGCTTGCAAGTCTGCCACGGAACCAGAGGATGATGTGAACACACAGCTGACAGAGCAAACACTTTAACTTTATGGCAACCACAGCAAACGAGCTGAACAGGAAAATACTCAAGAACCTTGAATCAGAACATTTAAAAGACACTTTTCAACAGAGGCTGCATTTTGTTCTTCAGCTGCAAGTGATAATTGCATGAAATACTTTCCAAGGAAACACTGATATCTGCCTTTTAACCCACAAGACAAATAGGCCCTTTTTCTTCTTCAGATTTGAAAGAGACTATGGGTAAAGTGAAGAATGATTACTGATGGCAAGAACAGAATTAATATTATTTTTTCATTATTATTCCCACCAAGGCACTAAAAACTCTCCCATGGGGAGCATCAAGATGATACCTCCAAAAATACCCTCTCTCCATGGTTCAGAAGGCACCTGTTTCTCTGCACTCGACCCTCCATGAAAGGAAATTTAAAGTGCAGCCTAAACCCTTCCCTCTTGAAAACCACCCACAGCACACATCCTGAAGACCTCTTTCACCCCTTTACAGAGCAGTAAGATCAGATCAAACTGATGCACATTCTAGCTAGCCAAAGGCAAATATAAAGAATGTTATATCCCACACAGACTTTTATTATCTTTAATGAGCCTCCTGTGTATACATGGCACAAGTTTGCATTCTCCATGCTAGCCAAACAGTACTGGCTGGCACCTTGATAACAGGTGCTGCTTGAGAATTCAAAATTCAAATATTATAAACAACAGTAAGTGACACATGAATTTAAGTTTCTTCTATAACAGCTGCTCGTCTTTAGATGCCTGGGAAGTTTTCAGCACACAGAGTAATGAGCCTTTGCAAGTGTAAACAGAAGTAAAGGAGCATTCTGCTTCCTTAGGCAGAATACCTTGGCCACTGTTCTGATGGGCGGCATTAAACCATTACACTTCATTTTGACCAAAACAGCTCAGGTACTTACAACGTTACCTTGTCTACTGCAAAACTAGAAACATATCTAAATATATATGTTGCCAAAAGAAACATGCAAGCCAGATAATCTTATCATGCATTTTTATTTTGAAACATTTTGTTTCCTATTGAGAAACATCCCTTGCCAAGCAGTAAGAAAATCCACATACAATGTCTATTAACTCATGTTGCATTGAACTACTCTTACAAAACATCACATTCATCTTTTCTCTATTCATTTAGAATACCAAAACATCCTGTCAAGATACCTCCTAACATACAGGGACATCACTAGAAATATTTAAAATTCATTAAATTTGGGGGGGGGGGGGGGGGGGATATTAATAGAAGTATTCATTTCACAAGGCACGAAAATGAAGCATCTGTGAATTTTGACATCATGGACTGAATTCAGCAAAACAGAGCACTGGTTTGCCAAACATGTTCACAACTCCACCACAGCATCACAGGATACAAGATCGGTGTTGTCCCACTGACTAGTTCCTGCAACTTTTGTTTTGTTTCTTTTATCATATAAGGTACTACTCAGTGTATAAAGATTATTACAGAAGTGGACTGCATCTGCATCTTTCCAAACAAAAATAATATTTTAACAGCACTTGGCAAGACAGTCCAAATAAGTAGTTACCACCTAGTGTCAGAAGCATGGAGAGCTTTGCAGCAAAGTTTATAGGACAGGTCTCAGAACCATGTACCTGCTTCTCTGCTTTAAGGGTGACCTACAGATCCAGAGATAAAATTATCACACAAGGCACATCAGAAAGGCACAGCAATTGCACTTGCTAAAACAAAACTGAACAAGGACCATCTTTTAATCACCTAATTCATGGTTAGCTTAGTACTTTGTAGAAGCACTGAACTTGAAACAAAATCCTGAACCCTCCCAACAAATACAATCTCAACTAACAAGAAATACGAAACTTAAAGTTCAACAGAACTTGAAATTACATGGTTAGCCTGACCATGTGACTTTCCATTGTAACTTATTAACACACTCCACATGCACAAAAACTCTGAAGAGCTCTAAGGCTGACTAAACATTGAAGGGATTTATGCAATTTGAGGGAAGATAAGGTGTAGAAAAAAAAGAAAAAATACTTGGGTCTTACTGCATTAGTACCTAGGGTAGAAAGAAGTAAGGTATTCATACCAATGACTAAGGATCTCTCTCAGGTGTCTGAGTTAGAACTCCCTGTATAATCAAAGGAAAAAGCCACCACTACTGAACTCCTTTACCTCCAAGAAGCGCTTCAGAAAATCAAGATTTTTGCACTTAGCTAACGAGATGAAGATGTAGGGTAAAAATGCTTCTTGCACACCTATTTTGATACATTTTTCAGCATTCCCTGGGTAGTCCTTTTCTTCGGACTTTGACACAGTAGCTAAAACATATCTTTAAACAAAGATGGAAAGTCCCATTTTAACAGTTAACTTCTTGTTTCAGTTGTTTGTTTTGTTGATTTTTTTTAAACTAAAGAACTCCATTGTTTACTCCAGAATGTACTTTAAAAGACACTACTCTATTTTCAAGAATGAAAACAGTTTTGAAGCAATGCCTGAGAAAGTGATGCCAAATATCAGCAGACTCTGTAGAGGTTAAAAAATACGCTTTAGCATAGAGAAAGATATATTACTAGTTCCATTTAAAACACGTCTTAAATCCACTTCGTTCATCAGGCTTTAAATCTTTCATTTTAAGAATCATTTTATTGAGAATATGGTTTGCAACATAGATGGCACATGTGTTTTTAATACCAAAACGTGCCTGAAGTATCTGGGTATAACTTGCTATCAACTACCACAATTTAAGGCACACACTCCTTGATGTTAGCAAGACATTAACTAGTTCCACAGCTCTGTACATCAAAGTGTAATCTGTAGTTCCTGGCACCTGAAGTAGGTGTTAATGGGAATGGAATTGTTTTTACAAAAAGCTAGACTGTATTAATGAAAAGAAAAAAATACATCTATGAAAACTTAAAACAGTTTTACAGGGGGTAGCTGCTGATTAGAAGGCATTTCTCGGTGTCTTGGAGCTCAGAAAACCCAACCCTAGTTTACATGAGTGTAACTTTATTTTTTGCTGAAGTTTAGGAAAATGTTTCCAGTCTGTACTATGAGCAGCCATTAAGTATGAGACAGGCACACCCCCTAAATTGCAAACACCTTCTTGAATCGCAACTGCGATTTGGGCACAGGTCTCTCAGGATCCAAAAAAACCACCCCAAAAACCCCCAAACATTATTTTCATTATTAAACCACTTTCTTGCAGAACTGAATTAATCAAGACACAGAAGGAAAGATCTAGAGATCTCAACTAGAACCAAATAAACGTTACTAAATCATCCTAGAAGCTGCCTTACTGCTTCAAACGAAAGGCTGCGAAAACCTGCAAAATAAGAGAGAGAGTCAGATTATACTAATGCTTTCACACTTCAAACTGAAACTTAACGCTTTAGAATCACTGCATCACAATCAAGAATCAGCAGCTATGGCTATATATAGCATGGTTATGTACTTTTTCTAAACAGAGAAAAGTTTCTCCCAGGACAACAGATCTTAGCTTGTCCAGCATTCACAGATACAAACATCTTACTTTCGCCACCCAGCCTTAGGTAACAAACCGAATCAGACTGGCAACTTCAATGTCTTGAAAATTACATATGAATAGAAAACATTTTCTGTTTTCTTCTGGTACACAGTTTTGTAAGACCACTTCAACACAACACAAGTTTCCCCAAAATCTCAGTTTTAACAGAGTTGCAGCTGAAGAAAGCAAAAGTAACTTCTCAATATTACCCCTGAATCTCCCTCTAAGACCATCCCCTGCCCCTATATTGGCAATTGCTTTATATTTGGATTCTTTTAAAAAAAAACAAAACAAGCGTTATGCCAAGTCTTCTGTCTTCTCTTTGGTGGGTGCTGAGTAGCACACCTGGAACCCCAAGTACAAATTAATCAAGTGATTTATTTCACGTAGTGCCAGGGAGGCAAATCAAACTAGAAATGTATACACGCAGTGAGAACACTCACTGATACACACCAGTAACAGGTATGAACAAAGACAGTAACCAGAAAGACCTTGGTAAATAAATGAGGAATATAAACCAATAATTATATAAATCCATGATCCATATAATCACATTACAGAAAGAGACTACTACAGCATTCAGCAACTACCTCTGTTTCCCCTTCCCCCCTGGACCGCCAAAAAAAAAAAAAAATTAAAAATCAAGTAAAACATATTTAGCAAAGAAAAAAATTCATCCATGCACACAGAAAACATGCAGTCTGGTAACATAAATGCCATTTTTGCACTCCACAGACCCTTGAGAGTTTGCTTGGGTTCTTTAATGATACCTAGAACAAGCTTCAGCTGAAGTAAACTTTCTTCTTTTGTCAGATGAATCTGCATCTTTAGGAGATGCAAACTTTCCTGATGTACATACCTGAGAACCATGAAAATCTGCCTTGCCAAAATGTATGCAAGTGTATTTAACCCTAACATGAAAGGAAGCGGACTGCTTAGCAAACTGTACCTCCACACAGTGAAAGTCACTTGCGAACGCCGATCACTGCGAAAAAGCCTTACACCACCCTGATTGGACACAGAAAACCCCGGCTGCATCACAGTGCAAAGCGCCTTGGTGCCACACCCATAGGCTTTATTTGGATATGATATTTTCCATGAATGAGCATCTACTGTGCTTACAATATGGCATGGTCATTCTGAAGCCAAAAATCCAGTTTTACAGAGAAAAAAAAAAGTTACAACAATTTTAAGCTTTCCTAGCTAAGATCCTGAAAATAAAGAGTTGGTGTAACTAGCATGAGCATACATGGATGATGATCAATTAAGAAAAATCATACAAATCCCTCCAATCTCAGAAGACTTTTGCACTAATCACCCCTTCATTTCTTTATTTCCTTTGTGACCATATTCAAACTGACGATGGATCTCATTTTTTCCTGAATAATCTTCTAGGATATTTACCCAAGCCTAATGTATGCAATGCTTCTGCATTATTAATACCTGTGTGGGAAACGCAGGAAAAATTTTACCTCACTTGCTACAGCTGCCTCTGAACTTTTGAGTCCTTTCAAACAATGCAAAATAAGTCCCTGAGCCAAGAGATCATTTGTAGTGGGATCAATTAAGTGACTAAATTGAAAATAAAATTCAATAAAATGCCATTTTTAACCTAAATGTTAATTTAAACGGTTCTCAAAAATGTTTCAATGATTTTGGAGGAAACATGGTTAAACAGTGCCATCTAGCAGCAGCTTACAGTAAGTCTGTTACTGTGATATTGTTTGACATACCAAATAGTTTGTCAACTCCTCACTCGTCTTAGCAAATTCAAAGTGAAGATGCCTGCCCAATTACTATAAGCAAACCTCTACGTATTGAATCTACACCAACTGCTACCACTCCCCCCGATCTAAACCCTGGCCTCATAAAAAGGCCGGGGGGGGTGGGGGGGAGGAGGTAAGGTGTTTAAAACACCTTTCTTTCATACCTTATTACTTCTACAAAAAAGCTCCTAAAAACATTCTGGAGAAGGTCAGCAAGCACTAGGAGAACTCCTAATGTAATAGATCCCTGTACAACTCTTCACAGGAGTCTGACATAAAAAATTAAAGTTTGATCTAATGTTTCTCTGAATTCTTTTCTTCACTAAATTTAAGTGGCCAAGATTTCTCCGCTTGTCACAACCACAACTGTTGAAACATCTGAAGTTACACACACCAGTAAATTCAAGTTTTCTAACATACTGATGGGAAAGAAGGGAAAAAAAAGGGATACTTTATGGCCCAAAAGATTGGCATTAAGATGGGTTCTTTAGCAGAGAGAGTTGCACAGAATACTTGCAGAAATCAGTCACTGCACGAAACACTAAAGCAAAGCATTCCAAGCCTAAAGCTCTGGTTTCACAAGCACATACTTTAACACCACAAGTAAGCCCTGGTACTAAATGAAAGATGAGCCACCTCATGCACACTCAGTCCCGTTAGTGTTCTGCCCTCTTCCTTTTGCAATGCCTTAACACATACACTTAGATACTCCCAAAGATTTGTCCAACTTTGCAGTAAATCAAACCAAGGAGCTAATATGTTTTAGACTAAAATGGCCAAAAAAATAAAACAAATGGTGCCAGAGTATTTTTTAAATTACAGCAGAAGAAAAAGGTGCTAACAACAGAAGTGCGATGACAATCTTTGGCTCTGCAATTCAGAGTTTCTTATTAACAAAAGCTAGAACGCTGACTGCCCCCATGAACTGCAGCAGCGTCCCTGAGTGTGCCACAAAAGCAAATCCTTTAAAAACTGTGAAGCTCTATACATCAGTAAATTCAGTTCAGATACATTACTGAGGCAGAAATACACCTAAATCGAGGGGACTTAAGCTTCACCTCTGCTGTTCAGTAAGCTGGGGAGAAACTCTGGTAGTTTAACAGCACCTCGATGTGGTACTACTCCACTGCTGGCAGGCAGTCCAGGCACTGGGTACACGGAGAGGGGTTTATTTCTGGAGTGTAAACTGATGCTGAAGAGTAGTGGGAGAGGAATTTTAATTTATTTTCCCTGACCACCTGTAGGGAGTAGGTTATAAGTCTGTGTTCACGACTGGTAGAGGCTCCCCTTAGACCGCTGAAGCCAGTCATAGATCACAGGGCAAAAGGCACCTGCATGGTTCAGCTTTTCTTCCCAGGGCTGAGCTGTTCACCAACATTTGTTTTAGCTGGTTGTCAAAAACCCCCAATGATGGAGAATTCATAACCTGTTTGGGATGATTAACTACCTTTCTGGTTGAAAAGTGCTCCCAAATGTGTAACCTAAATCTTTTAACACAGTTCAAGCCTATAGCCACTAAAGAAAACATAGGCAGCTATGAAGAACATCTGATTCTTTTCTTCTTCATAGCAACCTTTCACATACTTGAATTCTGTTATCACTTCTCCCTGTAGGCATCTCGTGTGTAGGGTAAATAGACCTAATTCCTAAAAGCTTTTCTCATAGGTCATCTTCTCTAGATCTCTGACCTTTCTTGTTCCTCCCCTCTGGATGTTACCAGTTTATTCACATCAACCTTCAAGTGCATTACTCTGTTTATCTAGTGTGTACAATTCTCATAAATAGGCACTTGATAGATTTTTTTTTTTGATGTCTTATTCAAAACATGGTTTAAGAAACCTTCAAATTTAGGTCCCAAGACAGCTGAAGTCTAGATCAAAGTCTATTGATGCAATACTATTTCAAAATAAAATGTAAACAAAATGGGAAATACTGAAATACACTACTTATGTAGAAAAATATGTATTGGAGAGGGTTTTTAGAATAAAACTGTTCAAGATGGGGAAGCTGAAATACTGGTGCTAGCTCATACACTATCCTGCTTCTCTGCATCCATTTGTTGTTAATGTCAGTGAGGAACCACTGACAGCACTGAAAAGCTACAGCTGTAAATGAACTGACACCTATGAGCAGAAGAAAACGTTGTTTTTCTGCTCTGCTGAGTTTGTATTTGGAAAATCGTGGATAGACTCAAAGACAATTCAGACAACACACTAGTTTTCCCAGAAATACTTGCAACCATTACCCCTCATCTTTTTCACATAACACCTTGTAAAAAGAGAGTCTCCACTTTCTTCACAGCCACCCTTTAAATACTGGAACATGGTGATAAGTTGGTGGAGAAGCTCCTCCTTCCTCCCATAATTTTATTGGTTTTTTCTGTTTGGTTGGTTGTCAGGGTGGGGGGGGGGGGGGTGTTAGTTTGGTAAAGTCACTTTCTTAAACAGAAGAAAGAAACCCAATGACATTTTTCTTCTTTAATGAGAATTTGTATTTATGTTTTTCCTGTTCTACTGTAACATTACAAAGAATATTTGGAACCACTGAGAATATATGAGAGTGACTGTCTCAGATTTAAACTTCTTAATATACTTTAGAAGGCTGCTAACCAAAAGAGAAAAAATTCAGTTGATATTCTCCTTCCATCACTCCCAATCATAAGACTCAAACTTCTCATTAAATACATACTAGACACTCAAATTTACCATCATCTGATGAACTACACAAAGGAAGATTAACATTTGCCAAAGGTAAGTCAAATTTTCAAAGCATGATAAAGACAGAAAGAAAAATGCCAAATCATAAACAAACAGAATTTCAGGAGTCACTGTCACTTAGGGAATCAATTACATGCAAACACACTTTTACCCTTAAAGCCCAGCCAACAAAAGCTGAGGGTCTAAAATGCCTAATAAAATCAGCAGCCAAGTGATCTGTCTTCTATTACACCACAAGCCAAAAAACTCACTTCTCTCTACACCAGTGTCTTGTACCAATCAGCTATAATTCAAAGTTTTGGCACAATTAACTCAAAGCCTATTTATAGTCACTCAAGTCAAAGTTTCTGCTTAGTTTCCTTCTGTAAGCAAATTCCAAAGCCAGGGACTTGACACACAAGACAAACGCTAATGTCTTCTACCTAAACAGATGAAGTCTGTTGCTCAGCCTTGACACTTCACGTGTTAACTCCAACTGGTAGCACACAAATGCCACAAGATTCATGGAAGCACGTGCAGGATTCATGAACGTGCATTTTTGCAGACACATCATACCCCTAAGATAAGCAAGGCTCTCAGGAAGACTGCACGAGCTACGTCAACTTAAGGTCCCCAAGGGTGCTAGGGTGTCTGGTTACAGCATCTGTGCCAAGTGATCAAAATAAGCAGAGAAGAAAAAGAAAAAATAATCACAGAAACTGGTTAGGATGAGGTTGAAATTTCCAGAGAACTGCAGAAATAGGTTGTGACAACATGAAAGATTCAAACCCACTGCTTTATGATGCAACAAAGTCATTTATCTGCACCTCTGAGATGCAGAACACTTCATATAACCTGCACATAACTTGGTTCATTTCAAAACAAGCTCTCCAGCCAGGCCACAAAAAGGAACAGGACCAAAGACTCAATGGTTATTCTCTACCTGCTCTAAGGGGGATACAACAAATAGGATGCCAGTCAGCTCCAATGTTACTTCAGACGACCTCCTTCCCTGCAAAACTGGATACTTTACAGTGCAACACTCTACTGCTCCAAACATGTATCTGGGAAGATTGCCCTTTGACAGCTTATTTACCTCCACTATTTTAAACATCACTTGCTGTAAGACTTTACAAAACTATTTTTTTTTAAATAGCTAAAATTAAAAAAAAAAAAAGAGAAATATTTACACAAGCCAGAAATTCCAGAAGATAAAAAAAAAAAAATTAAAAAAATCACAAACCTCAAGTTAAGCATACAAAATACAAAAGCTAAGTATGTAGCTAGGCTTTACCTACCTTCAACTTAGGATAACTCACAGCAAAAGGCACTTTCCCCTCAAAAAAAACCCAACCCAAACAAAACAAACAAAAAGCCCCCAAACAACCTCCCACCCAAAAAAAAAAAAAAAAAAAAAAAAAAATCAACCAACCAAAACACTCCCACAAATAACCATAACATTAAATCAGCAAAACAAGTGAAAAACCTAGTTTGGGAAGTTTCCAAGCTGAACACCAGCTGCCTTTACATTGTTATCTAAACAGTTAGCTTTACTTATGCAGCAGTCATGCATTTCAACAGGTAGCATTTGCTCAGCAGTCCCTAAGAGTGTCTTAGCATAATACACACTCTGAGACAGTGTACAAAAGATTATTAAAATAAAACTAACAATTAAAATCATTCCTTAACATGAAAATAAGCAGGAGGGTGCAATGAACATTACAAGCAAAATTCTCAATTAATGTTTCATATAGCAGTCCTTCTATAAATTAAATCAACCTGCCTAAGGTAAACAAGTATGAAGCAGAGAGGGGTATTTTATGAATACCAAACCCATAGCAGAGACTCCTTGGAAGAGGAGTCTCCAACACAAAGCCTAACTTAAAGAAGTGGTAATTCTAAGATAAAATAGAAGTACAAAACATAGACCTTTGTAATAGTCAATAGCAAAGCTGCCGACTAAACGGATCTGGCAGCAAATAATTTTCATTAAAGACGATTTAATTAAACGCACATGACTGCACTTCAAATGTGCATAACAATCCAGTGTCGCTAAACTAAACCAGCATCACAGCTCACCAGTAAGGAAAAGGTTAATCGCCACCCCCCTCCACCCCCCCTCCCCAGGAGCGGCAGCGCCCAGTCCGGCACTACTTAGCCAATGCTGCCGCCTCTCGGCTCCCACCGGCCCCGCACCCCAGCCCCGGACACACGCGATTTTACACCGTAACCTCTGCTGAAAAAGCAGTAGTTTGGACTCGTGACTTCTACCGTATCTCGACTTGGTTTCTTCGTGACTACTGTACAACTGTAAAACCTTTTGGATAGAAAGACATCCGAGGGGGACATGTGAACTTGCTCTTGCCAACCAGCCCTGGGGAGACACAACGCACTCATTTTTAAAAAAATAAAAGATAAAAAAAGAAATTTGTAAGTGAAAAGCACAATCTAAGACAGCAGCAGATCACATATTTTTCATCCCTCCTGTCACATCCTTGGAGTGTATCTAAAGTCTGTTTTTACTTGTTTGCTGAGTGACAAGACCTGTATTTCCACCTGAGAGGCACAGAAACACACACCAGGCTCATGAGACCATAACCCAAGTTGGCGATGAAAAAGGAAAAATAAATTCTACTCAGCTCTGTTGGGCAAGGGAAAATATCTTATTTGGTCCTTTCAATATGGAAACACACCAATTTTGTGTCTATCTGTTCAGTGAATTTCCCCTGTCTCCAGCCAGCCTCTGTAATCACATGGCAGTCTTGTCTCGTAAAATACCCTCAGGCCTGACAGAGAGCACAGCCCGGGTTAATGCTCTGTATTCGGAGACATAACACAATCCAAGATCTGTAGTGCTCCTTTTGAAACGGTTATCAGCAGCAAGCCAGAAGCTAACTCGCTTAGGCTTGTCGTGCCTCTGCACAGTAACACCAGCAATACCGGCTCACACATGTACAAGTCCCCACATCATCGAAAAAAAGCATTCCCAAAAACCTGTTAAAAGCACCTCAACGCAAAGTTGCACAAGAAAGGCTGACCACGGCCAGCTCAGAGAACTTTGTCCTAATTAGCAACTTGTCAGAAACAAGGAACTCGCAGCTAAGTGAACTCTTCAGCCTTATTAGCATACGAAACCGTAGCCAAATTACAGCAAGAGCCTGCAGTAAACACTAGCCGGCCCTCCTAGCTATTCCCCAGTCACCTCGGGTAACATGCAAGTCTTTTTCAGATGTTACTACAAATGGCCCGATCAAAACACGGTATTGCTCCTACCTCTGCAAGTAGATAGTCAAAATATCTCTTCAGGTTTCAAAAGTCTAGTCTGTTCTCCCACTAGCTTTTATAAGTCTTCTATAAACTCATACTTGTACCACAGAAAAAAAAACCCCATGAGATATGCGAAACTTAGGTCTCAATGGAGCACTCTACAAAGCTCTACGTGACCTGTATGTCTCTGCTGAATTCACTTCATCATGGCTAGTTATGCTTCATTTACTGATTGCTTAACCATCTACTACAGGGACACATTCCAGACACGAGGATGCACATTATCAGAAGTTGAAATTCACCTTTCATGGTTCAATCCTCTTCAAACTCATTCTTCTGGATTATATGAGGTTCAGCATGGCTAGAACTAAACCCTACTGCACAGCCACTAGAGCATGCAGACTATTGCTTTGCCACTTAGAATTAATCCTAAACATGTAGGCATGCTTAAATTTACCTATGTAATCTCTCTACCAGTGTCTCTGAAGATTCTGTGCATGTAGGATTTATTTGGGCTGTCAGGCCTGCTCCAAAATTCCAGCTGCCAGCTCTGTGACTGTGAAAGAAAACTACTAAAAGGAAAAGAAGCAATGGATTTAGATGGATTGTAAAATAGGCAATCTTAAGTGGGATAAGAAAAAAACCCCACAAACAGTACACACTCGTCAGATCAAGCTCTAATATCAACGATATAGGATGCCATTATGAGAGGGAAAATCCCCATAAACGGGAAGTATTTCCCAGGTTGAGAGTTAGAGGAGTTCTATCCTGTAACGGAGACAACATCCTCAAAGCTAGATACTCCACTGAAGAGAAAGCTGCCCAACAGGAATAAATCGTTGCTGAGGAAGCTGAGGTAGGAAAAACTCACCACAAAGAAGTTGTATATCTTACACGGTGCTACAAGTCAGAGGTGGTAAGTAACAGAACTCTAGACACACATCCTAGTAAGTTTAACAGGGAACACAGGAGCAGTAATACAGGAATACACAGCTGCCAAAGCCACAGTTATATGTTAGTTTACAGAGACCTGGGGAACATGCACTGCTGCACAAGAGTCACAGCGTGATGTCACAAAACACTACACTGTAGGAAAACACTCCAACAATATCCAGACACATCATTCCAACTCATTGCCTGACAGAACACTTTAGGCTGCACTGGGAATACCTGCTTCCTCACAAAAAACCTGTGAAACCTTGATCATCTGCATTCATACAATCCTGTCTGTTCCATCCCACAAATGCCACCTTTCGTTTTTCCCTCTATGGCCCATTTCACCCTCTCTCCTCATCCTCTCAACCAACCCACCACTCAAGTTTCAGATTCTAAGCTGTTGACAAGAGCTCTGACATCTCCTTGGAAGGTGGTTCTTGATAGGTCCAACTGTAACGATTATTTCAGACCAAGACCAAACGTAACAAAACCCACCACATCCCAAGCAGTCGCTGCACGTGACAGAGAAGGGTTTTCAGGCCACAGCACCAAGTACTAAAATACACAGCAAATTTGTGACAAGCAGCAGCTCAGACCTTCTGAAAGCAGAAGGCCTCATCAGTGGAACTGTTAAGAAGATTATCTCACTTTAACAAAAAGTACAGAAGTAAATTCCTTTACTGCCTTGCTCATTATCAACAACTGTAAGGTTTTACATCCAGATTATCAGTCAGTCTGAATCTGCAGGAGATACCTGTGATTCCCCAAATTACAGACAGAAGTGGAATTCTTCAGCAAGGGTATAAAACGCCACAGGATTTAAACCTCGGTTCACTTTTCTGCACTGCTCAGCTGCTTCACAGATGACGGGAGCTTCAGGATTGCAAGTTGCCAGAGAAAGCAGAAACATCATCAGAAAAGTGGCTTGGGTTATTTTGTCTATTTAAACCTCCCACCCCACCCAAAAAAAGAAAAAAAGTTATGAAATAGCTTTTTTCCTGAGTCATCACTGCAATCAGGACTATTTGAAAGTTACAAATCTAGAAGGAAAGACTAAACTTGAATCCTCTGATTGTTAAGACTAAATATCAACCACTTCACAAGCAGCTAATAAAGATTCGCTTCTTAGCTTAAAAAAAGGAATACTAAAAATATCTCACAATGAGACAGCTCAGAGCACCCCAGAATTACATGGTAATCACTACGGTTCATTTTACATGACACTTATGGAGGAAGAGAGAAGCATTATCAGCAGGGTGGAGAGAGAAAAATGGAAAGAGCAACTGCTGGATCTGAACTAAGAGCATACACCAAAAGCCAGTAGAAACTTCAGTAAAAATACCTCACCAATCTTATCTTAACAAACATACATAGTAACCTGTGCAAGAGATCTCTACTTTAGGACAGCCAAATAAAACCAAAATCTAAAATTATTAATGTTTTATTGCGCAGTAAAGAAGTACTTTTAAAAACAGTTAAAGCACCAGAGACTGAACTGCAACTCAGGAAAAGTCAGTGCCTGTACAATCTTAGTCATTTTCTTTATTTTCCACTTGGATGAATAAAATTGATGCTGTAGCACCTGTTGCTCTATCTCTAGGAGGATGTCCAAAGTAGGGAAGCAGAGTTTAGGCAGCACAACAAACACTAGGCAATGCTTTTGAATGCTGAAGTCTATATAAGCTTGTAACACTTCATCTGCTTCAAACATCTGCTTTCAACAGCATCTGTCTTCTTGTCAACATAAGGTCTTAGGTTGATCAGAGAATTTATTCTTCCTGATCTTCGTCATCTTCGACTCAAATTTACTGTTTCAGTAAATGGACAGTCTTAGGGTTACCCCAGCTATATCCACTGGTAAACAAAACTGGCAAGCATTTAGAAAATTATCAAGTAGAAGAGGCAATAAAAACTAGATCATTTATTTAACAGTATTTCATAATATTTAGATTTGCTCTAGAGCAATACATAAGCTCTCTGCAAAGTGAATTTAGGAGCTGTAAGACATAACATGGTAAACATTGAGCTTCAATAGAAATTGGCAAGTCTCACCAACAAATACCATAATCACAGTAATGGAGTGAGGTGGGTTTTTTGAGAACTACAGGAAGGAACCCATGAAAAATACAGCATCTTTCCATCCAAGAAACTTGCATATAATTTGTACAAGAGAGCAAAGAGGATGCCTGAACAAAGATTAGACTAAAACTGCACGAGTAAAACTGGATGTCTGTAACATAACCAGCTTCTACATGCTAAAATCAAAGCCAAACCCACTAAATCTGCAACAAAACAACCCCACCACTTTTTGCTTTTAGAACCCTATGCTACAGAGGAAGAGTTCCATGTTAGCAGGGTAGATAACCTGTTACTGCTTTAGTTTTGCTGAATGTTTATTATTAATAGTTTCTGCTTCCTCATTAAAAAAGGAAAAGTTACTGTTTGTGTCTTCCTTCCCTCACAGCATGTTTTCCAATGACTGAGATCGCCTTTGACCTGAGCACCCTTCAAGCCAAAAGCAGTTATCACAAAATAACAAGAATACCTAAAGCTTGATACATCAAAATGTGTTCAAGAGAGCTGGGCCACACCCCATTCATTCCCCAGAACCAGAAACCTACAGATGCCAACAAATGCTAATACAGCTACCTGCTTCAGAAGCCAGTTCCTTCTGTGCCTGACTACGCATGCTGGGTTCCATGTTATATGGCACACATACCCAATTCCTCTCCCAAACATCTGACTCCCAGTACTTGAGAACTCCCAGCCTTCCCACTTCCTTTTTTTTCCCAGCAGGCATTATTTGTTTGCACCAGGAGTTTCTTCCTCAAGGGTATATCTCAAAGGGAACACTCTAGTAGGTCTGCAGGCATATCTAAGTGATACCATTCGTGCTGCCAGGAAACCAAAAACAGTTTTAGAACCACTAAAGCCACCATGTGCTACATTGTTTACAGAACGCTAGCAAGTACCATGGTACAGCCCTACACTGACAGCAGCTGGTCTGCACATTTCTGTGCTGCTCACACTAACAAAGGAGCTTTGTGTTCCCACAGGATGGCATGCAAGATTTCTTTGCAATACAGCCCACCTCCACACTGTAAAGGCATATACAAAAATAGGTTTGGCTCTTCTGCTGCCTTCCCTTTGCACTTTGGTGGGGTTTTTTTGGCTGATGGAGTTCCTGACTTTTAATCAGCTTTGGTGTTACTGTAGTATCTGTATATTGCCAATTCACACTGTGCTCTCTCCCCAAACAGAGGCAGTCTTTGCTGTGAGGAACTGTAGCACAGCCCTCAGTTTTCACCTTTGGATATAGCCACTCCTGAAAGCAACAAAGGGTGCTTAAATAGAAGGAACATTTTTGAAACAGATGAAAGGCAAGGAAAAAAGGGGGGGGGGGGGTGTGGTGTGTAGAGACTTATACATATCTCCTGAATAAAGCTTAAATCAAGAACAGGGTAGAAACCTTGCAATAGACAGAGATAAGGAATCCTATCAGAATAAGATTTTTCCAACAAGTCATAAAACTATTTCTGCAATTAGAAGAAACTATAGCCATGTTCAGTTTTGGCTAAGTCACCTCATAAGCAGGCTGCATTGTTACAACTTCTAGTTAGCAATAAAAGTCACTCTGCTGCTGCTTTTTCTTCCTTCTGATTTTTAATCAATCTGGCAATTAGAAGGAACCAGAAGGCACCAGAAACAGCGCTTGACCGCTTCCCTTATCATGGAGCAGGAACTGCAAGTAAAGGTCACATTTTATTTCCTAGAACCAGGGCTTTATTCCAGCATCTCTTCAGTAAGTGGCGTTGACTCAAAGGTTAGGAACACGTAGGAAACAGGATAACCAAAACACTTTTACTGAACTAATAGCTGTCTGAGATACTATGACAACAGATCATCTTTCCCCTTAGTCAGTATTGCTGTATTTTCCTCAAGTTTATAACAGTTTTACAGTAAACAAGATCTAGCAACAGAGGCACTAATTTGGAAATCAGCTCTGGCAAAACACCTTTTTGTTACTTTTTGCATAGTGTAAACAGTATTAATTTCAATACACATTTGAAATCTGGATTATATTAAGCAATACTTATTAACTATTTCACTGTATAGGGAAAAAAAGAGATTAAATCCCTTCTTGACATTCTATCTGAACTTCCCAAACAGCTTGCTAGAAATAAAGAAAAAACCCAACACCATTTCTTAAAATGTAAAACAAAAACAAACAAAAAACCACACCCTTGAGAAATGTTGGGAAACTTTCTCTATTGGTGTCTCCTCTATGGAATGATGGGCAGCATTAGAAAGAAGTTACACAGTGAAAACACATATGTTGATGATGCTGAAAATCTTAACTGCTGTTTCATGAAGAGCAAGACTTTGCTGCCTTCTGTCTCACTGACACCTTTGACAAGTGATTGACTCCATTTTCTCTGTACCCTCCTACTGTGTTTTGCTGTCTGCAGCTAGGATCTTCCATAAGCCTTCTCCTCTTAAGGCTGAAGAAACAGTCTTCCCAGTCTCTCCGTATCCATCATGAACTCCCTAACCATCTCAGTGGCCCCCCATTGGACTCATTCCACTACATCATCCTCTCTTTCCCTGGGAAGCCCAAAAGGGTCCAAGCCGGATCACTGGACACAGCACTTCCTTCAGCTCTGCTTGGAGCTTGTGAGACAGCATTTGGTCACTTTCCCAGGCCTGTTGGTTACTCTCTTGCTAACACAACCCAGGATGCAGTTCACGTTCTTCGCTACAAGAGCGCGTTGCTGACTCACGTAGAACTTCTATCCACCTCAATCTCCAAATATTTTTCTGCTAAGCTGCTTTTTCTAGTCAGTCTGCCCAGCCCCACCTTTACCACTAGCTGGTGTTACACCAACCCCTGGATCTTGCATTTGCCTTTGCTCAATGTCATAGCATTTCCGTTAGCCCTTGTGCTCATGTATTAAGGTCCCTCTGAACCACAGCACTGGTTTCCAGCGTACCAACCACTTCCCCACTTCAGCACAGCCTACAAACTTGCTCCTGCCTTCCAGGTCCATTAAAGACATCAAACAGCTTGGTCCCAGCGTGAAACCCCAAGAGACTTTATCAGCAACCCAAGCAATAACAGCACACTTTTATACACCTTTGTCACCAGAAGCATTGCTATGCTGATCAGGCAGCTGCTTTCCTCACCACCTCAGATTCTCAGACACAGCCAACACACTTGCTGTGGTTCCTGCTGCCCTCAGTTCCAGCTTCATGAACAGGAGATGAGGGAGAACATTCAATAGATGGATTGGTAAAAACTTCCATTAGCCAGAATTTGTAGCAAATATTTTTGTTCACATAAACAAAAAGTTTCCAGAGGTCCTTAAATGTATCAGTTTAAAAAGAAGATGCCTAATTTCACAAATAAGAAACCCCACTGGGTAATTTCTGCCTACCACCTCAGCACTGGGGTATTTGTTTGATTTAATATGTGTGTGTGTGTACACGTATACACACAAAGAACTAAAACAAGGCATTAATTTAACAGCGACCAGAAGCTGGCAGTCAATTTTACATACAATGACTAAAATTACCCCATAAGCTTTCCTGCCCCAGCTATCACAACTTTAGTTCAATTTTTAGTTCCAAGTTTCAGATTCTGTAAGTAGACATTTCTATTCCAAAGTTCTGAATACCTTATTTTTTTAAAAAGAGAGGGGACTAAAAACTTTAGGCAGTTCCTTCCTCCGCTGCCTTTTTCCTATAATTCTCCCAATAAAAATCCAAGAGCACAGGACAGGCACCCAAATCTTGAGAAGCCAGAAGTAGCTTCTGGAATGCTATGCAGTAGAGAAATTATGATAAAGAGAAGCTAAATTTACGAAAGCCATAACAGGACAAAAAAATGAAGACTCATTTGTAATCTTACACAAACAGTTGTCACAAATAAGGCTTTTTGGACCAGCACTCCACTTGTCTATGAAAAGAAGTTGCCTACTCCAGCACTGCACTACCAAGTAAAGAACCACTTGGGTTCCCTAAAAAATAGTTCAGCACTTGAATAGTTCAGTGTCTAGTCTCTATTTAGACACAGAAAGTTCAACTGCAATAAAAGGAAAATGAGATGTAACTGTTTAACAATGTCATGAAATGGTAAAGAAGAGAAACAAGAATTCTGTGAAATCAGGAATAAAATACTTCTAGGAAAAATGTCAATTAAGACAACTTTGCAGTCTTTCATTACAAGCAGGACACAACTTTAAATACAAGACAGACCAATTCAATTCTCCATGGAAACATGACATTAATCTACTTTTTCAGCTTTCTGCAGCTTTTCTTTCACCATGTTTTACATCAAGGAGATTAAATGTGGCCAGTGCAACTACAAGTCGGGGGGGGGTTTGTTTAGGGTTGGGGAAGCAGAACAAGATGATGGGGAATGTTTTAAAGTATTTAGAAGGAAAGGAGAAATATCATTTGCAGTTCTTCTGAGTGTACCGGCTACATTCCTGTATCATCCCACCTCCATCCTATTGGCAGTCCCTCCAGAAACAAAGGATCATTCACATGGAAAATTTCACCTCTGCTAGTAGCAAACACATACATCACTAAGTAACAACACACTTCCTCTCTCTCAGGTTCCATTAATTACAATCAGAAAACCAGCTAAATTCCAGCCAAGAGTATCTTTCCCTTCCACTCTCATGAAAGCTTTTCACTGAAGCTTAGCAGCCAACAGCCCCTGCATGACATCTAGTAGATAGCTGCCCCATCAAGAAAACCTAACCAGTCAGAAAGTCATCTTGTAACCATGCTGTTTAACGCCAAGAAAACACTTTACCTTGTCACCTTCAAACCAGAAAGGGATCAAAGGGGGATTTTAAAAATGTGTAATTAAGACTGAAAACAGCTTGACAGCTCTAAACATTCACCACTGATATTGTTACCTGTAATCTTGTATCCATACGCAGCCAGCTGCCCAGCCATATATTCACCATCAGAATTATTGTGAGAACATCCCCACGTACGAATCCAGATCTTCTGAACACCAGGAATAATGCTGTTAAATAAAAATGAATGGAAAAGGCAAGTTAAAAGATGAACAAGTTTCCCCTTTAAGCCCACTGAACACACTCAAGTAATTGTAGTTCTCCAAATATAAAAATAAAACCAGATGACATCATGCTGAGCAATAAAAAATGGGGGGTTGGTCCTTCCAAATTAGCCATTGTTATTGTTCTGAGACTAGCAGGGCATCATTCTGCTTGTGGGAGGTGGTGAGCAACTGCTTTTGCATCACTTGGGGTTTTTATCTATCCTTTCCTTCACTTAAACTGTCTTTATTTCAGCCCACAAGTTTTCTTGCCTGGGATCTTCCAATTCTGTCCCCCAGCCTACCAGAAGGAGAGGTTAGCAAGTAGCCACTCAAGTTGTTGGCCACAGTCAATCCACCACAAGTAGCAAGAAAAGGCTTTTATAGTGGGATAGGTACAGAGCTGTAGGATAGGAAGAGATTGAGTACACTGCAGTCACGTTAAAAAAACTACAAAAAAAACCCCAAACACCAAAACCAAATAATTAACTTTCTGAAAATTATCATATTGTTTTACAAGTGTCCTTCAACTGACTGCACTGAACCCTGAAGCCAGGGGTTCAGCTACTCAGAGCATGGGGCTCATTTTGAGAAACTCATCTACTGGGTGCTGACAGGGTCCGTCCCCAGAGAAGGGGAAGAGTATCTTCAGTCATCAGCTGAAGCTGGTGAAGATGACTTTAAAGTTGCTGTAGGAGGGGAACCTCAAGTCATCCCATTCCTAATAGTTTGATGCCAGTGGCAGCAATAGATGTGCAGATCCAGGAGAAGGATGACACGTCAGGAGGAGAGCACCTGAAGTGCAGCCACTCCAGCCAGTTTGTTCCATGGGGAACAAACAAGAGTTAGAGATGTGCGGGTGCCTTCAGCACTGTGATCTCATTGGCACCACACACACGTGTGGGAATGGAAGGATACAGGCTCTTTAGGAAGGACAAGCAGGGGAGAAGAGGTGATGTTGCCCTCTACATCAGCTACCAGCTGGTGTACATTGAGCTCCATCTGGGGATGGATGAAATGACCAAGAGCTGACCATAGGTCAGGATTAAAGGGAGCAGGGACAGGGGACCCTACAGTGGGAATTTGCTACAGGCCACCCAGCCAGGAAGACTGAGCAGGTGAGGCCCTCTACAGATAGGAGCAGGCTCATATCCACAAGGCCTGGTCCTCATGGGGGACCTCAAACACCCAGATATCTGTTGGAGGGAAAACACATTAGGGCACGAGCAATCCAGAAGGTTCCTGGAATGAGTTTATGACAATTTAATTCTCCAAGTGACAGAGGACCCCAGAAGGAGAGATGCCATGCTGGACCTTGTTCTCACCAGTGAGGAGGGGCTGGTGGAGACATGTTCTGTAGCTATTACATACTATTTCTGCGGAAATAGAACAGTAAGTTCAAAATAAGTTTCACTATACCACTTCCAGGATGTACATACAAAAGGTACAGCCTTTGGAAATCCCTGGTTCCAGAAGCCAGGTGGGAAGACTGAAGCAAGGAACACATACACTTGGAAGACAGTCACGCCAGGGAATACTTCAGCAAACTGGTCATATAAGTCCCTGGGCCCTGAAGGCAGTCCAGCAAAGAACCATGGAGTAGACTGAAGGACTGGAGCATCTCTCATAAAAAGACAGGTTGAGAGAGCTAGAACTGCTCAGGCTGGAGAAGACTCAGGGGAATCTTCTCAAGGTCTATAAGTACCTGAAGGGAGGGTACAAAGAAGACAGAGCCAGGCTCTTTTCAGAGATGCCCAGTGGCAGGACCAGAGGCAACAGGCACAAACCAAACCACAGGAGGCTCCCTCTGAACACCACGAAACACTTTATCACTGTGAGGCTGACCAAGCTCTGTCACAGGTCACCCAGGGATGTGGTAGAATCAATCTCTTTAGAGACAGAAAAAAAAAAAAACCCAAAACAAAATACCTACTTCTACACAGTTCTGGCCAGCCAGTTCCAGCTGGCTCTGCTTGAGCAAAGTGTTTGGACAAGACCTCCTTAGGTCCTTTCCAACTCAAACCTTGTGTGACTCTAAGAATTCTGTTTGTATTTCTCAGTCCAAATATCCAAAGGCTACTCCCAGATTGCATTGTGAAGCGGTCTGCTTCACTTTAGTTCCTTAAATAGAAGCTGAGAAATTTTTCAGAAATGTTTTAAGCTTTTACTTGTAGCTAAAAGGTACCATTTTCCAGACTGATTGCTCCACTAATCAGTATCTCCATCATAAACAATTTCTACAGAAAGGTTGTCCAGGAAAACAAATTGGGATTTATTATTCATTATCACTACATTTTGCATTTTTTACTCAATGCTTAATCTTGTATTCAGATTTTACATTATGGGATAATTAGAACTTCCACCCTATTTTTAGAAGCTGAGAGTGCACCCCAAGATATGAGAAAAGCAACAAGACAGTGTTGAGGAAGAATTTACCTGTCACTTGGAGGATCATCATCTGCCTGAACATTTTTCTGGGAATTGCGTTTTCTCACTTTTGGGAAAACATTCTGTCTCACAAACTGCCGATCGTGTGGTTTCAAATCCTCTGCTGACACAATGTCTTCAATATCTTCAAGCACTGAATCACAGGCAGCAGGCATCTTCTAGAAGCATTAGAGAAGACTGGTATTAGCAGACATCTGAATACAAACCCAAGGCCTATTATCTACTTCATATGTTCTCATAAAGAAAAATCACAAGCATTTCTACATGATACCTACCACGTGTCATACAGATGAGAGGCAATAACTACAAAAACTAACAAACTATCCAAAAATATTTTCTAATGCCCTCTTCCCCTAAGATCTCAGAGGCAGTGAGGAAGCCACAAACTATAGATACCTTATTTTTTAAATAATCCCCACCTTGTCATCTTCTCCCCTATGAGGAAAGGCTGAGTGAGCTGGGACTGTTCAGCCTGGAGAGAAGATGACTAAGGGGGGACCTAATTAATGTTTATAAATACCTTAAGTGTGGGATACAGGGGGAAATGGCCAGCCCCTTTTCAGTGGTCTGTGGAGACAGGACAAGGGGCAATAGATGCAAGTTAGAGCATACGAAGTTCCGCACCAACATGCGGAAGAACTTTTACACAGTGAGAGTGACAGAGCCCTGGGACAGGCTGCCCAGGGAGGTGGTGGAGTCTCCTTCTCTGGAGATATTCAAGACTCGTCTGGACGCCTATCTGTGCAATATGTGCTAGGGAGCTGCTTTGGCAGGGGGGTTGGACCCGATGATCTCTCGAGGTCCCTTCCAACCCCTATGGTTCCTATGATTCTAATTCAAAAGCCCTGCAGCTCCTCTGACATGACATACCCAAGACACAAGTAATCTTAATCATGTCAGGCATCACAGCCAAAACAACGCGATCATGTTATGTGACAAATATGCTTCCACTCACATCACAGGAGAACAAGGAAAGACCCAGCATTTGAGTGCCTGCTACTGGGGCTGTTCTGGCTCTTTGTTTATGTGCTTAAAACAGGTGCACAGTAATTCAGTGTGTGCCCACAGTCCCTTAAAAAGAAAACAAAGCCAAACAAAAAACCCCACCCACAAAAAACACTCAAGCCACAGATCTATTCCTAGAATTCCTGATCCCACAGGCCTTTCACTTGAATAACTTCATCTACCAGGATGGTAAGTCATTCATTAGCAAAATAAGAAATTCCTGTCCTCAGTTACAAGATGTTATACAACTATACCTAGCTAATCTAAAATCGCTAGATTATCATCTGGCTCATATACTATACTAGAAGGACATTAAAATCTATTTATATTTTCCACAAGAAAGTAAATATATATTTGTATCTATTTCCCAGTAGATCAAGATCCAGATGCATTTTCAGGAAAGGGGAAAAAAATGTATTTGCTAAAGAAGCCTATAGAAAAAAAGAATGTCAGTGCATTAACTACACACCTCACACCATACTGGGTGTAATTCTTAATCAGAATAGAGTCTGATTTGCCACTGGAAACATGTCTCAACAGTTTATTAGAGAAATCAGACAATGGCATTTCACAGAATTTACAGGGAAAAACACAGCACTTTCCTAACTTAGAGCAAAGGGAAAAATAAAAAAAAAAAGAAAGGAAAAAACCCACAAGTAAGGATTTAAATTTTTTAAAACCAAGTTTTAGGAACAGAAAATTCAGGCTATACTACACTGAGAAAGTATAAAACAAGTGAATTATTCAAGAACTTAAGAACACCAGTATGAGACCTTCAGTCAGTCTTGCAATATATAACTTCAAAACAAAACTTCATATAACCTGACCCATTTCACATCTGCATTTAACTTAAAAAAGGACTATAACGATGTCCCAAAGAGGATGAATCTGATAAAGATTTAGGTATTTAGCATTCTTCTAGATCAAAAAATCCCAGGCTCTATAAAAACACAGCAAAGGATGATCAAAAGTAAAAAGCTATGAAAATTCAAGCAATAAAGAATACTGGGAGGGAGGTAACATCCCTTACACCACTTTATACCACCAACAGTATGCACAAATAGGTAAAGGTATCACCCCAATACAGGGAAGGGAAAAGGTTTTGATTTGTTGTTTTGGGTGGGGGGTTTTTTCTCGCTTCCAGAAAAATATCGTCTGCAATGGAGCAAAATGTGTAAGTTCAGTTTGTTTCAGTGGGCCACCAAAAAAAGAAGACGACTGAAATAACATTCATACCTTATTAAGCAAGGTCTATATCCTCTTGGGTAATAATCCTGGGGAAAAAAATAGAAAAAAAAATTAAAATGGCACGAACAAGCAAAACTAGCAAAGGCACTAATCTTTTCGTCCCTCTTTTATAGTCTTTTTTTGTTAAGGTCGGATGCATTTCAGTCCTTTCAGACCTACTCCAGTTTTCTGTCTTCAATGAGTTTCAAATTTTGAATGAAAGGGAACGAGATTAACAGTGAACTTCAGCTAAAGACATTTATAACTTTTTCTTTATTACAAACACAGTGCTTTTAATACAGATTACTTGATATCTGCAGTAGTCCCAAATGCACACGAGATCTCTTCTCCATAAACTGACAGGCAGACACTCTTCCTGCTGCCCTGACAGACTGACTGAAACAAGAGGCAATACTAAAATCACCAGTTAACACAGCCTTCTGGATACACTGTCAGGTTGCACCTGCAGAACTTCACATTGCTCTTTACAACACGATCGCCAGTAAATAGAAGCGTTCTGGCACAAACGGAACCTCCTCTGCTCCAGCCTATTTCTGCCACACACTCACACACCCCGATCCTCTGGGCACCGCTTCCCGCGGAGAAAGCTTCCACCCGGGTGTACGAGGGCTGCTCCTACCGCTACCTACCAACAGGTGCCCCCGGTCAGGCCCCGGGCTGCCAGGCCCCGGGCTGCCAGCCCCAGGCTCACGTAGCGCAGAAGCAAACCGTGGCGTTAACGCAAAGTAAGACGGCGCGACCGCTCAGCTCGGCTCGGCTCACCTCGGGGGGGTCCGCACCCGCGGGCAAGCGGCAGCCTGACGCGCAGCCAGGCCGCCGCCTGACGCCGGCCTAGATCACGGGCGCCCCGGAGCACAAGTAGGCTCGGTGCCCACCGGGCTTCCATCCCCTGACGGCACCCGAGCAGCGGGCCGGCCAGGCAGCCGGCCGCCCAACGCCCCGGAGGTTCCCGCCAGAAGCGGCGCCTCCGTATCCCGGCCTGAACGCGGAGCCCGGGGGAGGCCCCACAGAGGGCAGGAGCGCGGCACGGGCGGCACAGCAGCAGAGCCGGGTGGGGAAGGGGGAGACGCAGCCGCCAGCGCCGCGGGCCGGCGGAACAGCCTCACCAGGAGCCGCGACACTCACCTCCGCCTAACGCGCCACCACCTCAGCTGGGCTCCGCCATCACGGTCCCTGCGCTCCACCCCGCTCCTGCGCACGCAGCGATGCCGCGACGGCGGCCGGCAGCGGCCATAAGAGTGCCGCGGTCTCCTCGGCACAGCCTCGCGAGAGTGAGTGGGTCCGCACCGCCCGGCGGGGCGGGGGCACGGGCACGGGCACGGGCACGGGCACGGGCACGGGGACCGTCCCTGCCGGCAGCCGGAGCCCGCGGCCGCCGGTCCCGTCCCGCTCTGAGGGCACCTCGAGGTGTCTGGCAGCCAGGCCGGCGCTCCCGCTACTTTCTCCGGTAGACCGCCGTACGTGAGGGAAGAGCAGAGCTGAGGCCAATCCGGAGCGGAGGGCGGTGGCCGCAGGGGCTGTCGGAGCCTCAAGGGCTCCTGACGCGGCCGCTGCACTGGGCCGCTCCGGCCCTCAGCGAGCGGGGGGCGGGAGGGGTGGGGAAATGGGGAGCGGCGTCGCTTCCACCGCTGCGGAGGAGCTGCGGGCCGCGGCTTTGCCTTCATCCCCTGGAAGCCGTAACGGGCTGGGGCCCGGAGCAGTGAGAGGGGTCGTCCGGGGTCGTTCCATCGGACGGCGGCGGCGGATGAAAACAGCTGCGGGCTCCCTGTCCTCACCGCCCTGCGAAATACCCGTCAGCGCCCCGGGGCAGAGTCCCGCCGCTGCGGCCGGAGGGCTCGGGGAGGCGGGAGCTGGGATCCGCAGCGGCTGCGGGTTGCCAGGCGGCGGCTGCTGGTACTGGAGACGTCGGATGCTGCGGGAGAGAAGGTGAAGCCGTAGGGTCGAAGGTGGGATTTCCTCCGGCTGTGTGGGGAGCGCAGGTAGCCGGTGCCTGGGGCATCTGCTGAGCACCAGCGTCTGGTGTCCTCTGCTCGAGCTTCCTAACTTGGAGATTCACCTTCATTGTAGCTGAAGATTAGGCCCTCCAATACGTATCTGGCTAAAACCAGTTGGATTCGATGATCTCTCGAGGTCCCTTCCAACCCCTACAGTTCTGTGATTCTAATGTGTTTGATCCAAATGGATGATGAGCTGTTTAATTCCTGTTACAACCACAACACCACCTTATTTCTTATCTCTCGTTTTCTCAAAATACAATGCCGGGAGCAATTTTTCTATTTAGTCTGGAAGGCGTCAGTCAAAATACTCAGTATTACATGGCTAAAGTTTCTGGCATTGTTTTCCTCCGATTCAGGGCTAGTAGCAGCTTTTCTGGTAAATATTTTGGAAGACATTAGTCTGGATGTTTAGACTTGGAAAGCTAAAGCTCAGGCTCTAAGGAGACAGATGGTTAAGCACATAGTTTCCTTGTTGATCAAAGTGTTGTAGAGGGTGAGCATAATATTATTGCTTTGGTTTTAATATACACAGTTAACCTAAAAAGATTGTTTATATTTCAGCTTTAATGTATTTATTTGATTTTGAGGTAGCCAGCTTTTGGAATATAAAAATCACCGTTTCTTGTAACCTCATTTCAAACATTAAGTTACTCACTTCAGAAAAAAAACCCTTTGGAATCGTTATTTTATTCTCCAGTTAGCCGATTGAAGCCTCCCTTGAAGGTGGAGGAAAGTGAATGGAAGCCCTGAGTGTATCCCATAATAGGCCTATTGGTCAGCTGGCAGATAAAACTTGGCAACTCCTACCTGTAGATATCACTTGCCTTCCCTCTCCTTTCTCTTAAAAAATGGTGGTTATTTTATGTCCTGCTTATCTGAAAAAGTTCAAAGGAGAGAGAAGGAAAAAAGAAAAGATAACAATGAGGAGAAAGTAACAGAGAGACTTGAAGAGGAGAACTGGAGCAGAAGTAAACAAGCACTTCATTTAAATCAGTCTTTTAAGAACAAATCATCCTAGGCAGGACTGAGCACTATTAATATCATCTTGGCCTCATGATAGAGTCGTTGTTGCAGCTTAGGATCCATTTGCCTCTGTGATTGGTCTTCGTTTAAGCACACAAGTGCTTTTCAGAGATAGTCAGTGAGGCACTGAGTGACGTGTAATTCATTATTTTTGCAGCATTTTTAGCCCAGAAGAGAGGAAATCATTTTAAAATCTGTAGCCACACTGATCTGTTTCAGACATTCTCCTTCCTAGTACAGTGTAAGTAGTCCTCAGTATGTCAGTAAGTAATGAGATAAATGGATAGATAACCAGTCAGTATTTTAACTGCTTCCTGATAAAGCTAGTGACTCTCTTCCTTTTTCTTCTCAGTTTCCTGTCTTCTGTTTTCTGAGCATTGCACATGCAGGCTTGGAGTTAAACGCCTCTGTTCCTGCAGCGCTGCTCTGCGTCAGTTATCTTGGCTAGCCAAGTGCTACCTCTCTGGTTAAACAAAACCAGGCAGACATCAGTGGTGGTTTATGGTCGACTAAAAGAGCAAAGCACAGCTAGCCTGCAGGATGTGTCCAGAAATCTCCAGATGGCCCAGATAGAGTGACAAAACACTACTCCTTAAGGGGAGGCAGTGAGCTCCAAGAGAGCTCCCAGGCAGGAACAAGCCAGGAGTCCCATACCTAGTGACATAAATAGGCCATGCTGATCAGTTTCAGCGTGATCCGGCAGAGTCCTTACGCTGTCCCACTGCCAAGAATTCATATCAAGCAGCCAGCCCTTGCGCCAGCAAGGTCCTATTCAGTCCTAGGATGTAGCCACAACACGCAAGGCACCCTTTAAGTGCTTTTCAGGCTCACAAACCTAAACTGTTTTGTAGCATTTTCGTAATAACAAAGCTGCACACCGACTGCTTGTAGTGCAGCAGGGAGCAAGGGAGGCAGATGATTCCCTAGCACCTCTCTGGCCACAGGAAGAAAGCCTATGTATACTCACCTGGGAAACCATTTCTTAAGAGACAGTGGCTGATGGTGCAAGTCCCATCACTGACCCTATACATGCTCCAGTTCCTCAAATGGTCAAAGAACAGCTTTAGAAGGTATTCTTTCTAAGCTGCCCACATAACTTACTTCCTACTCTTCAAGGGTGGTGGGCTTGAGGACACATCTTAAGGCATTGCAGGTTGTGCAGGAGTAGGTTAGTAGAAGATACATCCTTAGTTGTTTTAAGAGTATGCCAACTAATGTCCTCAGGGAAGGGAAACAGCCAAGGAAGTGAGAGTCCAATTTTTACGTGACAACCTTATTCTCTGATAATTAACAACCTATTCTGTGTGGAAAAGTAAATGGGAAGGCATGCAGGGGACAAAAAAGTGAAAAGCCCTAATACTAGAAATCAGAATTCTTCCTCTGTTCCTGCAATTAGGAGAACCTGGCTGGTCACATGTGAGCAACATTCGGCACCACTCAGAACTGACAGCAACCCCTTTTTTTCTGTTGGATGTGACACTTGCTTCCTGTTAAGTTTTAGAAAGAAAAAATGGGTAAAGAAACTCCCAAACTTAATAAAGGCAAAAGCATTCTGCTGAACTTTGCTTAGCTGGAGAGTAATACCGAGGCAGATTTCACTCCAGCAAGAAAAGCAAAACACAGGGGTGAATTTTGCTTCTTTGTGCTTCTGTTAATATCACTCTATTGACTTTGTTGCACAGGCTCTTGGTTCACTTAATCTTGAAAGTAGTTGGCTCCAGGAACACTGACTGCATTGTGCAATAACTCTGTTATATATGGGGGGGAGAAAAACGGTGTATGCTGCTAAATTTAGCACTTCTAAACACGTGGCAACATTTCATGCTACAAAAAGCACCTTACGTATCTTTCAGGCTTGCTTTCTGCAGCAGAAATGCCCGTGTCTGCACCAGGACAGTGGTGTCATTTACTCTTTCAGGTGTAAGTCAAAGAGAGTAGAAAGTGATGTCATCTGCTGTTTGTAGGTGGACAAGCTCTCACGGTAGGTTCAAGGGCAGGGACTTCTGTGTCCTTCTCTTGAAGCTCTTCTCCCGCATGTAAAGGAGCTGCCATCATGCAGGATGGTTTTGACAGATACCTTGGGATCCCTTTCCATCTGCTGGCAGCCAAGGAATGCAGCTCATACAGGCCCTGGTAAAACCTCACTGAAACAAGTATTAGTGTGGTGAGCTGAGGTACACCATGCCAGCTCAGGGGAATAAAATTAACTATTTTAGGAGGGTTTTCCCCCTTCCCACCCTCCCTGCAGCTCAGCAGAGAAACTCACAAAGCAGATGCAGAAAGAAGAGAAAATGACATGAAAACTGGCAACTAGTAGCAGATTCTAGGAGCAAATATAGAAGTGCTTATGGCAGCTATAGAACAGAAAAACAGAGCAGGCCTGGAAACTTTGACAGATAGGACAGAAAAAGGGCACTTACTGTCACCCCTGCTTCAATGGGAGACCAGAAAACCCAGTCCCGTATCCCTCCTTTACTATTTATTTTGTGTGAACGGAAAGAGAGCAGAGGATCTCTGCAATCTTGCTTTCAGTACTGCTGAGTGCTTAAGTTGGAGACAGGTGCATAAAGAGATAAAACAGGAGCCTTCTCCTTGTGTGTAGGGAAGATGACACATGACTTGCTCAGAAGTGTAACATTTAAGCAAACAACTATTTTCCTATGATTTATTGTCCTGGTACTCCCCCCCCCCCCCCCACTCCCCTCTCCCTTAGCAATTGATGGTGATGCATTTAGAAAGCTACAGCACCAAAAGGGAATAGGAACTTGTAAATACAAGTCTGGCAGAAGAGACTGTTGGAGATAAGTACACAGAACTTGTTTTCAAAGCTACTATTAGACTTCTGGAGAATTGCCAGTAAGGCAGGGCAAATGCATCCTCAAGAATTGCTTCACATCGTTCAAGCCTACAATAACACAGTTTCTATGAAGTTTGCAAGAAGTCTGTTCATAATTAGTGGGGGTGTGGGGTATAAATGAAAATAAACCTGTGTTATCCCAACCTCTGGATCTCTTATGTCTCTACACCAATCTTTCATTCTTGTTTCACTCTGGGTGGAAAAAAAAAAATCAACTCTGCTGAACATACTGTTAACATAATAAAAAAATGGAATCAAAACATATTTGGTGTCAAATGCATGTGAGCCCTAACAGTGAAATAACAACAGCTAGTTCCAAGAAGCAGTATGATAGGCACCAAGAGCAAGAACAATTTGAACAGCTGTATACAAATCTAAACTCTTTAAAAAATCCTTTTTATTGATTCATTACCATACAAAATTTATTCAAATTACATCCATTTGAAGTGGTAAGATCACAGCTAGAGAACAGATCATCCTTTAATAAATCTATTTACAAAACTCACCATAAAAGCTTTTTTTTGGTTGGGTTTTTTTACATTATTTTACAGAGGGGTATTTTGTTGTTTTTTTTTTTTTTTTTTAAACTAGCATACAATGCAAAGCTAACTTAGGTTAGTATATGCCCACACACATTGGGAAAAGTGTTTTAATTTATACAAAAAAAAAAAGATGGTCTGCATTAAGTCTTCATTTTCTCTTCCCCTGCAAAAGTGCCCCTTTGTCTCTCAAATCTTCATGCTCACACAACTTTTACTTTCCTCTTCCACAAGACGAAAACTTTAAATACTACAATTTTTATTTACAGATCCACATCTAAAAAAACTCTTTAAAAAATTACAAACCAGCTAGAAAATATTCTGGCACTGTTTACAAATTTCATCCTATTGTACAAAACTGCTAGGTAACTAAAGTGTGAGTTGAGAACATATTATCAACTTAAATACAACTGCTGAATGATCTATGCACACATTTGTACATATAAACACACACTTAACACTGTTTAACAGTTCTTTACGTGTTGCCCTTTATACATTTGTTATATCCCAAAACTCACACAGTCATACAGTTTCTCTCACTAGCACTGCGACTTCCTGCCTCCTCGTGTGTGAGCTTTCATAGCAGCAACTCCATGGTACCAGAAAACCTGCATCCATAATATTCTACTACAGTACAGAGAGTACTAAAACTTTCTGAGTATGTCAGATAAGCACAACAGTAACACAAACAAAAGGGTTACATGGGCATCATCTAATGGACGTTACATTAATTTAGCCCAGAATGTAGTAATGTGTTTTACACTCAGAAACAAACAAACAAAAAAAAAGAATAAAACCAAAAAGTAAAGTTATTTAAGACTTCTTAGAATCCCTCTCACATTCAAAAAATAAATATTGGTACTATACTATACTACCAAAGGTCTTCCAAAAAAATAAATGCAATACAGTTGATGTGGTACTTACAGTTAGGTACTTTGGAAAAACATTAGTTCCGTTTTGCTGGCGAAGAGAATTATAAAAAGCTGTAAGCAGAGGAAGCTAACCCACTGAGATAAATATGATATACTGAACAAGGAAAGCTTGGCATAAGTGTTTTCCATAGAGGGAAAAACCCACAGTGCATCTCTAGTAGGCACTTAACATAAAGCCCCACTTAGTACCACAAAAATTTATGTACCAGTTCTAATGCACACTGGGGGCAGTAAAATTGAACTGTGCATCTTCGTTCTAGTTTAAAAAAAACAACCAACAAGAACTACTGTCACACACGCACGCACACACAAGCATTATTAAAAATCTGAGATTACTATGAGAAGTGGCAGAACTTTATACTTTTCAATATTTGCAATATACACTACATTTACAGTGTATTTTTTTTTCTTTATTAAAAGCTTTTAAGGACATACGTATTTGACCTCATAATGAGACATATACACAGCTCAAAGTGAGCATTATGACAGCAATTTAAACATTCCCACAAGTAGCTGAAGATTCCCATTTCACGCTTTCGCATTACTTCATGTGTACGTTCACCCCGGGGACAATCCATGTTGTGACACTGGAAAGACATGCATTCTCTGCAGAAGGCACGGCCTGAAATACTAGTATAAAATGGTTATTTAGGACTACACCAGTTCATGGAGCCCTTCTCCGTAAGCTTACTTGTCACGGGGAAGCAGAGACTGGGGGCAAGTGTGAAGACAACACATTCACTGTCACCTGCTTGCCCCTGCTGACTCTCTCAAGGCGCCAGAGCTTAGGGTCAAGGAGGCCGTGAGGTGAAGGCCTCCCCTGGCTGTTTACGGTATTTTAGGGAGGAATTACTTAAAAACGTCAGCACTGCTGGAGAGCCTAGTTTATTTGATAATGCTATTTCATAGTAAGGGACAACTGTGAACGATGGCAGGGTTTTTTGATTCCATTAAAAACATCATTTAGATAGGAAGGGCGTGTAAGAGAATCAGCTGTATATAAATTCATCCACCAATGAAGGAAGCTTCTCTAGATCATAAGCATCGAAGAGGTCGCTGATGCCTTCTTCATCCCCAAGGCTCAGCAAATAATCTTCCTGAAGCAGAGGAGGCAGCAAATTCACAAAAGGTCCTTCAAAGTTTGAGGGAATTTGGTCCTCTGTCTGCTGGAGAAGGTTGGCCGGAGAAGCCAATGGAGAGATTGTTGCCATGTTTACTGAGCAGTCGCCTTGTCCTGAGTTAGCAGGAGCCACTTCTGTAAGAGGCAGCAGGAAAAAAAAGTTCAATCTCACTAGAAATGCTAGACAGATGAAGCAGGATAAGCACTGCACAAAGGGCCTTACATAAAGCATTCTTTAAACAGAAAACAGCCTCCACATACTTCTAGCTTGTTCTTTATAAGTTGTAAATACATGTTTTACAAAGTCTGAACAGCTACTGGGGGAAAAAAATAAAACCAACACAGTGAGAGATGCCCATTTTTTGGTGGAATTTGTACTCAAAGTGGAAACTTTCTAGGCAACAGATGTCATCAGGGACACGGTGTAGCTGCATATACCAGTACACCATGATTCCAGCCTCCCGCCTTGTAACAGCCCTTTGCTGCTACTGTACTGTCTGAAAGCACAGAAGGACCAAAACTGTTCTTCCTTCGATGCTGCAAAAGCTCAGGCGACCTAGTTCAATCTGACATGCAAGCATGGAACTTCTTTTAAACAACCAATGCAGAAGAAAACTTACTTCTCCATGTTTCCTGCTACATACACCAGAAAGGCACAGGAGAAAACTAATACCTTATTTTTTTGGCTTTGTTTTTCCAAGAAGTGAATGAAAAGCTCAGAGCTGGGTATCTGACACTCAGCATGACATCCCGAGTGAGGACACGAAGGCAGGCCATCTGGATTGCAGAGAAATAACCTTACCTTTGGAAATGGTTTTGGAAATATTTCCATTGTGGTCCTGGCTGTAGGTTTTTATTGGGCTGAGGGCATCGTTCTCCTCAGGGCACAAATAAACTTCAATAGGTCCTTGAGTACTAGATAAATGTATCAATGCACTCTGCTAACAAAACAAACAGCGAAGCATTACCAGCAGCGCATACAACAGAATACTGACCACACTGAGCAAATTCTTACTGGGATGTGAGTGTTTGAATGCCCATTCCACTCATCAAAAGAACCTGAAAGCCCCCATGTATTTTTCTTTCTTTTGAAGATGTGAAGGGCTTGGCTGATGTGTCTTGTAGACTGGAAGAGAACACAAAAGCTTTTCCCTGCTGTCTGCAGCACACAAGGCTCAGAAGCCCAGCGTTTCATGTGCTCTCTCATCACCAGAGAGGTATAAAGGACCGAGCTCGTAACGTTTGCTTTCATCTCAGTAACCTGGAGCATTTTGACAGAGCAGAACTATGGGGTACAACTCACAGGTTTTACTGCTATTCGTAACAATATTGTTGGATGTATCTGGAGAGATGTTTCTGCTTTAAAAGAATTTCAAAATATATTCCTCACTCACTCCAAAGCCTTCAGTACTAATTCACACTGAACTCAAATTCCTGGACGTAAGGTCACCTGTTTAACAGGGAAGTTTTTCCAAATAATTTTTTTTTTTTTTCAAATGCCATTTTCTTCACCCAAATTTATATTAAACAAGTCCCTCTGTCCCCTCAAGGCAGCAACTTTAATTTTGATAGTACTTATGAATAAGAGGCACTCCCAATTATTCTCAAGGAATTATCTTTTCTCAGTTTTCACACACGGATGCAGTACAACAGGATGGCATACAGAGACCTATAGAAAGTCTGCCAAGTTGCTCTTAGTGTTAGGATGGAATATCATAAATGACTCCAGTTAAAAAACAAACCCGCTCCAGCTGCATTGCATTAGCAGCTCTAAAAAGCAGAAATACAGGCAGTATATACCTCTCTGCAGACTTCTTTCAAAGGTGGTTTACTGTGCCCCTTGCCAGAAAGTTCCTCAGAGTGTTTGCATTCCGACAGTTACGCAGCACAACAGACAGCATTTACAAACACAGACAGCAGCAACTGAACAGGGACACCCCGGGGCACAGAAAACAGGGAACAGCACTGACAGCAATGCTGGAGAAAACTAGGGAAAAAGGAGATGGGAAGAGCAGGAGTTTGGGAAGGGAATGCTGAGTGACTGAGGGATGGATTAAAAAAGCACCTGATATATAACTGCAAGTCAGAGGAAGAGCCAGAGAGAAAGAGAGCGAGCACACGAAAGAGAGAGAGGGACGGACAGAGGGACAAGGGCTTCCACTGCCTGAACCTGAAACTGAAATGAGTAAGATATATGTAGTATATGTGTGTATATATATATATATATATATTTGGTATAGGTAGGGGATAAGGGAGGTCTAGGCACTACTGTTAATGATTGTGTGCATCTGTCTGCCCTTCGGATTTTGCTGAATTAGAAAAACCAAAGCATCATGCCTAGAGGAAAGAAACAGGAAAGCAAGCAGCGATAACAGTACGTATTTATGGACACTGATAAAGGACATCCCTTCCTCACTGCAGCAAAATGATTTGTTCTTCCAAAACCTGTGCCTAGGTTCAAAGGAGAAATTAAGGGCAAAGGCATGGGGCAGGGCAGGGGGAGAAGATGGAAACTGTACTGGGCTTAAGTAAATGGAGAATAATTTTGGGAAAGAAGTGACAGAGAACCTGGACCCAGTTCCTGCCTGCCCATCAGCGGGTGGCCTTGGGCTCAGTGGAGCCAGCCTGACAGTAGGGATGAAGGAATAACATAGAGGAATGAACACAGTGTGGAGGCTTCTGGGGTTTAGGCTTATGTCTAATTGCTCCTTCAGAGAAGGAAATAGGCACATTTTTGAATCTCTAGAGCAGTGGCTCGTGAAAATTATTTACGTTTGCCCAACATTCTGGGGCCTGTCATAGTAAGTGGAGCTGTAAAGCAGCTCACTTTCGCCACCGAGAGAGAAAATCCAGGAGTGGCTGAGCTGTGGTTCATAAACCATGAAAGGAATGAAGTACAGCTATCTGCAAAGAAAAGCCCCCAAAGCATTTTTCTCCGTAACTGTGACATCAGGCAAGGGAGAAGCAGGTAAGTTACCCCTAAACTTCTACCCAAAATAAGGAAAAGATAGAATACAAAGGTGAAAGTGTAAGAGCCAGACATCTTATCAGGGGAGACCTTATAGCAGCATTCCAGACCCTGAAGGGGCCCTATAGAAAAGCTGGGAAAGGGCTGTTTGTACAGGTATGTAGCAATAGGACAATGGAAAATGGTTTTAAACTAGAGCAGGGCAGGTTTATATTAGACATTAGGAAAAAGTTCTTCACTGTGATGGTGGTGAGAGACACTGGAACAGGCTGCCCAGAGAGGTGGTGGAGGCCCCATCCCTGGAGGCATTCAAGGTCAGGCTTCATGATCCTCCGAGCAACCTGATCTAGTTAAAGGTGTCCCTGCTTTACTGCAGGGGGGATGGACTTTAAAGGTCCCTTCAAACCTAACACACTCTATGATACTGAAGCTGAGCACCACACAGCCACTCGCTCAGGTAGGATGGGGAGGAACATCAGAAGAAAAAGGTAAAAACTTGTTTGCGACAAGGACAGCAAAGTGAGAGAAAAGTAACAACAGTACCAATAAGAGAATATACAAAGCAGGTGATACACAATGCAACTTGCTCACTGTCCGGAACCCAAAGCCCAGCCCCTCTGGAGAAGTGACTCCTCCTTCCCAGTCAGCTCCCCACACACACACACTTTATACTGGAACATGACTGTCACAGTATGGAATATCCCTCTGGCCAGTTTGGGTCAGCTGTCCTGGCCGTGTTCCCTCACAGCTTCCTGTAAAAATTAACTCTATCCCAGCCATAAACCAGGACACAGAGAGACAGACAGACAGATGCTTGGGTAGCAAGCAGCAACAGAAGAGGAAGAGAGATGAACATGGACAGCTTCAGAAACAGAAGTACTTAAAATAGGAAAGGAAACCCTTGTCCCTTGCAGACTTCATGACAGCAAACAAAAAAGCCCACTAGCAGAGTGTACAAAGTTTTACACAAACGTCTAAAGCCAGCGTCAGTGAAGCAGAGGTGGTAACAGAAGGAGGAAGAACAAGAATGGATTCTAGGAGTAAAACACAAGTTTCTACAGTACTTCAGAGAAGAAAGTCTTACATGAAAACATACGTCGCAATAAATAAGGGTACCAGTAATATGAGTCATCAAGATGCTTAAGGCATTGAGTTATCCATGAACTTTATAATTAAAACTACATAAAGCTATAAAAAACCCAAAACAACTGAATCCCTTGAGAGAAAGATCTTTACATGGTTACAAACAGGAAATGTCAACGGCAAAGGAAGAGCTCCTCTTTACGTAAAGCATAGCAGAAGAGATGAATCTGTCAGTAGTGTGGCTTACTCTGGAGGAAAGCTCAAATTGAGAGAAAAGGCACAAATAACAATTGTTTTCTGTAAAATTATTTTTAAAGGTTCCCCTTCCTTTTTCACAAAAAAAAAAACACCCCAACAAACCCAAAACCAAAAAAACCACCCACCACACCTCCAGTTTGTAAGACTGGTTTATGTATTGCAATACAGCCTGACTTCAGCATCAGTTACCTGGTAAGACTCACAACACACTTGCTCCATCTATATAAAAAAAGATAACTGTATATAACCTGCCAGGAAAAGCCAGGTTTCTCCTTACCTCCACTGGGTCAGGCACTTCAAGTCTTGTTTCTGGAGGAGCTTTCACAACTATAACAGTTTGGTCTTTAAGGCCACTAATTTTTCGAATATCTTGATATGTCACATAAGCTAATGTAAGCACTGTTAAGGAATGTTCCAGTTTACCAGGGTACAATATATATTCAGACTGATAGTAGAGGCAGGATTCTTTCAATTATTTTCCCATTTTCTCGTGGCCACACTGCTCTTCCCCCAGAGTTTTCTGTTCTCTAGGCTGGTTGTGATTGTGGCACAACTGTGTGAGAACCTCCCTTTGATCTAGCAGCTGGGGTCACCACCAAGAGACAAAAGGGGTTCTCCCACCGAGTCCCCTCTCCTTTGTTACACACAAAGCTACACATCTAAAGCCTAGCAGCCCACAATTACTCACAGGTTGCACAAAGCAAAATTTATTTCCCCCCACCTCACACTTGCTATGAAAATGCAGACAACTGGAAGTCACAGGAAAAACGTAAAGGAATTTAGATGCATGTTACAGGTGTGCATAGACAAAATATTTTTGAACTCATCAATCAAATAATGTTCCCACTTTGATTTGATTTTTCAGTAAACATTCCTATATTTGTATATTTATTCATTCATATTACACAAAAATCTTTCACAAGCTGCTCAAACAACTACTGTAAACAACTTGACAGCGCAGGAACTTGATTTCTGCAGAAACACGGATACAGAGATGAGTATTTTGCTGTTCAATGTGAATTAATTAAAAATCAACACGAGGGTTCTGGTGGGTTACTGCACAGTGGTGCCTCACTCACCCACCTGCGTAACCAAGGTGTCACAGAGCTTTTGGTCACAAACAAGCAGCTGTGATCACACACAAGCGCTTCCAGTTTAGTCACCCATGGGATATCCAGCATTATATTCATGGCACAGAAATAAAAAGCCACCCTTTTGGGGGGGTGTAAGTGTGAACAGTTTTGGTAAGCATCTACTGTCACAGTAAGACAAACTGCCCCAGCTCAGAAAGCCAACACATCTCACATCAGACTCAGACCAAATGCAAAGTAACAGGTCAGAGGGGAAAAGCAAGTGGTCAGCTGCCAGGCAAATGGCTTTTGTGAAGGCTTCTACCCCTCCTTCAGTAGGGCTTACTAAGGTTTGCAAAGGCAGAGTATAAATCACAGCAACAGTCGCTGTATGAACAAAGGAAAGGATTGCATGGTCTTCAAGTGAAACAGCCATCTTCCTTGCTGAGGCTAAAAGCTCCCCCACTAATGCTGGGCATATCCTAAAACATTCAAGGTAGGGATCAGTCACTGTCTGATTCGATTGACAGGGCACAGGAGGAAGCAACAGCTGGGGTATAATCAATGTTTTGGTGCTACCTAATCACAAGGGAAAAGAAAAAAACATTTCCAATATCAGAAACTCCATCTTCAGAGATTAAGCAATGGAAGAGGCTTCTCAGCTCCACAAGTGTTCGCTAGGTCACTCCTGTCAGAATCCAGTGAGATGGGCGAAAGACCACACTGGGGTACACTCAGATTGGCCCCCAGGTTTCACTCCTCCATGTTCTTCCCTCAATAACCACTAGGATTATCAGAAAACCTAGAGTCACGGGAAGAGGTTTGGGGAATATGCTGTCCTAAAGCCAAAAACATGAGACCAAACACGCTGCTGATGCTGATCCCTCCTCACCCTTCCCTGGGGACCCAGCAGCCGCAAGGCGGAGATCTCTGCCACTGCAAACAGCACTAGAACAGAGAAGGGCAGCGCTACGTTCTGCTTTGCTTGAATCTCCCCATGGATCAGGGCAGTGCTGCCCCTGTGCCACTCAGTGGGCTTGCTTTCAAACGTGCTCTGAGATGCAGGCACGGCCAAGAGACAGTATTTGCACAGCTCACGTTACTCTACTGACGCTCCTGCAGTGATTTCCTACCCTTCAAAACAGAGAGTAAGTCCACCTTATTAGACGCTCTTCAAGATCTACTGGCTATTTAAAGCAATTAAAGTTTTCACATTGGCATTTAATCAAATGCTCTCTTCTGTTGCTAATAGGTGGGAAATCTAATGAAAGTGAGAACTGGTAATTTACGAGGGGTATAAGCAGCCATATGAGCCTTATGCAATTGAGCGCTGCTGTTACCTTAAATGATTAAGACTAAGAGAGATATTTTGAGAGCTTCTAAAGACTTTAGTATGATACTCCTTTACAGATTCTCTAAGCAGAGGAATCTAAAAGTTTGTCGTAAAAATTCAGCCGAAGCTGACTCCCAACTTTATTCTTCTCTGTGCCTAACTCACAGAATCACGGAATCGTAGGGGTTGGAAGGGACCTCGAGAGATCATTGGGTCCAACCCCCCTGCCAAAGCAGCTCCCTAGCACATATTGCACAGATAGGCGTCCAGACGAGTCTTGAATATCTCCAGAGAAGGAGACTCCACCACCTCCCTGGGCAGCCTGTCCCAGGGCTCTGTCACCCTCACTGTGTAAAAGTTCTTCCGCATGTTGGTGCAGAACTTCCTGTGCTCCAGTTTACAGCCATTGCCCCTTGTCCTGTCTCCACAGACGACTGAAAAGGGGTTGGCCAATTCCCCCTGCCTCCCATACTTAAGATATTTATAAACATTAATTAGGTCCCCCCTCAGTCTTCTTTTCTCCAGGCTGAACAGCCCCAGCTCACTCAGCCTTTCCTCATACGGGAGATGTTCCAGGCCCTTAATCATCTTTGTAGCCCTTCTCTGGACTCTCTCCAGGAGATCCCTGTCTTTTTTATACCAGGGAGCCCAGAACTGGACAAAATACTCTAGGTGGGGCCTGACGAGGGCAGAGTAGAGGGGAAAGGGCAGAGTAGAGGGGAACACACATGAGTTTAATGTAAAAAATATTAAGTAGTGGGCACTCACACACACAGTTCTGTTACCTTAGCCAAAACTCAGTCCGCACACATAAAAATGGGGCTTGCTCTGGGCTCAAAGAGAGCTGGAAATGCACAGGGTGTTGGATAGGAATCACCTGGATTCTTGGTTCTAGTTTATGTGAACATGGAGGTAATGGGCTCCTTCGTACACCGCCTTTTTCTCTCCCTTTTTTGGACATTCCAGAAGTATTACAGGAGCAAGCGTCTTAACTTCTATATAGAACTACATTAAAACCTGTTACCCAACTTGGGGAAATTTCTGATGTTTGGTTATCAAATCCCTTAGCAGAATTCTCTTAGCATCGCAGAGCACAGCAAGACGACCGACTGCCTTTGAGGGCTGTGGCAAAAAAGGATATCTCTGGTTCTCCGAGTCCTCTGTTAGCAGCTTGAGGTCCAGGGTGCAGCTTTGGATTAGCTCATCCAGTTTCTTCTCTTCCTGAGCCAGTTCAGTCACCTCCTTCGTGAGGCCTTGGCGCTGCACCAGCATGCCACCATCCTCTGACAGACTGCAGCCCCTACAGATACAGGGGAGGGGGGAAAGACGCCCTTTAGAGTTTGTAAAACATGACCCCATGCTACAGGAAAGGGAAGAGGCAGACTTTTACAGCACAGATCGAGTCCTTAGCTGCTTGTCCCTGAACCGGCCCATAGCGAGCCAACAGAAACCAGGCTTTCCAGGAAAAGCATCTTCTTACCATGACAACTCATTTTGGAACTACCACCGAGATGGAGGAGTCCAACATTTCTAAGCTCTTCCAAAGCCTTGGTTTTTAACTCCCCTCTCTCCTCTAACCACACCCTAGAGAAGATGGAGGAAGGCAGTAGGTAGAGATGTGTACCTTAAAAACTTACTGTGCTTGTAAAAGCAAATTGCTTAATCCAGTACTCATACCAAGCACTGGTTTCTGATTTCCCTGACAAATGCTATTTATACACTGAAAACCTGTCTCAACAGGAAAAGAAAGCTTTATATCCTGATAGAAGGCGTTTTCGATGATTGCTTGGAGCAAAGTGTTAGAATGGAAGGTGGGAGAAGAAAAATACTGCTGCTCTGTCACAGCAAAATCAGCCAGCAGGAATGGAGAGGGACAGCGAATACTCACATCCACTGAATGTTGTTTTTGGATTTTTTCTTAATGAGATGGATGCCTTCCAGTACATTGGTGATATCGTAAATCCTCCTTTTTTGCACCTTGAGGACCTCTGCCGCTCTGTTCAAATCTAAGACCCCATCAGGAGATTGACTCAGCAGCTGAATGAACTTCTTTGTAAGAAGGCCAAGTGATGTATCATAGCGAGTCTTTTCTGAAGGAGATTTTGGGGCTTGGAAAGAAGGGGGGGGGAAGGGAAATAAATCAGTTTTCTCATTTTAGTTCCGAAAGCTACATCCAGAAATGAAAAGTACATATGTTACAGATATTTCTGTAATATTCCTAAAGAAATCTCTTCAGGACCTCTGCACTAAGACACAACTCACTACTGGGCATTTATTTGTATTTCAAGATGTACTTTTCCAAAAGTCACAGGTACATGAGCAAATACATACCTTTTTTTTTAAATGCAAATATTTCCTTTAGTCTGATGGATACATATAGCAGTATTCTACTTAGGCTTTCACTATGTGAATTCTTAATAGTATTTTTAGTATCTATTTATCCTGGCAGCCAATACCAAAAATTCTCCTATGACTCTCCTTCATCAGGCTGATAGCCAGCTTTCATCAGTGTTTGATTTGCCCCGCTTGTAAGATAAGTGTTTCACATGCAATTAAGCAGGACTTAGGTGTACTTCAGCGGGTGAACACAATGACAGATTCCACCAGCACCAGACTCCAAGGCTTACAGAAAAAACCTCACATGAATTAGGAGATTGATGCAAGATACAGTTTATAATCATCATTTCTCTGTAAATGCTCAAACTGGCAAGAGTATCCACTTCTTTTAAATTAAAAGTCAGCAAACAGCTTGGATCTTATTAGACAACTCACTCTTCATGCAAAAATGTAGCGTCTATGCCCTTAATAGATGAGCTTTTAAGAGTTTAAATACATAGGTCAGAATAATTTCTGAGTGTCCAAGGCCTTTGTGTCAAGGGAAATGAGCCAGCAACTATTAGAAGTCTGCTGGGCTCGTACATCTCAAACCTTTCAATTCCTTTAATTATTAGGCAGGATGGATCTTAGGCTGTGACCTGGTGGTCACTTTCATGTTTTCAAGGTTCAGGCCCCACACTTAAATGCACAAGTCAATCAAAACAGAAATCCTACCTGGAAGGAAACCCTTAAGACTACCCTGAAATATTCTGGAGGATATGATGGCTTTTCAGCAAAAAACAATTCATTGCTAGTATCAAAGAGAACCTGCTGCATCTCGTTCTTTGGGGGACTCGGGGCTCGGGAAACAGAGTAAAGTTCATATCAATTAGGTGACCTTGCAAATTTAGAGCAGGGTGGGGTTTGTTTGTTTAATTTGGGGTTTGGAAAAGAATAAGAGGATCAGAGTGAGAAGGGCAAGAGTATACTTGACCCCCACCTAAAACAGCACAGGCTCCTGACCGTGCGAGGAAGGAAGGAAGGAAGTTCTCTGTACAGCCTTATCAACACCGCAGCAGCCCTCTATACCCCAAATGGTACCGAACTTCTGTGAGAACACACTTCAACTTAAAACAGACTTCATTTAACTTAACCAAGTTTAATTAAAACAATTGTCATTAACTTGTCTGCTTTAAGTTTGTATCTTCAGCTAATTCCACTTCTCCCACCTGCCACAATAGAAATGAACCTTAGAACAGCATGGAGGGAGAAGCGCCCCTTCATGTTGCCCGCTCTCCCATCACTACCACTCCTGCCCCCAGCCCTCCTTTCTCCCCAATTCCTCTCCCTCTGCAAGCCTAATTCTCCTGCTGAAATCCTCCAAACAAGATGGCAAGGCTGCACCCCCAGCTCCTGTTGCAAGTAACCTACCGCCCAAGGTGGTGCAGATGTGCAGAAATGAATGCTCGCGGCCACTAAGCAGCAGCAGCAATAATCCAGTCATGCTGCAGGGAGAGAAGGCAGCTCAGAGCCCTCAAAGAGCATTGAGCTGCTGGGGCACTGCTACTGCTCTTTGCAAACCCCTGCCTGAGGGGGAGAAGCCCTGACAATCAGCTGTGGTAACCTCAGCAAGGAAGGAGCAGGCTGGCTCATCAGCCTTGCCTAATAACCACGCGTTTAATCCTGGCGTAGTACCTCAATTCCTTGGCATCTACCTCTCCTAAGCATCCCCAGCTTGAAGCCCTCAGCTGACGAGGAGGCCCTGGATGGAGAGGCTGCAGCCTGCCAGCAGGCAGGCAGAGGGGACAGACCCAGCCTCTGCGGCCTCCCAGCAGCTCTGCACCCACCGAGGGATGCACGCCGCCACGAGCGCCCTGCCTGGCTGCGGGGCTGAGTGCATTGCACACAGCCAGGTGAGGACAGCAATGAACGTGCCTTCTGAGCTAGGGAGTGCAGCCTGTCGTACGCCCAGCTCAAGCTAGTGCCATGCAGCCCATTGCAAATCCCCTTACTTTTTGGGCTATCTGGACTTCTTGTCGCAGCTCTTCCTTTCCCCTTTGGAGTCTTCAGTCCTTCTGCAAGATACTGGTGGCCACTTTCTCCTAGTTCCAGCCTTCGTTTTGCCTGTTAAAACAAACAACAACATATGGTAAACTTATTTTTAATTAATGGATTGTTAAGAAGTGTATTTCACTCAATCCAGCATGATATTGGGGTTACAGGAAAGGCAGACAGCAGCGAGCTTTTCACAGCAGGGTTCTGTACCCGGTGCAGGCTCATACCCCATATTCATCACAGAGGAACCCAAATATTTAGAGGAATCCAAAGGTGGATTTCAATATTTCACTCTCAAAGTCTCAATTGACGGTTTTGTTTGGGAACTTCAGCAATTTATTTTTAATTTGAAAAGCTGAGTGACAGGTGTATGACGGGCTTCAGTCCAGTCTGCATCTTTTTAAATGTATATAGTACATAATTTCAACTGAAACGCTCTCAAGTGGAGGTAAAGAAGACCAAAGAAATGCTGAAGCACACAGGTACACACACACAAGGTTGAATTTCTTTTGAAACTGTAACTCACATGGGTATAAGTTATATTAGATGGATATAAGTACGCACAATTTCTCCTTCCTCATTTGAGAGGGTGGCTTTGAGAGGACCAGTAACACCCACTACTAATAAGCTTTCCATCAATGAAACACGAGACACGACATCATGAGCAGCTATGGAAAACTGTTCTCCTCGCTTGTCAACAATTTTTGTCCTCAGTGAAAGCACAGCCACTACATTTATTTCACAGTAACTGGCATGTTTGCATTAAAGCTGCCTACATAAAAGGTGGAGCAAAAGTAGTATCAGAAAGATTGTGTCTGAAAATCAGCTGAATGTTGCATTCAGCTCAAAGGGAAGCTGTGTGCATCCTGAATAATAAAAATAGTGATTGAAACTGTTAAACTATGCAAGACAGACAAATAGCCACCACCGATATGAATTTTGTCAGACAGAAACCCAATCTACTATCTTTGGAAACCATTCTACACCCTGCCATGGCACTCAGGTTACTGAAATTAAATCGGGGGGATACTCATTATCCTAACAATAGAAAGAGCAATACCTGGGAAGAGGCAGGAAAAAAAAGAAAAAGCAGCTTTACTTCTAATGAAGTTTAGCAAAATAACTGTTTCCAAAGAATGATGCTTATTCAATTAGGGGGAATAATTCAGAGTGTTTTATTTGCTTACTCTTTAGGCTTGCCCCAAAGGGTTGGATCATATTCTGCTCCTCAGTGAGCCAAGATAAAATAATACATTCTTCTACGGACAGGCATCAGTTGATTGTTGTAGATTTAGCTTATGTGTTTTACTTCAGGCCTGTGACCAACATCAAGCTCTAAGTAAATCCACTCTTATGCATTTATTTTGGATAGCTAGCTAACATCTTTGTACTGGACTCCATTTCCAAACCTCAGAACTCATTAAAAGGCAAGTTAAAGCACATGAAACTCAGGTAAACCCACAGTGTAACAGTGCATGCTGGGCGTCCAAGCCACTAGTCTCTCTACTTTGTGCAGAGGAGCAAGACACCAACCATCAGCATCAGAGCAAAGCTGATCTCATAGCACCCTTCTAAGACAGGCAGGCACTGGGCAGCCTGTTGGTGGCAGCTTCTAACGGTGTGACACACACTCCCCCCACCACCCCCTGCCCTGGTTTCTCTCCTGGAGACACCGGCTCTGTAATCCAAGGACACAGATTTTAAAAAGGTCAACTGTTAACAAAAGCATCCAGCTAATATGTTTAGCCAACGTAATTGGATTAAATTAAGATTACAGCTACTCCAGAGAGAGAAGTACATTTCACTTTTTTTTTAAGGAAGTGTTTTTCCACCCTGAGAACTATAGGAGAAAAGGAAGGAGGGGTGAAAAGGCTACAATTCAGGGCGTGGGAAGACTAGGCCAAAGGGATACAATTAAAGATAAAAGGGAATCTCAAAACCAGGTGTGAGAAGGAGGGGAAACACTAAAGACCTAAAATCCAGAGATTTGCAGCAGCGCTCTCCATCAGAGGAGAAACTCTGGTTTGGAATACACATCAAACCTTTTTGTCTCAACTTGTCTGCAAGACACTGTTTTGCCCCTACTTTTGTGGTTAAACACAACTTTCTCCTGTGAACAGATCAGGTTTGGTAGCAAGAGAACATAAACAGCATCCTTTGGCTGCCTGCAGCAGCACAAGGCAGGTCCGTGTGTGTCAGGGCTGGGGGGGGGGAAATGCCAAAAATGACACGCTTTCCTGGGTCTCACCCACACACCGTACCCAGGGGCAGCGCAGGACTATCCACTTCCTTCTGGAAAAACAGCAAGGGGCAGAGAGAGCGCTACAGGACAGTTATTTTGTCAGGCACAAAGCAGGCAGAAAGCCTGAGAGATACAGAGCAAAATATTTCAGAAGAGTTCCGAGGAGCCTGGTGAAGTGGCAGCTTTAGCAAACCCTGGGGAATGTTTAACTTCTGGCCAGATGTTACACACGTCACTCAGCAAGCGCTTTCTTCCCCTTCCTGTTTTACAAACTGTAACAAGGTGCAAGACTAAAGTGGTATCTTCTCCATCTCTTCTTCCCTGACTTACAGGCCTAAGATTTTATAGTGCCTTTTCCTTTGCACTAGAGATCCCAGCTGACTCAGTGTCTCTCTCCCATCTCCAAAATTATTGACGGTGCTTTCCGATACCAGACTTCCCTCAATTACATTCCACAATAAGCAGAAATCCATAACCCTTTAAAAAAAATTACAAAGTCTTGATTTGCATCACTTATTTCTACTATACCTGTATATTCATTATTTGCAGGATTTGTACTAGTTTTTGTACAAATTTTGCACTCTTTGATCATCACAGCATGCAAACTGTTCTGACACAGCCTGTGGGACCTGCTAAGAAGTAGAAAGCCAAAGGATGCCAGCACAAAGCATTCCAAAGCTAGGGAAAGAGGAAGCACAGAGACTAGGAACTTCCCAGTGACATGAAACTTGAGGAATCTGACTTCTACCCAGGAGGAGTGTGAAAGCATCCTAAAGCACACTGGGGCTTATAGAATCATAGAAGATCCTGAGCTGGGAGGGACCCATAAGGATCATTCAGTCCAACTCCTGGCTCCACACAGGGCCAGATAATTCAGAGCATGGAACTGAGGGCATTGTCCTGATGCTTCTGGAACTCAAGCTCAGTGCTGTGACCCCTTCCCTGGGGAGCCTGTTCCAGTGCCCGACCACCCTCTCAGTAAAGAACCTCTTCCTAATATTCAACCTAAACCTCCCCTGTCACAGCTTCATGCTGTTCCCCACAGGTTCTGTCAGTGGTCCACAAAGAGAGCAGATGGCTCCCTGCCCCTTCACTCACCCTCATCAGGAAGCCATAGACCATGATGAGGTCTCCCCTCAGCCTCTTCTCCAGGCTGAACAAACCAAGGGACTTCAGCCTTTCCCCACAAGACTTCCCCTTCACCATCCTCATTGCCCTCCTCTGGACACTCTCCAATAGTTTTGTGTCCCTCTTGGACTGTGGTGCCCAAAACTGCACCCAGTACTGGAGGTGAGGCTGCACCAGCACAGTGTAGAGCAGGACAACCCCCTCCCCAGACCAGCTGGCAATGCTGTGCTTGATGTACCCCAGGACACAGTTAGCACAAATCAATACATCCAGCAAGATGTATCAATAGGATCGAAATCCTATTGATCTGAGCCAGTCACCTACATAGCCCCTCGGTGGAGACCTAAAATGTTAGGCATACACTTTGACCCCACTTTCTCTTTCAACGCTACAAGGAATTGCTGATACAGATACAACCATGGGTCCACTGCCCAGTGCAGACTGCCAAAAGGAGGTGGCAGCTCAACCCCTATGTAGTTATACCTTTTTAGCCTCAGTCCATTGTTGTGGGTTTTTTTTTTTTTAAAAAAAAAAAGCCAGATAGCTACCACAATTAACACCAGAGACAAACCCACAAGAATGTCTTCCTAAGAACACTTGTGTCTATAGGAAAATAGTTTAAAACCTACTAGGATAAGCTGAGTATTTTCAAGTAGGCAGACCCTGATGAAATTCACCATACAACATTCAGTCCCAGGGATTAACTTTCAATAGGCCGGAGGCAGGTATGCTGACAGAGGACTAGAAAAAGAATAAACGTGGTTTATCATGAATTGGCAAAAAGGGGTGGAAAAGGTGCAATCATGAGATTATAGACCCATTCCTCTCACCAGGCTGTCTTGACCTCACAGCTACCCGTGTCTAACAGGTTGCTGCCATCACCTCTTCTCCTGCACCTTCCTGCAGTCTCTGAGCCCCCCAGCTCCCCCGGTGTGGGCAGGTACTGACTGATGGGTCCTCACTGGACCCCCACAGGGAGCTTGGCTTAAGGGGCCACAATCAGCCGAAACCTAACCCTCCTCCAAAACTGAAGTGAGGAGCTTTCTGCTGAGTTAGCCCCTTGTCAGGTGGGCTGCCAGGCAGGAGCAGTGGGACCTCCTCCACCCCCACTGGGGCATCAGCGTGACATCCAAGAAGGTCCACTTTCATGTCACAAACCAAGTGATTTTGGTTCTTGGGGAGAGAAACCGGCACCAATTAAAAAAAAAGAAAAAGAAAAGTCAGTGTGTTTGGGCATAAGAGCGTGAGAGAGCGCGGTGCTAAGCGTTAGGTAACAGCCATCACAGGGTTTTGTCGAGATAGCAGAGGGGGAAGTGCTGTGGTGGGGGACAGCCAGCATCAGCTTTTTGAAGGCTGCACCACATAACCAAAGCCCAGCTTTCTATGAGGCTTCTCTTTCGAAGTTTGAGGGAAGCAGCAGTAAAAACAACAGCCTCTAATTCTTTCCAATGATAAAACCATGGAGCACAACTTTGCCAAGCTATGCGCATTTGGAATGTGTCTTGCTTAGATGTCTCCCTCGGCTGTACTGCTGGATGCAAGGCAGCTGCACTGTCTGCGAGAGACTGACCTAAGAGAAACTCCCTTACCTGTGCTAGCTTCCGAAAACCCTCTGCCCAAAATATTTCTGCACCGGTTTGACAGAAGGGTGATCTGAGTCGGGCACGTGCCCTCCTCTTCCCTCAAAACCTCACATTTAAAAACACTTTCCAAAATGTTTTAACATTCATATAAAGGTTTAACAGCCAAAAATCCATTTCAAACCGCAAGCACCACAGCTCCTGGGCCTGCCTAGGCTGCACGCATTGCATCTGCCAGGAGGTCCCCCCTCCAGGGTGAGACATTGAGGTCCTCGTCCCCTGCAGCCCTAGCAGGCATACCAGGTTAGAGCAGCGGCAGCCTGACTTAAATACAAAAGGGACAAAAGTTTAATTCAGAATGAGCGTAAAAGTAACCTGGGACAAAGCCTCCCTGAGATGGGGACAGAAGATAAAATAGCTTATTTAAAAAAAAAAAAAAATAAAGCAAAAAGAAACAGGATGAGGAGCTAGAAAGCCACTCCAGTTTCATTTGACTAGGAAGGGAAAACAGGAAGATTGGAAGTGACGGAGCTAGAAATAAATGGCGTGCACTGAGCGATAGCTGACGCTGGATCAAGCAGCAAGCCACCAGCCGCGCCTTTGCACTCGGCTGTGTCTCCACCAGTGCCTCAGAGCGAGAGCTAAGTTGGGCGAGTTAAGCAAGGGCAGATGACTAAGCCCAGGCGTCGTGTCTGGGAGATATTACAATTGCTAGGGGCAGATAAAATGGCAGCTTTTCTGCATGTTGCCACAATGCTGATATTTCTGGGTGGTGGATGCAAGCCCACCCAGAGAGCACAGATAAATTTTGACCGCGGCATGGAAGCCGTACCACAGACGCTTTAACAATCCCCACACACTTTCCTCCATGTTTTCAAAACCAAGGGGTCGCTTCAAAATGCAATTTAAAAGCGAAGGTTCCCAGGCATGAATGCTGGGAAGCAGTTCTGGAGGTCAGGAGCTGCAGAGAAAGAAGCAAGCACTGTACTTGAAAGGGTGAATTAAGCTGGGGCTTGATGAGGGAGGCGTACAAGAGAAGCAGCACAGAAAAAAGACACCTTGGGGTGAGCACACAGAAATATGAATTCATCTGCTAGGGAAATTTCTCCACTGAACGAGGCGATGCAGGCTGTGCCTTTGGAACACGCTCACACGAACCAACTCTGGTATGTGGAGAGCCCCGAGTGCCTGCCAGAGGGCTAGAACCCAGCTGAGGGCATGGCAAACACCACGGCTCACACTGGAAAAATGGTGAGAGGTGCAGGGGGAAAGCAGAGGAGCTCTCAGCAGGGCTGGGCCCGAGCTCTGCAGGCCAGCTCGCAAGCGAGGAAACGCTTGAGGTCAGCAAAAAGATGCAAGAGGACTGTCAGGGTTGCTGCCTTCAGACTCCCAGCGACAACTCCTCGTTCTGTACCTATTTCTGTGAGCAATGAGGAGATATGTTTGCAGTCTGAACTCCTGGAAGGGAGAGAAGTTTCACTTGTCTATGAAGAAACATTTCCCCCAGTGGTCTGTGCAGATGCCAATGATTTGTACCATGCTACCCTCGGTTTCCACAGTTAATTCTGACAGTATAAAACCATAAAAAAGAGTGTTTAAGAAAAGAATAGGAAGATAAAGAAATAGCTGGGAATGAAACTGCTTTGATGTTAAACCCCCAAAACCCAAGTATGTTCTTTAAAGGGGGGTTTCTAAAGTCCTCTCAACTCTTCCCAAAAACATTACTTCTCTCTCTAAAGTATGCATTCCTGTACTACCCTACACAGAGGAACAAGACCAGGAGTAGCACTTTAATGAAAACATGACCTCAAAATTAAATTCATAGCCCATTCATTAGACTGAGGTAGAAGGATATAAAAAGATACACAAAAGTAAAGCCTTGAAAAGTTGAATAAATTGTAAAACCAACACAAGGAAGAACATTACTCTTGAAATATTGCCTCTTATTAGTGAGGATTATTAGTTGAGTGGCAAGCAGCTGGTATTTAAAGTAACATTTAAAGAAGCATTTTAAAGAAAGTGAACACACAGCTTACAAGAAACATCCTGATCATCCCACTCCAACACAAAACTCTCAAATTTTCTCCTCAGACAAAAAAAATCCTTTCCACTATACCAATTTGTGTTTTCTAAACTATCAGCTTATTTTTCAGCTTATCAGGTATGAGTTTATCATAGCTTTGACTGAGGGAAATTCTTTAGTTCCTGCACTGAAATCATTAATTCAGCTGCAGTCAAATAATTTGTTTTTAATATAGATGAAAACTAAAAGAAAATGTACTTTGTACATCTTAATAAGGCTTATAATTCAATAGGAACGACCTCACATAATTATCAAATTAAGCTACATTCTGATCACCTGCAGCCCATCTTTGTTTGGCTTTTGACGCTGAGACCTGAAGGGTAATAGCATTACTCCACTGAAGTTTCTTTCAAGGCCTAATTAAACTTCCCTACTTCCAATGACTTTCAATGTATTCTCTTCAAATATTTAAGATGTGGGTGGCCAAGTTTCAGCAGCAGATTCTTGTTTGAAAGGAGGACCCAAGCCAGAAGAACCTAGCTATGGCTCTCCCTTCTCAGGTTGAATGCACAGAAAGGAGCAACGCAAGGGTCACAAGTGCCTCCCAGTCATTGCTGCAGAACCTCACACAACACCAGTTCCAACAGGGACTGAAAGGAATAGAGTAGCTTTCAGCTGTGCTCACTCCTGCGTTAGCAGCGCTGCGCAGCCGATGCCCACCACCTCAACCCGGTATGGCAGCTCACACTTCTCTCATCTCCATCCTGCCTGAACCAAACCAAGAAGGTAGCGAAACACAGCGGTGGTTTCTCCCTAGACCTACGACGGGTTGCTTTCACTGAAGGAGGATCGTGATCGCAAGGTTCTAATCCCCTTTGATCTTCATCCCGATGTCTCCAGGAGACCCCACCTGCCAGAAGGTCAAGCGTATCTCAGAGTCACCACCGCTAGCATAACTCAGACACTGAGGGAAGCAGAGAACCCCTTTTGATGTTATTCCATTTTCTAGTCATCGGCCTACTCCAGTGCCATGGGATGAGCCAACACCCCACACCAGGCTCGCACTCAGCACCGTAGCTGCTGCTAAAGCACGAGGCTTTTCTCCTCCTACACTGCTGCAGTACTTCGTATTTTTTCGCCCTCGAAGGGGAAGGACATTACAACACTTGTGCAAGAAATAAACCAAAGCATAAGCCACGTTCCAGGCCCCAAACCAAGAGAATTACACCTATGCTGCATAGGAAATGAATCATCTGAGATCTTTCTATTGCAATTTTTTCCACCAAATATGAAACAATTACTTCTTACTGGAAGCAATAGCTTTGCACTGTACTAAGCTCAAAGGCTCCAGTTACCGCTTCATGTTGAAATATGAAAAGTTATTTTTCAGGAAACTGCACCCAGTTTTCATCTCAACTGCTGAACTGCCCAAGGTGAGGGGTGCACATATGCCTGAGCAATCCTGAAAATGACTCCATCAACAGCTGCTCCCTCATCTGAGCTGCAGCTGCCTGGCTGAAGTGGAAGATCCAGGGACAAAACCTCCAGAAAATATGCTGACAAATGGCCACAGCTCGTACACAGACACACAAACAGACCAACCAGCATCTGGCTGGGGGAATCTTGACTGCAAATTTTGGAGATGGGTGAGTGGAACAGGACTGTTGCACTCCCATTCCCTGGGAAGCATGGATAGCCCTTAGCCACCAGCAGGCTTTAGCAACAGCCTGGTCCTACAGACTGATGTCAAAGCTACCAACCATCCTCCCAGAGATACCACTTCAGCAGTGCTGCTGCCTCCAGAGCAAAGCTCGTGGGTTTTCAGTTGCAGTTCACAACAGTAATTTCTCACCACAGACATCCTTTGAAGAAAACAAGACTCTCATAAAACAGGCCTGACACCGAACTTTGAAACTGATGGCAAGCGAGCTGGGAGGGAGGACATGGCAACAGACTGGCCACATAAGACTTCTGGGTGTAATTTCGTTGTCTTGCATTTCTGAGGAACAATTACACCAACCCAGGTCTGCCTTTAACAATCCCCATCGAGATCAAACTAAGCCAAATAAGAAAGCAAGAGTTTTAATTCACACGGTGTGCAGACAGGGTGCCACCTCTTCATGTGGCTCCAGAGCTGCTTGCAGTGCTCCAGAGCTGCTTGCAGTATTTCAGCCCTTTGGGGCACTTTTAGCCTTCTGACCAAGGAACTAAAACTGACTTGGACTGAGGGAAATAAATCTTCCATAGTATTATAAGGTTGGTCCCAAAGAAAAAGCATCACAGAGCAGCCAGTCTCAAAAATATAGCCTAGAGATTATTTTGTCTTTTTGTATTTAAGGGTTATTTTTTAAGTACTCTTTAAAAAAGTCATTAACTTCAACATAAGATTGTGATTGGATTAGTTCCACTGAGTGGCTTCCACTCTATGTGTGGAAATCAGCACAGCTACTTAAAAAAATCCAAACTTTCAAACACTGTCAGTTGTCTGCCAAATTGCCTATTAAACCAACGAGCCCTGGGAGCGGGGAGGAAGGACATTAAGGCAGCTGGAGAATAGGATAGGATGAACTTCCTTGGAGGAAATTCCAGTAAATGTCATGAAGTATCTGATACACAGGTTAAAAACTCAAGTAGTAGTACACTGGGTGCATATATCGACACAAAAATAAGGAGGAGCATAAACTCCTTACAGAAAATGTAGAATATAGTCATAAAACTCTCTAGGAAGACAGAATTAATGAAATTTGATAAGTACAAAGTGAAAAGGGAGGAGAAGGAGGAGCACTCGCAAAGCCACACCTGCGGTATCTCGGTGTAGGGGCACTGCAATGATGCAAGATGGGGCTTGCATCACAAAGTCCGCTCACTAAATTGCCAGCCTAAGCCACAGAATCTCCAGCTTTGTTTTCCTTGGATACAGGACACCTACAAGAAAGGATGGTATTTGCAGAATTACACCAATGACGTTTCTGGAGTGCAAGTTTTCTTGTCTGCACAGGTTTGTGGTTTGAGATTTCCCACCCTGGCACCCCAAACCTTCCTGTGCTCCACACAAAATACCTGTACCGCGTTATAGCAGAGCTGTGCCAAGGGACTGCATCGCTTTGCCTGCTGACAGATGATTCACAGGGAATCAACTCATCTCACCATTCATTTTTTAGAGAATTTGTAAGAGGATCCACATGCAAAAGCTTCAGAAATTACAGCAGAGAACCACAAACTGTGAGACAGTAAGTTTTAAACACTCAGGCGCACAGGAGTGTTAGTGTTGGGTACTAATGCCCCCAATGGAGGAGAATCCTTTCTTTAAAAAAGTAGACACCAATCTCAACTCTGTATTTTCACTGCCTGAGGCACCATGGTTCTTCCATCTAAGTACTTGTTCAATCAATGTAATTAGTTATGAGAAGTGAGATAGATCTAAAGTAGTAAAACCTTTTATTTTGAAGTACTTCCTTAACCTCGTTCCATGCAAGTATAAAAAACACACATCTGGATTCCCCCAAAAGTAATAAATGTACTTTGATTCCATTCAGGGTGATAAAAATATTATACAGATTCCAAAGGACATTGTGAGAGTTGACAAAAAAATACTGAGGAGAGGACCAGATCCAGATAAGATTAGCATTTACAGAGCCAGACAAGGAGAAGAATTTACTGTAAGGCAGGGTAGCTCTGTATGTTATGTAAACTGAGGAGTTTAGTTCACTTGAAGGAAATACCAACATTGCCCAAACAGATTAACCCCAAGAAGTTATTTCTGCACCTACAACTATCTATAATGCTGACTTCATGTGAAGAGATCGATTTATCACAAGTTAACAAGGTACTTTTAAAATGAAATTACTGGTATTGTTAGAAAAAACAAAACAAACCCTTGAGTAACCTTGAAAGAAGTTAAGGCAATAACCTCCTCCATATACCAAACCTCCCAGTAACTAAAATAAATAACAAGTGCCCAAGACACAGGAAACAAGGTTTACATTTCCAAAACAACTATACCTAGCAGCAGTCAGACAGGAGGCTCCAAATCAGTCGAAAAATCGATAAAAGCATGTAAGAGAGGGGGAGAGACAACCCCAGGCAGCAGGGACCTTGAGAACTCCCCCCAACCCCCCACCCCGTTGTGACTGACAGCCCCCTTCATCCTAGATCAGGAGCCAGTACTGCCATCAGAGGGTTTCTTCACAGCACACTGCTCTGACTACAAACCGAACATGATTTTTCACCTAGCCTGGGTGAGAGCCTAAACTCTAGGAACTGCCGATTTCCACCCTCCCCACATCAAGGTGAGCAGCTGTTGCACGTACTCTCATTTCACAGGTCGGTTTGGCAGCAGGCAGACAGCTTACGTGGCCAGAACAGCACAAAGGTAGCCGAGCTCCTAACGTTTGAAATTCTGTGTGATTTAAATTCTGTGTCACAAAGAACAACTAATCCACCGAGCTTTCGCTGTGATGCACATCCTAGCCTGGCAGTATGTTATCACTCCATCAGCCACACCAAGGAGCAGAACAACCTGGGAGCGCTGGCAAAACAAAGAAAAATTATTTGGTTCAAACAGCAAGTTTTACTTATTCCCAGTAACACAGAGGGAATAAAACCAAGATGACAAACAGCAGCTCTTAAGAAAAGCGAATAAGTGTAGTAGACTAAGACAGTTTCTTTTCCACATCTCGGTTAAGTTCTGTCATGCCATGGACAGGGCACTCTAAAAAGCTGATATGAAAGCCTAATTTACAAGTCAAGATTCACAGAACCATCAAGGTTGGAAAAGACCTCAAATTCATCTAGGCCAACCATCCCCTACCACCTATATTACTCACTAAATCATGTCCCTAAGTAATTCATCCAACCTTTCCTTCAACACACCCAGGGGACGGTGACTCCCCCACCTCCCTGGACAACCCGTTCCAGTGACCAACCACTCTTTCGGAGAAGAAATTTCTCCTAATTTCTAACTTGAGCCTCCCCTGGCACAACTTGCAGCCATTCCCTCTTGTCCTATCGCTAGTTATCTGCGAGAAGAGGCAACCCCCAGCTCACCACAACCTTTCAGGTAGAGAGCAATAAGGTCTCCCCTGAGCCTCTTCCTCTCCAGACTAAACAGCCCCAGTTCCCTCAGCTGCTCCACGTAAGCCTTCTGTTCCAGCCCCTTCACCAGCTTCATTGCCCTTCTCTGGACACACTCCAGGGCCTTGATGTTTTTCTTGTAGTGAGGGACCCAAAACTGAACACAGTACTCGAGGTGCAGCCTCACCAGAGCTGAGTATAGGGGGGGATGATCATCTCCCTGGACCTGCTGGCTATGCTATTCCTGATGCAAGCCAGGATGCCATTGGCCTTCTTGGCCACCTAAGCATACTGTTGGCTCATGTTCAGGCAAATGCCAACCAACACTCCCAGATCTGTACAGCTCTATACAGCTTTCCAGCCACCCTGCCCCAAGCCTGTAGCACTGCCTGGGGTTGTTATGCCCAAAGTGCAGTGGCACTTCACTATGTTGAACTTCATCCCCCTGGCCTCTGCCCATCAATCCAACCTGTCCAGGTCCCTCTGGAGGGCCTTCCTACCCTCAGGAGATCAACAGTTCCCCCCCACTTCAAACCAGACATGCCTTCACTGGGAATAAATTTCTAGGGGAAAAGAAGTTCTTCCTCAGATTACAAAATGTATTAAAATAAAATTATTCCCTTTGGTGCTGGTGAAACAGAACATCTCAGGTTATAGAGTCAAGTCTTTGCTTGACTCTACTTCAAAACTGACCCACAGCAGATACAATCTGTCAGTTCCACTGTCTTCTTTACTAGGTATTCCCTAAACTAAATCGCTTGAGATGACTTCTCCAGAAAAGTGAATGCTACCTTCAAGTTTAAAATTTTAAAATTAAATTCATTCACATTTTCTCTCTAACTTGCCCTTTGATCAAAGAAAACAATCTGACTTTCTAACATAACCTCCTACATGTGACAGCCCACTAGATTTTCTCCCTAATTGCTATGCCATTAGTAATGTTAACTTGTAGGAAGATACTATGAGAAAGTTAAATGAGCGAGCACCTGTCAGGAAGGACCATAAACAGCAAAAAGCAGGCAGACGGGCTTGCTGACCTCAAGGCTGTACAGAGCTGAAATTACAGAGTGTAACTCTGCAGTGAAGCTGCAGAGCAAAACATTCATTCTGTCAAAACTTTAAGGTATCAATTCACTATTATTTTCCCAAACTTAGAAAAAGTCTAATTTCCACTTCGAGGTTGCATTGTTTCAGCTCTCAGAAGTAAATTATCCATGTGTTCAAGTTCAACAATTTAAGAAGTCCTTCAGCACCAGAATCATCTCAGAGTGCCAATGTAGGGTAAAGGACCTTCAGAGATCATGTAGTCCACCCCTCGTTGCTCAAAGCAAGAGCAATTAGAGCAGGATGCTCAGGGCTGTATCCAGTTGGGCTTTTAATATCTCCAATCACAGAGACTCCACAACCTAAAAAAACTATTCCAGCATTTGATCGTCTTAGGTTTAAATGGGCTTTCTTGCATTTCCATTTATCCTGTCACTGGCCACCACTGAGAAGAGCCTGCCTCCACCTTCTTCACTGCTTCCCCATCAGGTATTTATAGACCTTCTCTCCTCCAGGCTCAACAGTTCCAGATCTCTAAGACTCTCCTCACGTATCAGAGGCTCCAAGGCCTTAACCACCTCTGTGGCCCTTCACTGGACCTGCTCCAGTATGTACATGTATCTCTTGTACTGGGGAGCCAAGAACTGGACCCAGTATGCCATGAGCAGACAGGAAAGATCACCTCCCAGTAATGCAGTGCCCAACGCAGCTCAGGAGGTCATCAGTGGTCTTTGCCACAGGAGACTGTTGATAACTTCATAGTCAACTCAATGTCCAACAGGATCCCGAGGATTTGTCAGCAGAGCTGCTCTCCAGCAGGCTGCCCCCTTCCCAGCCTGGTGCCTGCAGTTATTCCTCCCTAAGTGCAGGACTTTGCATTTCCCTTTGCTGAACTGCACAAGGTTCCTGTCAGCCCATTTCTCCAGGCCATGAAGGTCCCTCCAGGTGGAAGTGCGACCAGCTGCTACATCAACCAGCTCTCCCGATTCTCTATCTTGTATATCAGTCACATCATCCCTTAGTACTAATTTCAGAAGCAAAATGGCACTTAAGGAAGTCGCACTGTCGGGCATTTCCTCCAGGCCTCAATTATTGCTGCCCTATTTATAACTGCCTTCCCTTCTCAAGCACGCAGCGCATAATACGTTCAGGATCTGCTGCACCAAAACCATTCACCGAGCTAAAAGTACCCCTTCCCCTGTTCCCTGGACGCAAGTCTTGGTGCCATCGCCCCCCCAGCATCGCACTGGAAGCTGGCATGCAGTTGCCTGTCCACTGCAGACTTCTGCGAACCGCCGCTTTCCAGGATACAGGCCTCCTTTCATAAGGAACAGCTCGCGCTCCCTGTTCGCTGGCATACAGCTTTGCCTTTGGCTGTATTAAAGGCGCAGTGTGTTGGAATGTGCCTGAAGAGCAAGTTGTGAGGGCGCCATTATCATGCACTATTCTGCGAGCAATTACTATCAGCAACAGGTTTTTTTATTTACTTCTGAAATAAAGATGAAAGCACGCTGTAGTATTGGGATTAGTGCAAATACTCCTGGAATCACAATGACCCTTCTCCTGTCACTTAGCCCATTTCTAATCTAATGCCACACTGACAGCTACTCTTTTTAAAAATAAATAAATGAATCCTACTGCTTTAACAAAATTAAACTATTTTATTTTAATCAGCCTCTTTCACATGTCGGACAGCTACATCTATTATCTTTTAGCTTTTGGTTCGTGGGAAGGAAAGGCAGGAAAAGGAGGGTGAAGGCGGGAAGAGCGGCTGGTAAACATATTAGCAAACACCACAAGCACTTTTTTGCAGTGCTATATACAGAAGAACTCCATCCTTATAATTGCACGCTACTTGAACTCTGTAGAAAGGGTTATTTCAAGACTGTTGGACATCACAAGTTTTAGGGAAGCTTTATGGATGCCAGAACAAGACTGGAAGAGTGGAACATTAGCAGAGAGGTAAAAGAGACAAGGCCTAGGATGAAAGCAGAAACTCGGGTGTCTATTCCTGAACTGTAATTTCTACTCATTGCAGCCTAAAGCTCAGAGAAACAACTTCTGTCTGCTTGGTCTGAACCTTCCCCCTATTTCCCTTTCTGCTACCTGCCTTGCTATCTAACCATGAAGTTAACAGAACTATCCCATATACAATGGGCAGCAAAATGGGATTTTCCAGAAGCCTGGAGAAGTCTTCCAGTGGGATCTAGCACTAAGTATTACCTATTAAAGACTGCACTAAAAATTCTTTTCATTAAATAGACTTCTTCCATCTACACAATTACCTCCTCAATTCATGCTCATGGGTTCTTCCACAAACATACCTTACTCTGTTCAGAAGATAAATGACCATGTGATTTAATCATGCCTTCTTCATAAAACCTGAAACTTTCTCTTATGATCAGTACACCTTGATCCTTCTCATTTTCAAGTGCAGTCCCACTTATGAGTCATCATTCCCTCCTCTCACAAACACACTTTCCCATCCCTCCTTTTCATCCTTTTCCTCTTGTTTTAGTAAAAGTTGTAGGTAGGGCAAACTGAAATAGCAAGTTTCACAACTGGACATGAGGCATCCTTAAATTTAGATCAAATGAGCCCTTTCAGACTACATGGGATTTTTCCATCCAGACAGGTTTATAAAAGTTACATATAATTAGGGAAAGGAATAGGATCAGAAATAGCCTGTGTACGGTAGCCTCTCTCAACACTATGTGGGCAGGAAGGAAAGCCTTACTCTCTCAGCAGCAGGAAGAAGGGTGAGACTACTCAGAGCAACCTCAGGAAGCCTCCAACAGCTTTATTTTCTACATTAATTGTTTTCCCAACCCTAATTCCAAGACCATATCAACACTGTAAAGCCGAGATTAGCCAAGAAAACTCAACTACATCTCACTGTCTGAGGTTACGGGATCTTACTGCAGGTGAAGCAAAAGCACTTTAAAAGCCAGTCTTGGAAGAAGCTTGCTTTGCTAATCATTGGTTTGTCTTGGAAACACAAAACTCAAAAAAAACCCAAACCCCTTTCATCGTGCCTTGACATCCATAACTTCTACCCTTTCAACGGGCGCCTGTCGACGATAGCAGCGAGACTCTTCTTACTCCTGACTTCCCTCCCACGCTTCACACTGGCAAGAAGCCCTCACACACTCTGCACTAACTTGGAACACGTTCTGCAGCACAGCCCCACGCTTTTCCACAGCGAACTGGAAATTTTGTGTGCGCTTCAGGTAAATACATTTTATTGAATTAAATACAAGAAAGTAAATATGGCAGAGTTACAGCGTTCCTTGCTCAAAAAAACCTGAATTCCAAAATAAATATCAGTGCTACACAGCTTTCACATTTTACTATCCTGCAAACATTTCAATGCACAATGGTGCTAAAGAAAGTATTGGGAGAAAGACAAATTTTGGCAGCTGCTGTGGGGAAAGCTGAGGCTTCTGGCAGTGGGGTAATGTGTGGAAGGATTGGGAGATAAACATATCTGAAGCTTTTTGCTGAAGTAATCAATAACAAAATAGTTGTGTTTGAAATTAGGCGACAAAGCGATAGCTCTTCTTTTGTAAGCTTATAAGTTATAGACTGTCTCCAGAGTTGGTTAGTTAGTACTAAACTAGTTCAATTTGTACTTGAAGGTCTCCTTACAACCATAATGATATGCCTCCTTTTCAACTGAAATTCAGCTGTGTATTTTGATCACAAGAGCCAAATTCTGCAGTGGTGTGGAACTAGTTGAGCCTCAGGTGCCCTCACTGCCACGCAGGCAAGCTTCACCTCTCCACTTCAGGGGCATAAAAGAGACTTTGCTAGGAATGCAAGTGATGAAACTCAACCTTTCCTGATGAACTTTCCATATGACTAGCATTCATTACCACTCACCTAGCCAGAGGCTCTAGGAGCTTTCCCATGTGAGATAAGCCTCTCCACTGTGGCTATTGGCAGTAAAAGCCATCCCAATTGATATCTCCAGCATTTCTGTGACCTCTCATTTCAAGACCACGATTGCCTTTACTTTCATCTGTTAAAAATAAGGTATGTCCCAAGCCCTGCTCAGAGCGACTGTACATGTCAAAGCCAGCACCACCACTCTTTCATCAGGGGATACTTACTGATAGCGATGATTTCGGAGAAGGCCTCCAGTATTACAAGCTCACCCTACACACAACTTCTAGGCACAAGTGACATTTATATCTTCACCTACTACTTCGATGCCAGCTGCCAGACTGTAATTAAATTAAAGGAGCCTGGGAACCTCGGTCAGGGACTGGAAGCTGAGTGTACAAGGCACAGCACAAACACAGCGCTCAGAAGACACAGATTCCCCATTTAAGCAACTGTGAATTTCCTCTGCGAATTGAGAGCACTTTCAGTTGTGTTTTCTCCTCCATGTCGCTCTCAAAACCCCCAAACCACCAACTCCACACCCCTCCCCAAGCCAGTAAAAGCTAAAAACTGAAGGCAGGGAGAGCACACGAGTTCCCTTCAGCCCTTGGGCGCTGCCAGCGAGGCACTGGCAGCTGCACGCGCTGGGTAACCTAAGCAGTAAGTAACAGCACAAAAGCTGCCTATTTCTTTACAGAGCCATCTGTTAGGTTTTCCTTACACACAGCTCCACCCTCTTCTAGGAGATGCTAAGGTCGCAGGCACCGTGAGGCCCTCGGTCTGCCACAGCACTGAGCGTGGCATCCCACGTATGGGCAGAGCGCAAGGTCCGAGGGCCACGTGCCAGCACTGGCACTTCCAGCCCAGGGTGCACCTTGGGGCCCCCCTGCCATGAGGGACAGCCCCCACCGGCCGCCTCCAGCCCAGCCACGCAGCCAGCTGGGCTGAAAACTAATCGCTCACCCAGTGTTAGCTTTCAGCTGGAACAGGTCCCTTGTCTGGGTGAGCACGGGGCAGTACAAGGCCATGCGCGGACACAGGGAAGCAGCGGGACCATGTGAGCTGGGAGGGAGGGCTGCATGACCCCCTTCATGGCAGCACTGACTTGGATTGTCGTGGGCTGACTGTGAAACCACATCCCCAAAGCATATCCCAGGATGGCTCCAGGAAATCCCTTCCATCGCAGGAAGTACACCTGATAGTGTACTTGATCTCCCCCAGTTCGTCTTGTCCTTCCTACCCCAGAAGGGAATTGAGGTTACCCCAACTATGAGAGAATTACACTTCCTATTTGCATGTTCTCAGAAATGAAGCAGGAAGACATTCTATTTTCCAAGACAGACATCCATCCATTCCTAAACACATCTAACGTGTTGCTCTGTGGCACAGTTGTGAGGACCATCAGGAAGGCCTTTGTCCCTCACTCACTCACTGCAGATACAAAGCAACCTTGTTGATACAGGTGTTTCAGTCCCTGCATGAAGCTAGTGACCATCTGAAGGATCCTGACACAGTATTTAATCCTCTTCTATGTTATCACCTTCAGCAATTTTGAATAGCTTACCAGGCAGCACAGACACTTAATAATAGCACTTGACTCATGAATTTAATGGGCCGAAAGCAACTCTTGTTATATCTAACCCAGAAGATTATCTTCAAAGTGTGACAAGGGAGAAACTAGAACCATCACCCAGCAGTATTATCACACTCTTTTCTCACAGCCAGCACTGCATCCATCACATGCACTGAGAAACCATGGAGAACCAAGCTAATCAAGTAGTACCACCTTTCTTCCTCTCCATTATTGCCTCCCCTACGATTGACCACATTTGTGGTTAAATGCAGGGACTCAAACTTCCTATAAGCAGTGTCGCTACCGTTCCAGATTTCCACTGTGGTTCAGCCATATCACAGCTCTGGAAAGGCACACTGGCATGTGCTCAAACCACTGCCTTCACTCATTAAGGTGAAAAAGAACTCCAAACCACGACTTTGAAAGGTTCTTACCCAAATCACCTTGCTGGCCTGCCTAAAGGTCTCAATAGCAAACTGAAAAAAAAGAAATTTAAAAATCACTCTGCTGAAATTGGTAGCCTAGATTTCACCAAGGAGATGCAAGCAGCTAGTTAAGCTAGAGAAGCAGAAGCCCAGCTCCTCAGGATCCCCCAAGAAGAACTCCTGCTCAGCCCTCACAAACCCCAAGGCTGTATATTTCCTGTCTTTCTGTCCATGCAATCAGAAGCCTTCATCAGCACTTTTGCAATTTGAAGCTCACGTCATCAAGATCAATAGTCCAATCTCAGCTGCAGCTAAGGTGCTAGAGGCAGCTGGCTGATCCAGTAGCAGATCTAGCAGCTTGTCCTCTCAGGTGCTCTCAGAACAGAAGTCTGAAGAAGCCACAGTCTCCACAAACTCACAGGTACTCCAAGCTTCTAATGGTAAATGCAGCTCCTCACAAGAAGAGAAGCTTCTAAGTTTGTATTGAAAAAAAAAAAAATAGGATCAGCTCATTGCAAATTGGACAGTGAGGCATGACTGGTTTTCCAAAGAGAAAAAAAGTCATATCAGGATACCAAAACCGTGCAATGGTAGTTAAAATAGACCCAAGAAATTCAGAGTTTCAGCTCTGCCTCTCAGAGCTAAGTGAAAGCTGAAGTTTCTCCACTCTACACAGTTACCCACAAGAACAAGAAAGCAACTAGTCATGGTCCTGATCAATATTACTACTCAAAAAATTCCACTCTTAGACACGTGGAGTGCAGATACATGAACAGACAAACCTGTAGTGCCAAGCACATAAAAATCTCCCCCATGTTAAGCATTCCCCTACATCAGTCCTGACCTGCATGTCCACCTCAGTTCAGACTAATCCACCTACTAAGTTATAATCTGCATTTTTCTTCAGCAAGGCAGGGACCACATACCTTCCCAAACTCTTAATTCAAGTTGTTTTTACTTCAAGGTTCTAGCTGATCACTGCACCTGCTTCATGCTGGGGCTCATGCCCACAGAGTCAGGGAGAGGCACTCAAACACAACCCAAACTGGCACAGGACACAAAGTATTATCTCTACTATTCAGGGAGGGGTGAAATACTTGCAGAAGGTGTTCAGGATTACTTTGCAGTGGAAAGAATGATACATTTTTGACTAATTTGTTCAACATTAACTAGAGGGTCTGGGTCTGAATCTAGACAAAGTATCCAACACCAGCTTTTTAGTAGGAAAGCAACCCCTGCAGCACCGTTACAGCTGCTGCCACACAGGCAGGCCCTAATTTTCTAGGCATGCCACCCTTGCACAACCAAGGAAAGAACCCTGGTGGGCAAGTACATTTAGGATCTTTATTCCTGCTCCCCCACACACCCTTGTGTCATTGCACTATTATGCAAAGTTTAAGTGTAAAACTGAGATCAGTTGTCTTTTTTCCATCTCAACAAGGCATCCTCACTGAACAAGTCAATAGGCAAGCTCAAGTATCTGATATTTTTAGCTAGATACAGTATAGCATCTCACAGATGCCTAGAGCTTTCTCCCTGCAAAGTATCAAGGGGATTCCTCCTTTCCCAGCTACCAGTTGAACAGCATTTGGGGTCTGCTCTTCAAAGTCTGAGGCAACCAAGCTCTTCATGTTAGTGGGAAAGCCACATTTATCCACCTCTAATGAAGTACTAGCAACAGACATAATGCTAGCCTGGTACAACTGGTACTGCCCCCCTCCCTTGGAGAAAGTAGGAAAACACATTCAAAATGGCACTGAGGTCACTGAAAGACCTAGAGGGTAGTCAAGAAAAAAAGACCAGATAGATCTGAAGGGCTGAAATTTTGAGCCTTTCTACTGAACACAGGGTGATTCAATAACTCCTAATTCACTTTAAGGCAGAAATACCTGACTTTGGCCTTAAAGAGAGAGGCCATCTTAGTCTCTGCATTGCAGATGAGAACAATCCCATTTTTGCTTGCTCTGACTTATTGCTAAATTGATTATTTTCCAGGACTGGGAAAGAGGGAGAAAGAAGGGAGACAGTAATCACTCTTATGAAATCCTTTAAGGTAAAAGAAGTGAATGTATCTTATTTTTCCTAGCAACCCTCTTTCCAAATTCTGAAGCAAATAAATCACACTAAGGATAGTATCCTGAACATATGGCTTTCTCTGAATAAGGGGAATTTGCCTGCCTACAAGCTTGCTTTTTTTTTTTAATTAAATATATCAGTCTCTGGAATCCCCTACACACTCCCCCCCACAGCAAAGTGGGTTTCTGTTCCCCCCCAAAAAACAAACACAAGAAAAGCTGTACAAGTATCAACTTATTTCCCTCCACAGAAGGCTGTACACCTAAGCTTAATATCTAGCCAACAGCACACAACCTGTTCACTACTGTCACATTCACTTCCCACGGATTCAGCAAAAGCATGATGTTACCAAGGTGAGAAGAGGGAAGGACTCCACGTTCCTGCCGGCCTTGGGGTGCTGAAGAACATCTTTACAGAGCGGGTCACAAGCAAACAACACTGGAGGCCTCCAAATGATCTTGCACCTTCCTTTGCCACCTTTCTCATAGAAAGCACACCGCTCCCAGCATGGCAGTCCCCGGGATGCGTTTGATTCTTCCATTTCCTTCTCCGTGCGCAAGACACCCTGTGCCACACGGCCTGGACTTTGAACACTCCCCAGCCTTTCTGTGGAGCAGTGGAAGCAGTGAATCAGTGGGAAGGAAGCTGATCACCCCTAGATCTGGAAGAACCTTCCTGAAGAGGCTCTCAGTTGCAAAGCAATCACTGTGAGGGCCCAGAGCAGGGGGAAATACTACCCCCGTCTCCCTCCCAAAGGCCCTCACTGTGCTGCCTGCAATCCAAGGCAGCAGCTGGCAGCAAGGTGCAGAAGACTATCAGAGAGAAGTCTGCCAACAGGAGTGAAAGTGTAGTGAGGAGGCCACGATGCAATGGCCTACATTTTAATTGGTTTGGGTTTTGGGGTTTTTTTTTTTTTTTTTTTTTTTTCAAACTAACAAATACATTTTAAAAAGCAACAAAAATGTGACGGGTAATTGAAATCAGAAAGGAAATCGAAGCAATTCTACAGAAAGAAGTGTGAACCAGAGTCATACCAAAAGCCACCTGAATTTGTCCTCCATCATACACACTTTTCCCCATGTTGATTTATGTCATCTTTGCGGTGTCAATTTTCGAGAGAACAATTCTCAGCTCAGCATGACAGAACAGTAATACCAACGGGTATGCAGAACATTAGCATGTTATAAATAAACTGCTAATTTGAGGTGGGAAAAAAATCATCAAGGCAGCTCTTACGATTAAGAACCAGAGAAAGAAAATGAGCAACTTGCTGGTGCTTTCAGGACACTGCTTTTTAGAAAAAGAGCTTTTCCTAACCCCCAATTCTTGAGGAAAAAACAAACACAAAAAAACCCCACCCCAAGCAGTGAAATACTCTGTCAAGGAAAAGCAGCCGGTGAAAATAATTTTTAAAGCCCTCCTTGCCCCTGCCTCAAGTAGTAAATTGTCTTTTCTACCGGTTCAAGAGGTTTACACTTAAAAAGAGCATTAGGGTGGAGTTTTACAAAGTTTCATCTTCCTCTCACCCAACTGGCAGTTCTTCATAACCCCCAAGAGACATTTTTAGGCTACAGATACTGCATGGCCACAAAAAAAAAAATACAAGGTGCAGAACACTATTATACAGCAATTTGGATCTGGGTTACTTGGAGCTGCTTGATAAAAGTCTTACCCTGAAAAGTAAAACTTTATTCTGCTGAGCAGACAGCCAGGATTATTCGTGCTTGTGATAGCCCTGATCACCACCCTCCGTCTGCCCCCGCGAGGTTCCCTTCCCACCCCGTCCCCAGCTTGCAAGGACAGATAACTCCCCACGGCGGCACAGCTGCCACCTCGGGTATTATTTCTGTACCACTCCAGCATTGTCGCTCTTTGCCACTTACTAAGCATTATTATAAAATTTTCTGTGAATATCTACGCTCACCATGAGTGGGGATAATGGCCTCATTGCAATAGCCTTGATAAAAGCTCCAACAAGACAGCTTTTAGATATCGCCACACAAAAGCCTTCTGTGAGAGCTGGAACCAACATCAATTCCTGCTATGCAAAGACATTAGACAAAGTGTGAACTAGCTTACTGTACAGGGACAAAAAACTGACTGTCAGCGTGCGGGACCAACACTGTCTAAAAACATGACGCTGGCAAGGCAAAATAACACCAGCATATATGCATGGTAATTGCCATTTAATTCCAGAGTTAGCAGCACAAGAAAACAAGTGCTGAAGGCACTATTAAGTTACTAGCATCACTCAAGACATCATAATTCCATATAATCCCATTTCTAGTATGCCTGCTTGGACAAACAACCTTAAAACCAGCAGATGTTATAAAAGCCCGAGCAGAGGGTGAAGGAAAGCCCAGTTTCCACTACTGAAGCAGTCTGAGAACACAGCAAACCTTTCAGACCTCCTCCTTAAAGCATGCATTTTTCCAGTAGACCATAGACAAACGGATGCATGGGAACTACTATCCCACATATGGAACAGGTTGCCCAGGGAGGTGGTGGATGCCCCCTCCCTGGAGGTGTTCAAGGCCAGGATGGATGGGGCCTTGAAAAGCCTGGTCTAGTGAGAGGTGCCCCTGCCCACGGCAGTGGGGATGGAACTTGATGATCTTTGAGGTCCCTCCAACCCAAACCATTCTATAATGAGACCCTTTCTGCACATCATTTTACATTCTCACCTACTTGCACTGTGGTGGCACCCAAAAAGACAGAAGCCAGTGTCAACATAAATGGACTGTACCAATACGAATACCAGGCCGAGAGGTTACTTTTTTAACTTCCACATCTGAAATTTGCCAGATGACACCTCTTAAATGGGAGTCTAGGTGGGAGGGATGCAAGCAGGTCTACGTGCCAGTTTGTTTCGGAACAGCATGCAAGGAAAATTTGAAAGCTAAGTTTTCTAGAGAGCATAGTACACTCACTCTACAGAAAAGTGTTGTGCTCTAAAATTACATCTGTACTTCAAAATGTGTAAAAATCATGAAATCCTACAGTGACTTGCAGGCAAAAAAATAGTATCAGCTAGTGCATTCCAATTTTAGTAAGCTTTTGTAACTAATGGGTAGAACCAAAACCAAGGGAAAGTTATACTCAGAGAGAACATGCATAATGTGTCCATAAGCCTGACAATATATAGGAATTTGACACTTGCACTGTATGGTGACAGCCACCATTGAGTCCTAAACCAGAGACTTAAATGTCACCTTAATTAACAAGGAAGGAAGTTTGCCAATGAGTTTCTTCCCCCACTCTGCTTTCTAGCAGTAAGTTATGCAATTTGCAGCAACCTTTGATCCAACAGCTATACAACCACCAAAAAAAAAACCCACCCCAAAACCAGCATAGCACTATAAAGACAGTCTTTCAAGAAGTTCATTAATGAGCATTACTTCTAGACTCTACACATGCATTAACCAACACACACACCCCCCACAACTTGGGGCAGGAATGCTGGAGCTGAAGCAGCCAAGGCAAAGCAGACACCTCTTATTATCCAGTTTCCCTGATACAATTTATTCTTACCAAAAGTAGTCATCTACAGGGTTTTTAAGTTTCCACAGATCTTTGCAAAGCAATTAGTGGGTTACAACGTCTGTGCAACAAGACTCTAAAATCCAGCTGTAAATACAGAGAAATTAAAGCCGAAGCAATAGCAGCCTCTGCTTTTAACAATGGCTTGCTCATACAAAGCTTGAGGTACCAAGGACCCAACGTCTGAAGTGAACATCACAGGAAGCACCCAACACAAAAAAATGGGTCCTAGACCCTTTTAGTAGGGCACCTGAAAACTCCATCAGCTTTCAATCACTTCTGCGCCTAGGTGCAGCCACAAAGAATTATAGAATGGTCTGGATTGGAAGGGACCACAAGGATCATAGAGTTCCAAACCCCGGAACATCATAATTCCATTTAATTCCATTTCTTGGTGGGGCCACCAACCTCCAGGCCTGGATCTACACAAAGTTGCCCAGGGCCCCATCCAACCTGGCTTTGAACACCTCCAGGGACGGGGCATCCACCACCTCTCTGGGCAGCCTGTTCCAGCACCTCACCACTCTTTCTGTAAAAAACTTCCCCCTAACATCTAATCTAAACCTTCCCTCCTTTAGAAGTTGGATGAAATCTTGAAAGTAGATGCAGGTGATCAAGATTAAATCTCCTACCTAAATAGAGTGACAAGAAAACGTACTGGTTTTACTTCTAGAGGTAGGAACAAACAAGAGTGGCAATACAGAATGCAATTTGCTCAACACCATGAAACCCAAAGTCAGCCCATTCCCAAGCAGCAGCCCCTCCTGCCCAGCCAGCTCCCCCTTACATGCAAAGCATGACATCATATGGTACGAAATATCCTTCTGGCCAGTTTGGGTCAGCTGTCCTGCCTGCATCTCCTCCCAGCTTCTTGTGAAAATTAACTCTATTCCAGCCAAAAACCAGGACACGTAGTCCTAGGCGAAAGACCTTTGGCACAGAAGCCCAAAAGCTGCAAGGCATGCACATGCAGCGGTGGCAGCGTTGTGTGTCCGCTTTCACGCTGTAATGGGCCAGGTCAACAGCTGTTCACATTCAGAAGTAGGACAGGAGAGACACAAGGCATGCCATTAACCTCAGGCAAGTTCAGTTTGCAAACAACCACCACCACATTTGCAATGTATCCACACATGTATAAAAGGAAGGCTAAAATGCATGAAGTAGAGCGCTCCTACCACATCACATAGCAGAGGCCATTTTCAGTATGCTCTGGCTTCATCCACATCTAGTGGAACTCTTGCCTCCTCCCTTTGCAGGGCTTGCAGATGGAAATATTTACCGCAGCTCACGTTGAGCCCGCAAGGCATTAAGAACTCCACGGATGCCACGAGCTCCAGCAAACAGCAGCCCCATCCAAGCAGACAGCAAAGTACTTCAGGAGACACCCATGCCAGGCATAGCACTTCCAAGTGTGGTTTTGGACCAACTTACTTGAGGAAAACAGAAGTGAAATAGCTCCCTTTTAAAGATGTGATAAATTGGGCAATTTTGCCAAGTCTGTCTTCAAACAGAAGACAGAAATGAAATTGAAATCGAATCCAAATACTTCAGCAGCAGCACCTCAAGCACTGCAACAGCCCCGTCCTGGAGGCACCGGCTGCCTCCCTCCCACAGCACACCACTGTCCCCAGGCACGTGAAGCACATTGCTTCTCCCCACAGCAGTAAACACAATTCTGTTCTCAAAAAAAAAAATAATGCAGGAAACTATTAACTCTGCCAGCCAAAACAAAAGCCTGAAGTCCAACTTAGTCATTTGTAAGGAGGAGAGTTGCCACCATATATACACACTTGGCGCTGCCAGCTGTAAATGAGATTATTTGCAGAGACTGTAAAACCCAAAGAATTACTTACACTAAGAAGAGCTTTCCATCTGCTGAAGTCTCGCTCCAGGCATGGCTGGATGGATCTATGTTACCACCACTGGTGCAAGAAGCCCATCTGAACTGAAGTCATGGTCTCCAACCCATCCTTACTGAGCAGCGGCTTCACAAACCAATATTAAAGCCCGAGCCACCCTTCCACACCAGGACCAACCCTGACACCAAAGCTGTGGCACTCAGCCCAGCACACGCCTTCAGAAGCAAAGCCTGAAGGTCTGAAAGGTATCATCTTTGAAGCTGCTAAGAAAAGCTCACATTTTCATTTCTAACCCAGTTCCCCTCTTGGTGCTCTGCCTAGATGGGCTGAACTCTCCTCCTGCAGCCACACCAGGCCTACTGCAAATCAGGTCCACCATGTCTTCAAATAGACTTTTGCAGCCGCCAACCCCCCACCCCAAAAAAAAACCCCTCACAACTGATATGTTTGTTTTCAAGAATCATGTGATTCTTCCTTTGTAAAAGGACCTTTCTATTTTAGCATTAACAGCTTTCATTTCAGGAGAAATTAAGTGGTCTGTCACTCTTCAGCTTGGAGAAGACAACTGAGAAGATAACGTATCAGGAACTGTGTTGAGAAACATACATGAGGAAATGTTTTTCCCCTACCCCAGTATCTAGGAACACCCAGTGACAATGTAGACAGCAAGTTCAAGAAGAAAAAAAAAAAAACAAAATTCCCCTCCACACTAAGGTAACTAAATCATAGGCAGGACTTGCTGCTACATAAGATCAGAACTGTAACTAGATTCAAACAGGGACTAGATGAAAATCACAGGCCACTGAGAGCCACAAAACTCATCCCAACCCCTGACCAAGGAAGTGGTCTTTCAGAGCAAGTGGAAGAAGGGCTGCCCTGTGGAAGCCCTCTTCTTGTGTTCCTTCCTCAAAAGTTTACTAGTTGTAGTCTGAGAAGTAGTAGGAGAAACCTTCATCTTGCAGTTCCTACATTGAAAGTTTTTTGGGCTTTTTTCCACGTACAAATGAGCAGCCTGTGAAAATTAAGAGCAGCACCAACATAGCTGGGATAAAATGCAGGGACAGAAAGTGCCTTTGATGGGTCAGTCAGTGGAAACAGCCTCTACAGGAGAATAAACTGGCCCTTGAAGTGACCCATCTCCAGCCTTTGGCAAGCAGGCTGGTGGCGCAAGGAAGATATCTTCGTGATGAGAACAGGCAGGACCAACTTCTGACAGCAGAGTCCCAGTGAGCCAATTTAACACCTCAACACCACTGCACAGGGAAAGCTACCACTTCCCTCATTCATCCCATCTTGGGCCACATACGCCCAGTGCCCCCCGCATGCTACACCCAATTGCTCAGACCCAGCTATTTTATCTTGTTAAAGCAGCAGAAAGCCAACCCCACCAGCACAGCTGGCTGTGAGCAGGCAGGAGAGCAATACCAGGCCAGGGGTAGGGTGAAGGAGGTCCTACAGAGGAGATGGTGAGCAAGAAGCAAGACTACTTCCAGCCACAGTAAAGCCTTTGAGTGTCTCAGCTGCTCGTGGAAACATGCCAGAAGCCCTTATCATTGTGGGGAAAGAGAACTACTGTAGTTCTGGTGCAGACAGAGCCACACCAGCATAGCTGCACTCCGTGTGAGGATAGCAAAGCCACTGTCTATCCCTGTACATTTTCATTTGGATGCCTGCGCTTTCCACTAGATGCTTGTTGGCACAGTTAGGGCAATCAGAATTTATACCTCTTTGAACTCTCCTCAGACTGCTGTGCCAAAGGACCATGTGGTACCTCCTTGGGCCCAGAAGCTGCCTGTTGCTGGAGGAGATGGATTTAAACCAAAGGAACTCCCTTAAAACATCACTCTCAAAGCAAAGGCTCCAGACTCATGCTAGCTTTGATTCCTATTAGCACAAACTATCAGGCAGAGAAACATGAAAACATCTCTGAATATGAAAACACGGATGTCTGGCCAGACAAAGGAAAGCTACTAGTTAACTATCCACTTCTTTTATGCAACTTAGGGTTTTCCTCCCATACCTGTTCAGTATTTATGCCTTTTTTGGCCTGCTCCTTTACCTAAGGCCTAGGAGAAAGGCTGTGCATTACCCCGTTTTCCTCCCCTTCCAGCTGCGATGTGCTGGGAAGGAGGAAGAGGTACTTTCTGAACTACCCGAAAAAGTGAGAGAGGTGCTAAGTATTCAGTTTGGAAATGTAAATCCTCCCGCCCCCTTCTGAAGTATGCCGAACCAGCCTCTCCACAGCTCATGTCATCTAAAGGCCACAGGAGTTCTCTAAAGATATTCTTGTTAAGAGGATTTAGCCCCTTTTAAAAAGGGCTTAACATGTGGGTGGTGTCTCCATTTAAGCATTTTCTCATGGCTAAGAAAATGGCCCTCTTCTTAAAGGCTTATCGTTATAACCCAAAGACAGTAAGAAATTCTCCACTATTTGAATTAGAAACATTTTGAGCAGCTTGCTTTTAACGCAGCCCCACTTCTAAGCACTGGGATTTGCAAATGGCAGTGACTTTCTCACACCCAGGGAGAAACCACCACCACCACGAACGCTTTTGGGGTGCCTCGCCAAACACTAATTTCTCCCACATTTTCACAAGGCACCAAGTTGATTCACAAGCTCGCTGCCATCACAACTCCACGGTGTCACCACCCCTGTGCCACCTCACTGGCCACCACCTTCCGCTGGATGGTCCCTGGCACTTCCCAGACCTTCTATTAGCTGGTTCAACCTGCCCACCCAGCAGAAAACATTTATTTCTTTTGGTCCGGGTTCATTTCTCATCCTGGGAAGCCTGGGCTTCCAGAAGGGAAGAGGGGAAGTGGCACCAGACCCTGGCAGGACACAGCAGCACTGACCCTGTCTCCAAAGGCTGGGGCTTTCCCCAGAAACACAAGCTGACTCCTGCTTTGCAAGGGTTAATTCTTCATTACCGCTGGTGTTCAAGCCATGGCAGGGGTTCAGATCTGCCCAGTAACACTTCCTATCAGCTCCACAGGAATGGTGAAAAAGCTCCTCAAGTTGAAAGGGCGGGCAGCCTAGGTCACAGCCTCCCAGAGCCAGGGCTCCCCAGGGTACTTTAAAAGCCCAGTTAGGTACCCCTGGCCACTACAGCCACTGTGACAGGCGGTGACAAGAGCGAGGAACATCTTCCTGACTGTATCGAGACACCTGCTTGGGAGACACGGAGGAGTGTGCAAAGTCTCATCTCCCCAGGGCGGGAGCCAGCTCTTGTTATGGTTTAAGGCACCTTTCAAGGCTTTTCCAGCACGGTTACACTTACACAACCATAGATACAGTAACTACAAATTCCCAGGGAAAAGCAGCTTGCTGGGGCAAAAGAAACTTTTTCCTTTGCTGGTCCAGTCAAATACCTCCCTGGACAGCCTGCACCATGCAGCAGCACCGACTCTTTCCCAGTCACACCATAGTTTATATTTGGAAGCGATGGGGGAGCTGCCAGCGCAGTCACATCTGCGAAGATAGAGTATTTTCATAACCCTAACCACACAGGTGCACTGGCCAAATTTTAGACTTATCCCCACAGCCTTTTGCATAGCAGGGCCTTGTTTCCAGCTGGAGGTCTCAGTCTCCATGCCCTACTGGCAACCCAACTCACCAAGAGCTAAATTTATATTGGTGCTGCTTGCCTGAGCTCGCTACCTCCACTACCCAGCATTTTCCTCACTCTCCTCACCAGTGTCTGATACCGGATTCTCAAAACTGCTCAGCAAGGAGCCAACTGGGAAAATACCCTTGAGCCTCCCAGTCCCAGAAAAATCCCTTGAGGGTTTTGGTGGAAAACTAGGTAGGAGCCAGGGAACTGCAAAAGGGCTGCTGGATCATCTCACCGCCTGGCAGCTTGCAGAGCAGACAGACAAGGCAGAGCACCTGGGTGCTTCAGCCTTCCCAAAAGCCATGTCTGCAGGTCCAAGAGGGGCACCAACGTGAGCACAGCTGACAGGGCAGAGCAGGATGTGCAGCCCCTTTCCCAGCATGTGCCATGGGTGGATTATCATGCCCAGAGGGTGCCAGCCCCAGCCTATAGACACTGCTGACCCGACTGCTCCCTTTCTCCCCCACCCACATCTCTCCTCAGAGTAAACATGGGGGCTGAGGGTATGTAACAAACTCACAACTTGTGTGGGGATTTCTGTTACAGGCACAGCCCAAAATTGCCTTATTGGTTTTCATACCTTTAAGGGGCAAAGGAACCTTCCTAGAATTTTATGGCCTGGAGTTTCCCCCATTAAAGAGGTGAACACTATAAAAACAAAACCAAACCCCCCAAGACCCCCACAAAACAGAACCCACCCAAAAAACCCAAAAGGCACTAAATTCATATTTAGTGGTCTTTCAGCACCATTAGGAATAAGTTTTAGCAGTCCCCTATGATACCAACACCCCCCCACAAAGCCCAAGATGCCTGCACAGTTACTCTCCCGGAATCATCCCGTTACACGTGCCCCTCTTCAGATTCCCTTACCACCACTGCCTAGGATGCAGACCCTATAGGACAGCCAAATATTTACAAAGCGGCTTGAGCCAGCCTGCTTGACACCCAGCAACTTTAGGATATGCTGAAGACTAGCAGCACCAAAAAAAACCCCAAACCACCCCCCAAAAAACCCACACCACAAAAAACCCCAAAAAAGCAGTTATCTTTTACAGTGAAGATGCTTACTTCCAAAAAAAAAAAAAAAAAGTAAAAAATTGCTTTGGATGGGATCTGATGGAGCCTTGAAACTTCATCACCACCTCAGCAACCGACACCTGCACAAAACCCACGTGAAAGGCAGCTCCTGCCATCCTTACCCTCTGCCAAGGGCGCAAAAGCTGCTCCTCCCAAGCTCTTGGAAAAGTATTCCAGAATTACAGCAGCATCCCATACCTGGATCCTCACCGACTGAGGGGGAAAGGGGGAGGTGGGGCGGGGGGGGCGGTGTTAAAACCCCTTTTGCCCGGGAAGGGGCGCACTGGGGAGGGAGGGGAAGAGGTGGGAAAGAGTTTAGCCATCCCACGTCGTCGGGAGGGGGTCCTGGAAGCCCGGGGGAGAAGGGGTCACTCAGGTGACCCCCCCCCTTCCCCCCCCCGACGGGCGTCCAGGACCCCCGCCCGGCGGGGATGCCCCTTGCCCTCCCCCGCTCTCCAACTGAGCGGAGCCCACGAGGGCCAAGCGCGCACCCGAAAACAGCGAGGACAAAGAAAACACCACGAGTGAGGGGGGGATGGGGGGTATTTTTTTGGGGGGGTGGGGGGGAGGCGGAAATCTCAAGGGGGAGGGGGGGGGGGGGGGGGGAAGGAGGCAGAAATGTTAAAGGGGGGAGGGGGAAGTTGGTGCGCGCCGACGCCCCACCAGTCACTGACCTGCTGCAGGGGCATTTCCGAGAGCGGCGGGGGCCGGGGGCGGCCGGCCGGCGGTCGGGCTGTCCCAGGCCAGAGGGAGGAGGAGGAGGAGGAGGAAGCGGCGTCCCCCTCCCCGCCCGCCCCGGCTCCCAGTCACAGCCGCGGCCTCCGCGCACGTGTGCCAGACGTCACCGGCGGCTCCGGGGGTGAAGCGGAGACACCGGCGGGGCACGGCCCGGCCCGGCCCCCCGCCCCGGGGGGAAGCGGGGCCCTTCCCCGCCGTCGGCTCCTCGCTCCTTGAACCCGTGCGGCGGGACGTGGCGGGGAATATTATTTCCTCCCCCCTTGCTTTTTCTCCTTTTCCTATTCTTTCTTTTTTTTCCTCCTCTCCTCCTTTTAAATAAGACCCAGCGGCGGGGGGTGGGAAGGAGGCAGGAAAGTTTATTGCAACAAAGCGCTGCCTCCGCCTTTCCTGCCCTCCTTCCCCCCTCCCTCCCTCCGCCCGACCCCGGGCCCGGACGGCGGCGGGGGTGAGGGCCCGCCTGGCACTGATCCCCCCCCGTCCCCTTCACCCTCCCTCGGGGACGGGGGGAAAAAAAAAATTACCGGGGGGCGGCCTCCGCCTCCGCCGAGAGCGGGCTGCAGCAGCGCCGTCCTGCCGGCGGGTCCGTGAGGGGTGCAGTACAGCGAGCTGCCAGCGGGCTGGCCCCCATCCGCCGCCGGGGCAAAGGCACCGGGAGCCTGGGAAGCGGCGGCGGAGGAGGAGACAACACAGGGCGCCCCCGCCGCCGCGCCGGTGCTGCGGATCTGGATGAAGGTGCCGGCGGCAAAGCGGGCCGGGAAGCCGGCGGGGGCTGCTCTGGAGTCCGTGGACGGTGCGGGCGGCGGCGCTGCCGGGGCCGGCGGCTGGAGTCCCCTTCTCATCCTTCCCTCCGGGTCTGTCCCCGCAGCCGCGTCTCCTCCTCCCCCCGTCCCTCCCCCCCCGGCCTTCCCAGCTCCTTTCCTCCTCGATGCCGAGGCCCCGCGCAAAATACTGGGGGCTGCGGGTGCCGGGGGGGCCCCGGCTGCAGGATGCGGGGCGCCGGGGGGGGACGGAGGCGGCGGGGCGGGCAGATGCGGCGGATGGAGCGGGGCCGCTCCCGCTGTGTGGGGCCGGCTGGAAAATGGCTCCAGGAAGCGGCGGCTGCTGACAATGAATGAAGGGAAAGGAGACGGGTTACGCGCCAAGGGCCTCCCGCGAAACTCGGATTTCCCGCCCTCTTTTCAAACCAAATTTGCATGGCCACGCCCCCGGGGCGCGCCCCGCCCGCCGCGCCGCCTCATTGGCCCCCGCCGCCCTCCCCGCCGTCCAACGGGGTGCCGCCTCCCCGCCCCTCCGCCTTCCCACTGGCCCGCCGCCGCCCGGCGCGACCGTGATTTGCATGCGGCACACCGATTGGCTGCGGGGGCGAGGCTGGGGGATTCCCCCTCCGAAGAGCCGGGATCCCGGTTCGCCGGCTCCCTGACAGTGACAGCTGCGGCGGCGCCTGCCGCAACGTGCCCGCCGGAGGGGCCACCCCGCCGCGGGCGGGGGCCGGGAGCGCGCCCCGGCCCCGCCCCGCCCCTCGGCGAGGCCGGGCAGGGCCCGCCGGGCTCCCCCCGGGGCGGCGCGGGGGGTGCCGCCCGGGGAAGGCGCTGACCCGGACGGCGTCCGGAAGCTTTGCAGCCCCACCGCGGCCCCGACGCTGTTCCGCTGGGCCGGGTCCCCTCCTGCTCGGAAGGGTCACCTGAGTTCTCGTCCTGGTTCGCTCCGAAAGGCAGCAGCCTGTACAGCCGTTTGAAGGCGTGCTGCCGCGGGGTTGCGCGCCCCGGGAGCTGAAGAAGCGCTTTCCATCGTCCAGGTGCTTCTGCACCCGTAAATCCTCCAGCCAGCCTGAGGCATTTCCTTTCTATTTCCTTTTTCTTCCCCGGGAAAAGAGAGCACCCACCAAAACACTCCCCTCCTCTACAATCTGCATCACCTCCAAGAAGTTAAACAGTAGAACTAGGTCCGCCAGCTCTTTCCACTTTCCCAGCAGCATCTTTACTTCTTAAATGTCCCCTAAACTTAATTTGTTAAGTCCCCCCACCCTACCCAGCACCCAGTAGCCATGCCAAATTGTCCCTTGTTTTGATTCCCCTCACTAATACCCCGCCACCGGTGCTCCTAACAGACCTGCAGCTGGCTGCACGTCCTGGCTGATGCTGCTGAATCGGGCAGGTGCAGGTCCTTCCCCTCGGTGACATTCCCCATTTCCAGCACTAGCAGGTTGTGGTGGTTTGACCCTGACTGGAGGCCAGACGCCCACCAAGGCCACTCTATCACTCCCCTTTTCAGCTGGACAGGGGAGAAAATACGTATTGAGAGGCTTAGAAGTTGAGATAAGGACAGGGAGAGATCATTCCACAATTAGTGTCACCGGCAAAACAGATTCAACATGGAATAAAGGAAAGAAACTCTCTAATGTATTACACTGCACTGCACACCCAGTGACACGAGTCGGGTAATGAGAACTGTGGTCAGATCTTGAAGCACCTTCCCCCCCACCCCTCCCTTCTCAGCAGACTTCCCTTTAGTCATGATTTCACTCCCTTCTTCCCCCCATTGTGGCACGGGGAGGGGCAGGGAATGGGGGAATGGGGGTTTTGTCAGTTCCTCACAAGTTGTTTTCCTTCTTAGCTGGGGGGGCATTCCTCATACCCTTCCCCTGCTCCAGTGTGGGGTCCCACCCATGGGAGACAGTCCTCCATTAATTTCCCCAACCTGAGATGAAAAGCTGATAAGCTCTTCACCAGCTGCCCCAGCATGGATCACTTCTATGTGGAGCAGCCATAGAATCATACAATGTCTCTCAGTCCCTCAGACCCAGACTGCTCCAGCCTGCCTCCCCATGGAGTCATAAGCACCCCCAACAAACCTGCTCTGGCGAGGGCTCTCTCCACAGGCTGCAGGTCCTGCCAGGATCTTGCTCCAATGCGGGTCACAGCATCTTCCATATGTCTCCACCTGCTCCAGCGTGGGGTCTCTGCTCCCCATACTCTTCCATGGGCTGCGGGGGACACCTGCTCCACCATGGTCTTCTCCACGGGTTGCAGGGCCATCTTTCTCTCTGGTCCCTGCAGTGTCTGCTCCTCCCTCCTCCCCTCACTGACCTTGGTGTCTGCAGAGTTTCTTACATCTTCTCACTTTCTTCTCAGGTGGCAAAAAGGCAGCTGCTTGCAGGTTTTTCCTCCTAAATGTGATTCCCAGTGACCGTCGCTGATGGGCTCGGCCTTGGTCAGCAGCGGGTCCGGCCTTGAGCCTGCTGGTGTTTGCTCTGTTGGGCCTGCAGAGAGCTCCTGGCTGCTTCTTGCAGCAGCCACCCCTGCAGTTCCCCCCTTCTCCACCAGAAGCCTGACACGCAAAACTACAACAGAGGTACAGGAACAATTCCCCCCATCAAGTCTGCAGCCCTGTTTATAGTTCCCTGGTCTGACTCTAGCTCAAACAGAGCGGATGTCTACAGTGTTGCATGTAAAATGAGGGCATCTTCCATTCTGGGCATATTTTCCATCAAAGGAGGAAATTGTCCTCCATTTGGCACTAGAGAAGCCTTGATTGAGCTACTGCATACCATTTTGGGTGCTGTATTTGAGGGAAGGTAGAGCCTGGAGAGAATCCAGAGGAAAACAGGCGCAATAAGGCATGGTCAGAAAAATGTGTCCAATTATGAAGATTGGCTTTTGTTTTGTCAGGGTGAAAAGCAGGGGAATAAGACATGGTGATCTGATATTCAAAAGGTGACAAAGAGGTTGCTCTGGGGATAACTACGGACCAACAGGTGTGAGAAACCCCTGTAGCAGCCTACCCAGGAACACCAGACGGTTTTGAATAGATGGTGAAGACTTCTTTTAGGGATGATGCAAGTTTGGGCTGGACATCCATGATCTTTCCAAGTCGGAAAGCCTTTCTAAGTCTTCACTATGGTCCTTCCAGCCCAGGGAGGAGCAGGACTTGGCAGAAAAATTTCATGTTCTTCCCTAACATTGTTTAAAATTGTATCTAAATCTGCAGTTCTGCTGCCACAGACCTCTCCTAAGGAGCGAGCCAGCCATGTCCAATTTTGTGCCCATGCACAATGTGAAGCAGCTGAGACCTGTGCTCGCCCTGCCTTGGCCACAGCACATATAGCAGGACCTTGCTGGCCATGTGAGATGTATCCTCAGCAGAAGTGAGGAGAAATACAACCCTCTCCCTACTGCAGAGTTCATCTTCAGTCTTCTTCTGGAGTGTCTTTTATGGGGTTGTTTCCTCTGCCATGGTCTCTGCCATCTTCAGTTAGCTACCCATCATGCAAGGGCGTCCTACAGTGGGACTCACTGCCTTGCTGCAGGAGAAGGTGACTGGGGCACATCTGAGGACCAAAGCAGGTCAGAAGCTGAAGAGAAAGTACAGCAGGTGAAGAGGGAGGGAAAAGTCCAAATATAGAGACATGTGCAGGCAAGTGGGCACTCAGCTAGTGCTTATAGTTCAAAATAAATATTTTTTTCCATGTATGGAAATGGCAACTCTACATGGCTTTTGCATATCCCAGAGGAAAGGGAACTGACAGGGAAGAGTGGTGACCGTGGGCAGCTATGAAAGGAGCAGTAGGGACTCTTCAGGAAAGAGAGAAGAGGAAAAAAGGTGTCTAGGAAACAATGTGGATGGAGACAGCAGTAAAAATAAAAAGAAAAGAAAAAAGGGAGGAAAGGGAAATAATCAAGGATCCTGCAAGAAGAGCAGAAACACAACCATGACATTACATCATAGGAAAGAAAAGCAACAGAGAAAGAAACAATGGAGAAAGAAACTATGAAGAAAGAAACATTGCAAAGTGACAGCAGCAAAACCAGAGTCCTTCGAGCAGACCTTTAGAGAGGAAGAACAGAGAAAGAAGAGCCAGGTGGATATAGCAGGGAGAGCCAGGATCCCAGGAGCCAGGATCCCGAAACACAGCCAAGCAGCGGGGAGCAAAAGAGGCAGCGCACAGGTGAAGCACCACACACTTCATAACTCACCTTCATACATCAGTTCTTTCCTTATCTCAGTTCCTAGTAGCTTGTTATGCAGCAAAGGGTGTAAATCAAGCAGCTGAAATAAAGCAGAGCTAAACTCTTAACAGGTAAAACTTATATTGTTTCTTTGCAGGGTGTTTGTCACTGCGAAGGAAAAGGCTCTGGCTTAGTGCTTGAGAAAGGTTGTGAGTTTTCATGAAACAAGCAGAGCCCTGTCACGCTCAGCACCCTTTAACTGAACCACAGTAAGCCCAGGAAGACAACATCTATTTTTACACCAGAAAAAGAATAGAAAATAAATCTTTAACACAGCAGGAGAAGAATCTCTGCCCAGTAGCATTTCCCTGTAGACAGATGTAAAAAAGCCAGTCCCAGAAGTGTGCACCAGCCAGATAGGGTGGCCAGGAGATGCAGCCCATACCCTCTGAAGGGGAAGTTCACACGTTCCTGTCTTCTGCAAGTGGAGCTGTGCTGTGACTGTGGTGAGGCTGGTGCAGAAACTTCAAAGAAAGCCATGAGGTTCATCTGAAAAGCAACTTTGCTGTCTCTAAACTGACTTGTGCAGAAAACACTGTGGGAGAAGAGGTGTGTTTTCTTCAAACACAATTCTGTGGCAAATCCTTCAGTTTGCAACAGGACCTAATAAACTGGTAAGTCACTTGCTAGAGCTAACGGAAGGAACCTAAAGAAAGTGAAAAGTAAAACCTACATAAGAAATGTACAGAGCACTCCATAAAGGAAGCTAATTGCTGGCCCAAGAAGCTCCTATTGATCTACAAAAAGAAAAACCTGCTGCCTAATGGGATGTCATCATCCAGGTATCTGTTGCAGAGAAAACATTCTGCAGAACTCAAAGGCTTAGGAGATACGTAATTAAGATGGATGTGCAGCTGTGATTTATCTTTCCTTGTGAGTATGGTACTGTACTACTATCCTTGTATCATCTTTATCTGCATGACGACATGCAAGGTTGTAGCGAGGTGGGTGTTGGTCTCTTCTCCCAAGTAATAAGCGATAGAACAAGAGGAAACAGCCTCAAGTTGTGCCAGGGGAGGATTAGACTGGGTATTAGGAAAAATTTCTTCACCAAAATGGTTATCAATCATTGGAACTGCTGCCCAGGGAAGAGTTTGAGTCACCATCCCTGGAGGTATTTAAAAGACATGTAGATGTGTTGCTGAGGGACATGGTTTAGTGTTGGACTTCGCAGTGCTAGGTTAGCCATTGGATTTGACTATCCTAAAGGTCTTTTTCAACCTAAACAATTCTATGGTTCTAAGATTATTCAGTGCTCTCCCCTCATCCACTGAACTAGTCAATCTCACAGCAGGAGGCTATCAGGTTGGTCAAGCATATCTTTGTCTTCATAAATCCCAGCTGGCTACTCTCAATCGCCTTCCTGTCCTTCATATGCTCAGATCTGGTTACGAAGATAATTTGTTCCTTCACCTTCTTAGGGACTGAGGCGAGGCTGACAGATCTGTTGTTCCCCAATCCTTCTTTTTAGCCTTCCTGAAGACAGGATTGACACTTCTTTCTTCTAGTCATCAGGAACCCCTCCCAGTCTCCATGACCTTTCATGGATTATCAAGAGTGGCTTCACAGAGACGTGTGCCAGCTCACTCAGCACTTATGGGTACATCCTGTCAGTTCCCATGAGCCTGTGTATGTCCAGTTTGTTTAAATGTTGCCCATTTTAATCCTACTCTACCTAGGGTAAATCGTCCTTTCTCTAGACCTTTCCACACGTCTCTCAGGAACTGAGATTCCTGAAGGCAAATCTTACCAGCAAAGACTGAGGCAAAGAAGACATTCAATACCTCAGCCTTTTCCATGTTCTTTGTCACCAAGTCCCTTTTGCCACTCAACAGCAAGCCCACATTTACCCTCATCTTCTTGCTGTTGATGTACCTAGGTAAGCTCTTCTTCTTGCCTTCCACACCCCTCTATAAATTCAGCTTCAGATGAGTTTTGGCTTTCCTAAGCCCATCCATGCATGCTTGGACAGCATATCTATATTATAGCTGGGTCACTTGTCCCTGCTTCCACTTCTTACGTGCTTCCTTCTTACATTTGAGTTTTGTCGTGAGCTCCTTGCCAATCTATGCCAGCCTCTTGCTGCCTTCGCTTGATTTCAGCTCAGCGGGATGGACTGACATTTAGTGTGGAGGAGGTCATACCTGAACAGCAACTGATCTTCAGGTCTCCTCTCCAGGACAATCTCCCATGGGATTTTTCCAGGCAGATACCTGAAAAAGCCAGAGTCTGCTTTTTTCCAGTCCAGCTTTTGATCCTACTTTTTTGCCTTGCTCCCTCCACTCATGATTGCCATCTTAGGATGTCATCTTCTGGAGCACTTATTAAGCATTAGTGAATCTCTGCTAAACAACTGGAAGCAGTTGTGATGTTTAGGGATGTTTAGTATGTTTGACCTTTCAGAAAAAAAATAATTTTCAGAAAAATTGTATTAGAGCCATGCTTGATCAAGTATCAGGGCTGTGCTTCAAAGAGAAACCTGCCAGATTTTTTAAAGACAGCTTGTGTTCCTTTGCTTTATTTCTCAAGCAGTTTAACAGTTCTGGCCAAAAATATCAGACTGAGGCCATCATCTTTGTGAAATTTCAGACCAAATTATTTAGCTTTTAGAAGGCAACAGATGATTGAAAAACTGGGTCTCAGAATGAAAATCGCTGGATAGCCTTAAACAGAGGCATGCCTGCCCTCCCAGAGAATAACACACAGGCATCCCTTCTGGAGAGCAATTTGAGAACAAACATAATGGAGCTGCAGTAAAGTAATAGCATATTCTGCTTTTGTGCAGGGAGCTAGATATTTGGGACATTACTGGAAAAAATCTAATATGATTCCACAACCTTTGAACACAGCTGGTGTCATAAGACCATTTTTCCTCTTAGCTGGAACTCAGTTAAAAGAAAAAAAAAGTCCAACTAAGCAACTAAAAACTGAAGCCTTGTGAAGGAAAGGCCTAAAAGCTGGAAAAATTCACTAACAACATTTACACTTATAAAATTTACAGGGATTACAAATACATTGTCTAGGATAGAAACCAAATTTTAAAAACACTGAGAAGTGGAACTAAACAAAAGAAACTGACTTCCTTATTCTGTAATTATCAAAAGAACTTTGTGGTGGAGGTATCTTTGCTTTGTTCATATTGGTTTCTTTCTCAGGGTTAGTTGTTTGGGGTTTTTTTTAACGATTGGCAAGGTCATGACAGTGTTGATATTCCATGAGAATCTCAACTCTTTGCATGTAGTAGTGTATTTATATCAAAGAACCTCCTGCATATATATATATATATATGACTACACTTGTTTATGTCTTCCATTTCTGTACTTCACTACCTGCATATGTTGGAAAACATGCAATTTGGATTTGCAGCAAAGGACACTTAGAAAAAAAATACAACAAAAATCATCTCTACATTATAAATTCTGCATGTCAGTGTAGTTCTGCCTCAGGGAGGATTTTAGTGAGGAACACCGAGTCTGGCCATCTGCTTGAGGAGATGGAAGGGTGCTATGCCCCTATCATGGGAAGACAGAAACCTACACTTGACCTTATTCAGGCTAGTTATCACAAGGTGACTTTAAGTGTCTGGTGTGTTGCAGGATCAGGGGAGTCACTACTGGTTAGACTGCTGGTTCTTCTGTTGCAGCTTTCTGCCTTTCCTTTTGTGGGATTACAGCACACCTCACAGTTCTCATCCTCTGAGAGCATGGCCCAGCGCAAGGGATTTCACCAGGAGGGAGAAGAGACACAGGGTCTGTTTATCTATGGCCAGTCCCAACACCTTTTTCCATTCTGTCCAACTTTAGATGAAGAGTTAATGTCCACAGTAGCTGCCTGGTCACACACCAATCAATCAAAACCTTGCTCATTTTGATCAAGTGCTATATAAAATACAAAGTGACCTAAAATAAAGCTGCTCTCAAGCCATCTAACCCTCTTAAGTCTACTACTCAGACCTTCCATCTTTAAGTTCTTTCAGCCTTTGCATAGATGAACCGATTGTCTTCCAAAAGACCAAAAAAAATCATCAAGCCTTAAGAACTGTTTGTGAAGAGACTCTGCACCCAGAGAAGATAGCTTTGCCTCAGCTCCTGACCTCTGGAGCATGCAGAAGTCCATGAGACAGATATCCATTGCAGGCCCTGAACCTCTCATGCGCTTAGCTTCAGCAGAAGAACAGGCTTCAACAATTTATTAAGATCAGGTACATAATATTGATAAAACCCGTTTTCCAAAGCAGGCAGAAGACAAATTTGAACCCAGGCCTCCAATATCCCTTATTGTGGCCAAACAAGGAGAAAACAATTGAACTTCTGCTCAGTAAGTTTCTTGCTAGAGTAAGGCCCTCTCTGAAACTGCCTGCTCACTTTGGGGTTTGGTTTTGGGTTGGGTTTTTTTGGATGATGGAAGACCAGCTCTTAATCTTGTGTGCCTGTTTCTCTCCATGACCTGGATAGGAAGAGCTTGGGTGTTTGGTTCAGACCTGTAGCTTTCCCAAGGTGGCACGGGAGTGTCTGCTGAGCACACAGCTACATGGTGGGAGCCTGGGCTGGGGCTGAGGTTGGGCGGGTGGCAGAGAGCTAGGAGGAGCATAAATGGCTGAGTGGCTGGGGGACTGTTTCCATCCCTGGATCAGGGCCTACAAGACAAGCTCAGCTTATATCCACTCCATCAATCCAGCTCACAATAACCTTTTAGAGGAGACAGGAGCAGGACTACTTTATTAGGGTGCTGTCTCTTCTGTAATGAGAAGACTTTCATCTCTGTGTACACACGGTCTCCTTTATCCTTTGTTAACTAGTGAGCTTGTTGTAGGAAAGTTATACTGGTGGAATGTCTTAATTCAATCCAGGTTTGTTAGATTTCTTTTCCACATTCATCCAGATCAGATAAATCACATGCTGTATTTACTTTTTCAAATGCTTGCCTAAAGAGTCCAGGCACTGGGGCTGTTTCTCATAATGTGCTGACTTTTGGAACCAACTCTTTATTTACAGGCTTTGGCAAAATGGTTAGATTTATTATTTATTAACCAGAAAACCAACAGCCCTTTCTTTTAGAAAGGTAAGGAGTTGCACAAAGTATACTGTGCTACAAAAATTGCAAGTTTCATTCTGTATTTTTTCATAATTTCTATTACCTATGGTTTAATAGGTATAGTCATTACCATTTTTTGGGAGATGAAAATCCTTTTCTTCCTTCTCTTTTGCTTTCAAACTTCCCTAAACATTTAATGAACTCTTGTTGCATCAATAATTTTTCTAAAGTTTGCTTTTCTATGCCTTGTGAAGAGGCATTTCTTTACTGTGCTTTTAAAATTTGTCTTAAATCCACCTTTCACCTCACAGGGGTTTTCTAGAAGTAGAGTGATATTGACCCTCATCTTCCTTTTTAGTATGCCTGGATATAACATCAATTAGCATTTTTCCTTGGTTTGAATTATTTTGTAAAGTATGGCTTTTGCAGGAATATGACCTTGCTTCTCCAACACCTGACAGCTTATCTGAAAGCTCATACTTCACCATCACAGGGGTGTACCTGTGAGACATGCATTTTGGACGCATCAGAAGTATTTACAACAACAAATAATACTTTCAAATAATGCTTTGATATTATTTCAGCAAATAAAGGCTTCAGAAACCCATTCTGTTTAGACTACAGTGGAAACCAAGCTAGCAAGGGCCCAAGATTTCCACACATGGTCAGACCCGTCCCCGTGGGACTATCTTCTGCCTTCCCTGTCAGAAGCTAGGTGCTAACAGAGCATGATGCTAATGAAGACAATTGGGGTATTCCCATATTGTTACTTTTGGCCTTCTGTTTTTTCCCAGAGCTGTTCAAATCAGGTACCTTTTGGAGACACATGAACATGGGGTACAGGAAGAGAAATAAAACATTGTTCCAACATCACCCATAGCTGACTCAGGCTTGAGCATTGACCCTAAATGCCTCTACACCTATGCTTCAGTTGCATGCACAACTTGAGTGGGCAGAAGTTGTCACTGCCACCAGAAGAAGCAGCCATGCCTTTCACTTATCATTTTTTCCTGTCCCTCCCTTTGCTTGTGGCTGGGGAACTGATCTGAGTTAGAGCCAACCAGTATTTGGGCTGGGTTAGTCTTTGCTTGTATCAGTTCCTGATCTGTTTCACTGCAGAGCTGCACAGGCATTTTTTTGGGCCAACACAAGGGAGGAGACAAGGTGGAGGCAGAGATGATTCTCAGAAAAAGGAAGCTGAGATGGCACCACTTAAATTGTTCATGAAAGTCCAGCCTTTTTCTTCATTGTGCTTTGCAGGAGTTCAGTTATCGGGGTGACAGAATCACAGAATTGTAGGGGTTGGAAGGGACCTTGAGAGATCATCAGGTCCAACCCCCCTGCCAAAGCAGCACCCTAGCACATATTGCACAGATAGGCATCCAGACAAGTCTTGAATATCTCCAGAGAAGGAGACTCCACCACCTCCCTGGGCAGCCTGTCCCAGGGCTCTGTCACCCTCACTGTGAAAAAGTTTCTCCGCATGTTGGTGTGAGAAGAGCTCTGTGGAGAAGGACCTGGGGGTCCTGGTTGATGACAGGTTGGCCATGAGCCAGCAGTGTGCCCTGGTGGCTAAGAGGGCCAATGGGATCCTGGGATGCATCAGGAAGAGTATGGCCAGCAGGTCTAGGGAGGTGATCCTCCCCCTCTACTCTGCCCTGATCAGGCCCCACCTGGAGTATTGTGTCCAGTTCTGGGCTCCCTGGTATAAAAAGGACAGGGATCTCCTGGAGAGAGTCCAGAGAAGGGCTACGAAGATGATTAAGGGCCTGGAACAGCTCCCATATGAGGAAAGGCTGAGTGAGCTGTGGCTGTTCAGCCTGGAGAAAAGAAGACTGAGGGGGGACCTAATTAATGTTTATAAATATCTTAAGTATGGGAGGCAGGGGGAATTGGCCAGTCCTGTCCATTGAATTTTTGCTGTTGTGCAGCTGAGCGATGTTTCAATTGCTCTTCATCCATCTCTCATAACAGGAGATCTCCTCCTACCACTCTTACCACTCCTGTTTCCCAAGGTGGGAAGCTGGGAGCACCGAGTTCAGGGAAGACATGGCTGTCGCAGCTACCTACATCCCAGGCAGGACAGTGGAGTCTGGCGGTCAAAGATGAAATTGCAACCAAAGAGATGGCACTTTCCATCGCTGAGACCTTCAGCAAGCAGCACTGGCCTTACATCTTCTGCTCCCTTTGCACAACAGCCCCACAGAGGCTTCCTCTGAACCGCAGCCGGACGAACTGCTTAACAGGCCTGTTCCGAACAGCAGCCTCTGTACCACATTGACTGTAGGTGGGATCTTAACAAGGCCGATGCTTTCTCTTGTTGCTGTGGCTCTGGGCTGTGCTTGGTTAGTTGGAGGGCAGCTGCAGATCCAAGTTCCCTCAGACCTGGCAGTAAAAGCTGACAGTAGAGACCAGCTGGCATTATCCCGCTCTCCAGGACTCTTCTGCATAAAATGTGTGTAGGGGTGAGATACCATCTGCCCCCCAGACTCAGGGAAGAGACAGATGCAGATGTAGCTGGGACAGCTACAGGAGCAGCTGCTGATCAGCCTCTTAATCTCAGTTTTAATGCACACCTATCTTTGGCAAGGTGTCCTGGTTTCAGCTATGATGGAGTTAAATTTTTTTAGCAGTGGATGGAATGCCATGTTTGGGTGTTAGGATGAGAACAGTGCTGATAGCACCCTGATGTTTCTGGTTGTTGCCGGGCAATCAAGGACCTTTCTCAGTTCTTCATACTTCCTTACTAATGAGAAAGGAGGGGACGCAGCCAGGACAGGTGACCCGAATTGGCCAAAGAGGATATTCCATGCCAGTTATGTCATGCTCAGTATAAAGGGGGACTGGGGGGAAGAGGAGGAGACAACGCCAGGATGTGCAGTTTCTGGGGATGGTCGGGTTTTCTGGGACGGGCTCTAAGCTGTGCGGCCTGAGTTGTGTGGTTTGGTGAGAAATTGCATTGTGTATCACCAGTTTCATCTATTTTGTGCTTTAAACTTATGTTATTGTTATATCTAGTTTTCTGTTATTGTTTAGTAAACTATCCTTATCCCAACCTGCAGGGTTCTGGTTTCTAGGTTGTGGTTTCTTTTCCTCCTTTCTTCCTTCCCTTTTCCCCCTCCCCCAACTTTCCTTCCCCCTTCCTTTTAAAAGTACAAGCGACTGTGTGGGGTGCGGCCCTCGGCTGGGGCAAAACCACGACACAAGGTCCCATTTGCCTACTTTTCTTATTTTTTACTTAATCTGGCCTTTCACAGAAGCTCGTCCCACCAAACCATGCCATTTCCTGCCACCACTTAATTGCAGCTGAATTTGCTTTAGTCTCACCAGCCTTTCTCTCTTTAAAATAAAAATAGTTTATCTGTAACCAAGGGCCATTGCACTCCGTGGGTACCATTGCAAGGACAAAGATTATAATTATTAGAATAATTGGCTGTTGAGTGATAGTGGTGAGACAGGATGACCAAATCTTTCTCCCTTCCTCAGAAGAGCTTCCATATGCTAAGGTGGGGGTACTATGATGTGGCTGTCAAAGTCGCAGAAAACATTGAAGCTTGTGGAATGGGCAGTCATGAGAGGAGACACTAATGTAAATTGATCTGAACTTCTAGTTAAAAATAGTGTCTGTTGTGAGGCAGTCCTTGCCCACAAGGAAAACTTCTTGTCAGGTTTTCTGGTCCTTATGTGTCCAGGGGTTTGAGCACAATCTGGTCATGCATAAAGATTTCAGGATTCAGTTCTCAAAATGATCAGTCTTGCTATGCATCTTTTATAAAAACAAAGAGATTCAAGACTATGAAAACCCTCGTTAGCCAGACATCGATATTCTGAGACTAAAGAGACTAGCTGTTGAAAGAAGCATATACTTGCAAAGCACATTATTATTTATTAAGGTGAACAGAAGGGAAAAGCTTCTGTGGTTCTAGCTCTTTTTTTAAATTTATTTTGTATAAAATATCTTTCTTATTAGAACAAAGGTACTTCATGTCTCAGATTTAAGTTCTAAGCTTTGCAGAATAGAAAATAGAGGCTTGTGCTCTGTTTTTCATCAACAGTTTAGCATTTCAGTTTCAGAAAATGTTGAGTTAGCTGTGCTGGGGTATAAATGCATTCTTCTTTTGGTCCTCAGTTCACTTTTATGTCTGAATCATCTGGGAAGATCTTGTCTTTCTGGGAAAGAGATGGCAGCAAGTCAGTTGGGAAACAGCAGATTTCTTCAGATCTTGCACTCATCTGATTTTGCAGTATGCCATTTCTAAGCTTGTGAGACAGATGGGAAGCCTGAAGAGCTTGGAAACTTTGGCGACGCTTCCACTGAGACTAGTGAGATATTCATGAACCAGTCAACAACTTCATCAATGTTATATCAAATGTTATGTCTCTTTGCATTCCAGGAAACACCATGGGTAAATATGCAATCTCTCAGAGATATAAGAAATCTCATTTTTGAGGTAAAGGGCAGCCAAGGCGGCAGGGTGATTGCATACTCCTGATTTACCCAGTGGGGCAGCACTACTGAAACACACAGAAAGCCTGAGGAGTGTTATAAAATGCATGAAGATTGCTTTCTTGATCTAAGGACTGCCAGAAGCCTCTGAGAGGGTGCCATGCTGCAGAACAAAGAGCCAAGCATCACGTGCGTGCACTTGACAGGCTCGCATGCTGCTGATGGAGGATACCGGTGCCAGCAGAGAGCTGTAGCAGCAGAGAAGGCTCTCGGGATAAGTGGGTGTTATGCGTGTCAGTCTCTATTGCCTGACTAGATCAAGTCAGATGTGACCCTAAAATGGAAGTGTCATGACAGACAGCCCCCTGATTATCAGCTCCCCAGTAACAAATTGTACTTTGTTGTTTTCTTCTAGATGCACTGGTCATAACCTCACCCACACATGTTTCCTCAGTTCACTGACAACTCTCTGTTCTCTTCCCATTTATAAAGCCCCACTCACCTGCCAAAAAAAGAGCAAACAAGAAGATACATATCTAAGTCTTCTCAACTGTTGCTCAGAATCCCTTTCCACCCATCACCAATGTACAACTTTTAAATTATTGTGTATTTAAGGAAGCAAGGATTGATCCTGAGAAAATACTTACGAACCTAAGTGCAGCCAAGCTTCTTTTAATAGCTAGGCTGGCTTCATGGTGCCTATTTAGGCTGATGGTGATTTAAGGTTAAAACAAATCAGCTGGGCTAGTACAAGTGTGAGGAATTTAATAAAGCCAGTGCTTCTGCCTGCCATTGAGGCTCTTTGAGTAAGACAGGGCTGCCTGTTTAAAGAGCATCTTCTGGTGCTGATTGAAATGATAACAACTCAATACTGTTACCACACCTGCTCACTCCCAGGCAAATGTCAAACAAGGTTAAAATGAAGTTGTCCTTCATACAGAGTTAACCAGGTTACATCAAACTGATGTACAAGCGTTAGCAGTTTAAACTGGGATGTAAATGGAAGGAATAGAAGTAACCCTGCTGTTAACAGACACGGGGTGCAGGCTGAAGAACAGAAATCGTCCTCTGTTTCCCAGTTTAAACATTTCCTCATCTTTCATTTCAGCAAGAGCCACGTAGGTTCAGATGATGCCTATCTTCAGACCTTTCGGTACCAGGTGTGCAGTTAACCATCTGGGCAGGGCACATTTAGAAAGCAAGGGTTGGAGGATGTTGGGAAGGGATGTGGTTTCTCTGTTCTGTGGATGGGTGGGTGGTTAGTTGGTTGGAGGTGGGCCCAAAGATGGTAGGATGAGGTGTGGGCTAATTCAGTGTTCTGTACCCATAAACTCTTCCGTTGAGTGATTTCCTTCTCTTGATTTTTGCCTAACTTACAGTTTTGCTGAGGAAGAGCTTAACTTTTGGGTGCTACTGAATCATGTTGTATTGTAACTTAAATCCTCTACGCCTGAATTGTAAAAATGCCCTAATTTTTGCCAAAGAAAGAAAGAAAGAAACCTAGAAGCAAAAATCTCAAGTGAAGTTATCTGTCCAGAGATTTATGTGTTACTAAGAAATTAAAAAGCATCAGGAAACACTTCTGGACATGGATTTTTTAATTTTTTTTTTAATCTTTCAAATTATTAGAAGAGTTGCTGGCATGCTTTTGGTCCAGACCAACTACCATTCTCCCAAAACAGTTCTGGGCATAGTCCAGGAGTTGCTGCAGGCTCAGGACCTTACCTTGTAAACCACTTGAATGTGGCCACCCTATTATGGACTCCTAAATGTCACTGATATATTCAACTAGTTCATGCAATGACTTGTGTATTATTAGAATACTGAACTGCAGTTCCTAGAAAGAAGTTGAAACTTTATTTTCATTTCAAAAGAGATGAAACATTCCACACTTTTTTGAGAATTTATTCCTCTTAATTGTTTGAGCTTACTGTCTGTTTTGGAGTACACAGCTCTCATTTCCATTCACTGATTTTTTTTTTTTCTGGTAGCCTATGATCATTCAGTGCTTCCTTCTTCAGAAGATTTTATAAGGTTTTATAAACTGAATTTTAGAACAGATTTGTTTTAAATGTTCACAAGACATTTTCTACAGCTTTGTAATAAATACTCCACAAATACTCCTGCTCTTTTCTGTATCAACACTCATTTTCAACATCCCTTCAAATAAGGATAACTAATGACTTATAGTGCAGTCTTAGTTCTCAAATCCTTCCTTCTGCCATTTCTCTCTGCATTATTTTCCAAGTCGTGGCAATTCTCAGCATTGCACTGGGAGACTTTGTTCAGCTACCGTCTCCTGCAATTCCTCCTGGAGTCAGTGCTGTCCAGCCTTCAGCCTCCCATGATGTAGGCGAAACCTCAGTTTCTTCTGCAATTGTATGTTTGAGTACGATTTGTTTGGTCCATGCCATCCCAGAATGACCCAGATCACTGCATACAAGTGTCCTGTCTGCACAAGTAACTCTGATCAGTGTCCTGGTTTCAGCTAGGATAGAGTTAATTTCTTTCTAGCAGGCAGTGGAATTTTGGGAGTTGGGATGAGAGCAGTGCTGGTAACACACTGATGTTGTAGTTGTTGCCAAGCAGTCAAGGACTTTTCAGCTTCTCATGCTGCCCTGCTAACAAGAAGGTGGGGGGCACCTAGGAAGCTGGGAGGGGACACAGCCAGGACAGGTGACCCACACTAACCAAAGGGGGTATTGTATACCAATGATGTCATGCTCAGCATAAAGGGAGAGATGGGGCATGTGTGATGGGGAAGGACCATATGTCTCCAGGACGTGCACTTCTGGAGATGGTCTGGTTTTGGGATGGCTCTGAGCTGTACGGTCTGAGTTACGCAGTTCGGTGAGAAACTGCATTGTGTATCACCATATTTTGCTATAAATCCCTCTTATTGTTATATCTTTCTCTCCCTGCTGTCCCAGTAGACTGTCCTTATCCCAACCCACCAGGTTTGCCTTTGGTTTTCTTTCCCCTCCCACAGAGAGAGCGTCTGCATGGCGCTCAGCTCCTGGCTGGGGTGAAACCACTACATAAGGCAAATTTGTATTGTCCCCAAATGTTATGGGAAGTGATCCTTACAGCCTATCTACATTTAATAATAACCATGAATATAATCAAGATGTCAGACTAACAAAGCCCTGCAAAAGTACAGCAACTCATTGACCTTTATTTCCTAATTATGTTTTATTTATTCAATTTTTATCCTACATTGGGTTGCCATCTCTTCATCCATTTTCCATTTGTTAAACATTTATTTGAATACTGTCCATTTTGTTGTTAATATGGGTTTTCTTCCTAACCAAAAAGTATTTGGCATATATTTAAGGAGCTGCTAAGAATTAGAAGCTCAGTGATGACATTCAGGATTTAGCATCGTATTCCTTGGGACAGACTTCTGTGAGTATGGAGTGACTTCTCAAGACTAGAAAAGCCTTAATAAGGGAACGTACTGAGCCAGTTTCATTGTAATCAACATGAGGGCAATGTCAAAATGGAGCTATCTGGCAACAAAAATAGTATTTGAAAATGCAGGTAGTATTGTGGAGTATCTTTTGCCTCAATAATCTCACCAAAGTCTTAAATAAAATATCCATTCAATTCTAAAAAGCAATGTATTAGAGAGGAAAAAACCCACAACAACTTAATCTAAGTAGCAGTTGATGAACACTGATGGTGGTAAATCTGGAACAAAGTCTGCTTGTATGGTTGGAGTACAGTAGCGGTTAAAACTTTACACCCTCATCTGTTTCTGATCTATCAAGCACGGAGCAGAGCCCTCCATGAAGTTCAAGGTTCTTAAGTTTCCTTAGGCCCAAACCATATACACAGTTTATAATGTCAAGACAAACAATTAGCACAGCTTTTAAAAAATGGCCAATCCATTTCTATTTGTTATTAGCCCAGCTGGTCAATTATTTGCTTCTCAGCATGCCTGCTAACCATCTAAAAGTTGCTACTGTTATACTGGCCATGTATAACATAAAAAGTTCACTTGTAACTATTTACAATAGACTTTCCTCTTTACACGTTAACTGTTAAACAGGCTCTTGAAATATTTGCTTGGAGTAGCAAGTATTTTCAAGTATGTAGTTTCTTTTCCCATTTGCAGTCTTGAATTCTGAAGTGAACTTGAAGTGCTAAGAGCTGGTCAGCTTTACTTCTCAGCAGTAAATAACTGGTTACATCCAAAGTTACAGAGCTGCAGGTCAAACACAGCCTTCAAGTGTACTCACATGCTTAGGAAATAATTGCTGATGTTTCCCTGTAACTGTGAAGCCGTAGCTGGGATTTTCTTGCCTTCAGCCCTCTCAGGCTAGGGAACACCAAAGATGGTGCCAGAAACTTGAAAGCTCTTTGCTGTTGCACGGGACAGCCACAGGTACATCCTGCAAAGGTAAAAGATGATTTGTTTACCTACTAGAAATGTTCTTTCTGGTAAAATTACTGTGCCTTGAAGATGGAAATGAGATTTTTCTGCAAGAGAGTACCTACTGAAAGGAATCTGCTTTTAGGAAGAGGATCCATGACTTGTTCAGAATTCTTAGTGTGCTGGAGCAACTTACAGTCACAACAAATCTTTCAATCATCTAGTGGTTTTTATTTTCTGGTTTTCTTTCCATTCCGTCCCTTGGGAATGTCAGGATTATCTGTGTGTTTTGGACCCTTTACCATAACCAGAGATGAAGGCGGATGCTAAAACTGCAGGAATCTTAAAGCAACAGATTTGGGCTTTGTGATTTTTTATGTCATGATTCCAGCTAGTGGGAGAAACCAAAGGAATATTTTGAGCAAGCAGGTGGCTCTTAATTATCTGCACACCCAACCCGAGGTGAATTAAGCGGAGGCAAATTAAAATGGGGGTTGCAAAATTAGGTCACTTTTTACCATCCAATACAGCACAGACTGCTTTTAACCTTCCAAAAGTCTAAAGAAGAAGTCTGGGACACTGTTACCAACCTGCCCTTTCACTTCCACTGCCCAGGAACACTTGCAAGAAGAAAAACTGCTGTCCAAAGCTATGGTTTGCCAGCACGGGAAAGACAAAGAGCCTTGCTTTCCTTCCCTGCCCCAGCATCAAATGGACACAGCAGGGCCATGAGGAAAAGCTGGCAAATCCAATAGACAGGGGAAGCAGGAACTGCTAAGCAGGGACACTCAGACACAATATACTTTCAGCAGTATTAAATCTCCCTTGCAGCCTGTTCTTTTCTTCTGCTCGTCACAGCAGTCAGAGTCCCTCGTGCGGAGAGTTGGGCCATGACAGCGCAGTCACTGAACAAGCTCCTCTGCGATCGCTGAGGAGAGGCCTTTTCCCTCGTACACCGGGGTTTGAGACCAGAGTCACAGAAACACAGACTGGCTTGGGTTGGGAGGGACCTCAAAGATCACCTAGCTCCAACCCCCTGCCACGGGCAGGGACACCCTCCACTAGCCCAGGATGCCCAAAGCCCCACCCAACCCGGACTTGGACACTGCCAGGGAGGGGGCAGCCACAGCTTCTCTGGGCAAAAGTCCTGAGCGTTGCTCTTTCTCAGGTACTGTCCCACTGCCTCTCCAATTCACTGGTCCCACGGCCCGGGTGTGGAGAACATGGTTCCCACTCTTTGTCATTTTCAGTAGAAACAGCACTGAGATACATCCCTCCGTTTACATGGCAGGTGTAAACTGCAATCCTCTAAGGTTCAAATTTAAACCAAAATCTTTACATTGCTCTGTTTCAAGACATGAGGGTGCTCTCCCTAAAATGTCAGTCCAGGCCCTAAAATCAGTAGCAGTATTTGAAAAAAAGCCCAGCCCATGCAGCTGGAAGACATGTTGCCCATAGTGGCATTCAGCAGTGAGCTACAGCAGCAATCTGTAAGGGTTACCTGCAGCCTAGCTAGACATACAGGTTAGCTCAGGGGCCCAGATACTTCCTCACAGGGGTAACCTGGGCAAGCAGCAGACTTGAATGGAAACTACAGGAATGCAATGGCTATGTAATAGTGATCACCCTTATTGTCAACTTCATATACACACAGGATGGAAAAGGAGATCTTTCATTAACTCTATAGGAGACTGTCACTGCAGCAGATCCATGTCATACTCAGTGAGGTAGACTGCAATCTGTCAGTTCCTGTGTAGCAAATTGTCATGATATCTGTTTAAAAACATGTTTGCAAGCAGTCAGCTGGCAAGTGCGTTGCACACTGGCCCATCTGTTACCACAGTAATTGGGTCATCCACTTCAAAAGAAGCTGTTTTGCCCGTGTAGTGACAGAAGCAATGACCACATATGAAAAAAGCCTGCATTGGACCACGGATTCTAACCAGGGATAAAGAAAATATTCCTATGGATCCACATGGAAGTGACAGACCCCTCGTAGGCACGTGTTCAACTGAGGCTCTGGAGGAGGTCTAAGCACACCTCAGAAACGATGCTGAAGGAAAACAAGGGAAAACCTTCTGAAAGTTATCATCACAGACGGGACTGCAACCTGCCTAAAGAGAGGGTTACCAGGACTAGTTGACTTCCTGTCCAGTGCTACAGATCAACAGCTTCAGCACCCTTCTGTTAACACCAGGTACTGCCCATGTGAAATAAAAGTATACTGGGAACACATATTTCAAATTTTCAGCTTGGCAATTCTAATTTGGAGTTTCCTTTTAATAACAGAGTTGCTTTCTGATTTAAAGGTAATCAGGTGTTTGGTTACAAAAATTGTGAACTTCTAACTCCTATTTTACCTGTGCAGTACAGGGGAATCAGGCCTTCTGCTACATTAAGTATTAATTTTTCTCTTATCTTTATGTCTCTCAGGGTGATTATCCATGAGAGCAACTTTACTAGGATTATAACTCTTCTCTAGATTGTCAAAGCCAGATTACCTGCCTTACTTAAAGTTAGGCTCTAGTTTGAACAAGAAAATTGCTACAAAAAGCAGAGCAAAACTTGCCCTCAAATGTAAGGGAAGCATCTTATAGTTTAATTAGAGATTAAGCACCAAAAATACATACATATTCTCTGAATAAAGTCCAAAACTGATTTAGTGGAAAGAAAGCTGAAGTAGGAAGACAAAGGGAAAGTTGGATCCTTCTAAAAGGAAGCTTCATATATCATACCACTCGTGTGAAAAACCACATATCCCACTAGTTCAGACTTTGTGACCATTAGGGTCACTTCTGGCCTTATAGCCAGTGAACCTCCACTGCCAGCAACGTGTGAGTGGAACTTTCAGCTCCATCAGTCATTTCCATCACTTTGTTCACACTGGACTTCGAAATTCCCCACAGTATTTAATGGAGTCATCACTTGAACAAGACAGCAGTTGCTGAAACCTATTAACCATTGACTTAAGCTAGCTGCCTGCATCACTGCCAATCAATCCATTTATTAGATGAGCCTGTAAAGTATGCAGTGAAAAACATCCAGCAAAGGCAAATTCGTCACATTTCTGCCAACTTGGGCAAAGGGCTTCTTAGAAAACTGAGATTAATGGTAGGACCAAGGTAATTTTCGAACATCTTTTCCAATGCAAGGGATCACATTATCCATATACCATCAAGCCCCTCAGTTAAAATAATCTTTCATGTACTCTTCTGTTGCACCATTCTGATGGCATTTGGGAAGCCCAGTTTTCTGTGCATCTGCACCATCTCAGTCCTGTGGGAAATGCACACTGTGCTATGAGATCGGTCTAGTTGGACCACTAATAAAACAAAACACTTATTTGGATGCCCAGCTTTATAGCAGGGCAGATGATGGCTTCGCATTTTCTCGCACTTCCAAGAAACCTGGACTTTGTTCATGTACAGTTGCTTAATACTGTAGGCATGGTACTCTCTCTGAGGAGTTGCTAAAGTGGTCAGTGCTCAACTTCACCTGGTGTGTTTTGCTTTCTTATTTTTGTGGATTTTTTTGTCTCCTTTTTCCTACAGAAGAAGCCTCGTGCTTACAGGACAGCCAGAAGATGAGCCAACCTCCGCAGCAAAGATCATAAAACACCTGCTGACAGATGTGATTGAGGCGAGACTTAGATGAAGGCCTCAGTTTCTCATCCTTGCAGCATCCACAACCTATCTTTGATGATTCAATCTAGAGGGAACAGGCTGTCCTGGGAAGGGGTTGAGTCACCTTCCCTGGATGTGTTTAAAAGACGGGTAGATGAGGCACTTAGGGATATGGTTTAGCTTAGGACGGGAACGGTTGGACTTGATGATCTTAAAGGTCTTTTCCAACCTTGTAATTCTGTGAGGGCGCGACAGGAACGGACAGGCCTGGGAAGGCCTGCTGGACTTTTGGCATGTTTGGCCTGGGAAGGCCTGTGAAGTGGCTGGCGGCCTTCACGACGAACGTCACCCGCGCTCTGCCGAGCAGCCAGCAGGGGTCCTGCCTCGGCCGGGGATGGAGACGCACCCACGGGGCCCTTTGTTAACCAGGTCGGGCTCTTTCTGGTGGGGCCGAGCGTGGGATTCAGTCCTCCCCCCGTGCATATAAATACTGTCCTCATAACAATAATCCCGTAAGAACATATAAATGTAAATATCTCAAATGTAAATATCCCAAAATAACATATAAAGTGATAATAAACATGTTTGTATTATTATTAGCTGTACTCAGGGAGGAAGGCCCCGTTTTGCCGGGGTGTTACACAGGCCCAGAATAAAGCAGGCGGGCCCCCCGGCTGAAGGGGGTAATGATCTAAGTAGGAGGCAAGACTCAAAGCGGGATACAGACCAGCTGGCGTAGGAGGCCAAGGGTACAATAAGGCAGCAACAATCAGTGAGTAGGCTGTGATCGCAGTTGACAAGCTTGCGGTAGAAAAGCGTTCCCCCCCTCTCCTTGAAACAATAAAGGGGGGAAAAAAAAGTTTTAAAAAGTAATTAAAAAGAGGATAGTGTATTAATCTTGCATGTTTATTGGGGTCAACTCTTAATTGTAAAAGGGCAAGTCTGGAAGAAAATCTAAGATAAGGGTTAACGCTTCTCCTAGGGTGGATGGATAGACAATGGGAACCTAGAAAAGGAGGAAAGATACGGGACGGAGCAAAACAGTTGTTGCAGAAATAGGAGTGACTTGTTCAAAGAGGTGAATTTGGGAAATACACTTGTCAGTAGCGTTCCGATGAGACAAGGGTAAATTTACCAGTGGTGCAGGAAAAAAAATTGTTTCAGGAATCAAAACAAGAGACAATGAAAGCCTGAATGAAATGTTAGCTGAGCATGTGTTGACTAGATCTCTACAGGTATTCACTCAAATAGAGTAACGAAGTATTAAAGGCAGAAAAAGGCAATTTCTATGAAACAAATAGATTAAGAAACCTTTACAATCCAGAATGCATTGTAGTTACATAATTAATACATTGGTTGTCTTAAATAACACTCATCAGCTTCAAATCCCACTTACCCCTGATTTCTATTTTCCTTTGGAAAAAAGCCGTGCCTATCCACACCTAGCACAGCAATACAAACAGAGCTCTTAGCCTGCTCTAGGACAAAGTGTTCAGTTAGCACTAGTGTTACTAGATATCTTATTCAGGCTATACGTGTTGCAGATTTATCTAAGTGTTATTTGATAGCACTAGTGGACAAAGAACTTCGTAGTTCTTGGCTCTCTAAATCCACGCACCAGTACTGAATGATTTCTGCAATGTAATTTAACCTTTTCCATGAGACTTCTAATAGCAATTGAAAGGTCTTGTTTGCTTATACAAGTTTAATTCTTCTTCACATAAAATTGTAGTATCACACCTACAGCTTTAAAAACAGTATAATAGCTTTCTGCTAACTCCAAGTCTTGACTGGTTTCAACAACTTTTTTTGCCCCACCTGTTATATTTACTGCAAAAAGGATTTCTGGGAAACAATTCTGATATAAGGAATTGGATCTTTTAACTTTCTGTCAAAGTTAAAATGAATTTTCTCTCTGTTGTACAATTTCCCCTCTAGATGGTAGAAGAGAACAAACTTGCGCTGTGAAGACTGGGATGATACTAAAGAAAAAAAATGTTTTCAGTGAAGTCAAATGCAAAGAAGCTGATAAGCCCTGCTGTATTAAATTATCTGTGTGCTCTGGTTTTATTTGAGACAGGTAAGGAGTTATGCCAGATACACTCGTGGTTCCTAGTAAACTTAAACCTGGAATTTTGAAGGAAAGTTACTGTCAAAAATTTTCATGCACTATGATTTGCCTTTACATGGCTGTTCTGCAAATCCTTTGTAAAGAATACAGACATCATTATTTAGTTAGTTTTTTAATATAAACCATTATTTCAATACTCCTGGACACCTTCTGTTTTCTTTATAAAGTCCTTGATTTCTTTAAATGTAGTAGAACTGAAACCCACACACGTCCAATAGTTACTGCCTGGATCCTGAACTATTTCCATGAACCTTTACACTTTTCGTATTAGTTATGAGGAATTCTTATTAATCTTTTGCAGTTTCTCATTTTGTAAATCACCAAATGCCCTTCCAGGTTTTTAGTTTCAAGCTGTGTGCAATTATTACAGGGAGTCTTCTCAAAATGTTCCTGAATGAAGAGTAGAGCTCACAATAAGATCTGATATAATGATTCACTACTAAATGGAAAAAAATAATCCTCCTCTATTTACACGTGCCTGCCTTATGACCACTGGTTTTACTAAAGAGATCCTCTCAGCAGCAAGAAAAGAAATGAGGCTGCAAAATTAAGTCTAGACATGGAAGGCCTCGTGTTGGTAAAATGAATCACAAGCTATAAAGTATATGAAAAGCTTTGTTCATTGACTACAATTTTGCATCAATAGATCCCAATTCTAATTCTCCATCATTTGAAAATATTAACAATTGCTGTCCCATGATCTCTGAAGCCTCCTTCAGCAGGTAACATTCTCTTTTGATAATGGTGAAGACCACCAGTGCTACAACTTTACAGCCATGTGGATGTATGGAAGTTACCTAGGAAAAAATACCCAACCCCTTTCTCAGCTGCTTAGCTTTGTTTCTTGCAGTACTGTACATCTTCCAGACCTGCAGTTCATCCACAGGCCACCGTGGTCCCTATGCCTGAGTTTGCAATGTCAAAAAGAATCAGGATTTGACAGCAAAACTACTCCCCTTCATTCTGAAGCAAAAGGAGCACAGGAACAATTTCTAGCTCGTCTCTGGTGAGTTTCATTCACACATATAAGATACCTTATGAGCACTTTCACTTCATTAATTTCTCGACTGTGGAATCAAGTTCTTGGTTTGTCTCCATCCACGCCTTTTTCCAGCCTTTTCTGGATTCTTCCAAAATTAGTGTTGGTAAGGCCAGAGTTTAAAACACCTGTGCAAAGATAAAAGGGACTTTTTAGTGGCAGATTAACCTTCCTATTGATGAGATCTCTGTAGATGCCTTACTACAGTGCTATACTGTACTTGGGTGCTGCACTGGCAGCCTTCATTCCTGCATTTCCTAAATAATAAATGACTGTCTTTGTGACTTCTCCACACTGTCAGGTGAATTATCTTCTACTGGTTAAATCATAGAACAAAACCTTCTGTGGAAGAGTGGCACTCACCATGTGGAACTGTATCAATCAGACAGGGCCAAAACCACAGATCAGCACTCATTTCCATACACAAACTGGTAGAAACTGTACAGCAAACAAATTAGTAGACACCCAGGTAACTATGATATAACAGGGGAACTATAGACATCGTGCAGAAGTTGTACATCACAAATCCATTAGAGTTCTCTCAACACTAAGGGTGGTCCTATTCAAGAAAGTATATTTGCATTTCCAGATTATTGGGGGTAAGGTTTCACACCCAAGAAATTAAATAATCACAGAACAGTGGGGAATATTACCTCTTGGATTAATAACTGTTTAAAAGGAAATAAATAAAGGATGAGTATAAATGCTGAGTTGGAAATTAATACAAAGGAATCTGTCCTGTTGAAAAGACTAAGCGTTTTGAAAAGGAGATGAGAAGAGCAAGTTAGTAAGGATATAAAATAAGTCAGGATAATCAAAGCTTCATTACAGAGTTGCAACAGATTCCATTGTGGGGCAAAAAGACTGTTAGCATTTAATATTGATAAATGTAAACAGGAAAAAAATCAACTCTTGATTATGCATACACATTAGGCTGTAATTTGCCTATTATCTTTGAGAAGATGGACTTTGGAGTCACTGGGGATCATGTTAGGAATTCTTAGTAAAGGAATATGGAATGAAACTTCATGTTACCACATTAATCTATCATTTCCCTTTGAAAAATAGACCCAGAAAAGGGTGAAAAGGAAGAACAAAGATACCTAAAACTTCCATATAATGACAGATTAACTAGACTCCTCAGTGAGGACAAGAGACAACCTGGGGTATATAAAGTTATGAATAGCATGGGGGAGGTGATTAAGCAATGATTACTCACTAGTTTCTCACAGCACAAGAACAAGACAGCACCCAATGAAATTACAAGGCAGCTGCTTTAAAACAAACCAAAGGAAGTACTTTTTCATACAGCACATAATTAAATAGCGGAACTCATGGGATACTGTGGAGGTCAACAACATAAGCGAATTCAAAAAGTATTAGACGTGTAACATAGACCCATCGGTAGCTATTAAGCATGAGATTCCAGATGAAATTTCTATCTTTGTGTCCTGGTTCTGGCCAGGCCAGGGTCAACCTCCCCAAGCAGCCAGCACAGGTGAGCTGGGTTAGCCCACCCACCTGGCATCACTCCCTCATAAGAGGCTGGTGAGAGAGGGGTGCTCTGGGGTGTTGGGTCAGTACTCTGTGGTATTGTTCAGTTGATAAAGTACTCTGCGTTATTGCTGGGTGTAAGTGGAATTTGCTGCAGACTGTTATTGTTCCCCTTTCATGGTAATTTTGTCAGTAAACTGTCCTTATCCCCACCCTCAGAGGCCCTGTCTTTTTCTCCTCTGGGAGTGGGTGAGTAGCATTTGGTGCTTGGCCACTGTTTGGGGCTGAACCTCCACATTTGGGAAATCCTGATGGCCAGAAGCTGGGCGAGTACAAAGTAAAAGGATTGCTCTGTACTTGCCATGTTTCTTGTATACCTTGTCTAAGCACCTGCAGTTGTCACTGTGGGAGATGAGATCTAAATAACCTTTTGGTCTGACAGGCTCTGGCTGCTTTTACACCTTGCAGGCAGTCCTGCCAGTGGAGAAGGGAACAACAGACAGTGACATACAATTTCCATGTGCAAATTAGTTTATAAACCAAATACGGCTGTGGCACAAAGATACTCAAGATGGGTCCATCCAAGCACAGTAAGGTGTAGGACAGCTTTCCAGTCTAAGTGCAGTGTATCATGAGTGTGTCTTTACTGAGCCAGTTTGCATCCACAGGTGTGCTCTCAGATGGATTCAGCCCTGTCAAACATCCCTTGGTTCCATGCAGTGCCAGTTCAAAGTGTCTCTTGCAGCAGGCTTCCCTTTCCAGGGGCACAGACTCTGCATTACACTCTGCAGTGCCAGCTCTGCACATCTGTGGCCAAGCTAGTAAAGCTCCCCCCAGAAGGAGGTGCACCAAAGACTACATTCAGGAGACATCAAACTGAGCTCTCTTGCTGACAGCTCAGGTTTGGAGCTGATACCTACCTTCTCCTTCTTTTGGGATTGTACCAGCCTTCCGTGACTAAAAGCTGTATTGCTGACATCACTTTCCTTATGTGTTTCAAAGCTACTAGCTAAACAAGAAAAGGAGAACTGAAATCCAGGAACAGTAGTTTTCAAACAGTAATAGTTTTTCTAATAATTCCAGTTTTCTTTCTTTCCCTGTTGCCACTCGCAGCTCCTCCTGTCTCTCTTACCAGTGCTTTCACCATAATGTTGTCCTCCTTTTCTTCTCAAACTCCTATCCCAACCCCTTTTTGCTGATATACTTCCCTCACCAATAGTATCCTCCTAACCATAACTCCCTTTGCTTCCGTTCCTTTGTATCTGTAGCCAACTTTGCTCTAGTTCCTTTCACTAGTGCCAACCCACTTCAGAATTGCCATCTTCCTCCTTCTCATACTCTTGCTCCCAGCTTTCTCCATCTGTCCTTCTCTCCTTCCAGCTGTTTCCATCACCACACAAAGCCCAGATGGCTGAGTACTGACTATATAGAGAGGCAGGCATGCTTTCCTCAGTTCCTGTGCCTGGAGCCCTGTGATATCCCACCCTGCTCCGGTGGTGGCAGAAATAGATGAACCCAGTCACATGGAGGAAATGTGAAGAGCTGGAGAATGCTTACAGCCTTCAGAGATGCCCTATACTGACCCCCACCCACCCCAGTCTCCACATGGCTATTATGTGTGGCTTTTTCCCCAGAACTCTGGTATTTGGTCTCTCCTGAGTAAATTTGCAAGGACAAGGAAAGGCATTTCTTGATTACAGGAAAACTACCACATCTAAACTTAAAGTCACCATCCCAGAGGTACAAGGTTTCCATGGTGAAAAAGCTCTGAGAATACCTGTATTGTGTGTGTAACAGATCACCTTTATTCTGCTCTCAAAAGCAGGTCAATGGTTTTAGCTGGAACTCAACAAGGAGCCTGCTTGTGGCGGACACAGCCCATGGAAAGGTACATCCGGATACTTTTAGCCTGGCAAATTTTAAACAACTGGAAAGAGGGAATTCTAATGGAAAATGTTAGGAACACTTATGCATGGCTACCCATTTCTTTCGAACTGCTCACTTTCCCTACTTAAAGTACGTGTATGCATGTGTGTGTATGTTTGTTCAAACTGTCACCACTAAAAGTGTACTACTAAGAGAACGTTGTGGCTGTGTAACTCCTTCCCTACTGAACACTTCATCTGTTTTTTCCAGCACAGCACTCACCTGTGCTGTACAAGCAGGACACTCTGAAGACAGCACACTACCTTTTTAAGCCAATGCTACAGTTTCAGCTCTTTCCACAGTCGACAATTGTTTGAAGAAGAGAAAATGACGGCCCTACTAAAGAACCTGAAACTGAGCCTGCAAAGAACCTTTGGGGTATTTCAGGTTCCAAGCACGTCAGCAGCCCAACCTGAACAGAAGGCTTTACAATGTTGCCCGAGCTCTCCCAGCAACACAGTACTACATTGTTCGGGGCGAGGGTAAGAGCACTCCCTCTGCAGGTAGATGACCTTGGCAGAAGTACCTTTGCCGTGGCCGTATTTCACTTACAAGATACGTGCATCATCTAGAACTCCGACTCCCTGCTTCATTTTCTCCCCTCTCAAGGAAGGGCCGGTTATTTCTTCAAATCACACGCACCCCAGTCCCCAGCAGTACAAGCCGCAGGCTGAACGCTGATTCTCCCTTAGTACTTCTGGATTGAAACAAAAAACCCCACCCAAACCCGTATCTATGTTAAAAAAGCCACAGCAGACCGCAAAACAAACTCCACGGCTTCTTACAACCGCTTCGGCTGTGGATCGGCACCTCGGCCCTGCGGCGGTCAGAGCCGTTAGTGCCCCCGGACAAGGAGCCGGCTCAGGGAAGCCGGTGTCAGGGGCGGCTGTAGGTGAGAGCACCCGGTCGAGCGGGGCTCACCCGGCGCGGGGTGAGCGCTGCAGGCGGGGGCCGCACACCCGCACCGGCTCGGCTCGCTGCCGCCGCACGCACAGCGCTCCTTCATCCTTGCCAAGCCGCCCGCCCTTCCCCCCAGGCTCCCCGGGGCAGAGCACTGCCTCATGCCTCTGACTCTCCGGTCCGGCGGTGCCGGAGCAGGGAGGAAGATGCGCCGCAAGGAAGGGCAGGGAGGGGGTTACGGACACACACCGGCCGGCCTCCCTCAGGACGCAGCAGCTGCCTTTCAAATTCGAATCTGTACGGGCAGCCGGCCGTTACACCGAACCGCCCCCGCGCTGGGCCGGGCTGCCTGCTCACCCCTTCTTCCGGGCACGACGGGAGGGAGCAGGTGAGGCCCCGGGGGTGGTGAACAACGCCAGCTCCCGCCTGCCCCGCTCCCCGCCCGCGGGGCCCTCCCAGCGCCCGCCCCGCCCCCGGCCGTTGGCGGCGGCCCCGCCCCGCCGAGCGCCCCCTGCGGCCCGGCAGCTGTCGCGGTGGGGCGGCGGCCGTCGCGCGCGGAGCCGACCGGAGCCGAGCCGAGGGGGTGGCGCGCGCAGGTGCGCGCGGGCCGGGGTCGCGTGGCGGCGGCGGCGGGGGGATGCAGCATGGCCGAGCCGCCCGGCGCCCCGCACCGCACCACCGGCTCCACCTTGTTGCACCCGCTGAGCGAGCTGCTGGGCATCCCGCTGGACCAGGTGAGGCTGCGGGCTGGGCAGCGCCGTGCCGGCATGGAGCGGGGGGGCTGACGGCGCGTCCCGCCGCGGGGAGCCTGCCTGGCGGAGCCGAGTAGCCGCCGCTGTCACGCCACGCTGCTGCCCCAGGGCCTCGGGGGCGGCGCGGAGGCACCGTCCCCCGCAGAAGCCCCTGGGCTAGGAACGCGTCCTGGGCGAGGGGAAGGCAGGCGCACGGCGGAGCGAGGTGTGGCCGGGATGGGCTTGGGCCGTGCAGCTTTGCCGGGCGGGCTGGCTGGCTGGCTGGCTGCTGCTCCAGAGGAAGCCCTTCGGTTTCCCGGCAGTGCCCGGCGCTCTGGGTGCGCTCGCAAGAAGTCGCTGCTGGATGCTCCGCGTCCCGGTGTTGGGCAAACTGCGGCGAAGTTTGGGACACTCCGGCAGCTCAGGTGCCTGCTCACCTCCGGCTACCCGTTTGGGAGCCGTGCGGGGACAGAGACGCGCACACGGATGCGTCTCTGTCTTGCGAGGAACCACTGCATCGGGGCACCGCTTTTGGTGGCTGCGGAGCTGAGGGGGGGAAGGAGGCACCCAGAGCCTCCCCCAGCCTTGTGCGGGCGCCCGGTGGAAGCGCAGGGCGCTCGAGTGGAGCGGGAACGCGGCACGGAAGGCGATCTCACGGGCAAGCGAGTTTGTTGCGCGCCGGGGGCGGCTGTGCGAGGCGCCCAACAGCATCATGTAGGGTTTTTTTGGCAGCGGTGTTGTCTGTAGGTTTCTAGTCCAAACTCAGCCTTGACAGGCAGAAAGCGTCGCTCCCTCCCCACCTTTTATTCGTCCCTAAAGCCCGCGTGCACCTGCCGCCTTCCTGCAACGAGGAAGAAGTCTCCGCCAGACTTGGGAGGAGGTTGAGCTGTGCTCTAAGAACCCAGGGCAGCAGGGACCTGCCGGTGAAAACCAACAGAAGATGGGGAGTTATTTGCTTTTTTCCGTTTGCAGAGTGGCCGGTGCTGTGCGTCACGTTTTTTTTACTACTGTTTGTTTTTCAAAGTTGAGTAAGAAACATGAAGTTTTACAGAGTAAGCCCTGGTATCTAGCCATGCCGGTTTTTCCTTTTTTAACAGGAAACAGTTTTTCCCGGAAAAAAAAGAGATCTGTAGCTCAGCACTAAAACAGTCCAAGGATAAAAGCCTCTAATTATAACCTATTAATTTAGGAGAAGGCACGCAAATAGTGATAGCTTCTGTTTTGAGGTGTTCTGCACCGTGATTGATGAATGCAGGAGCACCAAAGGAACCAGGAGTAGAGACTGTTTACTGTTCCAGCGTGGCGTACACACAGTGTTAGGCTGGCTGGGTCACCGAACAGCAAAGACTTGACAAGACTCTGCTTTTTTTCTTCCTAAGCTTTACAAGACTTGACCTTCACGGTGATAAAAAGATGGTGATGTATGTAGAGAAAATCCTCCTTGTGCTGTTTTGGGCCTGAGGATGCTCACTATGGTTATGTGCCACGTTTGTCCCAGAACCCCAATCTTATGGTGGTGGGCACCAGGTGGTTTGCAGCTTGAGCACACTCAGTAAGTGGGCGGCACACACTCTGGGCTTTAGCAGCGTGGCTGGGCTCTCAGAGCGGGCGTGCAGGCATAGGCGCCGTCCTTGTGAATCACCCCACTGCCTGCAGCGGCACGGAGCAGCAATGGGCTGGGAGGAACCCCCCCTTGCTGGGTTTCCTTGTGGAACTGCAGCTCAGCTGTACCTCACCTGAAAATCGCCACCTCCTCCCCGGCCCCCCCCCCCCCCCCCCGCCTCCATACCCTGACCTCCCCTGTGGATCCTGTGTCATTGTCCCGGTGAGAGTATGCTAGTGGTCATTTTAAAAAGTCTCCCCCCACTCCTCTTGCCCCGCTGTAATGTGCTGGACCATAGGAAACAGCCAGATCGCTGCTCTCAAGCCCTGTGCCACCATTGTCCCCTCACATGACATGAGTTTCAACTCTGACCTGCGGTGCTTATTGGAAATGAGAAAGTAACACTTTCAGCACTGTCACAGACCTCTTTTGCCAAGTGGGTTGGTCGCCTTCCTCACTGGAATGAGAGAGGGCTTTTGTGGAGGGGCAGAAGAAAAGTTTGCTTGCTTCTCTGCACGGAAGGGAGCTCTGCGTATGAAGGACGATTTTGCTGGGTATGAATCCCACATGTAGCAGGGACTGGTTTTATGAGAGTCCCTTAGTGCAATGCGATCTGGGTCTTCCTGCCTTCTGCTCGGAGGCTAGGCTGCAACAAGGAGGTAATCTCTGGTTTGTCACCGCATGTCAGAAGGACAGGGAGCTGCTGGAGAGGGTACAAAAAGAGCTGCGAAGATGATGAGGGGACTAGAATATCTCTTACAAAGAGAGGTTGGGGTACTTGGGACTTTTTACCCTAGAGAAGACTGAGGGGGGATCTTATCAATGCTTACAAATACTTGAGGAGTGGGTGTCAAGAGGACGGGACCAGTCTTTTTTCAGTGATGCCCAGCGACAGGACAAGAGGCAATGGGCACAAAGTTGAATATAGGAAGTCCCACCTAAACATGAGGAGGAACTTCTTTACAGTGAGGGTGTCAGAGCACTAGCACAGGCTGCCCAGAGAGGTTGTAGTCTTCATCTCTGGAGACATTCAGAACCTGCCTGGACGCTGTCATGTGTGACCTACTCTAGATGATCCTGCTCTGGCAGGGGGGTTGGACTGATGATCTCCAGAGATCCCTTCCAACCCCGTCGTTCTGCGATTCTGTAACTGTGCTTGCCCTGTGTGACAGTTACAGCCTAAATCTCCCTCCAGCCCATGTGTCTGACGGTTCTCCGTGGCTGTCCCTGAGCATTCAAAAAGTGCCCAGGGAGCGAGAGACCAAGGTGTGTGGGTAGAGTTCAGACCCTCCAAGTCACTGCAGTATGTGAAAGCCGTCTAGGCTAAGTGTGCGGAGGACTCGTCCCTTCTCCTGTATAGATGGTTTTCGATGAGGTCTGTGACATGAGTTCAGTCTGCGAGAAAGACCAGAATAAAAGTTGGGCTGGAGCTCTGAAAAACTAAGTCATAATCATTACCCTTTCCTAGCAGAGGCAGAAGAGCTGTAGCGATGGTCGGCGGAAAATGTTCTGTCATCTAATAATCAGTTATTGTATAACTCGCCGTGGGAAGCGTGGATGAATACAAACATGTCTCTTTCTACACTGGTAGGGTTTTTTTTCATTTAAAAAAATTACAACTTAGGTTTAAAACCAGTGTGGAATTACAGAGGGTGCCATTCCTAACTGCACTGTGTACCTGGCAGAGTGTTCGCATTTTTTCTAGCACACAGTGTGCTGCTTGAGGACGTAGTGATGTTTCCTGCTTCAGATGCTAAAATAATCCTGATGTCTCGGTGTGTATTTGCATGTCTCTTTAATGGATGACTTATCTTTGAATTTAGCACTGAAATATTATTTTTTTAAGAGGAGCTATATTCAGTAACAAGATTAATGAGCTTGAAAGAGGATGAAAAGACTCTCTGTGTTCAATTCATCCTCATATCCCAGGAAAGCAGACTTTGAAGTTTAGCTGACTTGTGTTCTAAAAATATCTTGCTGGGTCAATGACATACCTCCAGCAGCATTTAGAAAAGAGTTTTGGGGGTGTTTGTTTTTTTTTTCTCCACTCCCCCCATCACCATGTATGCCCCAAATCACTGATTCTGGAACATCATCCCTCCATTAAGCTTATACAGTAACTTTTGTCAAAATAGATACCTTTTTGTTGTATAAGCCCTAAATCACCAATTCTGGGACATCGTCCTCTATCATAAATCAGTGAGATAGATGGGAAGTTAAACATTAAACTTTTAACAGTGTGGTTTCCATACAGAAAGTACATGTGTGCATAACTACAGTGAAAAAATAAATACACTATTTAAACATGTATTAAAACTAAGTTTAAGGGCCTTGTTTATCCATATGTGGTTTTACTGTGCCTTCCTGAGCTCTGGGCATCTCTAGAAGTAACTCAGATTCAAAGGCTTAAGAGATACGATTAAAATTGCGCTTCTCAAGGTTATTTTGCAGAACCCTTGATACCTCAGGTTACCTGTGGCCTCAGAAACAGCAGCCCAAATGCAAAGCTTCAGCTGCTGCACGACAAACCTTACCTTCTAACAGGCCTTACCCTGATCTGTGCCAGGCAGTGCTGAGTTTGTCAACCTTCAGGGAAATATGTTCTGTATTCAAGGAGACTCTCTCTCAAAAAAAAAAAAAATCCAAGAGCATCTTGTGTTTGTGTCAAAGGGCTTTTAACTCCACTGTTGTCATTGATAAGGTCAGCCGTGTTCCCCCAAAGGGGGTGAAAAATGCATTTAAACTTAATTTTGGATGCTTTGGCTGCTGGTGGTACACCTTATTTTTCACTTTAATACTTTCATTGGAGCTGGTATGCGTATTTATGTTTTGACAGCAGTTTAAATAAAATGCAAACTCTGTGGGGGGACTGTGGGACATGCCTCTGAGTCTTGGGATAGTTGCAGCGTTAGAGATGTCTTCCCACCATTCCTTGAATTTGAATAGTGCTGTGCCCAAAGCATGCTGATGAATTTGTTTAAAAAGGAGAAAGAAGAAAAAAAGTATGTGCTGCTATTTTTTTTTCCCCTTTTACAAAAGCCAATGTGAATTCTGTTCCCAAAATCAGGGATTTATTAAATTCCACATCCTTTAGCTCTTCTGCTGTCTGACTTCAGTTTTGCTTCTGTGCTTTCAGGTTTAGGGGGTCAGTAGATTTGTTAGTCCCAAGCCTCTTTGCATGACTTTTCTAATCCACTTTTTGGGCAGTAAAAAGCCAAATAAAAAAGTTAGCATTCTCAGAACTCAACAGATTTAGGCTGGGAACTTTAAGGTTCCTTTAATGGTCATCAGCAGGGCCATTAGAAGATTTAGTATTAAGGAAGAAAAAAATTGTCAGAGATTGAAGAGAGATAAATAAAGATGGAAGTTCATTGAAGACATAAGTGGGATTAGCATCTGATTTTTCCTGAAAAAAAGCTACTCTGAGGTGACAGCAACAGCTGTCCATGTTTGGTATGAACTATGCTACATTTTAATTCCCTAATGCCAGTCCTCATGCAATTGAAAATTCAGTGGTTTTATTTTGAATTGCAGCAGCACTTGTTGGATTTAACGCTTCCCTGCCTGACACCCTCAGCTGCAAAAAAAAAAAAAAAAAAAAAAGAGAAAGTTATGTAACTTTCAGTTATTTGAGAAACAGTAAGAAAAAAAATACAGATTTGAAATCAACAATCTCAACCGCTTTTATAGAGAGGTGCTACTTAACGTTGCCAAAACCAACTTTAATTTTGGTATTTTCTGACTCTGTTGAGTTACCCAGGTTTTGTAAAACCGATGTCCTTAAAAGAAATCATCAGCTTTTTTGTTGTAATGTCATGGACACTTGATTTGAAGAGCAGGGGCACAGCCTTGCTGACCCAAGTCAGCAATATGGGGAATGTTTTCAGAGTGAGGGCTACAGAGCCCTGGGACAGGCTGCCCAGGGCGATTGTGGAGTCTCCATCTCTGGAGATATTCAAGACTCGTCTGGACGCCTATCTGTGCAATATGAGCTAGGGAGCCTGCTTTGGCAGGGGGGGTTGGACCCTATGAACTCTGGAGGTCCCTTCCAACCCCTGCGATTCTGTTTGGGTGCCCTGTTAAAGGTATGCCTGTGAGCAGGGCAGTTCATAGTGCCCGTGGGCGGTGTGGCTTTTTGGTGCAAAATCCACGCTCTCACTTGTTGCACCCAGGAGCCTCTGTGTTCCTGAGGCAGAAGTATAATACTTTCCAAAGGTTAAGGCCACCTCCAAAGCGTTTTCTTTCCGTTCAGGTCAGCTATTGCTAGCAGTTGCAGTAATGCACATTTTCCTCTGCCTTGGAAACACGCTGCCTTTTTCAATGTCCTCTCACTGGGTTTGGCACTGCAGTCTTGAACTTTGTGGCTGATGTCTTGATACCGCGGGTGTAAGTATTTCCACATCCCTCATCATGCCTTGAAAACAAAGTCTGTCCTATTAAGTTTTTCAGTTGGCAAGGGACAAAAGTGCAACTGGAATCAGCTGCTTGCATTTTTCCCCCTTTTAAGCACTTTCCTCCTCATCTGTGTTAAACGAGATTTGGAAAAATAAACACTGAAGTGCTGCATAAAGTTTCCTGAAACCTTCTCTGCACGTTAATCGCACCAGCGCTGATGTAGCGGTGCTCTGCAGCTATTTTGAGACGATATAAAGCAGTGACGAAGGCTTTTGGGCTCCAGCCTAGGGGTCTAGGCACCGAGCACAGAGCTGGCTCTGTGCTTTCAGGGGAGTCCCCGCTGCTTAGGATTTGCTGCGTGTTGGCCAGCCTGGCACAGGGTTCGGTGCCCTGGCTGCTCCTTGGCTCCAGTTCACGAGAACGGGCAGTGCTTGAGGTTGACTTGCCGACCTTGCGAGTGGTGCCAGTAATCAACCCCTGGGCAGGAGAGGCTGCGGTGCTGGGCTTGGCATCAGTGCGGACCTGAACCCAGGGTTCTGGGTTTGTCCAAAAGCAAGTCATAAGTCTGTTGTTGATGGGCCACATTTCTCTTGGCAGTGAAAAAAAATCCCTCTGTATGTGACCTAGTATTTACAAGTAACCTTGAGGTACCAAGCCTCGTGTCTTGGATGCTCTGGTAAGTCTAGTTGAGGGCACTTAAGGAGGGCTTCTGGAAACTTAGGCTTGCTCCTCAAAGTACTGCTTGATGTGTGAATTTCTACTGTCCTTTGCTAATAATGGGGATGTTTATGTTAACGTATAGTCTGGATTAGGAGTGTGCTTTGGGAATGAGTCTCACGCCTTCAGCACACATTGTTGAAGTGACCCCAGAGCATCTGCGTGGTGCCGTTCTCTGAGGATATGCAGCTGAAAGATGCACCCCAGGAACCTGCAGTGCTTCAGCTGCGAAAGGGCACACAGCTTGCAGCACCAGAATTCAGTTTCTCTGAACCAAGACCTGTGAGTGTTGGGTTCTCCTCCTTAGAGGTTTTTGCTTTTCAGACCCGCTTCTGCTGCGTCACATTGCCTTCTAAGATAGGCACAGTGGAAATCTCTGACCTTCTTTTTGTGTTTTCTTCAGAGCTATAGCACTGGTCAGGCTTGTTTGGTCACTTCTGACAATGTGGAATCCAGCCTGTTCTCAGCGGGGTCAGCCTGTCCTGCCTCTGCCAAAGGGAAGGACAGATATGCAGACAAAAAATGGTCAAGGGGAAACCCTTCGGGTGGTCCCTCCCCAGAGCAAGGTGTGGGATTTGATCATTTTCCCTTCTTACCACCTTGACTGGAAATGCTCACTTTCACTAGTTCTTTTTTCCCTGTCTCAAGGCATTGTAAACCGCTTTTGCACAGTCGTAGGTGGGCACCAGAGCCAAAACAGAAGCACAAGTGATAGTTTCTGATGTGAATAGCATTTGGGTTTTTTTTTTTTTTTTTTTTTTTAGAACTTTTTTTGGGGGGAGGCTACTTACAGGTTGTTGCATCCTTAATGGAGTTGGGTGGGAAAGAATTTTTTTTTTACTATCTTTTGGGCTTCCCTCATGATAAGAAAATACCCAGCTTAAAAAAAAAATATTCAAAATCTCAATGATGTGAGGAAAAAAGCCTTCTAAGTATATTGTTGAAAGAAATAACTTGAACTGTTTGCAGATTCTCAACGAGCTTGTTCCCAGTCATTCCTCTTAAGTTTTAGTAAAATACCCAAATGAAAAATATATATTTTTAAACCAAAATTCAAAATATTAACTAAATAGTTTTACCAGCTTAGATTATTTGGGTTTTTTTTTTTTTTAACCTAGAAAATGGTATTCATTACTCTGAAAACTAGGAAGAAAGTTAGTTAGTCTGTAGCGTGACTGTTACCATGCTATCTGGCCTAGACAAAGCAAACAGTAACTATTGGAACAATTCTTCATTCATGGCTTCCCTCTTTCTGGATGCTCTGTCCAGGTGGGATTTGAGGACTCTGAACATTTACCTGGCATTCCTGAGTGATCTGGTGGAGAATGGGAATTTTGCCTGTGTCCTCATGTGGACAAACTGCAGCATAGTAGGTGGGATGCTGTCCAGAAGCATGTGAGCTACCAACCTAGATGACTTATGGAAAGGGCACCTGAGTGTGTGTATCTGCCTGGTAAATTGCAGGCAAAAGTCACAGAATCACAGTGCTATGGAATAACAACTTGAAAAATTATTGATAAGTATCAGATCATATTCTGTATTTTTCTAGTTTGGTGAGTGACTCAGGCCAGGGACGCCTGGAAGGGAAAAATACTCCTTTGTATCAGTCTTCTGGATTGCATGCAGAGTACTAAAAAATACTAAATACTTAAAAAACCTCAACTAAATAAACTTTTAGTCCAGGAAAGAAACTTCAGCTGTTGGCTATCATGCACAGGGTGAGCATTTGCTTTTTCTACAGGCCCTAGTCTTGTGACAGAAGCACTAACTGGACTTGAGCAATTTCTTTGTTTGCAACTTCTTGTTCAAGTGCAGTCTGGCACTGGCACTGGCATGCAGATAGTGCAGGAATGGGGAAGGCAAAGCAGCAAGACAAGAAAATGAGACGTTTGAGGACCCCCCCCAGCTCCCAACATTACTCACATAACTTCCATGCTTGTTTCTATGCTTATGTATTGGTTTTATCATGAACTTTCTTTTTTTTTTAAGGACTTCTGAGTTGAAGATATTTAATTATTAACTCATACACCTAGCTGAAGTGACATTATTAACTCGTGAAAGTAGGTTTTTCTTCCTGTTATCAGTCCAATGGAGTGTTAAAGAGTAGTACAGTATTGACTCTGGTTATCTCACGTGCGCTCACACAGAGGGCACGCTCGATTCCCCGACTCCTATGGCTTGCAGTAAGTATTTATACCAACAAATCCCAGCTGGTAGATCAATGACTCTTCTGTGTCGGAGAGAGTTTTAGAATTACTTTGTTCACTCTCAAAGCAGGGTTGGAAGTTGTCTTACACTTATGTTTCTTACTCTGCAGGGTTCCTCAGGGTGTTTTGCCAACTGTACCATGCTGGAGGTGAAGATAAAGGAGCGTAGACAAATGGTTTGCAGGCGGTGGCTGGGAAGTCGAAGGACTTACTTTTTGAATTAAATCCAGGTTTTTTGATGGTGGCGTTGCACATCCGCAGTGAGTTGCAGACGCTGTTAGCACCCACAGCTGTTTATGCCTTTGTGGGTGTGTTTGTGCTCATGATAATTCTCTTGAGGCAAAAAATTGTGGTCTGCAGTTGCCACAGCAACGACAACACTGCGCTCAGCATATGGGTGGGTTTTGCCTGTTTTATACCAGCATGTTGAAAGTGTAGGCATATTGCTGTGCTATATTGTGAAGTAGTGTAGGCCCTTCAGAGAGGAAAGGCTTGTTTTTACTCAGAGAACGCAGCTTTAACGATAAAGGTAAGCCTAAATGGCTTCTCTGCTATGGGACTAGTTCCCAATTTTAAATGTAATGCTGCAGAGTGGAAAATGTGCTCAGCTGTTTGGAATAAGGAAGTTCTAGAGATGTTCTGCTGATGTCAACCAGCAAGTGAAATTAGGATTAGAACAAGAAATGGTCCAGGGCAGAGGGAAATGGGTGATGTAATTATGTTTCTGTCCCACTGTAGTTGCTCTTGTCAGTCAAATGATGCCTGTAGCTGTTCTCTGCCATGAAACCAGAATGAAAATATGAACGAGGTGAGAGAGGAAAAGATTGCAGAGTGGCCTTCTTTACCATGCAGAAACTAAGTGAAGGAATTGGGTGGTTTGTTTTACAAATGTGGCTGTTACGAGGGATCATGCTGAACGTGTGTGTGAGCAGCACAAATTAAATAGATGTAGTACTTCTTCCTTTCTGTCTCCCAGTGTCTCTCCACGTGAAAAGAAAAATGTGGTGACAGTGGAAGGCTGCAGATTCAACAGTGATTAAAATGAAGGTGTTTTTCATGTAGTCCAGAACTGGAATGTGAAACCCATTTCAAGAGGAGGCTGCTAAGGCCAAGAGCTTGGCCAGAGCCAGCGAGGACTTGGATGTTTATATGAAAAATAGGAGTATCCAGTGTAAGACACTTTATAGCTTAAAAGGGAAAGCTTTTTGAAGTACATATTCTTTTGCCGGATCCTTTCAGGGCCCGTCCCCTTCTGCAAGCACTGATTTCTGACAGCTTTGCCTCTGGTGTTGCTGATGCTTTTGGGTTCCTGAGTCACTGCTGGCAGTCCCAAGCATGACTGCTCCCATTAGGAGTAAGTAGGTCTCCTGGAGTTGTCACCTCTTCCCAGGGATTGACTAGGCACTGGGTTTGTCACTTGGGTTTCTTCACAGGGTGATGCAGCAGGAAGCTGCGAATCTCTGTAGGCAAGATCAGCCAAAGGCCAAGAGAGGTCACTCCTCCAGCTTTCAAGGAGCACAAGCTATAGCTCTCCTCCAATCACCTTATATAGAAGATAACTGGCCCCTTGTATGCTTTGGACTGTATTTCCCTCTTGATTAGTCTCTTGTCTGTTCTGATTTAACTGTTGGGGTTTGGTTTTTTCCTTTGTCTCTATGTTGAGCATTTCCTCTCTGTTCAGTTCATGTCACGTATCTGCCACGCTGTGTTTGGGGGTTTTGCGATCTGAGTAGTCTCTTTGAAAAGACTACAGCAGCAGGTGCCCAGTGTAGTCTGCCTTCATGCTTTGATAGGCTTCTGACATCCTGATCAGTCATCTGTTATCTGACTTTTTATCAATCATTCGCTTCATGCACACTGTTACTGCTGCTGCCTCACTATCACAGTCCTGCTTCCTGTTTTCTTTGGACTGGATAGATTTGAGTCAGGGTTTAAATGATTGTTAGGAGAGAATTGATTTCGTATCTTCCTTCTCTTTTTCCTTTTCTTCTGACATTTCAGTTTTTCAAGCACAGCTGCTCATAAAGGCAATGTACCAGACCAGTTTAGAAGACCCTAAGTGGCAGATGTGCCTCTGTTTCCTGTGTCTAGGATTGTGTCTTCACAATTGCTTGGACTATTTCTGCCTGTGAGACGGTGGCCTGACTTATTTGCTGGCAGGTAGAATTACTGGTTTGTGCCCTGGAGAAGGTTTGAGCAGTCAGTGGGGACCTGTGTCTCTGGTCATCCCCTACTTAGTCTTATCTCACTTGTCTGGTATGAAGTAGGTGCTCCTCAGGTGCCTTTCATCATCAGGAAAACTGATATGCTGCCGCACCATGCTTCAGTGCTACAGTATCAGCAGGGAAAAGTCCATTTCTGCATTTTGAGACATCTTAATTTTGTTGAAAATCAAACGTGAAATGCTTTCTGGTCATGCTTCTGAGATAGGCAGATGTTAGTGGTATAAAACCCTGCGATAGAGAGAGAGAGATGGAAATAAATTTTGCAAGCCAGCTGTGCAGATCGTGCAATGTCCTAGTTCTCTTAAAGCATGGGTTTTTTTAAGGCTTTATGTGGAAAGGGTCTGTTTGAAAGGGAAATTATAATTATTTACGCAACTTAAAGGATTGTTGAATTTCTTTTGCCAGGCTGGGTTCAAGTTCATAAGGTATTTTGAGAGGAGCTTACTTGGAGTTTCTGGAATTTTGTGCTGTACTTTGTTTCGTGGACAATAAGTTGCCTGTTGCTGCATAGCAGGGGCATCACTGTAGTCATTCTAAAATGTAAGGATGTTCTTTTTTCCCCTGAACTGTTAAAGGGGAAAAAAAAAAAATTGGACTAATGATTGCTATCCTTTGTAAAGGAAAGCAAGCTAAGTTTCTGCTATTGCTGACTCAAGCATGACAAGAATACAGCTGGGGAAAATTATACTACTGTGGCTAAGTAATACAAACATGGGTGGGTATTTTTTTCCCTCCTGATATGGCAGTTATCTTAGGAAAGTAGCAGTTCTATTACCCAAAAAGTTCTGCTGTACTATATGCAAGTGGAAGTATGAGATGCTAGTGGGGGATATGTAAAAAAAGGCAGTGTGCTTTTAATGAGGTAAGGACAATAAAGCTCTTTTCCTCAAATACAGTATAGTGCAAATTAATTTATAGCAAAATCCAAGTATCTCTCTTTTATTGTTTATTTTACATTTTTTTATGCTTATTCACCAACTGACACTTGCTCATGCTGTGTGTTTTCCTGTTAGTTTTTGTTTTGATTTGGTTGCTAAGTTTGAAAACTAGGACTGGCTTTTTTTATTTGGAGGGGGTAACCCCTGGAATTCATTCAGAGCATGACTTTTTTGAAAGGTACTAATGATTTCCAGATATTTTAGTTTAGTGACGGCTGAGATGTTTTGGCTTGTGCCAAGCCCTTGTTTTCAATAGTGTCTGAAGCTGAGTGCCTAAAATTAGACACGCTCTGAATTTCAGCTTCCAGAGATGCTTTCTATAGATGTAAGGTGCTTGGTAGCACCGGCAAATTAAACAGCTGGGGCTGTGTTCTTGTCTTCTTGCATGGTTAAAGATCCAAATTAAATGAGTGTGAAAAGAGCGTGCCACAAATTCTGTGCAGAAATAAGGGAGGCAAACCCAGCCACAACAGGATATTGTCACTGTACGTTTTCTTGGTGGCTTCTTTTTCTGCCACGGTTCTGAAGGGACTAAAAATAAGTCTGCAGCCCATGTAAATGAACGTCTGATAAACATATCTTAAATTAAATGGCACAAAGCAGTAATTTTACTTCTAAACTCTAGAACAGTAGGGAAGAGCAGTGTTCTGTGGCTGCGAAGTCTCATGACTGTGAAAGCAAGCCTCTGAAGTGGGCAGTTACGGAGGCTCGCTGATGCTACACAATCACTGTTATAGCAGAGGAGCGAAACAGAGGTAATTGTGCTTGAAGTAAAAATAAAAAAAGCAACCATTTGCCACAAGCACACACACAGAGCTGCTTGGAAATAGCTTTTTTTCTTAATTCTGTAGCCTCTCTAGAAAATTTGCTGGCCAGCAGAATCAAGTACTGCGGTAGAAATGGGGGACTCTGCAAGCAATTTTAAAATATAAAAGGTTTCATTGTTTATGAAAACAAAGAGTTACTAACTGTCACATTTGGGAAAATAATTGCCAAAATATAAACAAAATGTGATTTTTTCCTAGTCAAATGACTAAAATTTACTACTTTTCAAAAAAGGTAGCTCTGCCTGTATTTCCTTCCCTTGTGCCATGCTGCTTTTTATTCTCACATGAAAACACCCTCAGTTGTGCATCTGCACAGGTTGAGCTGACTGAAAATGGGCTCTATAAAAAAATAAAATAAATTTGAGCAGATTCATGGCAGATTTTCCCTGGCCCTTACTGATGGGTTCTTAAAATCTTTGTGTATCCTCTTCTGCCTGTGAGGGAGTTCCTTGTGGAAAGGTACCTGGGAATATTTTCTGTACCTCTTGTAGCAAATACCGTGGATCTGAAGTGCTGGAAAGAGATCTGTGCCCCCTGTTTTGCTAGGACGGCGCGTGGGCAGAACAACATAGTTCCTCGCCTCTCTGTGTTGATGTAACCTGAAGTGATGTTTTTAAGCTCAACTGAAAACATTTTCTTTGTCGTTCACAAGGGTTTTCTTTCCCTTCTTCTGCAAGTATTGTTACTGGGTGTTTTTGATGTGCAAAACCGCTCAGACGAGGAAGAGGTCAGGAAGAACTGAGGTTTGCAGCACCTGCTTGCGGAAGCAGGAAACTGGGCGTGTTTGACTACACCCATCGGGTAGGAGCATTGTTACCCTAAAACTCTTCCACACCTATCTATCTGGCAGTAGATCTATTTATCTAGAATCGTAGAATCACCTAGGTTGGAAGAGACCCTTAAGATCGAGTCCAACCACATATATATGTTTTTTTCAGAAGTGCCACCTGATTGGCACTTCTTTTTGGCATTTCCCCCCTACCCCAGCTCTATTTCAGGCACTTGAAATTGCACTTAGTCTACCACAGAATACCAGCTTCTGGAATATACCATTTTACAGAGTCTTTAAGTGGTAAATCAAAAAGCAGAGCACCAGGAGCTGTAGGTCTTTTTCGAAAACATCTCTTAAAAGGAAACGGAAGTCCAGTTCACACTCCAGAGATTTCTTTTTGCTGCTGTTAATGCGTGTAGGACGGCTACTGTTCATCTTTGTGAGTCTGATGTGTACATTAATGCATCTAAATTTACTCCTCTAGATTGAATCAACTCCTTCAACTATAGAAGTGGATTTGTGCATTAAGGTTAGACGAATCGCAACCTAGAATTGCCCTTTTCTCCCCATTCACAGTAAAAGAAATTTAGATGGACTAGTTCAGGTATCGACATCAGTGTTAGGACAGATGGATGTTCTACCTCTTCCTCCAGCAAAGTCCTTGCATGAATTTTTAAAGCATGTCCTAATATGCTCATTTTTACAGTGCCCTTGTTTTAAGTTACTCTATGATTGAGTATTTAAATGCAGGATGTTCCAGATTTTTGATGTGCAAGAGCCTAATAAATTCTTAAATAACACCACTGTGATGTCTGAAGGGTTTAGTCTCTGATCAAGCCACTTCATTCCAAGGATAGCATGCCTGCATTTAACACTGTGCTGACAGTTTCTGCAGTGGGGGAAAAAAAACAACCCAACCCAACTTTCTTTTGGTTTAGAGTAACTTGTGAAGTTGGCACTTTTTTTCCCTTACTGATGTTTGTTTCTTTCTGCTGCAGGCGCTTGCTAGGATATTGGTGGGATAATGTGAACAAACCAGCCCTGTTTATATTGATGTGTATTTCTAAAGACCACTGACATGTTTTTCTATAGAAAAGGAACTGAAAATAGAATTGCACAGACATTGCAACGGCAATAATGGGGCAAGTTATTTTAGGTGTGCCAGTTCCCATTCTTGTCAAGGATTGCACTTGAAGCTGACTGTTTTATTTTTAAATTAGTAAATATGTGCAGGCGCAAGGCTTTCATCTGGCCTGAAAGTTAAGCATGTTGCTGAATTGGGGCTTCAGAAACATTGCTGTAAGGATCCTGCTGCTCCTACATTCATGCAACTTCCCTTGGTATTTGAGGAATATAATTTACATGGAAGCCATAAGAAAGATGTGCAAGCAGGGTGGCTGGGTATACATACACACCTATGTCCATATTGCCTTCCTCTCTTTGCATTTGGAATAAATCAGCTATGTACTTACGTCGGCTTGCTGTGCTATGTTCAAAGTTTTTAAAACCTAAAACTAAATCTGAAGGAAAAATGCAGATCTGAGTCAGTGCTTCTCTTAGCACCATTGCTTATCTACTAAAGAATACAAAAGTTGAAACAGGATTGAAATCTCCAGAGCAGTTCGTGCTTGAGGCCTGTGAACTCGAGCTGGATCGTGCCTGATGAAACGTGTCCCCGTGGTCCTTCCTTTCTGTTGCTGAGCCACTGTCTGTGGTGGGTGAGGTGACCGTGTGGGAGAGCAGGGGCTAGGCAATGCTTCTGAGAGGTGGTGTGAAAATAATTGCTTGGGATTTGGGAGCGCTTGTCAGGGCTGAAAAGATCAGTTGGAACAAATATCTGTTATCCAGTAATTCATTTCTGAGGAAAAGGTGGGTAACTGCTGGATGTAACTGGTGACTCTGAAAAGTAAGGATCCAAGCTGCAGTTACTTTCCTGAGCCCTAAGGTGGCAGAGAAAGGAGGGGAGCACCGCTGTGGTGTCCCCACCACAGGAGGTTCCTAGGGCTCAAAGGACCTTCAGAGGAGGCTCTGCAGGCATTCAGGGGCTCTGCTTTGTTGTATTTTGCTCTTCTGGAGTTGTTGTTTTCCTTGTTTCTGTTCGTTTTCACTTCAGCATGTGTCTCCTCACTTCATACTGAAATTGAATCTTCCAAGTGGACGTTGTGAGAAGAGCTGGAGTGATGGAGTAATGTGATGATAAGGTCAGTCTGTTCCCTCTGCATTGATATGAATCTATGTGTAAGTAAGGAAGGTATGTGGTACAAGATGCCCTCTTTACCATGAGAAGAACAAGATCCCAGTGACTTCCAACTTCCCTGGAAGCCTTTGGCAAGGCAAGGCTGGTAGTCCTGGTGGGGGTGTTCTGCTGTCATAATTCCTGTTTGAATAATAATATTTCACTCCCCTTTTTTCCTTTTCTCATTAAAATATCCTCTATACTCTCACCTGCTGGCTGTAGTTTTGCTTTTAGCCAAGTCTGCCATGTTGCCATCTTATCCTATGCGATACTATACCTGCACAGAGGTATGTCAAATTCTCCTTTTTAAAGGACCCTTTCAGGGTTAAAGGCACTGTAATTAGTGTGCTGCCTCACTGCTGAGTAGTCTGAAGAGGTAAGGCAGCTCTCCTAACAACCTAAAGGCATTCAGGTTTAGAAAAAAAGCACCTGAATGCCTAAAGGCTCCAGCTTGTTTGATTTTTACCACTGCTTCTGTTACAGGTAGGAATTACTGCTGGCTATCTCAGGTACAAAGGAATTTCATTATGCTATGTTTTGGCATTGCTCAATGAGAGAACAGTAATTACTGAGTTACAGGCAGTGGCAGAACATCGCTGCACATAAATGTTCGCTACTTAAACATCTGTTTGACATACAGAGTCATTACAGTTCAGTGTAAGAGCTGTTGACAGCAAGCTAAAGCCGTATTTGGATCAGGTCCACATGTTAAACCTATCAGCCATCAAAGGTAAATGTATGGGAGTGTGACTTAGCATTATGATGTAGATTTGAATTCTCAAGCGTACTTTTGCCTTACATGTTTTTCTTCTAAAATTTCTGATGACTCAGGGTTTAATCTGTTCTATAGCTATATTTGTGTGTTCTGCTAGTGGCTTCTTAGAGGTAATCCAGAAAGAACATCTGTTTTAAGTTTATAGTCTAAATCATGGAAGGATACTTGACCCTGTAAGTAAGGGAAACTGCAGAATTTACCCAGGAAAACAGGACAACAGGCCAAAATATCGTCAATTTGGCATATTCTATTTTACCAGCTCCACATTCTGCATGCAACAGCAACAAACAAGCCGGGGCTTATGAGAACTTAGTGCTGCTTCTACAGAGGACAGTAATCTCAAATTAGTCATGCATACGCGCTTCTCTCTCTTTTCTACAAGAGTGATTATATTTTCCAAACCTTTGCTTCTGCCCCCTCAGAATCTTCTGCTCAACTCCTACAACACAAACTCAGAGAATCACAGAATCATAGGGGTTGGAAGGGACCTCGAGAGATCATCGGGTCCAACCCCCCGCCAAAGCAGGCTCCCTAGCTCATATTGCACAGGGAATATCTCCAGAGAAGGAGACTCCACCACCTCCCTGGGCAGCCTGTGCCAGGGCTCTGTCACCCTCACTGTGTAAAAGTTCTTCCGCATGTTGGTGCGGAACTTCCTGTGCTCCAGTTTACAGCCATTGCCCCTTGTCCTGTCCCCACAGACGACTGAAAAGGGGTTGGCCAATTCCCCCTGCCTCCCATACTTAAGATATTTATAAACATTAATTAGGTCCCCCCTCAGTCTTCTTTTCTCCAGGCTGAACAGTCCCAGCTCACTCAGCCTTTCCTCATAGGGGAGCTGTTCCAGGCCCTTAATCATCTTTGTAGCCCTTCTCTGGACTCTATCCAGGAGATCCCTGTCTCTTTTATACCAGGGAGCCCAGAACTGGACACAATACTCCAGGTGGGGCCTGACCAGGGCAGAGTAGAGGGGGAGGATCACCTCCTTCGACCTGCTGGCCACACTCTTCCTGATGCATCCCAGGATCCCATTGGCCCTCTTAGCCACCAGGGCACACTGCTGGCTCATGGCCAACCTGTCATCAACCAGGACCCCCAGGTCCTTCTCCACAGAGCTCATCTCCAGCAGGTCATCCCCCAGCCTGTACTGATACAGACAGTTATTCCTCCTCAGCAGAAGTGAGCTGCTTCAGTATAATATTGGAGACTTTTCAGTAGTTGTGTCGGTATTTCCCCAATGTAAAATAACTTGTCTCGTTCTGATCCACACTGTTTGCAGCTCGCAGCGCCTGGCTGTAGGCAGAGAATACCGCGTCTTGCAAATGATGGTCTATTCTGATTTCTTCACAAGTGCCTGTTTGTGCTGGCTCCTCATGCATGGGGTTCTGTGTGCAGCGATGCTGTGGGTGATAAGGGGAGCTGTGCAAATGAGGTTACACAAATCCTTTTCCTTTCTGGAAACTTAAGTCAAAATTCTAGCTGTGGGAAGCTTGACATGGTTTCTGTGATATTACCCTCATTTTTTGTGGCGGGGGTTTGTCCCCTCCTTACACAGAGTTAAGTGATTTCTGCAGAGAATATTTGCCCTTATGGTTCATAAAAATAGTCTGGAAGATCAAAATATTTTGAAACATTTCCCTAAGTATCAGATATCCTTGAGATGATCTTTTGGAATATTCCATTTCTCATTCTTAACACACCCATTTTAAATATCACAGTTTGGATGTTAGGAAATGCTATCATAACAGCAGGTCTGTTTTTCAACATCAAAATAGAAAAGGTTCCAGCAAAGTGAACTTAAACAAGTTGTATGCCAGGTGTCTTTGGTTATATGTGCAAAATAATCTTTTAAACAGAGAAAACAAGTTACCGCACTTCTGCACTTCTTGCTTTGTTCTTTGCAAGAAAGATGTTGCTCTGGAAGATGGGCCTGATCTCTGGTAGAGTGGACTCTTTATTATGGCATCCTTTTTCCAAAATTCTATCCAAGCACTTTTGGACTCCAGAGACGGTGGTTTGACTTGAGGAGTTACTGTTGCTGTCAGTAGTTTCTCTTAACATGGTTACTTAGGCTTTTCCAAATGCTGAACGCAGCTGTTTAGTGATCTGTGGTAAGGTAGCGGAGGGGAGAAATTCTAATTTACCAGATGAAAAACTTGTAGCAGTCTCCTAAACTAGTGCTCAGTAGCTCGTTAGTAAATGGTGGCAAACAGAGATTTATCTTGATCATGGGCTACAACTTTATACTGAGCCACCATGAGAGGCCTCTCTCTTCCTGTGTTATTTTTGTTCAGCAGATTAAATGCAGATTTAAAGCCTTATTCTGTCATTTGGCTGGTAAGCGCAAAGGCCTGGAATAAAACTAGAGGTATCTTCTGTGATGTCTGTGATCTGAGGACAGTCAGCATCATCTGCTGCTATTGAAATGGTATGTGGACTTGTATACTGTGAAGAGAGGCTAAAGGAGCTGGGCTTGTTCAGCCCAGAGAAGAGAAGGCTGTGGGGGGACCTCATTGCAGCCTTACGGTACCTGAAGGGAGGATACAAACAGGAATCAACTTTTTTCAAAGGGTAGACAATGGCAGGACAAGGGGGAATGGACTAAAGCTGAAGGAGGAAAGGTTTAGATTAGGGGCAAGTTTTTTACAGAGTGAGTGGTGAAGTGCTGGAACAGGCTGCCCAGAGAGGTGGTGGATGCCCCATCCCTGGAGGTGTTCAAGGCCAGATTGGATGGGGCCCTGGGCAGCCTTGTGTAGATCCAGGCCTGGAGGTTGGTGGCCCTGCCTCTGTGGCAGGAGGGTTGGAACTGCATGATCCTTGGGGTCCCTTCCAGCCCAGCCCATTCTATGATTCTGTGCTAGCTCAGAATATTCTGGAGGCCTTGCTGTGCTGGAACACACTTTACTTCTGTCCCTGAACATGGGTGAATGTGAACTATGCCAGCTTTTTGTCCAAAGGCTGTGTGCTGTGAGGGACACATCAGCACCTTGTCATTAAACAAGTGACAAGCTAGCAGTGATTTTCATAGTGACTGCCTTCTAGCGTTAGTAGGAATTTTGCATACAGAGGACTGTTTGGTATGGGTAAATAGACTTAATTGCCATTTGGAGTTTGAAGAAAACTGTGTGGTCAGTTTGTTATATCCTCCTAGATTTTTGGAAAATGAGGTCAGTTTTTCTGCTAATAAAAGGGAGGAAAGAAGTAGTAAAGGAAAAGCAAGTATTTTTGTGGTCAAAACAACACAGGATTTTTCTTCCTGATATTTAACTGTAAGGAAAATGTTAAAAGCACTAGAATTACAGACTGTGTGTTTAATCTTATTTATTATTGCTTTGTAGAGTGTGATCTAGTAACCCTCAAATGTCTATTACTGCTGCTTTAAATAGGGAGATTTGCAGATGCAAGGCATGTGGGATGAGGGGAATTGAACCTTCCTGAAGTGGGTGATTAGTAGCCTACCACAGAATTACGGACTGGTTTGGGTTAGAAGGGACCTCAAAGCCCATCTAATTCCAACCCCCTGCTGTGGGCAGGGACACCCTTTACTAGACGAGGTTGCCCAGAGCCCCATCCAAGCTGGCCTTGAACACTGCTAGGGATGGAGCTTCCATAACCTCTCTGGTCAGCCTGTGCCAGGACCTCAGCACCCTCATAGTAAAGAATTCCTTCCTAACATCTAATCTATGCCTGCTCTCTTTCAGCTTGAATCCAATACCCCTTGTCCTATCACTGTACTCCCTGATAAATAGTCCCTCTCCCACTCTCCTGTGGGAGATACTGGTATGCCTCAGTTAGGTCTTCCCGGAGCCTTCTCTACTCGGACTGATTAGGCCCAACTCTCTCAGCCTGTCTTCATAGGAGAGGTGCTTTAGTCCCCTGGTCATCTTTGTGGCCCTCCTCTGGATTCACTCCAACAGCCCAGTGAATTTCCTGTACTGGGGACCCCAGAGCTGGACTGCAGGTAGGGTCTCACCAGAGCAGATTAGAGGTGTAGAATCACCTCCCTTGACCTGCTGACCATGCTGGTTTTGGTGCAGCCCAGGACAGGGTTGGCTTTCTAAGCTGCTAGTGCACACTGCTGGGTCATATTGAGCATGTTGTTAGTTAGCACCCCCAAATCTTTCTCCTCAGGGCTGCTCTCAATCCATTCTCCACTCAGCCTGTAGTTGTGCTTGGGATTGCATTGACCCATGTACATGCATTCACAGGGCCCACCTCTCCAGCCTGTCAGTGCCCCTCTGGATGGCATCCCTTCCCTCCAGCATGTCAGCCTCACCACACAGCTTGGTGTTGTCAGTGATATGTGAACTACGGTGAGCAGTGATTAAGACTACTTGTGATGATTTGGTGGAGTGGTATAAAGTTGGGTTTTGCCTTCTCCTGTGTTTTCTGTTTCCCATTTCAAGAACTTCCAGCTAGGAAAAGCACGTTCCATTTTCTCCTCATAAGTTTGGGGGTTTTTTGTGGGTTCCACCCCCAGTCATTTTCTAGTGCCCCAACCAACCATTTACATGTCTTTTTTGGAACTGCACTGTGGCTCCATGACTTTTCTGTTAGAGGAATTTGACAAATTGCTACTTTTTTTTAAACTTCCACCATGGACCCACTTTGCCCCCAGAACAAAAGGTGGCAGCTGTTCTCACTCGGTATTATCATCAATGGGCTTGTGTCCTCCAAATGCTGAGATTTGGAGATGTGGGTATTTAATGCCAGGTGTTTGGAACTTTTATTCCCAAGTGGCTGCTGCCCTTAGAAGTGGTTATTTGGAACCAATAAAGATAGAGCAAAAAGGTTTTATGGTTTTCCTCTGTGAATGGTTAGTGAGTTGGAGAGGTGATTTTCCCACATAATACTCCCTGCCTGTTGATGGAGATGACTGAAAAGGTGACTCCAGATCCCTAGGAGGTAATGTTTCCTCTTCCTACGGTACCAGTCCAACATTCCCCAAGTTGGTTGCACTCTATTAAAAAAGAGAGAAGGTGCAAAGCCTTGAGGTAGATGGAACTAACCTTTTATGTACTCTGAGGGCTTTGATTTTTGGCATGATAGCATGGGGGATCTTGAAACCATTATGTTTGGTTATTCTTGTGTCAACATCATAGATGCTTGATCGGTTGGTTTGACCCGATTGCTAGCTTTGTATAAAGCTCGGTTTTGCAGTCTAAACATCACTTTAAGTTATTGCTACTACAAAGTTTGAATAGATAACGGGAGGAGCTATGGTTATGTGGTGGGGTTTTTTCTCTTTGTTCATACCTGCTGTTTACATGCTCTGTATCCATCTGGCCTTTTAAAGTCAGGGCTATTAGATATTAAAGAATTCCTTAACTAGGCAACAATAACCATCAACCCAGTTGGGCTGGAGCTGTTCCAGATTTTCTCTCTCTCCTCAAGTGCAGATATCTTGTTTCTACATTGCAAGGCTGTCTTCAACTGGCTGTGACTCAGATGCAAGTCTTCCAGATGGTGGTGTGGATACAGTGATGAGACTACCTTTCTGTCGTAGAAAATGAAGATAGTATCTTGTTTGGGCAACATATCGTGTCCTCCAATGTCTTACTTTATTACATCTTACTTGCTAAATTGGGAAAGAAAATTACTGTAAAAAATCAAAGGTGCTTCTTTTCTGCTAGCAAAGTTGAAAATAGATTTGAAGAAATTTGGTGGCAACACTGAATAGCTGTGACTAGCTAAAAATATGAGTTAAATGACTTATTATGGTGGTTCAGAATGAGAAGGGTTAATTCTCATACAACTTCTTTTCTATTTCCATGTTATTTTTGTGTGGACACTATTCATCAATGTTCAGAAGCCCTCAATTTGCTGTTTACAAAGTATTTTTAGCAACAGTGGAAGTAACCAAACGGGAATAATATGATCCCTTTCCTCTTTGGGAAGAGAAAGGGAGGAAAGTGTGACTGTTACTGCATCACAAGTGTAGCATGTTTCTTAAAATCTTAGGGATCTGTTTACTTGGGTGCCTTAAATATGTAGTGAAGAATAAAATTAATGTGAAATGGAATGCAGTGAAGTCACTGTCAGATTAACTTGGCAGTCTGTGTGTGTGCATGTGAATGCTGCATGTGTTTAAAATGTTACAATAAATAACTAGATAGAGGTGGTAGTCATATGAAAAAGCTGTCATATCCCTCTGTTACTCAGTGGAGAACAGACCAGATCTGGTCTGGTACCAAAGTGGGTGCTCAGCTTTAAATCCAGAGTTCAGCCTGGCTAGCAGAACCGATTTCCTCAGTGTTTGAAAAGGAGCTCCACAGCTTTACCGGTCTCTTGACATTTACCTTACATTCCCCAAACCCACGAAACAAACTATTTTGCTCCCTCTCTTTCTAACAGGTCATAGTTAAGGAAAGACTTGGCCTGATTTATCCACGCTTTCCGCAGGGTTCAGGTAAACGCAGAAGTAGTCTCCAATACTATTCCCCAATGTTTTTGTCCAGCAGGTGCTGAATACCTCATGAATGACAAAGTTTTCAGCAGTAATTTTTGGATTTACCTGCCTCTTTTGGTCATTGGTATCCCTCTCCCAACCCCTCTGCTGCTGAATCTTAAAACCAGTCATGTTGTTTGTGTGAGTTACCGTCAAAAATGGGAAAAACCCAACCTAAAAGCCTTAACTGTAGACAAGGAAAAACAAATGCAGCATGTTGTGCAGAGGGGCAGTGCTGTCTGTCAGAAAAACATGGCTGTGGGAGAAGGAATCAGGAAAGCTGCAGAAGAGGTGTGGTGGTGGCAGTTTGTAAGGGAAGGCAAACGCTTGAATCTTTTCAGTCAGTGAGCAAAAGGAGTTCTTTTCTGCACTTCAGACTGGATTTTTTTTTGTATCTGGGAGTCGACCTCCCAAGCAATGCATTGGGGTGCAGCTTTCTCACTTCCTTTCTGATATTGTGGTAGGTCACATGATGTTCAAATGAAGCACAGGAATCTCAATGTGTGCTTGTGCCTCTTCAAGGCCCTCACTAGCATTTACAGATCCTGAAAAGGAAGGTTAATCTTCAGAATTTTATTTCACATCCCTAACTTTCAGAGGTGTGTTGTAGCGATTTTTCTGTCAGGTACTTTCTAGTGTAATTCAGTACAAAAAGAGTAAATGAAAACTAGTATTCTGAGATGCTATTACACGTTTGTCTGCCATGGGATCTTGCACTTTCATTTTGCCACACGTGTGAAGTCCCAGCACCTTTAATATCTCCACCTGAATGTACAAGAACTAGAGTAAAGTAAAAATCAAATGCTTCCTTGTCTTGCTGGTGTAAAGCTTCCATGAGCGATGCTGCACAGAAGGGGGTATTGTCTTCTAAACAATTGGACACATCAGGTTTCTTGGAATCTCTGCACTTTCCTTCCTTATACTGAATCAGGGGCTCTGTGTGCCCCAAAGCTGAGCTGCACTGGATGTACTAGTATGACTCTTAAGCGGGAGCAGGCTGAGGTGGGATTAAGGGTCACTGAATCATCATTGGTGAATTGGCTTCCATCAGGCTTGGGAGCTTGCTGAGAAAAGATGCAATCAGAGCAGCCCAGTAGGGGATGTCCTCTCCAGCCATTTCTCCAGGGCCTCTGGCTGTGGAAGGTGTTTTGAGTGTAACTCTACCATAATTGACAGGATGAGAGTTTGGGATTTGTGTTACAACATCTGGGTTTTGTGAGACCAGTGCAGTTTCGTTCTTTTTTAAAATCTTGCATGGAAAATAAAAATTATCTTATACAAAGTGTAAAGTTCTGTCATAAGATATTGCTAATTACTTGCTTTTGGGTATATTTTTATGATACTTTCTGTTAAAAATGCTAGTTGCTTACATGTGCAAGAAATAGATCGATATTGTCTCTGCTTCAAAGAACTAAAATTTAGCATATCTATGTAAATTACTGCATTATTCTGTCATGTGGCTGCTTGCTCACTGAAATAAAGGAACTGCAGCAATGTAGCCAACAAACCTTTAATGAAAGCATTTACTTGAATGGCACCGTGTTGGATAAAGTCCACGTGAATAAAGCAGTTTGGGGCTGTAGAGTCTTGTTAGACTCACTGTAAATGTTTCTGACAAGAAGCCTGGCCTGATCAGCCACCTCTGGACAGTCAGCATGTCGAGGTATTTCTGAGCGAGGTATATATCATCCTGTCCTAGACTGATAGCTTTGCGTAATCCTCTAATCAAAGTCATTGCTTAGATGTTGCAGCCTAGTTAGTCATCCTAAACTGAGCAAAAATGATTGCAGCTGAATAAATGACTTTAACTCCAGCTGTCTGGGGCCTGGGTGGGCTTATGGATGTCAGATTCTAATGCTGTATTGCTGTGTTAGTGACAGCTCCTGAGCTCTGTTGTTCCTCTGACTTCTGGGATTTTTGCTGAGGCTGTCAAAGAGAAAGGTGACTTGAAGAAGGCAGCATGGTGTCGATTTTTCTCTGAAGCACTGTCCTTGTGTTTGACAGGAGTAGCCTCTAGCCATGGGCTGCTTGCCCTCTGCATATACCTGTCTTGTGCTCCCACTGCCATCGCTACCCCCTTACAATGGGGCCAGACCATGCTCTGTAGTGGCATGCAGTAGCCAAAGAACAACTGAGAAGCTTTTTTCCTGTAGTTGTCTGTGGGATTGTGGAGCAAAGTTGGCTTTTTTTGTTTGTTTTTTTAATTGCAGTCTTGAACTGCAAGAAAATGGTAAGTTGAAAGGCCCGCTTGGAGGATGCTGTGGAGCAGAGCATTTCAGCTAAGGAGAATCGCAGAATCGTAGGGGTTGGAAGGGACCTCGAGAGATCATTGGGTCCAACCCCCCTGCCAAAGCAGGCTCCCTAGCTCATATTGCACAGATAGGCGTCCAGACGAGTCTTGAATATCTCCAGAGAAGGAGACTCCACCACCTCCCTGGGCAGCCTGTGCCAGGGCTCTGTCACCCTCACTGTGTAAAAGTTCTTCCGCATGTTGGTGCGGAACTTCTGTGCTCCAATTTGCAGCCATTGCCCCTTGTCCTAGAGGAGGCTGTGTAGTTATTGCTTGTCACATCAGGACTGTTGATTTTGCCCTTGTTTTGGGGTTTGTGGAGAGAGTCAGGCACCGGGGCAATGCTTCAGAATCCCAGTCTGCTTCCTGGCCTCTCCTTCCCACCTAAAGGACAGAGAAGGGGGTGACATCCCCTGCACCTGGGCTGGGCTGGTGTTGTCAATGTTGGTGGCAGTGGGGCAGAGCCATGCCCTGGGGAGTGTGGGAACTGTCCAGAGCCCATCTGTACCTCGGGAAGCTGGAGCCTGCTGTTCTCCTGCCTTAGTTTTCAGGTTCCTACATACATGCTTGTTTAATCCCTCTGTTGGTGGCCAAGGAAAATTACTACTTAGGCTCACAAATGATGATGCTAAGATACAAAAGATTCATTGCTCTCACTTTTTCCTCCCTCTTCCTGACTCCACTCTTTATTGTTCTGAGAATGGAGAGACTCCTTCCCCCCATCCTCCAAGAATCACAACCGTGTTTTTTTGTTTTGTTTGTCTTTTACAGATCAATTTTGTAGCCTGTCAACTGTTTGCACTTTTGGCTGCATTTTGGTTTCGTATTTACTTGGGTCCCAGTCATGCCAGCTCTGCTGTTCGCCATGCATTTGCCACCCTCTTTGGAATATACTTTGCTGTCTTCTGCTTTGGGTGGTGAGTATTTAGTCACCATGTAGACAAGGCTTGGGTAAAAATATTTCTAAAATTAATATCAGCTTTTCTGGATTACATCTTCATAGTCTTAAGGTACGCTCTATGTTATCTTAAAAAACAAAACAGAAGAATTCCTAACTGGCATAACTATCCCAAACCCCCAAAGTAAAATGAGCCATGAAAGTATTTGTAAGTGAAGTATTTAGTTAGTGATGTTTGTTCTGGAAGCCATTCCAGTCTGCTGTGAAGATACCTCTTTTGGAAAAGATATGTCTGGTCTGAATGTGCACTTTGAGCCAGGCTGCTCTTTCTCTGGATGAAGCACATTGAAAATATCTTGTTAATAAGTCAGTCTTGTTAATAAGCATTAATATTGTCAATGTGTATTAATCTGTGTTGGATACTCCGGCTATAAAGATGTCATCGTGATAGTCCATGTTAAGTGATGCACTGGTATGACATCTCATTTATGTCACTTGTGTGGAAAAATATTCCTTCACTCTGAACTGCCAGCACCTCCATGTCATGTAGAAATTATCTAAATCTTCCCTTTGTTGTCTTCAAGGTATTCCATTCATCTTTTTGTCCTGGTGATGATGAACTATGGCATTATGAATATGTCAAGTATTCCCAACATCCACAGGTGAGCTGATGTGGCTGCAAATCTGGAACTGCCCCTCTGACAACTTCTTTCCTTTCATGGAGAAGCATGACAGATTTTTAGGACCATGTCCTTTTCTTTCTTTCCCAGTTACGTGCAGGAGCTTTGTTCATTCAATTACAGAAACAGCTGTAATCTCAATTTGTGGTTTTTCTGTTGATATATTGCATTTCCTTATGAAATTGCTGGCCTTGAAAGTCAGCTTTTGCGGGCTTAACAATTCATGCCCAAACCTCTGGTTTCCTAAACAGAATGAAGTCATATTCTCCTTGGTCTTGTATCCTTGAGGATCACTTTTGATAATTCTTTTTAATGCATACTCCCCCCTTGTTGTTTGGCCTTTAGGTAGTTTCCACTTATTCTTGAGTTAGGTAGTTCAAATAAGGTCACTGTGGCAGCTTAACTTAGTGTTCCATGAAATTAAGTCTTGCATTTGGTACCAGGCTTTGAGCTTGAAATAGTGGAAACTACCGGAAATGTCACTGCTTACAGCATCACCATGAGAAGTTCTCGACCCTGGGATCTCTCTTTTCCCTTTACAGATGTCTCAGAGGAAGAAAGACACCTAAGACACCTAAAAGTGCTTTAGCAAATGAGTGCCTTCCTGGCCAAAAGGCAAAAAGCACTTTCATATGAAAATGAAAATTATGTGGTAGTTACATCTTCTTCCACTGAGTTCATATGGAAGAACTTCTCTGCTCAGTCGTTAAGCCTTCTTGTGCGGTTACCGTACTCTCCGTTAAGTTCAGCATGTTGGTGTTCTTAAAATTGTGTAGGTGGAGCTGTTTGTTTCCTATCAGTCAGCTCAATTAGGACTCTGTGTGTGTGTGTGTGTGTGTGTGAAACTACTACTTCAAGGCAGGCTAGAAGGATGAGCTGGAGGTTCTTCCCGCTTTACTTCTGTGTTGGCTGCCCTAAGTGTGTGGTTTATACTGTGGTTTGGTTTGGGTGTGTTTCAGGTGATTTCTGTCTGCACTCAGTGTGGCTGCCTCTGTAGGTGCCTCTGAATACTCACACACCACAGGGAACAGAAACGCTTCCTTTGCTTATCTTCAGGGCCAGGGCTGTCTGAGGGGTCTAATGCTCAGGTAGTCATCTCCTCTTTTCATTATCGCTTCTCCAGGTGACCCCTCTCTAATATCCAGGTGGGAGCCATCGCTTTTGATTGGTCTAGGATTGCTTAGAAATGTGACCCATAAGTAAAAGGCTTATCTATAGCCATCACTGGTATTCTGCACCAGGAAGACAGGTGTTACTCAAGGAGGGTTTTTACACTCCCCCTCACAGAGTGCAAAGCCCAGAGGTCGAGAGGTGAATTAATAATTTAAGTAATTGGATAATGTTTATGAAAGAAATGCCATCCAAAGGAAAAGGTGCTAAAAGATGTGTATTACTTGCCTCCTGGTCATTGTCCCTGCCTGGGGGAAATGCAGGAATTACTCTTTGTGGATCAGGGGAACCAAGCCTAGAGAGGGAATCATCCAATACTTACATCTTCCTAGACACATTGAGGTGGTGGTGGTACCCAAACAGGCACAGTCTGAGCGGGAAACCCCCTCCCTCTTCCTGTTTAACCAGTAGGTCACAGTGGAAAAAACAGCTGTATGCAGCAATGCAAATGAAGCTGGTTGGTGTAATGTGTCCTGCTGCTGTGAGATCCTCCTGTTGGTTTGAGGCAGTGGGAAATAGCAATCCAACGTGCTGACAGACCTTAGGAGGGCTGGGGTGATTGAGTTGTCTACTGTGTGCCACTAGCCATAGCGATGTGACTCAAAGTGCATCCACAGTATTAATTCTGGTAAAATAACAGTGTATTCAAGCTGCATGAAAAATGACAGTTTAAGGGCTGAACCTATTCATACAGAGGACCTGTGAGAGCACTGGATCCTTTACAGTGGGGCTCCAAGACCCCCTCCCTGCTTCCCTTGAAGCACGAGTGAAATAAAAAAACTACACCGTTTACCCCACATGCCCATTTTCCTGCTTATTTTCTGCTAGTTTGCTGTCTGGTGAGGCCTAGAGCCTTCAAGGACAAACCAGTCCAGCCTCAGAAATGTTCTCAGCTGCCACAGCAATTCAGTATGTCTCTCCTTGCTCACCCCCTCTTTCAATCTAAGTGCTTTACACTTAAGCACTGAGGCTTATTTTGGATGCTTCCTCCAATCTATCGCAGTTCTGTCTCTGATCTGGGAGACTTGCCTTTGGAAGGATGCTTACCATTCCCTGTTGATGAGAGGGAGCCCAGGGACCTTGCTGAGGCTAGACTGGATGCCTGACCAAGAGAAAATAAGATAAATTCTGCTCTGAATCTCCTGAAGAAGCTGTCACATCCCCTCAGTCTGCCTTTCATCCAGCTGTTCGCTGTGAGCCATGTGATCCACAGGTTGCATTGCGATCCATCACTGTCACTGCAGTTTATTAGTCCCCAGGGAGGAAAAGCTCATTTCTTTTGAAGCTGGCCATGATTTGATAAAGGCCTGGCTCAATTTCAGTCATCTGCTGACTGTTCTTCTTGTTTGATTTCACCTTTAGCTCCCTACCGTAATCAATCCTCCCATGGGTTTGCGGGACCCTCCTTGGCAATGTGTGCTGTCAGCCTGCCTGACCTCCCATGGCTTAGCTCTGCTGGGCGTGCAACATGTGCAGTTTCATTCCTCTGTAGGGCTTTGCATCTTCTCCTACACTTGGCTATATTCTGATACAAGAGACATCAGTAGACCTGGTCCTGGACTGTCCCTGTGATGCAGTCCTTTCATTCTGGTGTCCCAGCTCTCTTGCATTGTCTAGTGTGCTTCATTTGTCAGTCTTGCTTTCGGATATCTATCTCTCATCTCTCCGGTACCCCCTTTCTTGCCTGGGCAAATGCAGGGAGAAGCCAGTTGTAGGAAAGGCTGCATCTGCTCCACCTGGATACTGCAACACCTCTGGTCCTTGGACCGTTCAACTCTTCATATAGAAAGAGTCACGCTTCTGCCCTGCCTAATGTGATTCTGGGATGGTCTTGAAAACCAGAGAGTGAAGTTGTCAAACTGCACTTAAGGTATGCTTCTTCTGCAAAGCATTTAGAGCTGAAAAGATTGGCCTATGTGTCATTATTTGCGTCTCTACGAGATCAAAAGAGAGAACGTATCTTGAACTGTTTTTGTTTGTGGTAGATCTTAGGAAGTATGGGTAAAGAACGAACATTAAGACATGAAGAAGGCAAGGGATAAATTCAGAGATGCACGTACAGCATCATCTGGTTTTAAACACTGGAATCAGACAAATTTCAAAGTAATACGTGAGGACTGGAACTCTGAAATGCCCAACTTGGAGTGATCCTGTTTCTTCTGTTCTCTTCCCCTCACCCTCAGCGTGAGGAGACGCCTCCATAACGTTTCATCTGGTTACACAAAAATATCAGTCCTCTCTGGCAATTTCAGCCAGATCTTGTAACAAAGCTTCAGACTTGTTAACGGCCAAAATCAAACCTTGCTCCTGAACAAGCCTAAAACCAATTTGAGTGATTGCAGTTCTTGTTGGTACTTGTGTTGGTAACTGTGTGTTCTGTATGTTGTGTTTTTAGGTACTCCTTTATCGTAGCTATGGGATACCTCACGTTGTGCCATATAAGCCGAATATACATATTTCATTATGGTATTCTCACTACAGATTTTTCCGGGTGAGTGAGTCTGCAAGCTGGGTCCTGTGTCAAATACTATTAGTTGAATTTAGCATGTTTTAAGAGTTAATTCTTATATTATCTGGGGATCACTTGCTATTTTGTTTCCCTTAAGCTTTTTTTTTAAAGTAAGGAATAAACACTGTGGGGTGTTTTGAGCGGGGTTTTTTTGCATTGATTCATTGTTTCTGCTATTTTCTTGCTAGGCACTATCTAGTTAGGAAGGTAGAGCTTAGATAGCTAGACTTCCACCTAGAGCAGCCTGGGATGTTAAGTCTGCAGAGTCGCTCTCTGGAGCTGGAGGAATGCTGATGGCCTGGCCAGCAGTGTGGCTGACGCTCTGATCCCTGGTGGTCTGCCCTAAGAGGTGGGGTGGGTTGATCTCCTCCCACCTTCCTAGGCACAGCCAACAGCTTGGGCTTCCCCTGTTGTGATTTATTTTGATTCCCCAACTAGAATGTGTTTCCCACCCCAGGCTCTCCAGGGAATGGGAGGGGAGGACTTGGGTAGGGGGCAACTGGCTGGGGGAGCTGGGAAGTTCGTGGGTAACCCAGGCAGAGACATAAGAGCAGCTTTCTCTCTCTTGGCACTGGTCCTGCGGGTTCTTTCATGGGGGCAGGTTGTGGTGGCTGTTAAATAGCACAGCTTTTTACATGCCCTGTGTTTCTGTGGGGTGGTGTTTTTCATATACATGGCAGTCTGATTTCACTGAAGTGGTGGGGGATGCTTTGCAAGAATTTAGGAAGCTGACTATACTCTTGCATGATTTAAAAGCAGCATGCTAATCCGTATTCTGCCTGTTAATTGAATGTCTTGAATACAGAGTAATTAATACCATACTATGAAAAAACCTCTGTAAACTGGCACAGTAAGTTACAGATGCCTCTTCCAAGCCTCTGTTGTCTTTTAGGCAGCTGGAGTTTTTTTGCTGTCTGTGTGCATGTGTGTGTGTGTGAGGTGGTGGTGGGTTGAAGCATTTAATGAAATTGAGGGGGGAGAAATTTTCCTGAGACTCTTGAGGTTTTTAGTAGAGGAGGGGGCAGAAATGAGAACTCCTACATTTAGAGAAATTTAGTTCTATGTTGTTTTTTTTTTCCTGTGGTTCTTGTAATGCACAAAGGCATCTACTGAAAGATCATGACATACCAAGAAGCCTATAAATGGGATTGGAATGCTATGGCTGTGTGTGTGGATGAGGCAGAGAAATACAAGAGAGCATGCTTTTCTAACTAGTGCATTCAGAAATGCACTGTGAGGCATGTTTGCTGTCTCTCTCTGAAGACATCTAATAAAGATCCAGTTGAGACTGGAGTGGAAGAAGAGGAATAGTGGGGGTTTTTTATATTATAGACTGAGTAGTATTTTCTGCTCTCTTGATGAAAATGAGTACTCATCATTAGATGAGCTTGAGGATAATAATGGTACCGAAAGAATGAAACCTAAACTCACTCTGGTTTTGGATTTTTTTTTTTTTTTTTGTCCTGACAGTTCAAGATATAAACCAATTCCTAGAGATAATGCTGCCAAGTAGTAAAATACTGTAAACTGTAGTTTGATCATGAACTACATCTTTATGGTATACTTTAAAAATGAAGAATAAATAAAAACTTTGTTGTGGTATTAATAAAAATCTGCAATCCAAAGTGCTCGAACCCACATCAGCCTCATAAAGCTGTCTTTAAACCTGCTTTCCTCACCTGTAAATAATATGTGCCCACTCAGGCTTTATGCACATGCCTAAACAGTTGTAATGACCCTCAGAGACAAAATGTCTCCCTGACCACAGGTATGAGCAGCGAACGAACCGCCTCTTGCTTGTTCTCCCATGTTTTATGGTTCCACATCTACTGGATGTGCAAAGAGGGAAGTATTCAAACAGGCTCCTAGCTGGAAGGATTGCCTGAAAGTTCTCCCTCAGGACTTCAGAAGCAACTGAGGTTGAATCTATGGAGTAATGATGCCCATCTCCCTCCAGCCTCCCACCCTTTTGGGTGAACATGGCTGAAGATAATACATTTAGAAGACAAAACTCTGGATTTAAAGGAGTCTTTAGAGGGAGCAAAAAGCCTGTCATCTGCTGGCTTGTATTTGAGGTCTCAGTATTCTTTAAGTCTCTGGTGATACCCGATTGCAAGGAGGCTGTTCTACTTCACAGCCAAGAGGCACACAGCCAGTACTAGTGCCATCAGCTTTCCCTGAAGTGACAAGCCAGATGTCAAATGAGAATTTCCCAATGCTGGTGCTGAAAGCTGGCACACTTTGTTTGCTCTCTTGACCTGCTTTATGCACTTACCAGTTTGCATGCGTCATCCTTTTGATGTGTGGTTGTAAATGGTTTGGGGTTGGTTGTTTTTGGGGTTTGGCTTTTTTTTTTTTTTGAGGGGAGGTGTTTGGGGTTTTTTTTGTTTATTGGGGGTTTTTGGTTCTTTAGTAATAACTGGTTGTGCTATTCATTTGGAATGCCCCCCTCCATTTTGAAAATACAGCATGTGAAATTCAGGTGGGGATGAACAGAGAACAAGGTAACTTTTGAGTCTTATCTTAAGTAAACTGGAAAATCAAACTGTGACTCACCACTTCAAGTTTCAGAAGTAACGAAACTTGTTCTCTACTGATGACTAGTGAATTCCTGCAAAGGGTAGGTTTGGTCACTGATTCCCACAATCAAAACTATACTCAAGCTGCTTGCAGCAGTTTCTTGATTGTTTCATGTGTTGGATAGTGAAAAGTTCTTTTGTGTGTTTTTTTTTTTTTAACTACATGCTAGGTTTAATGAAAATCAATTCCAGTTTGCTATACTTTAATTACTTTTATAAAAATGTATGTATATTTTATCAAAGTTCTTTCACCTATATTGTTTCACAAAAATATGGTGACATAATCTAGGAATTCTCTTCTGACTGCTTTCTCAATAGAACTATTTATCTTTGAACACTAATTTTAAAATAACTGAATTCTGTGCTTCCTCATTAATTCAAATCAGTCTCTGAGAGAAACATGCATATTTTATTTTGCTTGGTTTGCCATGGCATTTATACACTGTGCCCAGGAATACTAAATCCTAACTCTTTCTCTTTCTCTCATTTCTTCTTCTTTATGCTAAGAGGATTATGCTGGTAAGTTGCTTTGTTTCTCTACAACTTTATAAAAACAGTTATACTAACATACAGTTTGAGGGTTTTTTCTTTGTGTTGTGGGCTCAGACTGAGTAATATTATAGATTTAGGGAGACATTAGTTTAAAATAAATCAAGGGATTTTCAGAAACTAGTAATAAATATGGCTTCAACCTAGCAGGCTACTCATGAACAAATGCCATATGCATGTGAGCATCTGGATGGAGCTCAAAGGAGGGTCCTCATCCTTATGAAGCTGTCTGCTTAATCCTCTGCTTCGTTAAGACCATAGAGGTTTTTGGTTTCCTCTTTTAATTCTGGCAGTGTCTGAGCAAAATTTCCTACTTCTGCAGCTTATTTGGTGGTTGCCAGGGAAGGACCCTGCGTATGTGAGTTTCTCGGTGCCATTTCTTACAGAAAAGAAACTCAACTGCCATCGCTTTCGCTCTTGTGTTGGTCTCAGGGAGACCAGACCTGAATTATCAGGAAGACTACAGCAGTTTTTCTCCTTAGAGATGTCAAATCTGTACCACCTACACGAGGGTTTGGTGGACATAGCTCTCTAGAAGGGCTGGACGTCTATTCCAAATGCAGGACAGCAGCAGCACTCTCAGCAAACTGCTTAGGAAGGGACAGTTGTTGAAAGAGTCCTCTTGAAAAGTCACCCATATAAGCAGATATCTCAGTAACAGCATCATTTCAGGCAGCAATTTTTTTGTTGGGTGCTTAGTGCTTTGTAGCTAGCTTTTTTTGTTTGTTTTCCCCCTCTCAGTGGCTTAGTATCAACCACAAAAGAAGGGAACAAAGGTACAATAGCCATTTATTTTATGAAAGAAATATATTTGCTGAAGGAAGCGAACATAGAGGTGCTGCTACCATGTTAAAACACAGTACAGAAGTACTAACTGGTGCAGAAATATTAACTGGTCCTGCGAGTTCAGTTGGGTGGGGTTTTTTTTAAATTTTCTTTTCAAGGTCTGAAGTACAAGTACCAGTTCCTCAGTGCTGTTCCAGCAGCTCTGGGTAACTTTGGTCCACAGCAAGTCCCTGGAGGCAGCACAGCAGTGCAGGTGCAGGGTAAAGCAAGGGGAGGTCAGTCAGTTTTCCATGCCTTCTAGAAACTGCACCGAGATCCGTTGCCATTGGTTTCACAGAAGCCCTGCAAGAGCTGCTGTGTGGGAACTGGCCCAAATTCAAGCAGGCAGTCACTACTGGAGAGCTCCACACATCTAGTGCATCCCAGGACACTTCTCCAGAAGTAAATACTCTTAAGTGAAGTGCTTCTACCGTGAAGGTGTAAGAAATGCTCTTTAGGAGCTTTCACCAGGAAAAAAAAACCCCATAAAGCGAACTGGAAGTTGCTTTGGAGTCATGAGCGTGTTTAGTGAAGTATTTTTCCTCGTGTACTTGGGCGCTTCTTTGTTTGGCTGTGGAAAGCAGAAGTGAGAGCTCTGTGCCAGTGCAGGCGTCTCTGGCTCGGCAGCCCCCGCGGCAGCACGTTTCATGCCGTAGCAGAGTGTGACCGTGTGAACTTCTCCTCATGGCTCAGGGCTCAAGAGACAAACCTGAAATAAGTGTTTGCTGTTTTGCTCTCGTGTCTGCAGTGAGCCCTTTGACTCCACCTCCTCTCCTAGTGAAATCAGGTCAGTGGAAACTATTTCTAGCAGGCGTGTGCCAGACTCCTCCGCAGGATTACCTAAGGTCAGGCAGGCTCCGCGCGGTCTTTCCTCTCGTAAGCAGCAGAGCTTGCTCGGTGCAGAAGCCAGGCTGTGGTGTTCCCCAAGGCTCAGTCCTGGGTCCAGTCCTGTTCAACATCTTTATCAATGACTTGGATGAAGGGATCGAATGTTCCACCAGTAAGTCTGCGGATGACACTAAGCTGGGAGGAAGTGTTGATCTGCTTGAGGGTAGAGAGGCTCTTCAGAAGGGTCAGAACAGACTGTATGGATGGGCTGAGACCAGTGGGATGAGGTTCACCAAGGCCAAGTGCAGAGCCCTGCAATTGGGACATAACAACCCCATGCAGTGCTACAGGCTTGGGGAAGACTGGCTAGAAAGCTGCCTGGTGGAGAAGGACCTGGGGGTTGGTTTGACTGCCGACTGAAGATGAGCCAGCAGTGTGCCCAGGTGGCCAAGGATGCCAGTGGTATCTTGGCTTGTATCTGAAATAGCATGGCCAGCAGGTCCAGGGAAGTGATTGTGCCCCTGGACTCGGTATTGGTGAGGCTGCACCTTGAGTACTGTGTCCAGTTCTGGGCCCCTCACTACAAGAAAGACATTGAGGTCCTGGAGCATGTCCAGAGAAGGGCAATGAGGCTGGTGAAGGGGCTGGAGAGCAAACCTGGTGAGGAGCAGCTGAGGGAACTGGGGTTGTTTAGCCTGGAGAAGAGGAGACTGAGGGGAGACCTTATCACCACCTACAGTTACCTGAAATGAGGTTGTAGAGAGATGGGTGATGGTCTCTTCACCCAAGCAACAGCTGATAGGACAAGGGGGAATGGGCTCAAGCTGCACCAGGGCGGGTTCAGATTAGACATTAGGAAAAAATTCTTCACTGAAAGGGTTATCAGGCATTGGTCAGGCTGCCCAGGGAGGGGGTTGAGTCACCAACCCTGGGATGTATTTAAAAGATGAGTAGATGAGGGATATGGTTTAGTAGAGGACAGGTGTGGTTGGACTCGATCTCAAAGATCTTTTCCAACCTAGTGATTCTGTGATCTAACTTAAAGACCATTTGTTTGGGTTTTTTTCCATTTGTTGAAATTTCCTATTTCATACTTACTTCTGAGGGCAATTTCTTGATGTTTTGGGTTATTTGGTTTTGTTTTCTGCTTTTGGGATGAGTTTTTTTTGGTTGGTTTTTTTTGTTTTGTTTTTAATAGAAGTTGGCCTCTATAGTTTGTCTATAGGAGGTACAATGCAGCTACAGCCTGAGATTAACATCTGTCCTGGTTCTATCCAGCCCAGAGTTAACCTCTCCAGGCAGCCAGCACAGGTGAGCTGGGTTAGCCTGGGCTGTTTCTACACCAACTGACATGGCTCCCTCATACAAGGGGATTGTCAGAGAGAGGCGATTCGGTGCTGCTCTGGAACAACAACAGTCCTCTTTTCAGTGCCCAACTCGGGGCTTGAAGCCATGACCCTAGAATAAAGCATCCCATGCTCTACCGCTACCCCAACCCTTCAAGCCCTCAGTAAGGGGGTTTCTGTGCTAGTTTGCGACTGTAGCGCTGTGTAGGGCAGGTGAAGAGAAGATGATTTGGAGTCACCATTCTGCATGTGGCTATGAAGTGATTGGAAATGTGTTCAGATATGGAGTTCAAGTACTTCTTGGGTGTGTTTTATTTCAAATGCTTGCTTCCTTCCTAGGGATAGGTCTTCATGCTTTATTTGTAAGTGCAGGCATTGTAGGTGTAGATTTCCTTCTCAAATTCAACCTAACAATTTGCCCTGCTCCAATAACATCTGTGTGTCTCAAAATCTGGGAGAAAGAATGGATATTCAAATTCTTCCAGTTAACTCCCTTTCTTGTTTATTGCAGTACTGATTTTTCCAATAGAGTCTAAGGTTTAAAAATATTATTATAAGAAACAGTTGACTGTATGTGACATGATGCTATATTTTATATATTAGCTTATTCAATGTTTGATTGCTGTTTAAAATTAGAGCTTGCCTGAAAGGCTGAATAGAAATGACAAGTCACTACTCTGGTATTACATGTAACATTTGATTATTAAAACCTGGCATTTAGGAAATCATTATACTATTTTTTTCTCCTGAATTAAATGTATTTTTCAAATTTTTAGTAATGTTTCAAACTTGCATCCTCATTCATTGCTCTGAAGTATGGGGGGAAGTGCTAGTATTCATCCTTAAGAAGGAAAACCAGTCTTAAACTTTCTCTGTGTGTGTGTGATGAGGTGACATTGGTGAGTCCTCAGGGAGGGCTGGGAAAGGTGTGGATGTGCACCCCAAAGGGGTGCAGGGAGAAGGGAGGGCTCCAGTCCTGCAGCTAAGGCTTGGTACCACAGTGAGATCAAGCTGGTGGGGGAATAGGAAGATGGGTGAGGGAGGAGAAGGATGCTCCTTGTTCACCTGAAACCTTGCTTATGCATTGTGTGAAGCATTTGATGATACCAAATACTCGTCTTGTGATAGATTTAGAGGGTGTCATCCATTGCTGCTGTACAGCAGGCTTCCACCTTCCCAAGTAGGGTGAATAAGAGATACACAGATGTGTAATACAGTGATGGCAGGAGAGAGAACTGAAGGTATCTCCAGTGCACTTTGTGGGTCTCCCTCCCACCCACGGTGTCAGCAGCGTTGCTTCTGTGCTCACCTGTCCCCTCTGGAGTTGGGATTGGAGGGAAGCAGTCTTTTCTGAGGCTGATGGGATCTGCCAGGTTGCGATGCGCCATCAATGAGGCCATGAATGCCAAATACAGATGAGGAGAACCCCTCTCTTCCCCATGTTTCTGCATGGTGGTCGTGTGGGCAGCGCTTCTGCTTCCCTGGGTTAACCAGCACATCGGGGTTGTTTCTGTTTTGGCTCTCTCTGGCTTACAGTGGGGGGCCCAGTTTTCTAAGACGAGTGTCTAAATTTAGGCACTTAAAGGGATACAGAGTTTTGGCTCCCAGCCTGAGGTTTAAAGTTACTCACTTCAATACTGACATAAAGTGCTTGCTGTAGAAACAATTTGAAGCAAGTGTTGGTGTTTGCCCATAAAGCTGAAAGGTCAGGCACTGACAAAATAAAGATCGGTGTTCATTGTGGTAGAACTGCTGCTTCACTGACAGCTGCTGCCTCTCTTAAGGACTAAAAAAGAAAATAATTTTTTTTAAAAATCTGCTTTTTTGTATGCTTAAAGGACTGGGAATTACGTGTCTTTGAAAGCAAAGCAAAATTTTGTCTGAATGGGAAAATCTACTTTATGGAACAGGATGTTGAAGGTAATGGTGAAAACTGTTTATAAATAAACTTTCTAGAAAGATGAATTGGAATAAAACCTAGAATTACTACTTCACAGCACTGGTGATGTCTGGAGAGTGAAAAGTCATTGTCAAGTTCATCCATTCCTCAGCTGCAACCAAGGGTCTAAGTTGCCCTAGGAGAGCTGCTTTACGAGCCTTTGTGTTTTGGTTGTACTCCAGACCTGTGTATATTTAAGCTTGTTCTGGATTTTATGTGCAAGGTTTTTTTTATTGACATTTTGAGTAGAGGCTGCTGAAATGATAAAAGTAGTTTCTGATTAAGAAATCAGCTGATGTTGCATGTTCTGTGCTTTTGGGTAGAAAATGCAGGTTACTCAGGCAGAATGACATGTGGACTCCTGAAAAAGATCAGTCCCATTTGGTAATAAAAGAAAGACCACTTATGATAAAAGAATGTATTTTCCCAGTATTCTTGTGTTTACCTTACTCACTATATTAATTGTCTTGACAATCAGCTGTATATATTATAGTGGGATAATCAGATGCAAACACTTAATCTTAGCCATTGGATATACATTTGACTGTAGGCAGTAGGTTGATTTTAGTCGAGCATGTTTCAGAATATCTTGACAATCTCTGCAGAACATGAATATTTGACTTATTTTAGCTGGAGATATCATTGAATGTAACTTTTGCTGGTTTTGGTTTTGTTCTTTTCTTACCTTGAGAAATCAGTGGGGAAAATACTTTGAGACACTGGAACAGGTTGCCCAGAGAGGCGGTGGAGGCCCCATCCCTGGAGGCATTCAAGGTCAGGCTTGATGAAGCTCTGAGCAACCTGATCTAGTTAAAGGTGTCCCTGCTTTACTCCAGGGAAGTTGGATTACATAACCTTTAAAGGTCCCTTCCAACCTAACACATTCTATGATTTGATGAATACAGCTCTTGAACTAAAAAAAAACCAAAACAGAACCCCCACCCAACAAAAAGACCAACCTTCACCTTTTTGTCTCTCATTGGATTCCAGAAAATTACAATGTGTAAAATGAAGAGCCATAAGATGTGGACTGATCATCTATGACTCTTCAAAAACTTTCATATACCAGTCTAACTCTTTAAGCAGCCTGTACACAAACTTGGGCTTTAATTTCCATGTTGAAGACAACATTTGTGTTCAAGCAGAAACCTCAGTATGGTTGATGTTCATAATTTATCACCAAATGGAGAAATAACCCATTGCATTAATCCTCAGAGGAGACAAATCTTTTCTGCAGAACTGGTCTTACATATAATCATCACAATTAATGCTTTGAAAATAGTGATGTATCCTCATCACCAATTACAGTTCCCTGGCTATTGAGGTTCACAGAACTGTAGGGGTTGGAAGGGACCTCCAGAGATCGGGTCCAACCCCCCTACCAAAGCAGGTTCCCTAGAACAGGCCACACAAGTAGATGTCCAGACGGGTCTTGAATATCTCCAGAGAAGGAGACTCCACAACCCCCCTGGGCAGCCTGTCCCAGTGCTGTCACCCTCACTGTGAAAAAGTTCTTCCACATATTGGCGTGCTTGTGAAGGTCTTATAGGTAGTTTGAGATCTGGGCACCCTGTGCTGGTGTCCCCCGTGGCAGAGAGATGGGGAGTAGCAGTGTTACCAGGTCTTTGACCCATGGTAGCCAAAGCAAGAGACCTTCCAGATCAGAGGTGCTCAGCACCAGGTTCTGCTTTTAGGGCTCCACAGCCCTTAGAGGCTGTATGTGGACCACAGTTAGCCCTGGAGATTCTGCCTAGAGGGGACTGTTTAGCTGTCCCCATGGTTTTCCCCCCATCTTCTTGCATACTTCTGAATGGTCTTGGCTTTACCGTCACGGGGACCAGCTCCTAATGCCACCAAGCAGAGTTCTTGCCTTTTTCTATTCCTTAGCTGCAGCAGCTCATGTTTCCCCACAGTGCTAAGAATCCCCATAAAGCCGGATATGGGCAGTATAAGCAGCTCTGTTGAACATGGTGGCTACTCCTACGCTGCTTGTTTGGTTGGTTGGCCTCAAAGCTGCTGGGTGGTTGTAGCCTGTAAGCGTGGCTCAGGTACTGCTAGGTCCTGGTTTTGGGGAGCTCCAGATCCTACATGCTCCTAGTTGGATGGCACATCTTGGACAGGCTGTCCACAGGGGCAGCTGCATGGCCAAGCAGCTAGTGGGAAACTCTGCTGTGCTGGGAGTTACTCTGGTGTTTGCACGCCGCCCTAATTGATAGGGGTATTCATGTGGGGAAATAAGCATGTAGATCTGCAGAGTTGACATTTTTTTTTAGGGCACTAAGACAGGCAGACAATAGGAGAGTAACAGTAAGAAGAGCCAGAGTCATGTCATAACAGCATTGCTGTCTTCTAGCGTTGCATCGTATGGGGCTTGAATTTAGCCTTTGCCTGACAGGAAGCCCGGTGGGCTGCAGAAGCTGGTGTTTCCTAGTGGACTGATTTCTTCCAAATTACCACTTACACAGCTGCAGGATGGGGAGACATGAAATAAGGCTTTGTGTGCACTTTGCAATTAAAAATTCCAGTGCGAGTTACTGTGGGGCTGTTTTGAGCCCAGGCAATTGTCTTATGCCTGAGTTCCTCCTTCAGTTTTAATTGGATGTTTTCCACTTGTTGCTAACTCAGCTATGCCTCTTTAAAGGGATAAAGACGTTCAGTAAGAAAGTTGGGAATAATTTGTATTACAAGACATGTAACTGTTGTTTCTTTCTTCGTTATAGTCCGCTGATGATAATTACACAGAAGATCACAACACTTGCATGCCAGCTACATGATGGTAAGCAAAGGAATCTCTTCCCATGTCCTGAAGACAGCCTTTTTATTCCAGTGGTAAAATTGCAGAGGGGATGAATGCAGTTCAGCAAGTTGCTTCAAATAAAGAAGGAAAAAAAGCTTTGTGGAGGAGAATGAGAAACTGCAAGTTTTGATTAGTTCTGTAGGATCAAATTGCTTTTGCAGCAACAAAAGCAAGTGTTTTCCCCTTTGGGTCTCTGCTTCTTTGGGGCCCAACTTGGATTTTAGCTAGTACAAGTATTCACCATTCAGGTGCTACAGTGTGCTTCCATTGAGCTCTCTGAAGCTGTTCCTGATTCTCAAAAGTTGAGAGTTGTGTTGGATACGTTAATGTCATTCATGCCATTAGTGTCAGTGTGGCAAAAAATACACCATCACTGATATATTCAGTGATGATATACACCATGACTTACGAGGCAGGGAACTCAATAGCGTTCTCCTGGTGAAGGGAGAAGCACAGTTGCAAGGAAAATAACATTATCCTCAGTCTTGTGCTATGCTGTGCCAAAGCACTGTTATTTCCCAGAAAAATGCCCATGTCTTGTACAGTGCAAAGGCCAGGAACATCCATCGTCAGCACTGCTGTTACTGCCCTCGTCTCCTGATGTTGCAGCATGAACTTCTGATGGTCCGAGACCCACTGCATTATAAGCTTTGGGTGACTAAATTAGTAGCTGGCTGTAGAGTAGTTACGATCTGGGATTTAGGTGATGGCCAGACCACAAACTGCAGGGTCTGGCATTGCTGGCAAGCCAGGATTACACAAGCGGGTCTAATGCTTTTAGCTGGTGCAGTGTGAAGCTCTGCATAGGCTAATCGACCTTGTCATTGACATTCATATTGCTGGGGGTCCCCTGCTTCTGTTATTTAAGCTGGTCGGGTCAGGTAGCACTGCGTGTGGCAGTGGTGCGTCGCCTAGATGCACACCTAAAGTACTGAAGGTGAACAAGCAGGCAGGAAGGAAAAGATAGCAGCAGAGGCAGGAGAGGTTTAAGCAAACCAGAAATCCTACAGATGAATGATGGTGAAAAAGGCTCATTACATTGTGAACACCAATATATGGAGCAGTTGATCAAATGGAGCAGCCTGCAGTTCAAGCTTCAGTGACATTCTGTATTTGTAAAGATTTATCGCAGCTGCCCATAAATGGAAACAGACAAACAAAATACCCAACCCTTTAAGTAATTAAATGCTTAATTGATTCCCTGGAGCTCATACCCTCCCAGTATTTACAAATTGAAATAGTGGACAGAGAATGGAAATGAGCAGCTTAGAGGAAGTCTTCTTAGGAAATGGGTCTTGTGTGTGTGACTGTAATTATGGCCAGTAGGTTTAGAACAGTAGTGTTAATTGAGGCCAAGCCCCATATCTTGTGAAGATGTATATATGCAGGCTCAGCATGACGTGTTGTGACTCATCCCACAGGGAGTTGTTCTACTGAAGCCAGTGGGATTCCTCGCAGTATGCGCAGCTAAAGCTGAAGGTTTTGAGATATTTGCAGTGATCAACATCTGTTTGTGTGCTGGCTGTCATACAAGATTTTTCCATAGCTTTCCTGGGACGGTGAGCCAGTGCTTTACTTTTGGCCCCAAAGGTCTTGTGCACTCAACAGGAGGTCGCCCTTCCAGTCTGGGCCTTGCACAGATTATTACCGATGTGTGTGTGTTTAAGCTTGCTCCAGCAGCAGGCAGCCAGGCTGCTCCATTGCACCAGCAGAGCTTCTGTTTCCTGAGAGCCCATTCCTCTTCCAGTGCCCACTCCTCCTGCTGTGAAATGCTCCATTTCTCACCAAGGAGCCAGCGGGAGGTTTGCTGCTCAAATGAACCAGCAGCAACTTCTGCAAACAGAGGTTTTTTTGAGCCCAGGACTTGTTAGCAGAGGCTGCTGTGGGCTGCTGCCAGTTGGTGTCATTGCAAATTGCATTGTGTGTGTAGGAATACTATGGCTGCCCTTCCTGTAAGGTTAGCTAGGGTGAGGAATCACAGAATCACAGAATAATAAGGTTGGAAAAGACCTTTAAGATCATCAAGTCCAACCATTCACATACTAAACTAAACCATATCCCTAAGTACTTCATCTACCCTTTTTTTAAACACATCCAGGGAAGGTGACTCGACCACCTCCCTGGGCAGCCTGTTCCAGGCCCTCACAACTCTTTCAGTAAAAAATTTTTTCCTAACATCCAATCTAAACCTGCCCTGGCACAGCTTCATGCCATTCCCGTGGAAGGGGGAATGAGATAAAAAGGTAAGGTGGAACATGAATAAACTTGACCTAAATGTTATGGATTGAGCTGTATTACAACTGCCTGTGACAAAAATATCTTGAAGGTTATGGCTTTAGAAAGTTCTCTCTGGGGTGCCAACATTAGGCTTTGGGAAAGGTATAATGTGACTTTTTTCTTCCTCCCTAGGAATAGGGCGACAAGCTGAGGAACTCACTGCTGAGCAAAATCGCCTTGCTGTAAAGTAAGAATTTAGTTCCCCTAGGGATTTGTGTTTTATTTCATCCAAAGAAGTTCAGAGTTTGGGGGTTGGGTGATTTTTGTGGGGTGATTTGAGGTTTGGTGTGTTGGTTTTTTTCTTTGCAATATCAGGACCAATTTAGTGGCCTGGCCACGAAAATATTCCCTGTCCCTTTCCAGTCCATGTAAGCCAAGTCTTACCTGCTTTTTCTATTTGCTCAAGCAGTTTTGGTTTTGTAATGCTGCTGTCGGTGCCCTCCTTACACAAACATAGCTTTTATGCTATGCTCCTTATTTCTTCAATTCAGGGCTTCTGCTTCTATCACAGTCAGTAAATCACTAAATGAGATGTTGCCAAGTATATAGCTTAAATATATACTACACGTGCAACAAAACTAGTCTTTGCTGAATCAACTCTTTCATATTCAGGCTGAGACTGCAGTATGTGGACATTTTGGCTGTTGTCTTCTTCCTATCTCAGATACGTGTGGTTTTTTTTTTCAAGCAGAATACTTCCCCTCTGTCAAGAAACTGCTGCATAGTAAAAAAATCCATTTTGGTTTGACTCTGACACTTCAAATACTGCTTTTCTTTCCCATAACTTTTGGACGCTGAAATTTCCTATTTCCTATCTCCCTCTGTAACATTAATGCTCCTAGTCCTTCGCGTTCTGTGACTAGCCTTCTCATTTTTCAGAGGGGGACAGCATGTTGATCATGTGTTCAGCACCTTTTTTTTTTTTTTTTGTTATTTTGTCTCTCAATACAAGTGAAGGATGCAGGTGAATTTCTTTTCTCTTTTCTGTTTTAGAAGAATTAATGTCACAGGATTAGTCCTAGACCTCTAGCTAGTTTTCACCATGAAGTATTTGTTTAAGGCTGAGGAAATTACTTCCCTCATTTCCAAGGCAGAAGATTCAGCAATCAGAAAATCTGCCTGTGAGTTTCTAAAAGTAAAAAAGGAGTAATTTCTCAAAAAGCAAAAATCCTATAGGGAGACTTGTATAATGTTTTGCTGTGACCCATAGTTTTGTGTCTATTTTTAAAGCTCACAGTGTAACGTTTAACTGCCCTTGTGACCGTGCAATTAATTCTAGTCAAATTCTCACCAAACAGGCCTTTGGGTTTTTGGGTTGTTTTTCCCCTTGTACAGTAGATGAGCTCATAATAGAAAAGCAAACACGAATAGCTTGAGCGTCAGTGGCAGACAAGTCATAGCTGAAGAGTTTTAAATCCCCTTTGGTAACACAGCCTTTTGTCTTGGTCTGTTTTTGTTTCTCACTCATCCTCTGTACATTCCTTCGCGCATTGCTCACGTCTCCCCACCCACCCACCCACCCGTGTGCAGAATCTAAGATGAAACTAATGGCTTTAATTTTAATGTCACTGTATGGCTTAGAAGCCCAAATCACAGACCTGATTTTGCAGAACAGAAAGATGAGTCTTTCCCCAAATTGTTTGCTGCTTCTTTCTGTGAAATGGTTTCATCAGAGAGTGCACCACTCGGGCACGAACATCTACAATAACCAGCGGGCTGAATGCAGAAAATCCTGGCTAAGCTAACTGTTTATTCAAGCTAATTCCGCTTCAGAATAAAAGGAGGCAACAGCAAATGTTTAACTGTTGCTTAGTTTTTCTGCTAGGAATTTATGTTTTGGTCTGAAGGAATTTTAAGTGAGTTTTGGTTTATGCGTGTCCATCTGTGCCTTGGACAGAAGAGTACTGAAGCACTGTGCCCTAGTTTCTGTTCTTATCTGGGGACCGCTCGATTACTTGGATGATGACTGTAAGCACATCTCTGGAGAGCACTGTGTATCTGAGTGCAGAATTTGGATGTTGGGGGTTTCTGCCACATAAAGCAAGCCCAACACTTTACAAGTAGTCACACTGGCAGTGAGAGGCCTGTGCCATCTTTCTTTTCCATCCTGCTGATCCCTAACAAGGACAGTGCATCTTTATCATTTTATATCTAGTGTAAAAGCCCTCAAGAACTTGTGGGATATATATACTTGCAAAAATGGAAATAATGAACACGGTGAACTTTCTTTAGACTTTCACCTTCAGCTGTCTTTTGATTGATGTATTTTTTCCCTTTACTTCCTTTTCCTGTTCATAATGCAATACAGGCAATTGCTTCCTTTATTTGCACAGTAGGACAGAGTGCCTCTTCATTCTCTTCCTCTGTCTCAGATCACACTTCCTATTTTCTAAAAGGCTGAGCTGAAGGGTGGGTGAGAGCTCTTCTCCAGCCTGGTCTCAAATGCTCCCTGCCCTGTGGTTTGCATAGCTGGTACTGCATTGTACTGCCTGGGGAGACCAGCGTTGCTCAGCTCGTGGTCTGCCAGCCCTCACCAGTCCCTGACGTACCGGACAGATGTCCAAAACCAGTTACCAGCTTCTCTACTGCTGTTACTTGCTGACCTGTTCCAAACTCACAAGTCCATTTATTTCAGAGTGGGTAGTTAAATTTACAACTGTTTTTAACTGAAGTGTTAAGATCACAGCTTTCCAGATCCTTAGTGTTCAGTCCACCTGTAGCTTAAGCACTTCCACGTTATCCTTGTTCTGACTGCCATCTGCCAGACATCGCCGGGATATGTGAGGCTGGGTTTCATCCTCTCCAAAGCACCTACAGTGAGCTTTCAGCTGGGGGAAGGGTGGGAGGAGAGAGTTGGGGACTGAGGCAGACAGTACAATGAAAAGCGTTTGTGAAAGCCTTTTTTTGTCTTTTACCTTGTTTGTTTTTTGTTCTGTTGTGCGTGGATGATTTTTACAGGACAAGACCTTCTTTACTGGAGTATTTAAGCTATCTCCTCAATTTTATGAGCATCATAGCTGGGCCTTGCAGCAATTACAAGGATTATATAGCCTTCATTGAAGGGAGGCATGTGCACATGAAACTCTTAGAAGTGAACTGGAAGCAGAAGGGTTATGACAGACTTCCTGATCCTTCTCCAACTGTAAGTTTTAAAATGACAAAGATTTATTGCAGAGGGCAGGAGGGTACAGCTTTGTACACGATTCTCATAATTTTAAAACTAAGAGGAGAACCCACTTTTTGATTCTTTTCCCAGTAAACGTTACAGGGCTTTTTTCTTTTCTGTGAAGTGGCTGCTGTTTTTATCACAGGGTCAGGGGTGAAGGGGCTGGTGTCTTCCTCTTGAATTCCCCAAATGCGTTTGGCTTGCAAAACGGGTCATCGGTTAATGGGTGTCTTTTGTGCAGCAATGGGAACAGTCTGCAGGTTCTGACAATGAGATGTTGCATTTCGGCTCCCAACAGAAGAGGAAATGTCAAGAATTAAAAATAAAGAAAAAATTAGATCTTGCCTGTACTGCAGGGGATGTTAGGGGCACATGAATCGTGGCTAATCAGAAACTGTAGCTTGTCCAGGTGCTTCGCAGGAGAATCTCCCACTTTAAAATGACTTGGAGGTCACCTACCACATACTATTAACACTAATTTTATTTTATATTTATTTTAATATAACTTAAAAACTTCTTATGGAATGACCTTCTTGTAAGGCAGGATTGCACAGCATGAAAACTAGATTCCTCTCTTACCTTATGGTGACAACAAATGTGTAGATTTGGGAGTGTATGCAGAACCATCTTACCCAAAATTGATTATGTGTCTATGTGTATTTGGTTCCCGTTGCACACAGTTGTACTTCTCCTGATGATAGTGGTGCTACTTCTGGTTTACCTTAGTCTGTCTGCAGTCACAATAAAACCTATATCATCTTAGATGCAAGTCAGCAGAGAATATTAAAATTTGCATTTAAAATAACAACACACATTTATTTCTGAATACGGAGAGTCTATAAAAGAGTATTTGGGATCAAAAAATGCATTGCTGTTTCAGTGGTATATTGCACTTTTAGTAGTCTTCTGAGAGCCAGAGTCAGCTTTTACATGGTACCCATGGGTCAGATTCACCTTTTTAATTATGACTGTATCAAGGAGAGTTTACTCCTGATGTGAACTACTGACATGACTGTCAGTGTATAGAAAGCGAGGGAGCTGTAGTACAGAACACTGTGGCGTAGCAGATACCCCATACCATGGGAAGGTGTTCATGCTGTTTAAGACATATTTTTTTGGACACATGATTTTTAGCAAGACCTCTGGATGGTAGATGGACAGTAAGACCTACTGTTGTGCTGAATACCAGTGCTTTTGGCTTCCAGGAGGAATTGAGTCTTTAGTTCCAGGAGATGACATGGGGAAGCTTTCTGCTTTCCACTGCAGGGATTTGGGTTCTGTTTCCTTTCTCATTTTGAGATGTCCACTAACTGATACAGGAGTGTCTTGGGAAGTTCATCACCAGTTTTGTCTTTGTACCTCTCTATAGGGAGTTCAGTAAACCAAGTTAAACTGAAGCATTGACTGTGGCCTTTTCTTTGTCACCTCTTCTAAATTAATTATCAGCTTTTTCATTTTTAACTTTATTGCTTCTTGAAACGCATTGTTTTTTGCAAGTCATGAGCACTGCATTTATTTACCCCCCCCTTTAATCAAATGTTTCTAATGAATGTTTCTTTGTTTTTTGTGCTTTTTAGGGAGCAGTGATGTACAAGCTGTGTATCACACTAGTATCTCTCATTTTATTCTTGACACTTACCAAGAACTTTCCTATGGCATATATTATTGATAATGAATTTCTTGACAAAACACCCTTCTTGTCAAGACTTGGCTACTTGTATGTTGTAACACAAGCAGCAAAACCAAAGTATTACTTTGCATGGACGTTAGGTAAGTCTGGCTACATCACTTATTTGTGTGGGTACCAAGTTCGTAAATGGGGGAGGGTGTCTGAAACATTGGGGTAAAAATAAAAATAAAATAAAATTAGTTTCTAGACCAGTAGTTTGTGTGGGAAGTGTATGTGTGTTCCTGTAGGCAGATGTCACAGGTTTTGAAAAACATGCATAAAACCTCTTCTAGCTTGTCTGACATCCTGTGCCTCTGCAGGCAAATCTGCTTTTCAGCTTCTGGCTGGTAACATCAATGTAACAATCTCCTCTTGCTTAAAACTTTGTGATTGTACCAAAATATTTTTATAGGAATTTTTAAGAGAAGCAAGGAAAAAAAGTTTGTCACCTCTAAACCTTGATTTGTATGCTGCATTGGTGTTTAATACCAGTGGGGCTGGGAAGTTAAAATCTGTCACACTGGGTCAGGCTTTAGAAGCATGTTACAAACCTCTCCCTTCCTGTAGGGACATCTTTAGCACATGCAGCTGCGTTGGAAAGCCACAGTGCTTCCTGGGGTCTTTCCATCTGAGGCACTGTGGGGTCCTGTACACACACTAGCTTTGAGCGGTCAAGAGAAAAGGACTGGAGAACCATGGAGAACAAAGGAGGTGATGGGAAGGACCCAAGAATCTCTGCCAGGAAGGGAAGAGGGCTTGTTATAGAAAGAAGCAAATTTATTTTACTGGCAACCAGCTAGACTGGTGGTCAGAACAATCTTTTTGTATTTTACCTTCTTTCTTTTAGAAGCCACCTTTTTTTCCACCTGTGTGTGAGGAGTCAGATCCCTCCAGGTCAGCTTGAGAATTGAGAGACTGCATTTTTTGCTGCCATTACAAGACTTTGTGTGTAGGGAGATTCTGAGAGCCCGGCCAGCAACACATACACCTGAAACTGAGAGGGGTGTCACTGAGATGGGATGGAAAGAGCCAGGGCAATTCATTGCAAGGCTGCAATTAAACTGCTGGGAGTAAAACGGATCTATGGAGGGAAGGCAGCCAGGACTGGCATGTGTGGGATGGGAAAGGCTGCGGGATACAGAATTACTTGGTCAGAAACTTATTTTTGGGAGAACCAATCTTAAATTGTTTCTCCCGGGATTTTAGTTAATTGAAAGTCCATAATCGAAGAGATCAACTGGATTTGTGACGATGGGACTAAGCCATAGAGGCTGTAGAAGTGCCTGACAAGAGAGTGCTTTCTGAGAAAAGCAGGCATTGCATGCTGGAGGGTGAGGCCTGCACTGTTCACATGACAAACCCAGGCAGCAGAACAGCAGGCACTTTATCCTCTCCCCGGTTAGCTCCCGGTGGCATGGCCTGGGGCATTATAAAAGCGCCTGCTGAAACGCCCGATAAGCGCTTCCTGCTCTCAGAAAAGGACAGTCATGCTATTGTGCAAGGGCTGCGCTGCCAAATTCCTCCAGATCCATGGAAAGAGAGCAAATTCGGCTTCTCGCTGTGTTAGCAATGGTCAGGGGAACGTGGCTGCAAACCTAACTCAGAGCCGTGGATGAAACCCAGTTGGGGCTGCATGCCTGCATCCAAGGGGCTATGCCAGAGCTGTTCAAGTCAGGAGGGAAGCCTCTGCTGGGCTTTGCGGAGGTTGGGGTTTTGCAAGCAATTGGAGGGTGGACACTGGTGATTCTTCTGCACTTCACACCTTGCGCTGCAGGCAGCTGAGAGATGATGATGGGTCTGTTGTATTATGAGGCCCCTGGATTTCTGGTTTCTTGCTTATGGCAAAAAAAACCTTAAGCGGTCTCTGCCATCCTTAGATCAAGGAACAACAAATCCAGAAGTCCCCCTGCTCTGGGGTGACAGTTAATGTGCAGCCCCAGTTTCTGAGCTTTGGGCAGGACTTACAGGCCTGGCAGCTTATTACTGATGTCGTAGAAAGACTCTGGTACTTACCAGGAGGTAAACAGAATCTTTGACAGAGTATTTGGGGTTTTTTTGTTGGTTGAGTTTTGGGTTTTTTTTAAACAGGATGAGAATTAAAAACTTGGAGACCTTTCTTTCCATTGGTAAAACCTAGCACGCTTAGTGAGGTGGAAAATAAAATGGAAAGTTTCAGGTTTAGAGCATCTTGATCATTTATTTATTACTTTCTAGTTGCTTTTAATTAGGTTCTCTCCTCCATAAACTTATGCCTGTGTTCACAGGACTTACAAAACAAAATTGGTTTTCATTCTTGGAAAAGAAATGCTGACCTTCTTAAAGCATGATTTAACCAGGATTGTATTTTGTAAATGATCTAGAAGGAAAAAGCTTTTACCTGTATTTTTCTTTTCCCTTTTCCTTCTGATAATCCTTGGTGTTGGCTGCACCAAGTGATCCAGAGGTAATGAGTCCCTCCTGTTTTATTAGAACGCAGAAAGAGGATTCCTGGCCAGGGGCACGTTTGAAGCAGGATCTCGGAGACCAAGTGATGAGGTGGCTCCCAGGCAAAGCTGAGAGGGGCGGTAGCTGACCCATGCCCTGGGAAAGAGCAAGAGTGCAGCATGTGAAATGCCTACCGTTACCTTAGCCTTTATTTGCACTTAAAGTAGTTAAGTCTGTAATGGAAGTTACTCAATATTTGATTTGTAGAGATGGTGAGGCACTTAGGGAGGCACTAAGCAACAGGATTAGCAAAAGGCTTTGTCTGCGAAAGTCTGAATGAAAGTCTTAATTAACACAACCGTGTTGGAACTCAACAGAAATGGTAAGCATGTCTTTGAGGCACTACAGGTTTTCTGAACGCTGACATCTAGGTACCCCTTTGAGGAAAATGCTAATTCCTTTTATGGCAACTCTTCTATATCGCATCTCAGATTAATAACAGTGACAAAACAATGGGAAAAGTTGTTTATATTAATTGTTATTTTGTTTTATTATTTTATTTCTTCTGCCCAAGGAGTAACTAGTCTTTCCTCTAGAGGAAATGACTCTTGTATTGCCTTATAGCAACGCCCAAAGAGAAGGAAGCTTCTCTTTGAAAGAGAGCATGCTGATTGCTCTAAAGCCGGCTCAGATGTGTGTTTAGTGTCATACTGACCTGTAAGAAAACACGGCTCCTCCAGCCATCTGATGTGACCTGTTTTGCTTTGACATTGCAGCAGATGCAGTCAACAATGCAGCTGGTTATGGATTCGGTGGAGTTGATGAGAGGGGCACTTTCCGCTGGGACCTGCTGTCCAATTTAAATATCTGGAACATTGAGGTGAGTGAGAGGAGGGGCTGCATTGGCATAATTACAGAGAAACAGGCATGATAACGGGGAGAAGCTTTACTGGAGGGCAAGTCGGTCCATGCCACCAGGCTGCCCCTCTTCAACATGGAGAGGTTTTGTATTTTATCTGTTGGGCAGGTAAAAGCATCCGTCACACGGTTTTCATCACACTCCGTGTTCAGGTTGCATTTCTAAATAGTTGATAGAGGGCTAATAAATGATTAATCAGTTGTTTAATAAATGAGCAGTCAATTACTGCAGATTGTGGCTGAGTTCAGCAGGTCAGTAAATTGCTTGCAGCTATGACTCTCCACCATCTGTGGTGTATTCTGGTTATTTACTTCTAACAGTCTCCCACTTCTGTAGCCCAGTTGAGGTGGATGGGCAGTGTGAGCGAGAGCGGCCACTGCAAGGAGGCATCACACAAACAACTTTCAAGGCCAAGTGCCCAGACTAGCTCATGTAAACGGAGAAGAGCAAGAGTCAGAGGGACAGCAGGTACAAACTGAGCAGTGTGAGTGGGAATTGGAAGGGAAGTAGATCAGCATCCATCCAATCTCTAGAGATACATCCAGCAAACGGCGCTGTTCCTCAGAACATCTGCCACCCATGTTTCTTGTGACTGCAGTATACTTTTAACATTCATTAGTCTCTTATAAACCACTTATGTTTGTTTCTTTAATGCAAAAGATGGTCAATGCAGTTTGTTTGCACTGAAGAATATTTAGTGAATGCCAGTGGGATGTGAAAACGTTTACTGGTCTGAGACTGCTTTCTAAAGGCTTCTTTTCTTTAGAAAGAGGAAGAGCTTCCCCCCTGTAATTCTGTAGTTACAATTTTAAAAGGAACAGCAGATGAAAACAAGTTGACTGGTTTATTGCTGAATGGTTTGTGACTAAGCAAATGTGCTTTAATAGCTCTTCTCAAAAATGAAAGAGCCCCTGTAATTCTTCAGTGGGAAAACATTGAAAGATGCCAAAGCTGCAAGTATCATTATGTATTCCCGCATTCTCAACGTCCCTTCTCACTTTTTCTTTTTTTAAACCTTAATTAATCCTCAGTATGCATCTCTCCTTGAGCACTGGAGAATACACAGCCCAGAAATGCTTTTTACTCTTTGATGGCAGCAGAACCCTAAATACCACTTTGACATCTTGAGTCAATGTCTGATTTCAGTTTTGGGGCAGGAGGCAATTCCTACCTTGATGGGCTGAGGCAGTTTCTGCTTGAAGGAAGAACACCCAATGACAGGACACAGGGCAGTGGGTGCAAGCTGGAGCACTGGAGGTTCCATGTGAACATATGAAAAAACTTTTTCACAGTGAGGGTGACACAGCACTGGCACAGGCTGCCCAGAGAGGTTGTGGAGTCTCCTTCTCTGGAGATGTTCAGAACCCACCTGGACATGTTCTTGTGTGACCTAATCTAGGTGATCCTGCTCTGGCAGAAGCATGGACTAGATGATCTTTTGAGGTCCCTTCCAACCCCTAGCATTCTGTGTCAAAGTGAAGCACAGGCAATGCTCTCTAGTCAAGTCAAATTAAGGAAAACACGAGCCTTTGCTCCCCTCTACCCACTGAAACATGAGGTCTGTCAAAACTTTTTTCCTTTACTGGTCAGATAGGGGACAGAGATGAGGGTCGAGAAAATATTTCCAGGTGCAGAAAACAATGGTCTCCATTGATTTGATCATGTGTGCAATGAGAAAAAGAGAGGCTACAGAGACTGTGGCTTCAGGTAAGCCTTGAACTGCCACTTTGTGCACCAACAACAATTCCAGGACTTGAAATGTGATTGTACAGCGCGTGTTAAGTAGGTATAGCCACCTGCATGTGTCACAGAATTGTAGGGGTTGGAAGGGACCTCAAGAGATTATCAGGTCCAACCTCCCAGCCAAAGCAGGTTCCTTAGGACATATTGCACAGATAGGTTTCCAGACGAGTCTTGAATATCTCCAGAGAAGGAGACTCCACCACCTCCCTGGGCAGCCTGTGCCAGGGCTCTGTCACCCTCACTGTGTAAAAGTTCTTCCACATGTTGGTGCGGAACTTCCTGTGCTCCAACTTGCAGCCATTGCCCCTTGTCCTGTCCCCACAGACCATTGAAAAGAGGCTGGAAAACTGCTTAAGAATTGCTTAAGAGTTCGGAACCCAAGTGCTAAATGTGGCTAAGAAATGACGTGATCTGTAGTAAAGATAAGCACGTGGCAGGAGCTGCGAGAGAATGGGGATATGACGGGAGCCGAATGCACGTGGGGGACTTGACGAGAGCCTTGACAGCTGGTGACTACTCTCTCTCTTGGTAATGTAACAAGGGAACTTAAAGGAGGCCAAAAGAGAGTGACAATTTCAGTTGGAAGAGAAATTGTGTTTTTCTTGGCTTCTCTTGGTGCAGTAATGCAATTAAAACGTAGCAGTACTGTGCTGGGAATTGCTAATCATTTTAACTCTTTAACCACGGAGAAGGAAGTGCTAGCCTTCAGGATTCTGCATGGAGGTGCACAAATACCTGCATTTTCCTCTTGGAAACCCTTGCCTTTAATCCATCTTTTCAGTGTGCCCTTCCCCCCAGCTGATATGGGAAAATAATGTGATGTCACTGAATCATGTTGCTGCTTGGTGCAGGGGTGCTCAGAGATGTCTGTCGACAGGCGAAGAACAAAGGGGGAGAGGGGATGGGGAACCACCAGAGGTGAAGTTGAACAGAATTAGGGGAATGGAGTGCAGCAGTCCTCTAAAGCTGGGAGAACTGGTGTTGTGAGGACATACTGTTGGTTTCCCAGTCCACTCTGGTTTCTCAAGTTGGGCAGCCGGCTGAGAATTGGCTTCTAAATTTAGTCCTAAGATTTTTTTGTCCTTTCCTCTCAGTCCTGACCCTTCTTTCTCCAAATAATATTGGATTAGTTTTTGTAACACTTTTTTTTAATAGCACTCCAGGGAAATCCAGACTGCATAATGTGTGGCAGGATATCTCTTCCAAAAATTAAGCTGTTCATGAATTGAAGGGAAGGCCAAACATTTAAAACAAAAATGCTTTTCAAATTTCCTGTAATTTGAAAAATAACCAAACATTGTGTTTAATTTTACAAAACAAAGTGAGATTTTGCAGCAAGTGCCATGGGGTAGCAGTGAGCAATCAGCCTAGTTAATGTCCCTCCCAAAATACATTAGTGTAACGATGGCCTGTGGCACGCTCTTTACAAGAGCTATCTACTAGAATTGATATTTTTCCAGGTATCTCTTCTCTAGTTAAGATGCCAGTATTAATTTACTGGTTTCAGTGCTAACATTCCATGTGAACTTCTTTTGTAGACTGCAACAAGTTTTAAAATGTACATTGAAAACTGGAACATCCAGACAGCAGCCTGGCTAAAGCGGTAAGAGTAATGAAACTGTAGAATTATAGAATCACCTGGGTTGGAAGAGATCATGGAGTCCAACCATAGCCTAACCCTGCCTGGTCCACCTCTAGATCATGTCCTTTAGGATTTAATCTGCACGCCTTTTAAATACCTCCAAGGATGGTGACTCCACCACCTCCCTGGGCAGCCTGTTCCAATGCCCAGCAACCCTTTCAGTAAAGAAATTCCTCCTGAATTTCGCAACGTGGTTGTGAGACCCAACAACTCTAGATGACCTGGAAAACACTGACTGGTGAATCTCGTGAATTTATAGCATCTTGTCTTTGTTCTCTATGTCCGTAGCAGTTGGTGGAGTACAAGGGTGTTTGGTGCTGTAAAGTTTTATTGCTGCAAACGTAAAATGCCTGTGTTTTATATATGAGCAGCAAAGCCATGAATGAACTGTTCAGATCTTCCATCATAAAAAGTAGTAGCATTTTGATGGCATCTTTTAGTCTGCTATTTCCCTCCATAATTCTTGCTGTTCTGTTGCCCTTTGCTATGTTGTGTTTCCCATGTGTACTGCTACTGGAGGCGAGCCTTGTGTCACTGAGATGCAGTTCAGCTTGAACTGGAGAGAGGTCAAAATCTTCAGAGCCTCAGTGTAGTCCAGTTTGGGGTTACTAGGAGATGCTTGCTAGGGAGTCCCTGTTTAGGATATGGAGAAGAGATGTTTTATAGCAGTGAGAAGATCTGATTTTAACCCATGAGTGTAAGGCACTTATAAATACTAGCCTAAGTTTTGTAGGTTGAACTGTCTGCCATGACCTGGTTAGACACTTTTTGGCATGATGAAGCTGAGCATACAGTCAGTGTGAGGTCCAAAATGCAGGAGGCACAGATTTATTGTGGTTATCATAGCTTTTTTTGTTCTTAAATGTATACAAAAAGTCAAGGTCTGCTATTTTTCGTGGTTCAAATGATAATCTGATAAGTGGTGTGTTATCTTGATTCGTTCCTATGGAAGGCAGCATTTCAGTTAAACCTCAGTCAGCTTGGTGTGTTCTTGAACCTGTACCATTCACATGTGCATCTGGAATAAGATTTTTGGGCTGCTGAAGTTAGCAGGAATCCCCTGCTTTCCATCAGCTTACGACACTCCCTGTTGTTCCCGGCATCTGGCAGATAACAGTGCCTAAAAATAATTCTGTTCTCCAGTGCAGGATGGGGTCATGTCTCTGTCCTTCGACTCACTCTTGATCTGCCAGCAGAGTTTTGAAGGGTAGCGTGTGGTTCCAGAGAGAGGAATAAAGGGGAAAGAGGAGTCCTGCCTGCCCTTTGCCCTGATACTCATTTAAATGCTATGAGCACTGGGAATATTTGTACTGGTGCTCCTTAGATACTCAGTGTATAAAAGCATGCTTCCTCTTTCTGCCTAATGCTCCATGCAAATGAAGGGGGAATGCCTCGTGCCCTCATCTGTAGCTGGGGAAAGATAAGACCATTAAGAAAGCCAAATAAAAACAGAGAGGGATTTGAAGTGCAGTGTCAATTGTTCAGTTGTACTCAGCTTCTTGTTCTGTTTTCATCTTTGCAGTGTTTGCTATGACAGAGCTCCCTGGTACCCTACGGCTTTAACATTTATCCTGTCGGCCCTGTGGCATGGTATCTATCCTGGATATTATTTTACGTTTCTCACTGGAATCCTTATCACGCTCGCAGCCAGAGCAGTATGTACCTTTCATTGTTCTCTTCTAAGGCCCACGCTGGGTAGTACCCAGCTGCCAACTGCAAGGACCACCCTGACGCGGGCGAGCAGCTTGTCGCTGCTGTGAGCCCTTTCTCCATGCCTTTGTGGGCCTGATGTTCGCTGGAAATGTATTCTGTGTTGATGCTAACTGTGAAGTATCCCAGCAGTTGGTAGTGCCACCAGCTGTGTCCGTGCAGTCAGATTAGCTTGGGATTCAAGGTTCAGCTTGAGTCCTGACTTCTGCTAGGTCACGTGGCCTATATGCTGGGGTGTAATCATCTCTGGGCGCAGTCTCTCACAAGAAGCTGTTATGGGTTGAGCGTTAGCCCAAACTTGAACTCCTTCATGTGGATGCAATTGATGCAGTAAACTGATCTCTGTGTTTATGGGCCTCATTTTGGATAGAGTCAGCAAGGACAGAACAGGTTTCATGTCTCACCATAGTTAAATTTATCACAGCTGATCCTTCAAGCTGAGCCAGGCAGTGTGCAGGGCTGGGACGTACCACGGTTGTCTTTCAGAGTCTGGCTGTGGATAAATAACTAGTGATCAGTGTTAACTGCTATGGCTAGATGGGTAAATAACCAGGTCAATAAAAGAAATGATCAGTGTTAACTGCTATGGCTAGAGCAGGCTGCTAAAATGTGGTCTTAACACATGCTTTGCCTATCAGTTATGAGAACTTCATAGATGTGAAGCTAAACCAAAGTATCTAGAGAACAGCATGTGCTTGCAGGTACAAACACATATATTTGTTCATTTAAAGTAACTTTTGTTTCACTGTTGATAACCAGTAATAAATCAAAACCAGGAGGGAGGAAGATCAAACCATAACTCCCTTCCCCAAAGATTCTGTGACAGATACCCAGTGCAAACATCTGCTCCTGTGATTATGACAGGAAATTGGGGGATGCTTCTCTGTTAGCCACAGGTTGACGGCGGTATCTTGGATGTGCCAGTCAATACGCTTCTGTCTTCCTACTCTTGGTGCTTTCTAACTGGTGTATAAACTTTCCTGTGGTACTAATGTTAGTGATAAGTAAAGAGTCAGACACTGCGATGCGTCTGTGTGGCTTTGCCTAAGAAATCTATTTACATGATTTTCCGTTACTTTTCCCTGACCTGCAGATAAGAAACAATTGCAGACATTACTTCCTCTCCTCAGTGCCTCTCAAGATAGCCTATGATGTTGTTACCTGGGTTGTCACTCAACTGGCCGTGTGCTATACTGTTGCACCATTTGTTATGCTGGCTGTTGAGCCCACCATTAAGTTTTACAAGTAAGTTCTCTTCTCTTGACTGTTCTTCAGACCGGCACAGGTTTTTGTTAAGTAACCCCAAACCACACTGAACAGCAGTTGGCATTTCATCAAATTTGAAAGGAGTTCAACAGAATGTTTAATAATGGGTAAGGGGTGATTTGTCCACTCCTGGAACTTTCAGAGATCATAATCATCATCATAGAATCACAGACTGGTTTGGGTTGGAAGGGACCTCAAAACCCATCTAGTTCCAACCCTCTGCTGTGGGCAGTGACACCCTCCACTAGACCAGGCTGCCCAATGCCCCACCCAGCCTGGCGTTGAACACTGCCAGGGAGGGGGCAGCCACAGCTTCTCTGGGCAGCCTGTGCCAGGGTCTCACCACCTGCACAGGGAAGAAGTTCTTCCTAATATTTAAGCTAAATCTACCCTCCTTCAGCTTAAAGCCATTCCCCCTTGTCCTATCACTACCTGTCCCTGTAAAGGTCCTTCTCCAGCTTTCCTGTAGGTTCTCTTTATGTACTGGGCAATAATGCCAAGGCAGAGCACTTCCGCTCCTCCATCTTTCAGTTTGCTTATGCGACTTTTCACATACTCAGTTTCATTTTTCAAAACAGTGAAGCCTCAGCCATTAACAGTGGCCCAGACTGGAGAGAGTAAGAATACCATTGAGTTGGCAGCAAGAAGGGCTTGATGAGAAAAGACCAGGTTTGCAGCTGCCAAATGCATAGAACAGCTGTGATCCGTCAGTGGGAGATAAGGAGGGTGCCTGGCAGAGCATTACTTCTTGAAATGAGTATGCTTTCCTTTTTGAATACTTCCAGAGGAAGTGAATACAACCCTTGTTTCCTTAAAAATGAGAAAAAGCTGGTGTTGCAGAGTAAATTGGTTATACTCTAATAAAACCAAGCTGAAATAGAGCAATTGAGAAAACAATTTGAGAAGAGAGCCTGGATGCTGCTTTTCTTTTGTTCTGCAATGAACTGTCAGCATAGGGTAACGGGTTTTGGTTAAGAAGAAAGACAATTTCCTTCTCTAAAGTAAAAGACCTAAAACTGGTAGTCAAGATAGCTGCTGTCACTAAGTCTGTTTGAAGGTGGTTACATTTTCTATTCCTGTTTCTTAAACCGTTCGATTTCAACACTTGCCATATAAAAAAATAGGTCAGACCTTTCTTAATTTTGGTAAGATGGTTTCCCAAATACATTTCTAATATCTATTTTTTGTATCTTTCAAGACAGAAGTAGCAATCTGAACAAAAAAAAAAGGAGAGAAAAGATGGCAATATTAAACTGGTTTATAAATTTGCCCTGTAAGTGCAGTTGATTCCCTTTGTGCTACAGAAGGCCATTCCATACAGAAATTATTAATGTAATTCTGTGAGATTACGTTGCTAACTTTAAAACTACTAAAGAACTTGCTAGCACTATGCATGCTAGCATCCCTGAAGGCAGAAATCTTACTTTTACCAAAGTTATGAACAAGGAAAATTATTAGCCAGCTTTAGTCCAAATTGGGTTATCAGCTTAATATGCTATTCCCTAGTGACTTTGAACATAGTTAGCACTTTAAATTTAGAGACTGGTAAGCAAGGAAATTTGGAAGACTGCACACCTAGCAGTGGCCTTAAGCACCTTATGAGGATATTACAACTGTGGTAAGAAGCATAAAAGAGACTATAGGAAGATGCATCTATGTGGTTAAGGGCTGGACCATACTTCTCTCAAATGTGGTCCTCCCCAAGCTGCCAGAGCCTCCTGTAATTGGCTTAAGGATTTCTTATTTCTGTTCAATCTTGTGTAACCTTCAAATTATTTGAAATAAAAAAAAAAATATGTTTAATAAGATATCAAATTAAAATATCTCTGAGTAGTTGCCTTCAAAAACACAGCCCTTCTGTAAATATCATTACTTGACCTTCCCCAGTTAAAAGTTGAGTGTTTTGATTTGTTTCAGATCTCAGCACTTGGAATGGAATTTTTTTTTTTCTGTCACCTTTTATTTTGGTGTGGATTTTGTTGTTTTGTTTTATGGTTTGTTTGGGTTTTTTTAAACCTGTACCTGCATTACGTCCTAAGGATGAAGGAAGCTTCTTCAGAACAGAGCCTTGTATACTCTTAGGTTAAAAGAGAGATGAGCTGAATAAGTCAAAGGTTGAGTGACATGGGTTTATCTGAGCTGTTAGGCTTTGGATTCTGGAGTTTGCTGATGGATTCCTTGTGTCATTAACATCCACGGCAACATTTTCATCGATGCCAGCAGATACCACGTGCCTAGGCTGAATGAAATTCAATCTAGGTCAGGTTCACACTTCCTGCATTCATCTCTTAGTCTCTGTAGAATTCAGCGCTTACTGAGGTTGCACGCTTCGTGTTATTAATGACAAAAATGGTAATGTTCTCTTTCTGCTTTTGTTCCTAGGTCTATGTATTTTCACATGCACATTTTAAGCATCCTGGTGTTGCTCGTGTTACCAATGAGACCTCAAGCTCACTCCACAAGAAAGCCTCAGAATCAGGTGGTGCAGAACTCTAAAAAGCAAGGATAAAGGATGCCTCCAAAGAAAGTTGACAAACATTGGGAAATCAAAGTGACATTGGAAACAAAGAAGAAAAATGGGTGGTATAAGGGTCTAAGTAGGAGACAAGTGGGATTTCTATTCGTTTCTATTAAAATCTTACTGGACAGGGCAGATAAGAGCCTGAATGACTGCATTTCAAATTATTCCAGTTAGGAGAGCTTTTACAGGCAACGTTTACAGGCTCGTGGGGCATTCTGATTTTTTTTTTAATAAATATTTTTATGAAGTGTTTTTATATATTTAAACTTTTTCACGCAGAGAGACATTATTGGTCTTTTACAGAAATATACAACTATTAATCAATAATCCTGTGATTTAGAGGGACAGGAAGCAGCTAGTAAAGGGTTAGAGCAGCTGCCTGATAGCCTGGTGCTGTGGGCAGCAGGCAGGGGAAGCTTTTCACCTCTTGGCTTTGGAGAGAGATAGTGTGAATAGAAAACTACAGACATGGGGCTGGTCAAGGTGCTGGCGCTGACTTATGCCCTGGCAGGGAGAAGAGGGATCGGGGTGTTCTCTGGCAATCCCCAGGGCAGGGACTGCAGCCTGAGCTCGGCAGCAAGGGTACTTCACATCCTTCCACATGATGCCTGCTGGTAATGAGGGCAAGACAAGTCCCTTGGGAACAGGTGTCCTGGAGCACTGGCAAATGGCTAGGCCAAGATCTAAAGCCAAGATAAATGCAAAACAAAAATCGCCACCCTTTAGAGTAAAAGGAGGGAAGTGCACCTTGTGATCTGTAGAGCTGTGCTTCCCTAACAACACAGCTGGTGCTTATTGCGACATCAGCCTTACTTCACAGTTTGAGAGTGATGCAGCACTTCCATCTCGGTGTCAACATAACTAAGCAGCCATGCAGGTTTAGTGTTTCAAAGCTCACAGTTATGGCTTAAATCTGAAAAGGGTTTGTAAGGGATCAGGCTGTTCTACTCCAAAGCACCCCATCTTGTGGAGGGTTACTTTTCAGCAGGATAATGCTAATATGAAACCTGAGCAGTAATTATCATAGTCACAGTAAATCGTTCTCCACCAAATACTGTGATGTGATAGGATCATCACAAGAGTCAGCACTGAGTCCTTGTATGATCTTGACTTAGCTTGTTGATGCAAGTTTCCCTGCTTGTAAAGCCCTTAGCTTACAGGGATGTTTTGAGGCTTGAAAATTTGAAGAGCTTGTTGAGCATTGAGATAACCTGCTGCAAAATGCTGTGTCAGGTTTTTTATTTAATTTCTTTTTTTTAAACCCACTTACACCAGTAAAACAGGCTGGTGGACACATCAAAACCAACTAGAATATTTTTTAAAACGACTGGTTTCCAGGAATGTTTTTATTGGGATTTTGTAGAAACAGTTCCACTGTATTGGCATTGCTTTATGATCATTGAACTGATGTGTGATTGAGCAAAGAATCTGCTGCTTGCTGCATTCTGATTTTTCTGTCAGACTAAAATGTAGCAGAATCCTAGCATTTTAGAAAGAAATCAGTGAAACCAAAACAAGTTTTTAAAAAAAAAAAAGTTTACTTTTTTTTTTTCTTTTCTCTGGTGGGAAGCTTTCTGTCCTGTGACCACCTCATGATTTAGAGCATAGTTCTTGGAAGAATTTATTGGTAATTTATTTTGAAGGTGAGAGAAGAAATTAAAAGGTTCATTTGAATAAACAAATTCCTTTCTGTCACCTCCTGGCATTATTAATCACAGGTATCTAATGTGAAAAAGGGGTGAGTGGCTGTGAGATCCCTCACGCTTGCAAGGGGATGTGTTCTGTTCTGTTGGATTTTATAGACTAGCTGGGCTTTACAGCCTGCTCCTGCAGAAATGGAGACAAGATGACCCTCATCTGGTTTTGTGGCAGCTTTGTCCTCCACTCAGCCAGTCCTTATTTATCCCCCTCTGTGTTTCCTCCTTATTGGCACCAGTCTCGGTTGTATCTTGGGCATCTAACCAGCCAGACCCTTGAGGGGTCGTGGAGCATCCCTGAGGGGCTGTCGCTCGTGGAGCATCCCTGAGCATCCCTGGGTAGAATGGAGGGTTTGGGTGCTGCTGGCTGTGGGATCCCGTGGGCTGAAGGCAGCCTGTGTTTACCTCCCAGAAACTGGATGAATCCTTGTGAGTAGATTGTGAGTAGTCTGGCTGGTAGAGCCAGACTAACGCGCATCAGCCCTGGGATTCGGCAAGCCTGCGGAAGGCAAATGCTTCCAGCCAGTTGGGTTTAGCCCCTGCCCTGGAAGGCAAATGCACTCGCTGGGGGTCGCAGGTTTGTACCTGCTGCTCTGTGCCCTGAGATCTGCCTCTACAGCCAGTGTGCTGGCCTGCAGCCCTTCCTGAGCTCTGTTCAAGAAAGGGCAGATACTATCAGTGGGGTTCCCTTTCTAGCGTTTCACATAAGTGGAAGTTGCTTAACTCAAATGCCATCAACTTCTGTTAGGTTTTCAGCTTCTACAATGTGACACATTAGTCAGGGCTGTTGAGCAAACTTTTATTCTCCTGTCACATTGTCTTCTGGGCCTGAGCCTCTACATCAAAACAGGAACCCTAGGCTTCAATGACAGTTGGTCATGTGCATTTAATATATTGCATCAATTAAAATAGAAATAGTCCTTTTGAAATGTTGTATTTGCAGGAACACTTGCTGGCTGAATTGGTCTTAAAGCTGGGCTGGGGGGAAAGGAAATGATCTAAAATCTTTCTTGTACTGTGTTACTGTGGACTAGGCAGTTTACCAAGACAAAAACGTGTCCTGCAAGGCTCACACGGTGTGGGTTTGAATTGCTATAAAATATTCCCTTGAAAAAAAGGCTGTTAGCTTCAGTACTACCTTTTCCTATTAATTTTACTGAGTCTTCCTCTCCTCAGGGGGAGAAAATTTGCCTTTCTAGAAAGACACTAAACAGTCACTCCTATTTAGAGTAGACTGGCACTACTAGTGTGCCTCTGCTTTGCACAGGAGTATGTAACTCTTAAGAGCCAAAGTATAAATTCAGGTAATAGAAGTGTGCTGTCCGGAGCTCAAGTACTGGCTTTGAATTACATGGTCTTTACTTGGAATATTGTCATTTGAGGGCGTGCTTCAGTGACTAAAATATACGACTGGGATTACCAACATGTTACTAGTTTCTAATATCCCCTCTGGTGTTCCTCATGCTGCAAGAAGCTGAGGAGCAGGAGCTCCTTGAGAGATTCTAAAGACAAAAGCAGGCTTGACAGTTTGCAAAAGAGAAATGCAGGACCATCAGACAGAAATTAAAAGGGTAGATTGCACTGGGTTGACTAAAGGTTCGATTTGGATTTGAAATACCAAAAAGAGGCCCCTTGGATTGAAGGCAAGTTCTAGCTGCTGTGTTTCGGCACACTTGGCTGCATTAAAACTAATTGAGAGGTTGAGGTGCACTTAGGAGAGAGGCCTGAAAGAAGAGTAAAACTTCATTTCATCTGGACTAAGAGGTCTGGTGTTTAAAGAAGCAACAGCTCAGCAATTTCTTCAGTGGACTGGAAGCAAAAGGCACTTTCTTTTACTGGCCCTTTAGCCGTCCCCTTCCTTGAGTAAGTACATTCCTGCATGTCCACTTGGAGCATGCCAAGCAACGGAGGCAGCGCAGGAGTGGGACGCAAGGTGGGCAGTATTTATCCTCTCTTTTTGGCCGCTCTGTTCCGCGTGCGTACGTTGCACATAGCTGAGATTTCTGCATCACTTAAAATAAGGTAGGCGGGTAAGGAGGCTGTAGATTTTTACCCCATTGGTAAGTGCTTGGATAAACCTGCTAGCCCCTTTCCAACTCCAGCCAGCAGGATTGTTCTTCTCAAGCCCCGGGTTCAGGGAAAGGGAGATAATCGCTTTAAGTACCAGACACCCTGACCTCATGGGTAGGAACTGCACCTCTGGCCTTCCCTGGGTGCCTGGACGCGAACCGGTAATGCCTAAGACAGGGCCCAGACGTGGCTTGCTGAGCTGCGGGCTCCCTTCCCTTCCCTCCCTTCGTACTAACGCGCACGAAGCGCCGGGGCTCGCTCTGAGGGGACGAGCGCATCCTTCTGAGCGCAGGGTGACGTGAGGCGGCGGCGCCTTCGCTCCGTTACCTTTACGAGTGGTGCCCTCTGTGGGCGGCTGGGCCCCGGCGCGCACCGGCCTGAGGCCCCGGCCTGCTGCGGGCGGAGGCGCCACGCCGCGAAGGAGCCGGGGCTTGCAGCCGCGCTACCCGCGGGACAGCCGGGGCTCTTCCCGGCTGAGGTGACAAGTGTATTTACCTGGTGATTCTGTACGGTTGGACTCGGTGATCTTAAAGGTCTTTTCCAACCTTGTCATTCTGTGACTCTGTGTCTTGCTTTTGGGGGCGGGAGAGTGAGAGACCCTTGAAGACCTCGGTAGGTTGTGGGGGGAAGAAGACTTACAGGAGGAAATGCTGCCTTGCTGGTAGCAGAGATGGTGTTTATACACCGTGAGAATTGGGGATACGCTTCCGTTCATCCAATTTGGGGATGGAAGGGAGCCAGAGGACACGGGGGGAGGGAAATCAGTTCTGAGAAGCGCCCCAAGACAGCCCCCAGGACCCGAATTATTGTCCGTCTGCAGAGCATCTCTGAAAGTGAGTCCCCGGGCTTGCCTGGAGGCCTTTCTACCAGAGGATGGTTCCCTGCACAGGGATGAGGAGCCGTGCACCTTGCCTGGCATGAATGGCAGGCAGCAGATCCAGGAGCGTGCTGTGCATGCAGCCGGGTTTCCCGATGTGTCAGATGCTGTACAGGTAAACACTGTGCCCAGCAGCGCTGCAAAAAAGGCTTGGGGTGTCCCCAGGCCAAACCAGTCACTGTAGGACAAGGAGAAGGGAAACACTGCCCCGGGACCCTGAAACATCAAGCCAACTCTTGCCTTGTCCAGTGATGGAAACTGTTATCCCTCCACACCAGAAGCATCTTCAGATGGTGACATTGTTGCTGCTTAAGAGACCTGTGGATTTCTCTTTGTTCATAAAGATGCCTGTTTGTTCCTGCTTTGTTGGCTTCTGTGTTAGTGCACTTTTAATTGTCGTGCACTTTAATTGTTGTTAAATATGATGCTACATGGTTATTTATCATCTGGTCAGGGAGATGCACAGCTAAAGGCAACCTCAAAAGATGTGGTGAATAATGTGAACACTTTCTAAGCCTATAGATTGATTTACCTCTCTGTGACTCTCATGTGGGGTGTTTTTTCCCCAATACTCTTAAATGACACCTTCCCTCAAGGTGTCCTGGGATGCAGCTCCAAGAGAAAAAAGACCCTTTCTGACACATGCCCCACCCCACCCCTCCCCGCCCCGCCCCAGGTCCTTAGCTGCCCCACAGCAGGGTGAGGGACTGCCTAGGACACTTTAGGGTAGCTAGAGGTGCTGTGCTCTTCCTCCTTCTCTTTCTCCTACCCTGTGAACACGTGTGCAATCTGTGGCACACACATGTGTGAGAGACTGCATCTTCAGCCTTCACTGTGCAAACCCCTGGTGCCTCCGGTACGTGAAACAAGACATTCTTTGCATAGACCACAAGCAGAAATATCTCTGTGGGCAGCAGAAATAATTGCGTAGGTGGTGACTGGAGGTACAGAGAACTGGTGACAAGGCGCCACAAGCAGGGAGCTTGTGGCACGAGCAGGACTGAAAGGCTGGCTTCTGAAATGACAGCCTATGGCTTCACATGTCTGCTGCTGGAGACAGTGGCAAGGTTTACCTGCTGCTCTTGGAGGAGTAAGGGCTGGATCCAGCAGCTGCAGGGGCAGGTGCAGCCCCCTTTGGGGGGACAGTCCTCCACAACATGATGACAGGACCCACGTGGTACTGCCGGAGGGGACTGTACCCTTGCAAAGTGCCCTGCTTTCTGGGTACATATGTGCATCTGATTGCCAGCCCCACACATTTCCAGTCCCAGACTGGATCCTCCTGCACTCCTCCCCCACCCCAGTGGAACCAAGAGATGTTCTGAAAGCATGAAACGTCATCCGAATCTTTGGTGTCTTTATATTTGCTTTCTGACCTTGGCGACTTTGAAGCCTGTGCGTTCAAGCTGTTCCCAGCTGCCAAGACCAGAACAGCTTTTGGGAGCCATGGTAAGACCATTTCCACACTGCTCCCAGTCCCCTGACGTGTTCTGCAAACAATGTAAAGCTGCAGTGGGCACAGGAGCTCTTCTCTATCCCTTCTCCGTCCTGCCTGGAGTTTCAGCTGGCAGGGTGGAGAGTGGCAAAAACTGCCCGGCCGGTGGGAGCAACGTTATGGGTGTCTTGCAGAGAGTGGGGTGCTTTTGTTTGCAGCCTGCTGCGTGGTCCCAGCGGCGTGCTGTTGGCCTGCCTCAATTAGACTTCTTGACTGATGGCCAGTTTAATGAGCCTATGTACAGAGGGTCATTCAACATGGCAATTATACCTATAAATCTATTTGCAGCAGGGCTCGAATAACCTTTTGCTCACAGTTCTTCATAAAATGACTGTCTGATTAATTAACATTAATTTATCCACTGTATGGAACCAGATGCAGCCTGTATGAAAGCCTTTGCTCTGATGCGCGGGCACTGTGTGAACTGGGACGATTTGGGGATGGGAATGGCTCTGATGTTGTTTAAAGCCTCTCTTTTAGAGTTTCACCCCCCCCTTCTTTCTTCCTCTCTCTGGTCCCAGTTGATTAACATTCCAGGGCAGCATCATATAACAGGGGGCAAAATTCAATTAATTGAATATGAAATATTTATAACCCTACTCTATGTGTCTATCAGAGAAGGGTCCTTAATAGATCTTCTCATTAGCATGGACTGGTGACTCACTTCTCTGCTTTCACAGTCATTTGGAATTAAAATCCAATTAATCTAATGTCCCTGTGAATATTATTAAACTATTTGAAAAACTGCATAGAAGAGATATGAGGCAGGGGGTGAGGGGCTAAGAGAAGAAGAGGGAATATGTCTTGAGCTCATGAAGATTCATTTCTTCTCTGTTAACATGTAGTCTGGAAAGACTAATTCCCTGTTTTCTGGAAAGTGGATAGCTAATTCTAAATATCAAAAGCCTGAGAATAGAAAAATGCCTCTACAAGCAGAACCATGATGTCTTTAAACAGGCAAAGAAGTGCCCTTGCATCCTCCTACCTTTCAGGTTGCTCCTACTTCACATTAGCCCGAAGCAGAGGTCAGATTTACACAAGGTATTTAGGCACCACCACAAGACAATTTGGGGGCTTGTTCCCAGCTCTTCAACAGCGTTCAGCTGCCCTAGGCTGCTGGGCCGGCTCTGTGGCCTGAGACCACGGCTGCTCATCCACGTGTCGTGTGTCCCCCCCCCCCCCCCCGACCCTTGCAGGGAATTTCCCTTCCTGTGGGACTAGGGGGAGCAGGGGGAGAGACTCTACCTTCCTGGAGTCAAAACAGCCAGGGCACGTACATCACCGGGCTGGGGAGCGCTCCTCAGCGGCTTTGTGCAGACGTAGCCTAGAGGACTATTTAATTGTTAAATATCTCTGTCTCTTCAGTGGATAGGGGCGCTGACCCGAAACGCAGCGAGGAGGGATCTTAACTGTGAATTTCACACGTGAACTTAGAGCAGGAGGCAAGTTTCTAAATTGCATATTCCCCTAATGGGAATGACTTGAGGACAAAATCCTTTAATGACTCAAAGGAATTCACAGGCTGCTGTGAGAATGTGTAAGTCGGGAGAGAGGTAGTTCTGAGCTGGAAGAATATTCTGGATGTTCAGATACAAAACATTGCTCTTCTAAAAACAATACATTAAAAATAATTAAAAGTAAAGCTTGTTCTGGTGTTACTCGCTTTCTGGTTGAGGTGAAAATAGCCCGTTCCTTTTAACACTGCCCCTTCTTTTCCTCTATTTGAAGTTTAGACCAAACATCACCTCAGAACACAAATGCACACTGGGATCCAGCTACTCTACATCCCAGTGTCTTTAGGATGCCTTATAAAGCCAGACCTTAGAGACACGGAACGTGTTTCCCCTGGCACAGAGGTACAGCCCGTGGGAGATACTTACCCGCACAGCAGCGCTGCCGTAGGGACTGCAAACCAGAAGCAAGGAATCCCAGTGTGTGTTGAGAAGAGGTCAGGCTCAGTTGCTCCTTTCCTTTGGCACGGCTGGGGTTTTTCCCACCCCTGTACCCACCAGTTTCAGTTCAGTTGTTGTATCTAGTGAAAAATGCAGGCTGCGACTGTGGCATAGGGTGAGACACAACATGGAAACCTCAGCTGCTCAGGACTTGGTGCAGCAAATAAATCAGACACAAACATATGTATTTTTAATTTACTAAGGGAAATACATGCCTAGCGTGCCTTTACCTTCCCCCTGTTTATTATAACCCCAAAAGTCATCTAGATCTTTTTAAAGTAGCTTAATTTACTAGAAATGAAAATCTCGTCAGCAGTTTGGATTGGTGCTCATCTGCAGTGAGGAGCTAAAGTCAGACCCAGCAGAAACATGTTGCTGTACATAGTAAATCTGAGTGAGAAGCCTCCTCATTCAAGTCTCAGCTTTTCAGGGAGCAGGAGGCAAGAAGTGAAATCCTAAACCCCTTCACTCTGGAGAAACCGTGGCACCTGAAACACGCTGACACCTCATAGGGCAAGCCTAGAACGCGCTGAGGGAGCGCTGCTGGTGAGCTGAAAAGCTGGTGCCCCTGCAAAGAGCTGCTGTTTGGGCTTGGTGGCATTTCATACCTGCTTTGTCTGTCTGCCTGTTGGTCTCCATGTATTTATTTATTTTATTTATTTCTGGTGGCCTGCTATGAAGGATATAGGGAGGTGGCTCAGTCTGAATGGCAGGTTTGAAATTCTGTTATCTAATGCTCTAATTGGGTTTGCTTTTGGTATTAGAAGAGGTTGATTGTGGCAAAACTCTTGAGTCCTACCAAACTAAGAGAAGCGGCAAGTTTTTCTTTTCTGTGCTTCTGTGCTGCTTCTGCAGCTGGTTGCTGGATGTTGCCCCTGGTTTGTTCTCATTATAACTTCCATCTTTGCCAGAAATAAACGTGAGAGCCCTTCTCAGTGGCTTCCCTCTCCCCCTGTCCCTCTGTTTTTTTATGGTCTATGTCCTCATTTAGGCCCCAAGCCCCTTTCCCTGGGATCTTTGCAGCAGGAGAACAGAGAGAAAGGCAACCTGAAGTGTCATGAAGGTTTTGCTCCCACTTTGCGCGGGTACAAAAGGACTGCTGCTGCTGCTGAAGGGCAGTGGAAAAACACATCTCTGGGTCTTTTTTTTTTTTTTATTCTTCTGTAGTCCCCTGCACACTTCAGGCACTGTAGTAATCATTATAATTTCTTCCACATTGCCACTTTGTCTGCGAGCTTCCTTTGAGCAGTGCTTTCTGTTTTGTGCTCTCTTCCAGCAGGCTCCAGCTTTTCTGGAAGAGGCTGCCTGAGCTCTTTCCCAGGGTGAGGGTATGCCAGCCAGTGCATCAATCAACTTTTGTTTTCATTATGCCAGCTTCCTGTGAAGTTTTCAAATTAATTTTAATGCTTCCCTCAATTTTAAGGCCTATAAAAAGACCTTGGTTCTGCCTACCTTGGTGAACTGGGACCTGTTCAGGAATCTGGAGGATGTTTTTGCCTTGGTGCCGAGAGTAACTGTTTTCCCTGCCTGCATTCAGTGGGTTTCTGGCACTGTCAGTCTGAAAACATCCGGACCATTCCCCAGCATCCTGCAGGGCAGAGGATGGGGCTGCACTTCAGATGTCACACCCCTGCCCCGCTCTGTGCTGGGTGATGCCAGCAGGGCAATCCCAAGCATTGTGCCCGCATCCCCATGCTCAGCCAGCTTGTGGGAATCATGGCTGTGCCCTGCAAGCCCAGTCAAAGCTGGGGGAGAAGGGCTGAGGCTGAAGTGACGAGTAATATGGGTAGCAGAGTGTTGGTGTTTTCCCTATGCAAGGTCAGAAAAAACAACCAGAAAATAAAAATTGTGTCTGGATTGCAAGTCAAAATGGTGACAGCAGCTCGCACAGATTTGCTTATGTTAGCTTTAAACTACCTAGCTCTGTGGCAAGGTGCACCTTGGCTTGGGCTGAGAGCTGGCAGAGCCGAGGGGGGATGAGGACATCCCCGCACCCATGACAGCTGTCCCTGTTGCAGGGGTCTGTAACCTGTGAATGCTTGCAGGTCTGCAGACAGCTGCCAGGAGCACTGCCAGGACTGGGGGGTTGGACTCGATGATCTCTTGAGGTCCCTTCCAACCCCTACAATTCTGTGATTCTGTGAAAAGGCAAACCTGATGTCATGAGACATTTGTGCTTTAGGCGTCTTCAATGCCCATGGAAAAAGGCAGAGAGGCCTACAGATCAAAAGAAAAGCTCACTGTTGGGGCAAGGTTCCAGATTGTGCTGGGCAGTCCCTTTCCTGCTTGTCACTGTCGACACCACTCCACTCTCCACTAAGTAACTTTAACAGCTTCCCTTTCTGATGAAAGAAAGGATGCGTGTGGTAAAACGGTCTGGAAAGCATTTGTCTTGGTAGCCATGGGTTGCCAAGCCTGTGCCTCTGAGGGACGCCCTCTTCTTTTCTAAGAACCATCCTGTGATGACAGTATTTGGGGTGGGGGCAAATGAGGCCACAGAGAGAGAACCATCCTCTGAGTCTGGAGCATGCAGGCCTGCAGCAGTGGAGACCAGCCACAAGCTTCCATAAGCCATAATGGAAGCGAACAAGTTTCATCCACTTTGCACCAGAGGGCAGTCACAGAAGCAGCGTGACTGAGTTGGGGGGGCACCTCTAGAGCTCAGATGGCCCGGCTCCCCTTATTGCCACGTGGAGCTGACTTGGGGATGGGATGGAAAGAGCAATATATTGAAGAAGGGGTCCGACAGACATCTTTCTAGTTCTCCTTTATTCACCTCAGTGAGGGACCCTGTGGCTCAAGTCAGCAAAATGGTGCACCCCAACAGGTGTTGAGGGAACAGAGTCCAGAGGAGAGACTCTTGCCTTTTCCCTGTTCCAGGTAGCTTTCACAGTTCAGATGTTTTAAATGATGCAGAGGAAGAAAACTTCTAACAACTTTCTGTTCACAACAAAGACAGGCGTAAATCGGCCTGTTCTCCTACCAGCTAAAGCCTCGTGGTCTCAACTCAACCATCCTGGTGTGTCAGGAGGCTTTCCCCAGCCAGGGGATGAAAAGCGCCTGCCTGCCCACCTACAACCCCACAGCCTCAGATAAAGCTGAGACCTGCATGGCTGAGAGATAGCCTACTTTTATTGTATTGTGGTTTTTTTCCTTCTCCTTCCTTTCCAGCATCAGGCTGCAAATGAAAATACCTTTTCAGCCCTTGTATTATTACCCATACGGATGGTACCTTTAGTGCATCCTATTCACTGCTGTAATAGCTGCACCTGTGTATAGCACAGCGCTGGAGCTGCGGCAGCTGTGGGCTATAATTGCAAAACATTATTTTCTGTTTCTCCCTGAAAGCTTCTTTTCTTTCCTTTTTTTTTTCTTTTTTTTTCCTTTCTTTTTTTCCCCCCTTTCTTCTTCGTGTTGCCGTGAAGGTCCATTTGTAATGACTGCAGACCTCTTTCTTCCTGCAAGGCTCCCTCTTCCCATTACACCTATTCCTACACACTGGATTGCTTCAAAGGGCACCCGTGCCAGCGCGTGCTGCCTCACGTGGGCGGGCGCCCGGCAGCCTCCAACACGTGTGTTCAGCGGCACCCGGGGTGCTTGCTGCAGGCCCCGGCGCTGTGCGATAGGCCGAGGGGCCAGGCTGCGCCTGTTATTGCCGCCGCTCTGGGCAGTGGGCTTTTATGTGGGTTGGCATGGAGGCTCCGAGGTGATTAATTCATTTGTTCCTTGAACATTCTGCCCCTGGGTGCCCGCATTACTGTGAATCAATTTAGTACTTTCAGGCCTGGATTAATGCAAGTGCCGATGGAGCATGCACTGGGAGGGGGGGGAGGGAGCAGGGGGATATCCAGAACACAGCTAGCAACTCCTAAAAATGAAAAATACAGAGATGGAGCACTTGTTAAAAATAAAATATAATATAAAGTTCATTTATTTCTCAGTCCTCCCAGCTACGGTGCGGAATTCAGTTCACTGGAAGGTGACCAGCTAGCCAGTGTTTCAGGCTGTGCCTTATAAATCAAGGCTGCAGCAAGGAATTTGAAATGTGTATTGACGCTGGCTGTTCTCTTACCTCCCGCTGTAATGAATTCATGTCTGCAGACAACAGACACAATTATTATGGAAATTACACACACTGCACACAAACACTCAGAGGAAACAGTCGTGGGTTTGGGGTGGGAGGGTTTGTGGGGTTTTTTTTCCCCCCACAGAGCTCTTGCTTCATCGCTCTTAGCCCAGGCCTTCAGTACCTGACCCGGCTGTCATGGCTGGTGGCAGGATTTTGCCCACCTTCCCAAGTAGCCGCTGGAGGACATCACCCATGGTCTGCCCCAAGCAGCTGGGGATGCAGCTGGGGATACAACCGCCTCCCTGCCCGGTGCCCTATGGCAGAAGCATAAAAGCAGGGGTGTCCAGCTTGGGGCTGAGCAGTGGGACAGCAGCACAGTGGGAGGCATGGGAAATACCCATGCCAGCCATGCTGAGGGAGGTTGCTGTAGTTAAATTTAACAAACAGACCCAAATTCCACTGAATGTTCAAGCATGAAACACGGTGAAGGGAATCAGCATGTGAACAGGACTGAACTGCCAAAAAGTTGAGCAATCCACCCCCCCCAGCCCCAAAAATAACCCTAACCAAACCCAGACTCTATTGCATTTTCGCTAGGACTGCAACCCCATGGCAAAATCCTAGTCTTTCAGCCTTACGTCAAAAGGAAGCCTGCTCTTGTAAGCATCATCCATCCCCCACCCCCCCGCCCCCGTACAGTGAGGGGTGTAAGCTAGCACCCCCCACCCCGCCACGGCTTTAATACTTTGATGCAGGGCGAGGGCCGGAGGAGGCATGATGCAGCGCGTCCGAGCGTGGGGGGTGGTGGTGGTGGCTGGTGGTGGGCTGGGTTTACAAAAGGTAGATCCTGTCAAACTAACCTGATCACCTTCTATGACAAGGTGACCCACTTAATGGACGAGGGGAAGGCTGTGGATGTGGTCTACCTGGACTTTGGTAAAGCCTTTGACACAGTTTCTCACAGCATTCTGACTGAGAAACTGGCTGCCACTGGCCTGGACAGGTGGACCCTCAGCTGGGTTAAAAACTGGCTGGATGGCCGAGCCCAGAGGGTGGTGGTGAATGGAACAAAATCCAGCTGGAGGCCGGTCACGAGTGGCGTCCCCCAGGGCTCAGTCCTGGGTCCAGTCTTGTTCAACATCTTTATCAATGATCTCGACGAAGGGATTGAATGCTCCCTCACTAAGTTTGCTGATGACACTAAACTAGGAGGAAGTGTTGATCTGCCTGAGGGTAGGGAGGCTCTTCAGAGGGATCTGGACAGACTGGACCAATGGGCTGAGTCCAATGGGATGAAGTTTAACAAGGCCAAGTGTAGAGTGCTGCACATGGGACATAATAACCCCATGCAGCACTACGGGCTTGGGGGGGACTGGCTGGAGAGCTGTCAGGCAGAGAAGGACCTGGGGGTGTTGGTTGACTGCAGACTGAATATGAGTCAGCAGTGTGCTCAGGCGGCCAAGAAGGTCAATGGCATCTTGGCTTGTATCAAAAACAGTGTGGCCAGTAGGTCTAGGGAGGTGATTGTGCCCCTGTACTCGGCATTGGTGAGGCCACACCTCAAGTGCTGTGTCCAGTTCTGGGCTCCTCACCACAAGAAGGACATGGAGGTCCTGGAGCGAGTCCAGAGAAGGGCAACCAGGCTGGTGAAGGGGCTGGAGGGCAAATCCTATGAGGAGCGGCTGAGGGAGCTGGGGCTGTTTAGCCTAGAGAAGAGGAGGCTGAGGGGAGACCTTATCACCGCCTACAATTACCTGAAGGGAGGTTATACAGAGGTAGGTGATTGTCTCTTCAGCCAAGTGACAGGTGATAGGACAAGGGGGAATGGCATGAAGCTGTGCCAGGGCAGGTTTAGATTGGATGTTAGGAAAAAATTTTTTACTGAAAGAGTTGTCAGGGCCTGGAACAGGCTGCCCAGGGAGGGGGTTGAGTCACCTTCCCTGGATGTGTTCAAAAAAAGGGTAGATGAAGTACTTAGGGATATGGTTTAGTTTAGGATGTGAATGGTTGAACTCGATGATCTTAAAGGTCTTTTCCAACCTTATTATTCTGTGATTCTGTGATTCTGTGGGAGGCCCCCCCTCCCGCGCTGCTCCGTCCCCGAGCGGCTCCGCTGCGCCCGGTGGTGCCCAGCGGTGCCCGGCGGCGGGTCCGGCCGGTCCCGGTAGGTGGCAGTGCTCCCCCAAGAATTTGGGAGCCCAGACCTAGGAACCAGCGATTTCTTGGCAAATGCGGTTGCAAAACCAAATGTAAATAGGGTCAGAGCACTGGGACCCCCTTTTCCTTTCTTTTCCAGGTAAATGGAAAAGAATTCATCTTCCTTTTTTTTTGTGTGTGTGTGTGTCTGAAAAAACAGCCCTGAAGATTTCTTTCCCGTGCCTAAAAGTAGGAAACGAGCAGTCCTTCAGCTCCCTGGCAGGTCAGATACAAGCAGGTACACCTGTATTTTTGGTGTCCTCAACCACTAACGACACACAGTCACCGCTACATTTTGTGAGTCTGTGCCAGCGAAAGGGGTACTGATGCCTAAAGTATCACAGTTTGCACACAGGTGGGTTAATCTGAGGCAGAGGCATTTGCTTCTCCTCCAGCCCTCAAAGGCAAGAGTTATGCAACTTTCTGCAACACCTCTGGCTGTATTCTATTTTTTGTCTTCCTTTTTTTTGTGTCTTAGTTCCTCAACGTTATGGGCTCATCATTGCTTGCTCTTTGCTGGTGCCCCAAAGGTTAAGGGAAGTTAAGGCAAGGGCAGGAGTGACAGTGAAAATGTTTCAATGAGGCACAAAAAAAAGCCCCCACCAAACCTTCACACCTCAACAGAGAGATTGTCTAGATAGCGACACATTGGAGTGCTGCATGCAAGCTCTCGTTCAGTGCTGCAGCTCCGTGAGGATTGCTGTACGGGGAGCTGGAAAAGGTTAGTGCAATGGAGGGGTTACGTAGGGCCGTTTAGATGCGAGCTTCCTGAACCCAAACAGCTTTTTTGGGCTGCGTGCACAGGCTGTTCTGCACGTGAGGTGCTGAGTGTGGTGGGGTGGAGGCACACTGCGAAGAGGTGCTTTGTAATGTTAAGTGCTCTTTGTGGCTGCCCGTATTTCTGACCTGAAAATGCTAGTAAGAAGCATTTGCAAGTGTTGCCTTTTCTTTCAGGTCCTTTGAAAATGTCACCAGAAGTCCCCTCTAGAGATTATCCTGAGGAGGCTGAACATCTGAGAGGGACAAGGCCAGCACACCTTCATCCAGCACGCTGCTACGTGGCAGAGGCTCCAGGGAGCCCGGGGGAGCAAAGCCCTCTGTGCAGAGAGCCAGCGTATCAGCAAGGGCAGGCTTCCCAGGCAGCCGCTTGCCCCAGACCCACATGTGAGATTTTCACACAGTCTGTGCCTTGGGATGCTGGAACACTGCTTGGAGCCCACCAGCATGGGTGTTAGGTAACATTACCTGTCTCTGACACAAGACAGAGGCCATGAACTGCTTCTAAAGAGGCTGCTGCGTGGCTGTGACAGAGCAGAGATGTTTGGTCAGTAGCTTGCCAGGCTGAAACTGCAGTGTGGTGCACAGAGGACGTGGGATCCCACCTCCTTTCATCACCATGCCTCTTGGCCTTTCTGACCTTTTTGCTTCAAGAGAAGTCATTTTATAAATCATTGAATGGGATGGTGCTGAGAAATCTTTGTGGCAGGGAACAGCTTCACTTGGATTTCAGAAACCATACCGACTCTTCGAACTTCCTCCTATTGCTCCTCACCTTTTTCCTCTGTGCTGGATAATTCAGTTAGGGGGACCCATAAACAGAGAATTCAATTTCCTTTGAAAATTGTTTTTAAAAATATGTTTCCTAATTAAATCGTTAACAGATCAAAGCACTGGGTGCCAGCCGGATTTACTGGTGGGTTTGTGTGACCGCAGCTTGTTTGTGTGTGTGTGTGTGTGTCTGTGTGTCTGTGTGTGCCTTTATTTCGGAGGGGAAACCTTAAAGGACAGAATGTGATCACGATACAGCAGTTCTTACCTCCACGTTGCAGGGTGAAACCGGCCGAGGGCTGCGTGGGGAGCTGTTACCATCTGTAGGCCGTGAAGTGATTCGATAGCCACGAGCTGTGTTTCTGCGGGGCGAGTTTCTGTTTAACAAGAAAACAGCAGTGAAACAGGCTCTCTCTCATCCTTAGAGAGGCTGAGAGGCTGAACAGGCGATGGAAACCGAGTTTCTTGCTCATCTAGTTCTTGTCAACACTGGGTGGAAAATAGAGCAGGCCTCAGATCGGGAAAAACAGCTTCATCAAATTTCGAACTTTTAAAAGCTATTTTCATTGTGCAGGGACCAGAACGGACTTTTTAGAAAGATTTATTTCTTGTGAATTAGGCCACGGCATCCTTTGCTGGATTTTTTTGGCAGAATAACTCTTGATATTTAAATTACTGGAAGTACTTTTCTTGCAAGAGCAAATCCACCCAAAAGTAACTTTCGCATTAATTTTCTTAAAAGTGATGACAAATTTTTTTGCAAAAAAGGAGGGGAAATCCTGAAAAGTGTCATTTTTTCCGACTAAAATTTCTGTTGTTCCCAGGTGAAAATAATGTGTCTCATCCATCACTGCATGATCATTCAAAGTCAGGTTTGGGTTTTCTAGGCTTTTTTTTTTTTTGCATGTAATAATTAGTAGCAACACTGGAAATCAGATCTTCAGCTGCCATACATTTGAATTCCCTGCAGTCGCCTGTCTTTGAACGTTTTTCCAGATTTTTGAGGTGTTTACACCTTTTTATTTTTCTTTTTCCTTTATTGTTTTGTGGATTTGAGCAAGGATTAAGTTCCTCTTGTGAACTGTGTTGCACAAGCGCGTGGCAAGAGCCAGTTGCTGCCCTGAAGTTTTATGCTCAGCGTAATGAAGGCAGATGACATTCTAGAGCAGAATCAGGGACATGGAAAGAGAGGATTTTGTCCAAGGTCAAAGCTGGAATGAAATCTGGGTTTCCAGTCTCTTTGTCCAGGGCCTGACTCAGGTCTGGCTCAGACCTTCCCACCCTGACCCCTTCCTCAGCACTTTGCAGTCGGATGGACTTTTCCTCTGGCCTTCCTTCTCATTTCAGACCATTGTTCAGGGAGCTGCTCTCTCCATGGTCAGAACTGAGAGGAGATGGCTGAAAGGAGAGGTCAGATGTCAGAGGAGATGGCTCACCAGCCAGCTCACCGAGCTCTGAGCCCTATCACAGCAGTTGCCAGAGCCAGATGCTTCAGGGGGACAGAGAAGAAACCCACAGCAGGCAGTTATGAAGTACTTTACCCCCAGGAAGGTTTCCTTTGAACTGCTGTCAATTAAAGGATGACTTGTGGCCTCGAGCACTGCTTTTTTTTCCTTTTTTTTCTTTTTTTTTTTTAATATTTACTATTTAAATTCTAGATGTTCTTGTTACCCAGGCTCATTTGTGCTTGGTCTGCCTAATTTAAGCTCAAACAGTTCCTCAGGGCAGAGCTCTGGTGTTCTTACATCTGTAAATTACCACATTCCCCCTAAAATTATGCAGATTGTAATAAATAAAAGCAGTTCTGGGTCCTACTGATTTTAAATATCCATTCCAAATCTTTCCTTCTCTTTCTGGTGTTGGTTAGGCACACTGCTTGGCTTGAAATAAGGTTTGTCCTGGGTTTTAAAACAAAGGAAAATTTAATTCAGAGATAACTAAACCCTATTCGAAGAGGTGAGGACCCTCTTTGGAATGTCCTCATCTTTGATTATGTTGCCTTTCTGGTTGGGGCACCTGAGGCACCAAAAATTCCCCAGCAGTGAAATTCAGTATCAGGAGTCAGACCTACGGCCTAGATAAGACAGGCTGCTTCCCTGATGGCTGGGGGGAACCTCAGGGCACGGCGCCTTGGGGGCTGCTCCAGGGGCACCTGCCAGACAAGGCTCATTTTGAAGATGGCCAGTGAAATGCCATGAGCCCCTCAGAGAAAAACTCCAGGGAGACCATGGGCATCCTCCTGGCTGCTCCTGGCATTGTGGTCAGCCAGACTGAAAAAGGTGCATTGATGGGAGAGGTGGATAACTCAGCTTCTCCCCAGACTAACTGAAGGACACGTATCACACAATCACAGAATGATACAGGTTGGAAGGGACCTCTGGAGTTCATGTAGTCCAAACCCCCCTGCTAAAGCAGGCTGACCTAGCACAAACTGCACAGGACAGCATCCAGGCAGGTTTTGGATACCTCCAGGGAAGGAGACTCCACAACCTCTCTGGGCAGCCTGTGCCAGTGCTCTGACACCCTCACAGTGAAGAAATTTTTCCTCATATTGAGATGGAACTTCCTGTGTTCTGGTACGTACCTGTGGCCCCTTGTCCTGTCACTGGGCATCATTGAGAAGAGTCTGGCCCCATCCTCTAGACATCCAACCTTTAGATATTTGTAAATATTGATTGGATCCCCTGTCAGTCTTTTCTTCTCCAGCCTAAACAGAACCAGCTCTCTCAGCCTTACCTCTTTAGGGATGCTCCAGTGTCCTCATCATTGCTGTAGCCCTCTGCTGGACTCTCCCCAGTAGTTCTGTGTCTTTCTTGAACTGGACATAGTACTCCAGATGTGGCCTAACCAGGGCAGAGGAGATGGGGAGGGCCTCCCTTGACCTGCTGGTCACAGTCTTCTTAATGCACCTCAGGAGAGCTTGCTGTCCACCAAGTCTTTCTCCACAGCACTGCTTGCTAGCAGGCCAGCTCCTAACCTCTACTGGTGCTTGGGGTTATTCCTCACTAGATGCAGGATGCTACACTTCTCTTGTTGAATTTCATTAGGTTCCCCTCCACCCAACTCACTAGCTTGTCCAGGTCTCACCAAATGGCAGCACAGGCTTCTGGTGTGTTGGCCACTCTTCTCAGATTTGTATCATCAGCAAACTTGCTGGGGGGTAGACGCTGTCCCTTTTCCAGGTCACTGAATATGTTGAACAAGACTGGACCCAGTACTGACCCTTGGGGCACACCACTAGCTACAGGCCTCCAACTAGACCCACACTTCCTAAGCTTACCTATGAGAATATTGTGGGAGACAGCATCAAAAGCCTTACTGAAGTAGAGGTAGACAACATCCACTTCTCTCCTCTCATCTGCCCAGCCAGTCATGCCAAGATAGAAGGCTATCAGATTGGTCAAACATGATTTCCCCTGGTGAATCCATGTTGACCACTCCCAATAACCTTTTTTTCCTCCAGCTGAAATGACACCCAGAATGAGCTATTCCATCACCTTTCCATGGATGGAGGTGAGACTGACTTGTAGCTTCTTGTGTCCTCCTTCTTGCCCTTTTTGGAGACCAGAGTGATATTGTCTTTCCTCTAGTCCTCAGTCACCTCTCCTGTTCTCCATAACCTTTCAAACATGATTGAGAGTGGAAATGACACCTGACAGCTCCCTGAGCACTCATGGGTGTATCCCATCAGAGCACATGGATCTGTGGGTGGCACATTTGCCTAAATGTTCTCTAACCCCATTCTCCTTGACCAAGAAGGGAATGCCTTTTGTTCTCCAGACTTTCTCTCTTACCTCCAGCATGTGGGATTCCTGAGGGCTGGCCTTAGCAGTAGGCATATAGCTCACACAGGGTCTTTGCCATGCTGGTATGCTATCTGACTTTGACACTACCAATCCTGGAGCCTGCAAGGCTTTTGTCTGAAGTCAGTTAACTCTTCCTGTAAGTGGTGGTAAACCTGATTTGTGCAAGCACTTAGAGCAAATTTCTTGTGAACCGTGCTCTGTAAGGAGATGTGCACTGAGAGTGATAGCAGATGCTGCTTTGAGACTTTTGGTCCTGATTCCAGCCATGCATCAAGAAGGGTTGGGCACCTTTGTTATAACACCTTTGGATCATACACCTCTACTACAATATTGTGGATGGCTTTTTCTCAGAGCAGGACAAAGAAACAGGCTTTTCTGGGCAAGATTAGTTTATTTGACATGGCAGTAGTTTATCTGACATAGCTTGAGTTAAATTTCACTGTGCTTGTCTAAATCTCACTAACCTAGCCATGAAGCAAACAAAGAAATCCATCACAGCTACATGAATGCTGTGAATTTTAAAATAAAATAAAATAATTTTTAAAAAAGCCACTCAAATCCAACTGTCCATGATACAGCCTTACCAACAAGAATGAAGATAAGCAAAACCTCATGTGAACTCTGGCCTAACCCTTGTTCCCAGGTCTGTCTGAAATTGAAGATGAGTCATCTACTGTGGCATGATGGTGCCAATGAGCATCTGGATTGGGTTTCTAGCATGCAAAAAACCTCACTGTGCACACTGTGGTCCTGTGCATTGAAAACACCGATTGCTGGACCTCTTACCCATTTTCCTTCACCCCTTTCGCTCTCCTGCAGCCGTGCAGACCAAACGGGGAGAGGTCATGCAGAGGACCTCCTACCCCAGCATGTGCTGGCCTGCATCTTCAGAGAGAAGCGAGCACGCTGCCTGCCTACTCAGATGCAAGCCTCCACCACAGATGGCTGAAACTGAATTTGCAGTTCACTGGGTGTGTTATTTCTACCCAGTTTGAACCACAAATATGTTTGTTTAAATATTTTCTCTGAAATTTCACTTTTGGAAATTTGCCTTGTGGCATTTCAGAGCTAGTTCACTTGGTGTTTTGTTTAATTTGGGAGCTAATTATTACAATTTTATGGTGTCCCTTGATGTCAGTTATCAGAACTATCCTGATGCTATTGGTAAGTAACACAAACAGCACAAAACCCAAAATGAACCACCTAAAAACATTTTGACATTATATTCTCAAATTTCATTTCATACCCCCAAAATCTGACCTCAAAATGCCAACACATTCTGGGATGAAAACACCTAACTTATTTTTATTTTATTTCAGTATCTTTTTAATGGGATCTTTACTGAGTTCATTACTAAAGCAATTAAATTGGGTAAAGCCTTCAGCTTTCCATTAGAAATTCACTATGAAATTCTTCTGCTGCTACTCTGCACCTACAGCAGAGTATGTCACATGAGGTACATCATGTGAGGTACACGTCACCATCGAGTCTTGATGAGAGGCCTGGGTCTTAGAGAAATGTTAAAGACACCATCCTTTAAGAGTTTGATTTAATGTCGCAGTAAATTTACTGTATTGTCTTTATTTTCTCAGGCCCATCTGGGCTCCAGCTCTTCTCATTAGGGGCAAATGCTCAGAAACTGTGTTAAGTTGTTGCCTACTTACGTGTCATACCTGACTGAGCCAAACCACGATGCCAATATTAAATATAAGTGTAGATAGGACAATGAAGAGGATGAAGAGAGGACTCCTGCCATACTATCATGCCCCTTTCATCAGTCCTGAGAGAAGCATGGAAAAAGCTGAAGGAGGAGTCAGGAGAAGATGGGGTTAGGAGATAGGGCAGCAAACAGCCTGGTTTTATGTTGAATATGGTGAATCTTGAGGTCATTTTAATTTCTGATGGTGGCAAGTTCCACGCCACATAAATCACAGGTCTGTGGGAGAGCGGCCAGGCGCTGCTGTCAGGAGGAGATGGATGGCTGGTGGGGAGAGGTGGCCTCCCAGGTGAGCCTGGCTGGGCCAGGCGCAGGCGCAATGGGCAGCTTAAGCTGCTCTCTGGCTGCACTGAGGAGTCTGTGTCCCATTACTGGGATGAAGGGGGAGGGTTGTTTGTTCCCAGGAACCTGCTTTGCTGAGCAGATGTGCTGCTCTGCTTCACACCACTGCATAGCTTCCATTTTTTTTGGTGTAACAGCAGGAAGCACCAAAACTGTGCCTACCTTACTCACCCTGGGGATAAGCAATAAACCCTCCTGGGGAGGGGACAAGCACTTTGCTTTGTACCTGCTGTTCGTTACTTTCCACTTCTCAACCAGGACTCTGGGATTGCAAGGGCTGGCCCTGACAGCCCAAGCAGACACTGCCAGGGAGAGGAAGATGGCGGAGGGTGAACAGGCCTCCCCGTCTGGTGGCTGATACTGATGGTGTCCTGGCAGGATGCAGGTGGGAACGATGCAACGTTGCATGCATTCCACACCTCCCAAGAGCCAAGACTCCTTCTGCCAACCTGGCATCTAGAAACCCTTCTGAGCGGTCAAGAGCTGGGACAAAGCCTGGGACAGCTAAGGCCTGTAGGTGGCCTGTATGGCTCACACAGAGAGCCTCTTCCTGGCCCTTGGCGTTAGCCTCCTTGTCATGGGACAGCAGCAGGGTACCATGGCTATACTTCACACCATCACATCCCTAGGTGTCCCCTCCTATCTCGGCACTCCTTGCCCTGTGCTGAGCAGAATAGCAGAGTGAAGATAATGATCCTCATTTATATCAGTTAAGGTCTCAGCCCACTCTGGAATTTACTTCATTAGGACTGCAGGCTGAATTTATTTTCATTTCTCCTCCACTAGTGCCTTGCTGCAGTGTAACTGAAGCATCTCTTTTTAGTGTACTGAAGTACCAGAATTGTCTCTTCTCGTTTCTTGTAACCTTCTTCATATTTCTCTTCCTCCCCTTCCCACTTCTCCTTCTTGCTCCCCCATCTTGTAGGATGTTTCCCCTCTATCATCCAGCCTTCAAAGCCAGGCGTCATCTGGATTCATCGGCTGCTGACGGCGAAAGGGCAGCAGGCAGGGACACCTGCTGCACTTGGTACGTCACTTGGCCTGTGGGTCAATCGGTACATTACTTCTGCAAAAGCCCATGGGTCAAACCTTGATCTCAGTGCAGGGGGCAGGCACCTCTCCCTCTTCACCCAGCTGTAGCAGGTGGGAAGATGCACTTAAGCCTACATGGTAAGCGGTGCTTTCGCTGAGGGAGGGCAGAAAGCTCCTGCTGCCTCCAGGGCTAGTAATAAAAAAGCAGGAGGGGTAAAATAAAAAATTTAAGAAGGAGGGAAGCATGTGAGGACACTGGGAGCAGAGATCATGGACCACTGCCTTTGTCTGAGAGGTGAATCTGTGAGTGGTGTGATGCGACTGTGCATGCCTCACCCTGATATAGTCAAAAGAGATGCTTCATGTCCGGCATCCTTTGCCCTCTGACCAGGGGTTGGGCTGGGACTGCCCTTTGGGAAGGTGTCCTGTCCACAGGGAAGTTGGGTCCTCCCCTTCCCCTCATTCCCAATTATTGGAATAAGGAGCCTTTTAAGGGTCCCTGCATCTCAGAGATTTGGTCTTTGCAAGTGAGGGGAACAGAGGCTGTGGTGATGTAGCTTTTGCAGCATTACAGCTCCATGATGTGAGCAAGAGCTGCAACAGGAGCAGCAACCTCAGCAGAGCTAACCCCATGCAGGCAGCCCACCCCTAGCAGTGTGACTGCCATGGCTGTGATGCAAGTGCCTGCAGTGCCCACCATCTCCCATCTCCTCTTCCCATGCCTGCCTGTGAGGCTGCGTTTCCCACCGCACGGGCTGTGGGTCAGCTGAGCATCTTGCTGGCTGCACTGCAGAGTCCCCTGTACCGCTGGCAGCACCGTGGTGGGTGTCACGCTGTAGGACCAACTGTTTTGAGGGAAGGGGACACTGCCGTGAGGTTTTTTGCCAGGCTTATCAGTTTTTCCCTGATTTCTGCCATGAGGCAGGAGCCACCTCCCCTTATTTTCATCCAAACCCTGGTGCTCCCTCTGCTGGGAAAAGTAAAGAAGGTGAAAACCAACATGAAACAGGCAGAAATGGCCTGAAAAGTGTTAACACGAGGCTGCACTTTCCATTCCATGACGCCTGCATGGCCGTAGCTGCAACAAAGTCATGGCCACTGACTGCCCGTGGACATGGGCAGATGGGGCTTGGTTGGTTTTTATTAGGCTTTAATTTAAATCTATGTTTTAAGAAATGTAGGGCCTTCTTTCATGACAGCCTGGCTTTAGCAGAGCTTGCCCGGCCCCTCTATTTGCCCCTAATGAAGGACTTTTTCCAAAGCCTGACCCTAAACCCTGAGCACCGGGGACTGGTGGCCCAGCACTCCCATCACTTCTTCCTCTTACACCTGGAATGAGACCCTTGAAAAGAGGGTGAAGGTTTCCTTCAGTGGGAGTGTCCCCACGGTACAAACTGCCTGTTTAACGTAGCACTAGGTAAGCACTCACACCACGTAGCACTAGAAATACCTTTTTTCTTTTCTTTTTTTTTTAAATAAGGTTGAAATGGGTGTGCTTGTGTGGTGCATAAGCATGCATCTGCATGTATGCTGTCAATGGATGGGGAGAAAGTGTCCACCAAGCTCTTCATCCCTTTTCGAGGTGGTGGCAGCACATTTGCTTCTATAGAGAGCTTTATAGACTTGTTTCCCATCAATGGGCAGCCCTGACTGCATTAATGCCTTCCACTGGAACAAATGAGTCTGTGGCTGGATCTGACTGCACGGCTTTCAAGGGAATTCATTCTGTGGCTTTCATGTTAGTGATATCTGTGAAAAACAGGAAACTGTTTTCCCATCTCATTCACATAATAGATAAGATGAGAAATTAGCTGCTGGATGAGCATCCTGGGGGCTGTTCATTTTGTCACAATAAATAAGGCGCTGCTGCTGCTGCTGTCTCGTGTGTGCACATACTGCACGCACACACACACACGTGCGTGCACACACACACGCTGTCTCTCACTCAGCATCATCTTCTCACTTGAGAGCAGCAATGCTTCGTTGCTACAGACACCCTGATTTGGAAAGGCTTTCACCCCTCAACTTCTTTTCTCTTGCTTCCTCCCACAGCTGCTCCCTGCTGAGTACCTGTGCTCCCCACAGCTGGCCGTGTGCACCCCCAAATGAGGAAGGCTTTGGTGGGAAGTGGATTTTCACTAGCATGACATGGCATTTAACCCCTCCTGGTTGTTACTCTTCCCCTGTCCATGTCCAGGGGCAGGAATGAGCTGGGAGCCCCAACATGCCCCTGCAGAGAGCTGAGGGTGCTCCCCAGCCTGCCATCCCTCAGATGGTCTCCACAGCTTGACAGCAATGTTTTTTCTCCATCCCAGGAAGGAAGGAGCACACCGTCCTTCCGCACTGCTCCTCCACAGGCAGTGACCGACACCAGGGCCGGGCACCAGGCCACAGGCAGCAATGACTTCCTTTTGAAGTTTGCTTTTACCACCACCTCACATTTTGCCCACTTTGGGTCAGTAGAATGAAGCCAACATCAGGCAAAATTAATCATGTTCAAGAGCTGCTGTTACTGTTTAGGGTGAAACAAAAGTATTCCCGGGAGGATGCTGGAGGAGGAGAGAGGGTGCTTTTGCCCTCCAAGTTATCTTCCTGCAGTCCCAGCTTGAAGAGAAGCTCACAGCCTTGAAGCAAATTTGAAAAAAGGAAAGTGTAGTCAAAGCAGAGGTGGGGGGTTTTTTGTTTTGTTTTGTTTAATGTTTAGAAAACTAAAGAAAAGGAAATCAATTATGAGGCCTACCTGAATTTTATTTCCTCACCAAAAACCAAATTACTCAGCAAACTTATCGCTTGCTATTGCAGGCCTTGGTATTAAAGAAAACAATCAGGCCAGCAGGATTAATCTCTGACAGCTGCCTTATCTTTAACTTGCACCTTTGTTATTTTCTGATGAGCTTCTCCTTTTTTGCTGCGACGTTGTACCATACCTCACTGGTTCCTTTCATTTTATCATCAGGCAGGAGCGGAGGACCTTTCAGTTTATTAAAAAACCTTTATTTGTGAAGAACAAAGAGGGGGGAAAAAAGGCAAACAATGAGGTCAGACAATCTCCTTCTTGCCAGGAGTCACTCACCTGTTATTTAGAGTGTTATCAGTTAGAGGAGACTTGCATCATTGAAAATTGGTCCCTGACAGCATAGTCTGTTAATGCGCGCACCCGCTCACACCCTCGAGCTTGTGCACACACACACACACACGTACATGCAGGCACACAAAAGCCCTTTATGACTGACTCATACCGACCTCCAGACAAGGTCCTCTCTTGCCAAGACTATAATGTTTTCACTGGGGGAGTCTATTTTTGCTCTAGCTCACGTGCCATGGTCAGGGGCTGTGGTGCAGGAGCACACCTTTGACAAGTCTAGCTGCCCCACGGTACTTACACCCCAAACAGTGTCCTCTGTCCCCTAGGAAAGCCCTCCTGAACTAACCTGCCTTGCGCTCTCACAGCAGCTAGTGAGATGTAACGTGACTTTTGAGATTTGCTCTCAAACAATAGCCGTTCTCTTCTGCTGGGGTTGTAGCTTTGCTGCTGAGGTTGCGCAGGTAGCACCTGAAATGACTTCATCCTTTCCCAACTGCAGCCCTCAGCGTCACATAGGTGATGATTCTCTCGGTGCAGGAAATGCACCTTCTGGTGGGTGCTGCCATGGAAGTCTTTACGGGAGCTTGGAGGGGCAGGGGGAGCTGTGATTGTAAAATGTAGAGCTGCATTCCTGTTCTTGACGTCACAAGTCCAGCTTGCAGTGGTTCTTTGGCTTCTTTTCCTCCTATTGAGCCCCGGACTTGCGGGACATCCAGCTCTTTAATGCCTGCTCACGAAGGAGTGAATCTGAGTACATGGGTCCCACAAGGCCGAGAGCTGCAGCTATAAAACCAGTTATAAAAACAAGACTTCTCTTCATGGAGTTTAACAAGTAAACTGACTTTAAGGACTAACTTGTTTCTGAGGTTATTGGTGGCTGCTTTGGGACAGAGGCGATGAATTAAGTGCTCAGTTGTGCTCATGCCTCATCTTGATGTGTGCATTACACACATATGTCAGTCCGGTTTATATAGTTGGGGGGTGCTTGCAATGTATGTCATAGGCTTATGGCCGTGGTGGGGAAAGCCTCTCATGAATGAAGGAACATTATGTGTAGCATGGCCAGACATAACAGACTGCCAATAGGTAGAAGAGATGGGGACTCGGTTACAAATGTGTCATGAGACAGAGTTTTTAAACGAGACTGAGAACCAGACAGGTGATTTTTAAAGTCCTTTTAAGCCTTCCCTGTACAGTTGAAGGCTAGCCAAAGACTATGTGTGTGTGGCAGGAGCTGTCGAGTTAATGCCACTGAAAAATGTCTCAGTATTCAAAAAGAGCTAACAACAGAATCAAGGGAAAGAAAAAACCCAAACCTAAACCAATTCACAAATAACCATAGTAAAATGGTGTTACTCAGCCCCCACAAATATTAAAAATTCCTGTAACACAAACGAGCAAACCTGTGGATGCACACCTTTACCTTGTTGCATCTGTGCTTGTGTACGTGATGATGGAAGATATGATGATCTAGCAGTATAAATGCTTTACTGGCAGGCATTTAAATTGGTCTGCTGTAAATCATGCTGCCAAGAGTGGTGCATGGCATTCTTGTCCTTTGCCTCTCCTCTGAACCAGAGGGGGAAGCAGATGGTATAAAACTGTTCCTTCCTGCACTATGCCAATCCTCATCCTAGGAAAAAAAACCCCAAACTCTCTGCTGCCTGTCTGAGGCAGCTTTCAGTCCCCTTTACACCACTGGAGAGCAAAAACCCCTCAACAAAGCTTTTCTACCGGTGAAGAAAGCACAGTTGCTAAGGGCTGACAGCTCATGCCCTTTCCTGGTTGGATGCTTTGGGGACCCGGGTTTCTCTCCTTTCCTGAGTCTTGGGGTGAGTTCTACACTGTGATCTGCCCACAGTTTTTCCTGTGAGCTCTAGGCAAGAAGTTTTCTCTGCTGCACACAGCTACAGAAACTGAAGCTCTACAATCGTCATTCCATACCCAAAGGCGACCATGAATCGTGTCTGGTTTATAAAATAGAAATATACACAGATGTCTCATTAGGAGGAATATAATTGTCCATGAAAGAAGTAGATGTGTTTCCAAACTGCAAATACACTCAAAAAAATGCTTTTCACAATCATGATCTGCTCACCTATGTGTGTATATATCTACATGTACATGCCTTTAGACAGAATCAGCTCTATCATCTGAGACCCTTGGTTATTTTCCACAATCTGCCTCTCTCCTTTCTAGATGATTTAATTTCCTATCCAGAAGCATTATTCAGTTTGATGGCTCAGTTCAAATCGGCAACATACAAACCCAGCTGAAAAGAACCTGAGGAAATCAGCAGACAGCCACACAAGACGGGGTGGGGGTGGTGGTGGTGTGGGGAGACTGAAATCAGAAGAAAGAGAAAGGTAGGACAATTCTTTAACAAGTGGGTCTATGGGATCTAATGCTGTCGTGGTTTGTTATTGTACATGCTGTTGTTTGGAGTTTGTTTTTTTGGTTGGGTTTTTTTGACAGTGTGTCTTGGTCAATATCTCTGTCCTTTCCTCTCTAGACCACCAGCAGCCACATCCTGCTGTCAGCTCTCAGTATGAGCTTGAAGAACACAAGAAGTCCCAGGCATCCCCTTGCAAGGAAACAAGTCAGTGGCATCCTGTAGCATGGAGGTGACCTGGCTTACTCCCTTTTGTTGGGCCATATCTACTTAATTCTTGCCAATGCGGCAATATTCTACTCTTGCCTTTCCTTCCTTGGCTCTCCAGTAAACATCACTGGCCCGAAGCAATTGTAATTATTTATTTCATTTATGCTGTGCACAATCTTAGATTACATTAGCTACAGTTAAAATAAAAACAAATCAAAACTCAGATCCCCTACTGAATTATACTGCCATGACAGCAATGAAAGTAAAAGTATCCTCCCCAAAACCTCCTTTCTTAGGCTACCCCAATATATTAAAAGTAAAGCTTAACAAAAGAGACAAGTTTTGCAACGTGCCCTGAAGGTTCACCACACAAGGAAGCAAATTTCAGAGCTGTGGGCCGCCTTCTGCTGAGAAAAAAAAAGCCATTTCCAAATGCACCGCTCCAGGGACCATCAGTTCAAATGCCTCAGCTCATCTCGATGGTGGACCTAGCTTTCACAGGCAGAGGTAGTCTCTGGAGGATGGGCAGGTTCAAATCACAAGGAGATTTACCAACTAAGGCCTGAATTGCACCTGGAAATGAACTGAAAATTGGCGCAGCCTGTGTACCATCTGCGCTCTATGGTTTGTGTCTGAAATGTGGATATGTAAGCAGGCAGCTGCATACTGCAATTAGCTGAAGTTTCTGAGTGGTCCTCAGACGTAGTGCTGAGCAGACCACATGGCAGCGATCCAGTCTGGAGATGAGAAAAGCACAGACAATGGCGACACAGTCCAACAGGACAAGAGGTTGAAATCTCCTCACCAAGCAGATAGGAGAAGGGGAAATAAACACTCGTAGCTCCTGCTGCCGCTGGAACATTCAAAAGCATCTGGAAATCCAGGAGGCCTTCTCCAGCCGGGCAACAAAGGGCAAGGCTTCCCTCCATCCAGACGGCGAGCATTACTTTTGCCATCTCCCCCAGTTATTTCCTGCCACCGTTATCATTTTCATTTCATGTGCAGTCAGCTCATGTCTTCCAAGCCCTGGGTTTGGATTGAGGCTGAGAAAGCCAAATGTCTGCAGAACCTGAAGTCCCATGAAATAGGAGTCACAGAGCTGAACATCATGTGCATTTCGATGGCATTGTTCTCCAGCACTGTGATGATTCCTTTGTGAGTATCACAAGCCATCTGTGGAAAAAGGGATGAAGTAGCCCTCTAATATGCAAAAATACATGCAAATTTTTATTCACGTCTGATTTGCTTGACCATAAACTAGATGGGTGTGGAATACAAGTACTCCAAGACATAAGCCTTGTGACGGAAGAAGCTAAATTCAAAGGTGTTGATCTCCTTGCTGCATTGAGCAAAAGCCTATTTGAGGCCTGCTAGGATTACATCCTGAATTCAGAAGTGTGGTGAATTTTAGCCCTAGTTGTAGAAATGAGGAAGACTGCAGAGATTTTTTAAGGGGAATTTTTTGGGGGAAAATAGTGGCTTGAAGTGGGAAGCTGATGTTGGATCTTTACTGTTGGCCGAGAGTCACACAGACTGGTTAAACTGCAAGATGACCACTACATTATCATGAATCCAATGGGTCTGATCTATCACTGCATTGCTCAAGTTTTGGGCTGGTGTAACTCTTCCAAAATGACTTCTCTCTGGCTGAGACACCCCAGAGAAAGGTGTTGCCCTGGAGCTATGTGTCATGCAGCTGGTGTCGTTTCTTGAGGAACAGAAAGCAGTTGCACTTCTAGAGGGTGAATAAGTAAAATCACAACACCTTAGGGTTTAGACAACATAACCTAATGACAGCCATTCATTAGCAAAAAGAGGGCTTATCAATAAAATACCATGAAAATTCAGAAAGACAGATTCATACAGGGAACAGGTTCCAGTTTTTCCAAGGATGATTGTATGTCAGGTGTCATGATGTAAAAATCTACCTTATTATAACACCCAGGTGAGAAAGGTTTGGTTTAAAGATAGCTTTGATCACCATGCTAACCAAAATGGAGGGTACGCTTCTTTTCATCCACCAAGGGCTGAGTAAACAGCCCAGTGTGGGATGCCCTGCTTCATTTTCTATGGACACACCTGACCTTCAGAAGACTGGCAGCTAATTCCAAATTGGATGGCTTTGCTCATTAGTGGTGTGTAAGACAGAACAGCAGCACAGGCTGGGGCTGTTGCTGACAGTTAAAATAATGGTCTTTTTTACTAGTGAGCTCTGCACATTTGATCTTGAATCGCTGAGAGAAAACAGCATGGAGAGTACTCTGGGAGGCAGCTTGCACAATGCCCTCTCTAGTACAATGGTGGGGGAGATTCGTGCTTCACGTTTCTGCTTCGATTTTGCTCCAAGGACAAAGTGCACCTTGGTTCAGATCTGCTGGTTCGTATTTATGCCTAGGAGAAGACCAGTGCAATAGCATCAGTTTAATTCTCTGAACAATGAACTTGGCAGTCTTGATTTAAAAATTCTGTTTCGGAGCTGTGTGGTCTTCTGAAAGTCTGGGGACATGCTGCCTGCCAGGTCACCCACCTACCCAGAAGTCCCAACACATCAAATCACTTGACCATCATGATCCAAACCTCCTATGACTTCTTGCATTGACCACGCTACTCTGCCTTCAGGGATTCCCACCACTTGCTTGTCTTCCTGTGCTGCACCATACATACCTTCATTTCCGAGGCCTGTCATGACTGATTGCCCAGATAGCACACCACTGGGTCACCACCATCTCTTGCATGCTGTGAAATGTCTACTTCCACCTCCAGCCACACAACTTTCCGGCCTCTGTTGCTCATCTGTTAAATTTTCAAACAAGTGCCTCTGTGTTTTCTTCCCTGTTGCCTTGTTAAAGTTTCAAACAAGTCTCTCTCTGTTTTCTTTCCTGCTGCCTTTTGTGCTCAAGATGCATCCCCTGCAGCCAAATCCAAACTCGCCTTGTTATCGCTGTCCAGCCTGCCTTGAAACTGTCCTTTATAATGGATCTATAAAGGGCTGAACAACTGCCCGTGGGTGTGCTGGAGTGACTGCCTGTCCAGCTGACTACTATTTTCTTGTTATTTTCTTGTATTTCCTTCCTGTCTGCATTTGCCTGGGGGCTTTCTTCTCCCACTAATCCTCATTTCTTTAGAGTTTAAACCATTTTCATGCCCTGTGCTTATACAGCACATGCCGCTGTGCAAGCCTTGCCTGTGGCTAAGGCTTGTGGACATGATGGTGGTTTATATATCAGGTGGAGGTGTATGCCTGGGAGAGAGGAGGATCCCTGTGTTGCCCATTTCTAGCTTTGGTTAGTGTGGGACACACATTCCTCAATCCCCCAGCACGGATGTGCAGCCTCCTGGCACTCTCCCTGGAGTCCAGCCCTATGAATTTGAGATGGAACCTGCAAAATTTGGATAGGTTTTATGGTGAGGTGACACCAAGTTGGAGCACAAAAGGGTGCAGGGTCAGATCTTTTCCCTGATGCAAAAGGACAAAATGCTGCCCCAGCTAACGGCGTCACCACCACGGTCCGTGGGCAGGAAATGAGCACCTCTAAGGCTGGGGTAAGTGCTGTGGGGTGTCTCTGCCTCTGCTTTGAACCAGCCACTACAGGTGCATGGCTGCCTAAGCAACACATGCTGGGTCAGCAATGGGGAGGGGGAGAAGAAGAGGGAGAGGGTGAGGGAGAGGGAAGGGAAGCATTGAAGCATTGTCTGGAGCTATTTGCCATATATGTTTTTAAAAATTATCTGCATTTGGAACATGGAAATTCTGTTAAAGTATTTTAAAGATAAGTGCTAGTTAAGTAGTCCCCAAATAATCGTATTTTTCTGTGAGCTTTATATTTCTCTTAAGTTAAATCCATTAGTAGATTAGGTTTTGCCAGCTCTATTCATGGCTATTTGATCCTTGAATCCTTTCAAGAAAACCAACGCGTGGCTCTGCAGCTAATTAGCATAGCGTTAATAAAACGCGCATCGCGGCCAGTGCTGCCGAAACCCCGCACTCCGCCGGACGAAGCCTGCGGGGAAGGCCAACGGGTGCTGCGGGAGCATCGGCAGGGTGGCCGGCCGGGGCCGGGGCTGCGGCACCCCGGGGGGGTCCGCTGGGGCTCGGGGGAACGCCGGGGACGGGGCGGGAAGGGACGGCCTTCTCTTCGCTATCCCCCCACCCTTTCTTCTGCAAATCAAAGCCGCCATCTGCTGTGACAAGTGTTCCCATTCACCTTTTCCCTCTTATCTGCTCCCTCGCAGGGAAGCGCCCGGGAGGCGGCCGCCTCTCACCCCCGCGCTGATGCTGCCGTGCTGCGGCCGCCGCACTTCGCCACCGCCGGGGTAGGGGCTGTGGAGGGGCAGAGCGGCACGGCGGCGGGGAGAAGGGGTCACCCGGGGTCCTAGGAGGGAGCCGGAGTTGGGGGGGGTGTGTGTGAATGGGGGTGGTGCTGCTGGCATGCGGGACGAGGAAGTGGAGGTGCTTCGTACTCCTGGGGAATCCTGTCATTCGTTCCCCAACCCCTCTCAGCACCCATCTCTCCGTCTTTGCTCCCTGCTGTAATACTCCCATTTTTGAGGCAGATGCGGGGACAAACACCCCCCTCCCCTACCCCCCCCATGACACACCTTGCCTTCCCCTTCACTCTCTTCCCTGCACACTCGCGCAGCTCGCTGGTGTTTCTCATTTGCTGAGAGTAAATCATTCGGGTGACTAAGAAGCTTAAGCTAAAATATGTACCAGGCCCCGATAAATCACGGCAGTAATGGCAATGCAGCAGATCGCAGAAATGCTGGGGGTAAATATTTTTTTTTTCTTTTCCACCCAGTCAGCTCAGGCTGACACGTCTGTGGTTGCATCAGTGTCAACAGAGAGAGAATTATTTCCCTGCATGAAGGGAACCTGAGAAGGAAGAAGAAAAAAATAAAAAAATGATGGAGGAAGGGATAAGAAACTCCTGTGAGTACTTTTTTCTTGCTGTTAAGGGGGAAAAAATTCTCTTTGTTTTGTTGTTCTCTTGTCTGGATGTGACATTTTACACTGTTTCCCTTCTATTCTTTCTTATCCAATTTTAAAGGCTATGGCTACCTCACACAAGCATTTCTGTGGCAGGCTGAAGTCTGCCAGCCTGGGCAGGCAGCAGCAGCAGCTCGGTCTTTAGGGCTTCACCCTTTCGGTCCCACAGTGCTCTCAGGGGGGTAGCAAGTGGTTGCTGCCTGATTTCTCAGGAGTTAATGCTGCTTTCCTGGGAGTTAATTCCACACTCTCAGCATTTCACACCCTTTGACACAAACCCCACAGTCCCAGCCACTTTTTGCCTGGTTGAACCACCTGTGGGTGAAAGAACTTCGCAAGTTCAGTAAAAACGAACAGCAAAGTAACTTCCATGAGAGGTAAAATCATCAGCTGCTGGTAACTGGCAGGATGATACCACTAGACTGGTTTGCAGGAGCTGCAGGTGTGGGAAGAAAATTGAAGATGGCTGGTAAGCCTTTGCCTCCGCTAAGCTTGGCTTGAGACTGACTACAGGTTTTGCTGCCTTTTGACTCTTTTAAGTGCTTCATCCAAGGGAATGTGTTGGCTAAAGTTCTTTTCTTCAGAGCCAGAGCCGATGTTTAATGTTTCCCTCAGTCAGCTGAGCAATATTTGAGCTGATATAGAAGTGTTCGGGTTATCAAAGCTCCTGAAGACTGTCAAGAACTTCAGACTAACCTGATAAATTCAGGCAGGTAGATCATTCAAACCCAAATATAAATAGTGAAAATAAAAGGTGAAGGACATCCATGTGATAGTTATGGGTGCTGGGGGGGTCTCCACAAAAGAAAAAAACAAAAAGGCAACTAAAATATTAGAGTTAATGGGATTAAAAAAATCGCCTCCCCTTTGCATAATTATAGTGTACTCAGCTGGAGAAGCAAAGTTAGTCTGCCTTGCAAAACTTTCCAGTTCATCTAATTAAAAAAAAAAAAGAAAAGAAAAAACTTGAGATGAAGGGGTCTGCAGTATGAAGGGACTGAAGTTGGCTATGGAAGTTGTTTGAGATATGGAAAGATAACATTGCAGAGAGAAGGGAAAATGCATGAAATCTAGAGTAGACCAGAGACTTGTCAGGTGTTTGCAGAGCTGTCTGACCCAGAGGGTGCCTAGAGGGGAAGGAGAGCTGCACTCTGCATGGTACTAAGGATTATCTAATCTACCAGTAATATAAACCCTAATGCTCCATGACAAAACTGAGAGACCCACTGTCCTGCTTCAGAAAGTGTTTCTTGAGTGGGTAAGTTATTTCATAACCGCCTACCACAAATTGCTTTGCCTTGTCATTGGTCACTCGTGGAGGCCCGATACTTGCCTGTGCTGCTCATTTCTTATGGGACATAATCACCTCTCTGTGCCAGGCCTCTAAGGGTTCTCAGTGAATAACTTCCTTTTTAAAAAACGTTCCTAATAGCTTGTTCTTGAAAACTCTCTCAAGGACTTCTGCCCACATACTTGTTGCTCTCTCACAGTGCACCGTATTGATGTGGGCACAGCCACGTGTCCCCAGTTGAATGAGCCAGGAAGTCTGCCTGGGGACAGGGGGAGGACATGGATCTGGATCCAACACGTGCTTTTAAATAGAAGAACCTGTCCCTGAGAAAAGAAAATGTGTGTGGCTAGTGCAGTGTCAAAGCGCTGAGCAGTAAGTTTTCTGAGCGCGGAACATATTGACAAAAACTCCTTGTCTCGCTAGATGGGATTATGACAAAGTGCTGGGGCTTCATCACTATTACTGCTGCTCCAGGCTTTTGTTTGTCGGCTTGTTTAGGTTAACATTTGTAACGTTGCTGAAAAGCAATTCTCTGCCTGTTCCTGATTCAGCGGTTCTTCTCGCGCGTGTTGCACGACGCAGCAGTGGCAGGACGCAGGGTGGGGATGCGATGAGAGCTCTGGCTGGTGTGGTGTGGCTGGGGCGGAGGGCAAAGCATGGGCCTGGAATGTCTCTGCTGTTGCATGTGAAGTGTGTGTCTTGAGTGCGCTGCGGGCACGGCCAGCAACACCAAACTTTGGCTTTTGACTCTTCCCTTGTGACAGACACGGACTGCTTTTCAGCTGAGCTTGCTCTTGCACTCACAGCAGGGATGCCTCGGTCATGTCCCAGGCTGGTCTAGCACATCAGCAATGAGGTGAAGCGGGAAGCTCTGACCCAGCCCCATGGTTAGAGCTGAGGGAGCTGCTAGATGTTTGCAAGCATGAAAGGCATTTTCTGTTGTCTTTCGGGAAGCTTCTCTACCTTGAACTGGTTGGCAAAGGTTAGACTAAACTTTCTGTGCTGATTAATAAAGTCTCCATGGACAGGGTCCAAGCCAAACCTGTGAACAGTCTCCACCTCCAAATTTCAGTTTTGTTACAGCATTTACATTAACTTGTAGATAATGTCCTCATATAGCATTAATCTAAGACTACGAATTATGAAGCAGTTGCAGTTGAATTAATGTCTTTTTACAATCAAGTCTTATTTTGATACCTCTTACGTTCGATTTCCTGAAAAAAAAAAAATCTCCCTTTGACCTGAAATTTGCATATCTGTTTTTTAACAAATCCAGTAGAACTGTTTGATGGAAAGATTAGCAGAAGTATTTCACAGGCTTAGGCACGTAAAATGAGCCATGGTACTTATTTTGCAATAGCTTTCTCCCTTTTTAACCCATGCCTCAAAGTTGCCCTGTCTTGGAAGCAAGAGCCTAAAGTAAGATGCAGATTGCAGAAGATACATTCTGTTGACTTTGAATTTAAATCAGCCAGACATACAGCAGCTCACCTGGTGAGTTTAGGAAGAAGTCAGTTCAAGGCTGGAAGATAAATTTGGTGCACACTTGCAAAGGTGAAACTGCAGGAACTGTCAGGAAAGCATCTCATTAAAAGGACAAGTTAAACTCTGCTGGGACACCCTAAACTAAGGTGGCACTGAAGTCAGAAGCCTGTATGTCCTGGTTTTGGCTAGGACAGCAGGGCAGACCAGGACCTTCATGCTTCTCTGTTGAAGCTTATTCCAACCACTTTTCCTGTGTGCAGAAAATAACTGGTGTTTATTCGCTAGAATGAGCTACTTCTCAGAAGACTCAGATTAAAATCTTTGCCAGCAGGAAGTAGACTGCCTGGCCACACTTACAGGTAACGTGGATGAGAGGGTGTCAGGATCATTTGTGCCTGACCCAGCTTTTAAAGGGTCCAAATGAATCCCCCTAAATCTTCAGGTTGTCTAATCCCAAAATACACGAGGAATTTTCCACAAAGTTGTTTGTTACATGAATTAACCTCAGGAGAAATAACCTACAGCTTGACAAGTTAGTTTTGTAATGATATATATTCTTAATATCCAGATAAATTCCTAATCCTACTGATTTTGTTTTCTTCAGTCATATCTGTTGACAGTTACCTCCAGAAATTACTTGCATGTTGTATACAAATAAATAAATCCTTTTATCAGTTTTCAATTGAATGCCTTTCCATTATTTTTTTTTTTAGCTATCTCTTGTTCTTTCATTATGAGAAACAGTAGATAGCGCAAAAGTAGATTATTTATTCTGCAAGGCCCTGTTTTGGATGCTTCTCTAAACTAGAAGCCCTGTTCTTTTCAACCTCTCCTCCTATGGAAACTTTCCTCCTATGTCTAATAATATAGCATCGAATCACATAATGATGACCTAACCTAGGATGCTTCCTGTTGTGCAATTAGCTTCGATGAGTGGGTCTGCCAATACTATAGACTATCAATTGTCACTTTATATCAAGTACTTGGTGGGAAAGGGCCAGGAGGGATTTGCTTATCTAATTTTGGAGCGGATGGTAAGCGGCACTGTTGCAGGGGCTAAGTGCCAACTTCCTTCAAAGAAGTAATTGTTGGACATTTTCTCAATAAATCATCTCTTGTTTCTGATAAACTCACCAGTGTTTGTTCTGCCTCTACATTTCCCGGCAGGAGGATCAGGCTAAGCAACACCAGCATTATCTGAGTCTTTTTCCTTTCTTAACCCTAGCGAGGTTGGTAAGCGCCATGGGAGCTCCCATGGGAGCAGTGTTGCCCAGGCTGTTTGACAATACTGCAGAAGATCACGTTGGTTATGTTGACTCCCCAGGGTCCAGGGCAGCCGGCCACACCAGGTTTGTCTGGTGTGGAAGCGCACGGTTCTCCAAAGAACACAACGCTAGTGAACATGGCATTAGTATGAGCATTTGTCCCAAGACTTTCCTTGGGATCACCTACAGATTTGGTGGGCCTCTCTTCTGTTCTCACTCCTGTCATCTTCAGAAACACAGCATTTCTGGACCACCCTGATCTCAAGCAGGCTGAGGCCCTCCCAGTTTCCTTCAGCACTCATCTCCTTGCCCCCTCGGCCTGTGTCAATGGCCCAGCATTATGCCAAGTCCAGTCCCTTGTCTCAGTGCTATCCTCACAGCGATTTCCTTTCCCTGCCACTCATGACCCCCTGTAGTATCTTGTTTCTCCACTGAGTCCTACAATAACTTTTTTATTTGCATTGTAAATAAGGAACATTCAGATATGTAGAACTACTGCAGAGCAAATGTTTCAGGAGGTCCTTCTCAAGACTGTGCAGATGTTTTCTGGGCATTTTGTAAGGCCAGAAACCCTGCTTGTTGCTCAGCCTGCTAAAAATCTACCTTTGTGCAACTCTGTGTCCCAGTCATGAATATCCATTTCCCCCCAAACTCTTCCTGCTCATAAAGTAGGTGAGGAGACTGTTCCTGTTGCCTACTTACAGAAATGTCAGAAGTAGTCTTGACTAAAACATAGACATTAGCAGTGCCTGTTCTATGGTGGACTTGTCTTAATGAAAGAAGATTTTATTTGTTTTAGCTTCCAAATACCTCGGTTTTCATGCAGAACCTCCGATCTGGGCAAGTTTAATTTGTACGTGACGGGATGCCTGGGAGATGGGGAGTTTGCTTTGTGGTAAACTGATTTTTGGCTTAAAGTTGTTGTTGGCTTCTGTCATAACAACAATAAACTTTCATTAGCCAGATGCTGTCTCTCAAACTTTTGATCTGACGTGAGTGAAATCGTGGTACTGAATTAATTTATGGCAAAGGCTTCTGGCTCCTGTACTGTATGCATGAAGAAATGCCCACGGGGTTTGGTTTTTTTCCTATGGACAGTGAGAGATTTGTGGCTTCTAGACTTCAGCCTGAATATATTGCTTTAAATGCAGTGCACAGAAAAGCATAAAGGCCAGAAAAGAAACACAAAAACGATGCTATCAGGCCTGGTATGACCCTGGCAGAAGGAGCTGCAGGAGTGGCCCTTCAGTGCAACGTCTCAGGCTTCCCAGCTCTGAGGGGATTTTCTTCTAATGATCACTGGAAAGAATTATTGTATAGAAAATGAGGGTGTGAGTGAGAGGCAGGCAGGGTCAGGCTTTTTTAAAAGTTAATATTTTAGTCTTCTGTAATTTCAAGCAAATAAAAACACATTATTGTATGAATAATATATAAAAGGCTAATAATATAAACATGAGTTATGTTTGCATATCTTGCACACCCAAAGAAAGAAAATTTGACTTGCTCCCCTGTAGCTTTTCTCATCCAGTTGCCATAAAAATCTTTCTTCTCTCACATCTGTCATTGTAGCCTCTGCAATGTAAACACTCACCCAAACATATGTATTTAGGTTTCTGCTCTTCCTTGGACTGTGGCAAAAGTCGATTTTGATAAAATGTGGGGCAAAAAATAAACCAGATTTTCCCATTTTTATTTCACTGAGATTGGCCTTGATAATTTTGTTTTCTGTTATTTCTGCTTCTTTCACCTCAACTTGTTTCCTGGTGAAGTATAAAGCAGAGCTGCAGGGTAAAGCAAAAGAAGGGACAGAGAGAAGCAGGCGTTGCTCACCCCTAATTTTGACATAAATCTTCAGAGAAAAACAGTGAATGAATGAAAAAGTTTGCCCCAGAGCTGTTAAAGGGAGACATTACTGGAAGCTGTTGCAATTTTTTGAGGAATTCGAGTCATCACCACTTGCATGGGAGCAATCAGCTGCGTTTGCTTAGGAACACAGTGAACTGAGGTTTCGTTTCCCTGGCTGTCGATGCTGAAACGCTGGCACCGTCCAACTACTTTCTGCAATAGCCCATTCCTAAAGCAAAACACTTTGTGGGATCTTGAGCACCGGGATGATTTCTGTAGATGAGATGCATTTTGAATGCCCTGGTGAAACTCCTTGCTTTGGTACAGAGGTCTCATCTGATCCCTGCGTTTAGCATGCACGTTCCTCAGCTGAAAACCCCATTGTTCTGCCTTAAACCAGTGGGGACAAAGATTAAAATATCCAAAACCAATGCACTTAAGAGAGAGTAGCCTTCAAAACATATATACCCGAGTTCGTGCTTGGGCAGTTGCCTGAATTTTGTGACACCCAAATTTTCATTATTTTCAGCGGGGTGAGGTACTTTACATCTGAAAACAGAGTGTGAAGGGGGATGCGACACTGCACCGTTCCTGTTGCACCACAGGCTGCAGCACCGCTCGCTCTACGATCTTTGCAGAGCCAGGGATTTCGGTGTCCTTAGTGTGGCCAGTGCTCGGATGCTGCGGGCAGATGCCTACTTCTGCAGGTGGATTTTTAATGTTGGGTTATATGTTTTATAGACAGGACACGTTTGTGCTTGATGAATGAGAATTGTTAGAATGCGAAGCCTCCTTTGCTGGACACAGCAGGGAATATTAAACAGAGGACTAAAAAATATTATTATCAAGTACTGTCACTGCTTATGATGCAATGCCAGAAGCCAAACTTTTCTTATGCTTCCTCCTGCCCTGTGATATTTAAGTTGTCCTGTTTACAGCCTAATGCCGGCGTTATTTCTGACCCAAACACTTCCATCCTGAGGTGGGTCCTTGACAGACTTTAATGTGACAAAATGATTTGGGCTTCCTGTCATCCACTTTAAATCACTTTTCTACCCGTGCATAAAAAATAAAAAGCCCCAGCACAAACCTTGGTGACCACAAGCAAACGCGATGGGTCTGACCTCAGCTGCACAGCTCTTCCATTGTCATCATGATTGGACACGATCGATTTTCAATCACCTGCCTTACTAAAATTTTTGTTTGCCATTGAGTAAATGTGCTGCTTGTGGTTTAAAATATATTACCTCGGAGCAACAGCAGCATGAGCATGGTGTGCTTTTTACACACACACACACACACACACACACCCCCGCATGCATGCACACACATATCACAGCATCACAGAATCGTAGGGGTTGGAAGGGACCTCCAGAGATCATCGGGTCCAACCCCCCTGCCAAAGCAGGCTCCCTAGGACATATCGCACAGGCAGGTGTCCAGACAGGTCTTGAATATATACATATGAACAACAGAGAAAGGCTGCATGAACAGGTCAAGTGCCTGGCTAAGATTAGGGAAAAATCCCCTTCATTGCCTACATGGCATCCTGAACTCCATTTTCTCGACGTGAGTTGTACATTTCCCCCCTCGGAGAGGGTGAAAACATAAAAGCAGTAACCGCAGACTGCGGCATGGGGGAGGGTTTTCTTCCTCCACGCTTTCTACTTCTGTCAAGCCACCTGAGAAGTTGATATGAGAAGGGCATTTTAGAATAAAGACATTGCTCTGACAGCAAATACAAATGAAATAAAATTGGCCTAAGGCTTTGATGCCAGAACCTGAATGGAGAGCTGAGACTTGGCAATGCACTAGTTTAATACACCAGAGAAATAGAACTAGAATAATTTGCAATGCAGTATGATGAAAGAAGAAAATATAACAAACCCAGAGATTAAAATAGACTTTCCAGCCAGCGTGTATTAGCACTTTGCACTCGAGTCAACCCATAAACATAGCAAGAGAAGTAAATGTGCCCTTTTCGCTTCTTCTGGAAGAAAGCTGTCGGATCTGGGGGGCATACCATGTCAGGAGCTCGTCCCCGAGGCTCCGGAGGGAAGGAACTGAGGCTCTCACAGTTTGTGGATGAAGTCTTCTTCTCAGGCATCTCCTAACTCTGGAAATAGCCATGTTAAGCCATCATCCTGATCACTGAACAGACAAACAGACTTTGTGGTAGAAGAGAAGGAATACTTGAGAGACAGAAGGCACTTGTAGGACACCTTGTGCATGCCACTGATTTTTATTTTCCCTGTACATGTGCACACGTGATCGAATTACTTTCTTCAGTGTAAACCACTCTGGAGTTAAGGATTATTTGGGGTTTCATGCTTGTACAGCATTTATAATCAGAAGTGATCCTATGTGTTGCCACAAAGCAAAGAGAAAAAATAATAGCCAGCGGGCTAAAGACTGAGTTGGTTTGCATTAATATGTGGGTCTGTTTATTTTCATATCCTTCAGAAGACATCATTTATTGGTCTGTAATGTTTTTTAGGTTTCTATGACCCAAATATGGATTGTTTGACTTTTTTTTGCAATAGGGATTTTGGCAAGTACTGAATTCATTTTATGGTATTAAGTCAGCTGTAGGGAAAAATAAATAAATTGTTGAAGTATCAGAGCCAATTATGGGCACTGATTCATGTGTTGGATTCTGCGTTTCTCCTTTAGATATTTAAATGATTCCAGTGCACAGGCCCAGTCATTCCAAGTCTTTGGATGCATTTAAAGCAATTGAAAATCCCTTTTCAACACAAAAGTCAAATACTATTACAATCCCTTTAACAAATCTAATGGTATACCTGAAGATTGTGATAGTATATTGGTTTTAGTATAGAATTACGTGTGCTTGGTAAAGGAGTGTTTAAGAGCCATGAAGTACAAGTAATAGTAACAACAACAGCACCTTTGTGTGTGTGTGTGCACGTTAATTTGTTGGGGTTTTTAAAATGGGTTTCAAAGACCACACCATCCTCATCGCTTGGTTTAAGTCACTTCAGTTGCTTCAGAACTAGAGCTTGACTGAACAGAGAGTGATTTTCAGCAAGTAAATGTGAGGCGCACAGAATTACAGAGTGTTCTGCTAAAGAGAGAATCTGCTATCAGCTCTGTCATACAAACTGTCCTTAGGAAAGAAACCAGCAATTCAAATAAACCCGTCATTAGTTTGCCTCTAACTCCAAAGTCTGAATCCTCCGAGTCATTAATTTTGGGTGGGGAGGGCAAGAGCACAGCTATTGTCTGGTTTCCCTCTGTAAAGTAGGAAAAAGAAGATAGTGGTGCTATCCAATGCACTGGGACTTTATGCACATTAGAGAAGCAACAACTTTGTCACAAGTACACAAACTCCCAAAAGCAAACAGCTTCCTCGAGCCTGGTGGAAGAGGCTCTTAGTGTGCTGCAGCAGCAGTGTGTTTGTTTTAGCTTAACCTATTTTTCGTTGACTGTCTGATTCTCTGCTTTTCACCCAGGCACAAAAATCCTAGGCTAGGGTGTAAAGGAAGGCGAAGCAAGAGCTGGACAGCTGGTGATGGAGGTTATTAACTGAGGACAAAGCAGACATTTACAACAGTGGGGCAGAAAAGGGAGAATGAAACAGAGATCTTTAGTTATAATTTTCTCCTTCGGAAAAATTGCTTTGTACAAACACTTGGGGGGAAAAAAAAGAAGAAAAAGAAATAATATGAATGTTTAGGCTTCCCCTAGGCATTTTCCATGCTCTAGATATCCTCAGAATGCAACAGAACATCCTAGCTCACCACTGAATAATGTCTCAAATATGCCCTTCCCCTTGCTGGCTGGAGGGACTAATTTATGAAGAGAGATTAAAAGAATTAAATATAGATAGCTTTGCTAAGTGAAGACTACAGTGGGACAAAAGAATAGCCTACGAATACATGGAGGGGCTAAATTCCTGAGGGAGGTGAATTATTTAGGACAATAGGAGTGGGTTTAACTAAGAGTAATGGGATGAAATTAAGAATAGGAAAAATCAGGCTGAATATATCAAAGAAACCTTCTTGACAGCGAGATCTATTTGGTCATGGATGGATGTCCCTCGGGAAGTGATGAAAGACCCATCGTTTGGTATGTTTAGGTGTGGGCTTTGACAGAACATCAGTTAATGTGCTGTGGGAAGCAGGTTGTAGGGAATTACATGAGAGGAGTTGATAGGTATAGTTGGTCTCCTTACCCTTTCTGGATACATCTCACCAAACCAACCCTCTGAGCTCAGTGCATCGACTCCCCCATCACCACACTTGGACCGCACGTATCCGGAGACTGCTGCGTGAGAGCCACACCATCACCATCCTCCTGCCCAGGTGGAGGCTGGTAAATCTTCCAAGGGTTCGTTAGGCAGATCAAGGTGCAAATGATGACTACTTCCATCACAGGGCTCCTTCTACACTCTGAGAGTCTGAGTTATCTTTCCCATCCCACATACCAAACACCACCTCATGGAAGTACTGCAGCAATTACTTCATCTTTAAAATCCTCCAGCACAGATGGTTTCACCTTGAGAGCTCCCTGAACCCGCAAATGCTTGAAACACCTCTCTCTCTTTCGAACGTGTGTTGGAAAGAGAGTTCTTACTGCCATGTCCAGTGACAGGAGTAAGCCCTATGGCTGAAGAATTACGTTGCATTTGAGTTTTCCTGTCTGTTATAAAAAGGTAGTGATGGCTTTGTCTTATTTTTAGGAGCAGGAGAGATGTGGTTTCAGTAGCTGGCTGCAGGTTCCTCAACTATGTTGTATGCCTGTGCATAAGAAGGAGCTTTAGTACAATATGGTCTGTACATAAGTTTATTATGAATAAAATGGCATTAAATGAAGAGACATGACGTCCGTTGCTTTTAGAGAGCTACGCTCAACATGGCTTTACCAGTCATTCGAACCCTCAAAGCAGGAACAATATGTTGTGATGGGAAGGTGTGACTTCCTAGGGGCATCTGATTTCCATTACGTTGAAGAGCACTATTCTGACACTTTAAAATCATTAAGGCTTCCTAGTTGAGACATGGGATATTTCTATATATTACCCCTGCACATCTCTCACCCGAAGTCTCCATGTGACCCCACCGATTCCCGAGGACTGCGCCACCACCCTGAGGGATGAATGCCCCGCAGAAAGGGGGCTTTGAGAAGGACCAGCCTCGCACAAAATGAATTCAGCGACTCCAGTTTGTCATTTTGCCCTTCTTTTGCAGGGAAAAAAAAAAAAATACCCACCAGCAACACCCCCCCCCCCCCATGCTAGTGATTTCTTTTGACTTAAACTGGGCATTCAAAAAGCTGTTTTTATTAATGAGTCATATTAAGCCATCAGTGAAAGGCTCCCTGACTCTGTTTAAATAACAGGCTATGATTCCTCCCTCCCGCACCCCCCTTCCCTTTGGCTCCACTGCTATTAATTGAGGAGTTTCTTTGTTTCTTTTCTAATGAAGCTAACAGAACACATCTGTCAGGTGCTTGTATTCTTCACCCGTCTATAGTATGTAATAGCCCAGCTGGAGGCTATAATGCTACACAATACCCCTGGCCGTTACAGCAACTATTTATTCCTGGGCTTTTCCTCAGATAGGGATTTGAAAAAAGTCTGAAATTTGGGCCTAATTGCTATTTACACAGCGATAGACACCTGTTCTAGCTGAGACACTGGCTCATGAATCCCACACCTGAGACCTTAGGGAAAGCGAAGGGGAAAATTTCAAGCAGCTGCCAGTCCGGTTCAGAAACAGAGAGCTTTTCTATGCGATGTGTACGTACAGTACATAAATTCGAGCCTGCGTATTGCCATAGCTACTGTTTTTCATGGCCAAATGTTCATTTAAAGGCTTAACATATGCTGGTTGTGTGGACACACGTACGCAACCGGGAGGAGAGAGTTTTTCTGCCTTCACTTCTGCGATTTTATTGGACTCTCCCAAATTCGTCGTGCCAGGATTTTCTTTCTCCAAAGATCGGTGGCCGCGGGTTGCTGCCAGCCACCGAACTTCCACTCTCGCCTCACGTTGTGCAGCACAATCGCTCCATTTCCCCACCCACCCCCCCCCCCATTCCCCCTTGTTTACGCAGGGGATCTTGCTCTTCCTCTTTGTTTTTGTCCAGGGGAGTTTTGCTCGCCCGCACTCTCCTCAGGAGCAGCAGCCCACGGTGGCGGCGGCGGCGGCAGTGGCGGCAGGGGCTTTGTTATCGCAAAGCCGCTATCGGTGGGGATGTGACTGGAAAACCCGTGCATGAATCTAAGTTAGCAGCCTCTCCGACGCAGTTAAGAGCTCGAATTGATTAAAACGCTATTAGCTTGTAAAACTCCCTGTTTATTACCTCAGATATTTGTCAAAGGCACAGAGCTGAAGGAAAGGTTTCTTCCCCTTCATCTCCCCTCTTGGCCATCCTCACTCCTCATTTGTTTCCCGTTCGGTGCTAAACAGCCCCGTTAGTTAGGCATGGGACAGAAATAAAATGTTATTGCCTGGCCCTGTTGTCAGATGACAACATCCTCGGCCGCTGCCAGTGGGAGGGAGCTGGGGCGCCTGCTTTTTACAAAACTTTGCCCTGCAGTAAGGGGGGCCTCTGAGCTTTGTTTTTTTTGGTGGGAAGACCTCTCTTTTGTTGGAAAACCTCTAATTCAGTCTGTTTCTTTAATCCGGTGATGCTCCATGATCCTGAGCCCACCTTTATAACAGTCTTGTTTGGAAGGAGGGGAGAGGCAGGAGAAGAGGCCAGATAATTAACTGGAAAAATCAGTTCTTGTGTCATGCAAAAGACATATGAGAGCTGCTGAACATCAGATGCAAGAAAGGAAGGTGAGGAATAGGGAGGTTAATGGGATTTAAAAAAAAAAAAAGGTGAGAAAAGCTCTCACAAGGGATGAAATAAGTCTGCCGAGCCAAGCCGAATATTCTAGAGGCTTTTAAAAACATATATATCAGAAACAGAAAGATGAGTCAAGGAGCCAGCAGAGCTTTTAAGATGGGGTGGGGCACCCAGATTGGTGAGAGACGAAAGGGATACTGCTAATATTAATTATTTGCCGCAGGGCTCACAAAAGCAGTTCGGTTGCTGAGGACAGAAACAGAAATTCATTTCCCAGAGGAGGAAGAAAGAAGTAGTGAGTGATCTCAGGGTCACTCCAGGACAGGTGATAATGAAATTAGTGTTAATGAAGATTAGGAAGACACCCAGCCCAGATGAGCCTCCATCCCAAGATTATGAAGATGATGCTGGTAATAAATACTCCTTAAAGGTAGATGGAAACTGGCTGCAGCTGATTTAACAGAAGCTCTGGGATAATTATGGACCTTAATCTTTTTCTTCTAAAGACTGAAGTTTTAATAGCTACTGAGTACCTAGGATCACAGGCTCACCCTGGTAATGCTGGTAATGCACTTTTGCCATCTCTTGAGTAGCCTGCAGATTCAAGGGAACAGGTAATGCAGGATGAATTAGATATAATTTCCTTGCTATTTGGCCCTGCATGGCACTGGGACAACTTTCTTTCAGTGGAACCAAACCCTTCACCTGTAATAGACACCAAACTATTTATGTATATGCTTTTACATCCTTCACTAAAGAAGCTGTTTGTGTTGGTGAATATAAAACGCAGGAAGCAAGGTGAAAGCAAAAAACCCTGGAAATGTGCCCCCCCACCCCCGGCCCGAGGCAACAAGGTGATGAGGTGACACCTCTGACCTACCATGGGCTTGTGCTATGTTGATTTAGGAGGGTGCTGTCTCCAGCTATTACTTAGCCAGTAGGTAGGGACCCAGTGGCTGTGTATCCACTTATAGCAGCACTGATTTAGATTGCCCAGTCTAATTTGATATTCCACAAAGGTGCCACCTGGGGCAGCTCTGGGGACATGCTGTCTGTTCTGCCACCTGTGCAGTCCCCTGGGGACAAGTCTGTGGTTACTTAATGTCCACGAAGAGAGGAATTCGGGTCTGCGGTCCTTGTGGAGAAAAAAACCCTGCTGATTCAGATCCCATGTCTAGCAGAACACACAGGTTTTGATCTTTTCTAAGGGCCATGCTGACGTGTTAGTGTCCCACCAGTTTTACCAACATTTTGCCAGCACAATGCTTTTATGGATCTGTTCTGGACTTCTGGCTTTGTCCTCAGCATCAGACTCACCAATGCTCCTCCCTAGTAAAGCCTATATATTCCTTATGTGACCTGGTTTCATGAACAGCCCGTTTCTTTAGGTTCATAACGCTCCTCCCACATGCTTCAGATCTGATCACCTTCCTCCCCATTCCTGTTATCAGAGATGTCTTCACCTGAGCTGTAATAAGCTGGTTCCCAGGGCAATCCCTTGAAATGCCTTTCTACTGTGCAAGTTTTGCAGGAGAAGGCCTCGATTTCTTTTTGTAATCAAGTAAATTACTTCCCAATTGAAAATGAAAACATTATGCTTTTGAGTAAATTGTTGTAATCCTCTCATATAAATCAGCTTTTTTGTATGATGCTGCCTCAAAAGCTTTCTTGTTGTCTAGGTAAATAATACTCAGCTTCCTCCCATTGATTCTGGGTGTTGCGTCTGCAATGCTTTCTCTCAGCTTTGTTGGCCGTAACATTTCTTAATAAACTTATGCTGTCTACCTGTGATTGGACTAAGCCCCAGTGAATATTGCATTACTGCAGCTCTGTGTAGCTGGTATCTTGCCTGTTATGGAAAATTGAATTTACACCTGTGAAGGGTTGGGTGGCTTTTTCTTAATCGTTAGTTCTGCATCCGAGTTTCGCAGTTTCTGATCTTCACCTCGCTTTCCTTTATTATGTCTTCAACCCAAATGACTACATCAGGAAAACCTCATTGTCAGGATGCCATTCCTGGCTCTGTTGTCTTTGTCATAGGTTAAGCCCTTCTGTGTTACATACACAAAGTGCAAGGTGAGTAGCACCGGCCTCAGCAAACGTAAAGCATGTTTTAGGTGAGTAAAGCAAGTTCAGGGTGACCAGACAGTCTATGTGATAGCATCATCATCTTGGTTTGGGTCATTATTAACAGATGAACATCTAGATATAGGGGAAAGAAGCAGTTAATGGATGTTAAAAGTTAGTTTTGTGGGGAGGCTCCTAGTTTCTGTTTGTCAGTAGTCAGAAAAATTGGCAGTGGTGCTTTATTTCCAGCTCTGGCTGGTTCACAGATTTCTGTCTAAACTTGGTTAAATCTTAATCCCAGGTTACTCTCAACCTCCCCATCATATTCTTTCTAATGACAAAATGTGAAAGAAGTAATTTAGTCATTCAGAAATGTTAAAGTTAAAACAGTTTGCAAGGTTTAATCACAGCTTAGAAACCAGCCAATCCTGATCATTATTGCAACATTATCTCAATACCTTTGTGTTGAAAAACAATCAGCTTTTGTGAAGTCCTGCTTATTTTCAGCAGCACTATACCCAAGATAAAGCACAGATAGTTTTTGAAAGAGAAAAGTTAACGACGTATGCTCTGATTTACCTCTGGAAGCATTCTCTAGACCAACATATTTATGCCTGTGTACAATCTGAAGCACAGAACATACATACGTGCCCAAATGTATTTATATGGGTGCCTAAAATAAAAATAATTTTAAAAAGCCTGTAAATCTGTGTAACGTGTCTCCTGAAATGAGTGAAACAGTTCGTGGATAAAGGCGTTGCACAATGTGTGCAAAGGTGGCCAGGTTTCAGAACTTTTAAACCCAGCTCTGGAAATCAAACATATGAATTGAGGTTTAATAAAAGCAAGTGTAAAGTCTTGCACCTGGGGAGGAATAACCGTCTGTATCAGTACAGGCTGGGGGATGACCTGCTGGAGAAGAGCTCTGTGGAGAAGGACCTGGGGGTCCTGGTTGATGACAGGTTGGCTATGAGCCAGCAGTGTGCCCTGGTGGCTAAGAGGGCCAATGGGATCCTGGGGTGCATCAGGAAGAGTGTGGCCAGCAGGTCGAAGGAGGTGATCCTCCCCCTCTACTCTGCCCTGGTCAGGCCCCACCTGGAGTATTGTGTCCAGTTCTGGGCTCCATGGGATCTCCTTGAGAGAGTCCAGAGAAGGGCTACGAAGATGATTAAGGGCCTGGAACAGCTCCCCTATGAGGAAAGGCTGAGTGAGCTGGGACTGTTCAGCCTGGAGAAAAGAAGACTGAGGGGGGACCTAATTAATGTTTATAAATATCTTAAGTATGGGAGGCAGGGGGAATTGGCCAACCCCTTTTCAGTGGTCTGTGGGGACAGGACAAGGGGCAATGGCTGTAAACTGGAGCACAGGAAGTTCCGCACCAACATGCGGAAGAACTTTTACACAGTGGGGGTGACAGAGCCCTGGCACAGGCTGCCCAGGGAGGTGGTGGAGTCTCCTTCTCTGGAGATATTCAAGACTCGTCTGGACACCTATCTGTGCAATATGAGCTAGGGAGCCTGCTTTGGCAGGGGGGTTGGACCCGATGATCTCTCGAGGTCCCTTCCAACCCCTACGATTCTGTGATTCTGTGATTCTGTGAATTAAAATAGATGGGAAGAGGGCAACGAGGGCTTCTCGGGCTGCGAACTCTTTGGAGCCAGGGCCTCACACCACTCCGTGTTTGTACACTGCCTTGCACAATAGGCTTTTGGGTTTTTTTGGCTGACTCTCAGGCACAGTGGTAATGAAAATGATTAACAGTGACAACATGTTTTAGTGAGGCTCGTGAGGCCGCTCCTTCCCATGGGTGAACGTCTGGCCACACAGACCATCTCCTTCTTACCGGGAACTGCAGAACATCCTTGCAGCCAAGGCAGTAATTGATTACGGAGGAAATTAATGTTGGGAGAGTATTTAATGTATTTTAAGCTGCCTTTTAATGCTATTCAGCAGGTGGAAACAAGGAAGAGGTTTAGCAGCATGTGAACAGCCATTTCTCAGTGGACTGGAGAAGGAGCTGAGTTGGGCTATTGGAGACGATTCCAGATGTTGTCCAACAGCATCCATTTGACTGATTATGTGGAATAATAGTGGAGTCCAGATGTGATCGAGCCACATCTGAGTTCTCAGGGAAAGAAACATGTTTGTACTTGATATAGATATTATACGGTTGCTTGGCATAGTCCAGGAGTTTATTTTACATCCAGCGTTTAACCTCTTTTCCCCCCGAGGTACAAATGTCAATATTGGATTTTCTCTGGTTGAATGAATGTGTCACAGTGCAGATTAACCACTGGCAGTGATAAAGGACTTTCACTTGCCAAAACCGAATTTCTCACAAATGGATCAAAACAGTCTGAGGTACAGAGAAGAAGCAAGATGGGGAATCCTGCCAAATTTAGTCATGATGGTTCATTAAACTGATCTTAAGACCTCAGCATATGTACTTTATCTAGGAGCTCCTGCTTCCAGCCAGCGGGAAGTACCGGCTTGTGTGTGCTGGCGTGTCTGTGTGCACAAGTGGGTGTACACCTGGGGACAAGGCAGCAGGGCACCGGCTAACAGGACAGATACAGCTCACACTTGTCACAGCGGAGTTCCTCAAAAGCCTGCTGCTTTCTTGGGTTATTCCACCTGTGAGGCATGGGGGCTGCGGGAGGACCTGTTCACCGTGAGCTGGGCTGGGTGGAAGCTTTGCTGCAGGGGCCACAGTCCTTGATGTCTGAGCACCTTAAAAAACACAGCTCCTTCCCTCACCCCATAAACCTGAATGGCAATGGCATCTATTACTGCTGTATAAGGAACATCCCCCTTCATTTACATCATAACATAGGTGGTTTTAAGTTAGCTCAGCCCACCACTGATTTACCTCTTGCTGGGAAACTGACCTGCCCTTGTTATTTATTATTCTTTCAATTTTTGTGCTCTCTGCAAAGCTCAACGGCAATAACTTTATATGTTCTTCTGGTTCACTGATTCTTTTTTTTCCCTTCCTATCATTCCAGAGGCCTTTATCAGTTTTCCACTTCTGTGATTTTTAAGTTTTACATGTTTATTGCCTTGTTAATTACCATGAAAAGGGGAGGGGAGGAGAAAAAGGGAAGAAAAAATAGGATACACATGCATCTGTTATTAATATATAATGGATACAGTAATATTGTCCCAATTGTTCATCGCCAAATGTTAGTGTTCACAACAGTGACTTGTGAGGAAATGTGCTATTGAAGTGTGGCGAGTGCAAGATTCAAAGCCCAGATCTGTTTTCTGTTTCCTTTGACTTTATGTGACTCTGTTCACTGGGAGATAATTGCAAACACAGGCATCTAATAGGCAATGGAGAAGCATATACCAAAGAGCTGTTGGGGCACACAGGTAAGGTCAGAAGTGCCATTGCTGCATGTGAAAAAGCATAAAAATATTTTAAATATTTTTAAATTAATGGTCTCATAGAACTCTGAAGAACTGAAGAGCTTTCTAAGGATTGGCTCAGCCTTTCTTTGAGAAGTGGGGGAGCTCCACTGAAGCGGGAGAAGGTCCCTTTTATTAAGAGACTCCTCACTCCATCCAGGTGATCAAAATAACCTTTGCATTCTGGGCCAGTAATGTCAGGGTTGTCACTGGCATCAATCCAGGGTAAAATGAATACCAATGAAAACTATGTCATGCCTAATTTTATTTTATTTTATTTTTAAACAAACTCAATGCCTTTCAGTGGCGAGATGCCACGTGTGATGAGTAGAAGTGCAGTAGCTGCAGTGTCATGGTAAGCATCAACATCTCTAAAGTGCCTGACTTGGTGCTTGATCCATTCTGATCAGCTCAGAGGACTGTCACACCACAGAGGCTTGTGGCAGCCCAAAGGACAGGTGGTGGAAGCTGTGGAAGTCACGCAAATTCCTGTTGCATGTCTTGGATGAAATGACCCCATCTCAACCAAAAAACAGGCACTGATCTAAAATCAGTACAGCACAAGTAAAATAGATTTAAATTCTCTATTTTTAAATAACCCAAAAGCAACTCTATTACTACTCTCAGCTAGGTTGTGCTTGGTATGAATTATTAGTGTATAATAGGTTGTAATGGTATTTTTATTACAGTAATAGTAACAGCAGAGAGTCGAATCAGCCTGACAGATCTAATAATTTCCTGGGGAATCAGTTGATCATAAAAGCATCTATTAGGGATCCTAAGGAAGGATCCTAAAAGGATCTATCCCTGCCACTGAAAGGACAGAAGATAGCTAACAAAGGCAGTCTCTGATCCTGGCAGTCTGGAACTGGGTCAAAAGCTGTGAGCAGCCCAGGGCCCTTCTTCTGGGTCCTGAGGAGCCCACAGGGAAATGTTGGAGCAATGCCCTTTCCATTCAGGTTGTTTTTTTCTATCGTGTTTACATATAGCATTCCCTGTCTATGTCAGGCTGACAGCGAACGGACAGCTGTGATGCTATTGGGTTGTTTGGGTAGTATCTGGTATTTATTTGGAAATGCAAATGTAAAGGAGAGGGGGAGATGGCTGATAGTTAGGAGTTCCTCCAGGAGAGAGGGTGTGTGAGGACCAGGCAGCCATCTCATGCAAAGTAAGAGGAAACTTAATGCAAGAAACTCCAGGGTAAACTAAGAAGTCCACCCCTGGAAGAGCAGCTAAGCCGACCGCCTCGATTGGATATGTCTAGTTCGTATGGCTGGTGTACAATGGCAAGATGTGGCAGGTCTCAGGTCCCCGCAGCACAGGCAGGGACCTGAGCAAAGGGCTGTAGCTCCATGCAGACCCATGCATCTGGTTTCGTCCCCACAGGCGTGAGAGTGGTGTTGGGGAGAGGATCAGTCTTCTCGCACCAGTGTGAAATGAGATCCAGCTCTCTCTGTTGTTGCCTAAATTAGCTGAAGTTTGATCTTGAGATGATATGACATTTTTTTCTGGTGTAGCTGCTTGCAGATTTGCAATTGAATGTTTGACCCTGACTGAATGGTGCATGAGGGAGCTTTTCTCTCTCCAGCTTTTATCCATCACATTGCTTTCTAATAAACATGTCTGGAGTGGTGTGTTGCAGAAAACTGAGGTATCCCTGGGGGAAGGAATTGGTATAAAAGGCAACTGTAGCTCCCATCACCCAGCACAAGTTGTACAGGTCTCAAAGGCAGGGATGTGCTCTCTGCCAGCCTGCCTGCCATGCCAAAACAGTACCAGGGAGTCGCTCGTCGCAGGCATGTGGTAATGCCTCTTCAGCAGTGCCTTAGTTTCAGGGTTGCATTATGGCTTTGAGAATATCTTGGGCTTGTTGACACAGGCCAGGCCTCTGGGAGCAGCAGGGAGGGTTTGGGTCTGGCAAGCAGTGGCTGTCAGTGAGGCAGGTGGGGTGAAAGCAACAGGGCAAGAAGTTCTGGTCTGGTCGTGCAGTGAATGAGCCCATGCTCAGCATGAGCAGAGGGAAGTTGCCACTGCTCTTGGTGTCACCAGCACGCCCTGCCTGGGGGCATGTGCCTCTGTTGCATGGGTGGCACAGAGAGCACTGGGCAGGATTTCCTCACAGGCAGCTTGCCACGCTGCTGTAACCATGGGCTTGCCCAGCTGCCTGTGCTCGCAGGAAGAGCTGAGGTCCCACATTTTTACTCAAAGTGACCTCAAGGTGTGCCATGCAGGTGCATCTGCAAGGGATGATGAAGTGCAGACAGGAGGTAGTTTAGCAGGCTGGCTGCAACCTGAGTGGGGACACTTTCCTCTCTCATTTCTACAGGCTTGTCTGCCTCTCATAAGCTGCATCAGACCTCCTTCTCGATGTGTGCACAAAAAGTTCGGACCAGGTCCCACCAGCAAACAAGTCCTGAGCACCATTCCTCTAAGGAGCTGCAGCAGTCTGGGTGCATGGGGAGGTTTTTCTGTGCCTGGTCTGCAAGGAGAGCCCTTCCCTCTCCCAGTGGCATCAGCACTTTTCCATCAGCACTCAACTCACATGCAAAAAAATTTATATTGATAACTTAAAAAGACAGCATCAATGATTGGAGTCAGAGCAATAAAAGTGAAGTGCATGGCTGCTGCCAGGCTTCTTTCTTGCTCCTTGGTGTTCTGGCTCCAGCATTCAAGCAATAGATTTAAATATAAAACAGATCATTAACGGCTGGCTCAACATCTGCTAATATTATTTTCCTTGCATTGTCTGTGCGTCTTTGTTTATCTCAGTGTGTTACTTTGTTTTTCCCCTTTTATAATAAGGATCATTCCTTTATTTTAAAGCGCTGCATCAATTTTCAATTGCTTGGGCTCTTGGAGCCTCCCACGCTTTGCCCACATGCTTGCACCGCACGAAGAGGTGGAGAAACAAAGCGACTGCAAAGCGTGGGATGATTGTTGCTTCAAAAAAACAGTAATTAAGAATCTGTTAGAAAAATAACAACTGAGTTTAATAAGAGCTTAACTTAGCTGCGTGAGCTGGACACAGAGAAACTCCCGGGCCGTTTCATAGAAACCAAGCAGCTCAACTCTTCAGGAGACTTTCAAGTGGCATTGAAGTGGATTCATGAAACTCCAGTAAGAGGCATTGTTCTTGTTTCTGTTGGATAGATGACTTGCCTTTTTCCTTAAAAAGAATTTATAATAACCAGCATGGTGATGAAAATTCAAATGCAAAAAGTGAAAACTTCGGTATAAAATCTAACCTTATACTAAAGTAGCTGGTTTATATCACCAAAATCCTGGGCAATTCTCAGTTAAGCCCCAAAGCCTGTTGTTATTATACATATCCCTCTACCTCCATACCACAGTGCAGATGATACAATATGCAAAATCACCAGCTGTTCAGATATTCATAGAGTACTTAAGCTAAGTGAACTGAGGATGGAGTGTACTTTCTTACCTTGAAATTCATCTATATTTCTTTTGTCCCCATTTTCCCAACTTCATACCTCTTAAAGTTCATCACATTAATCCTGATGAAAAAGAAATAAAGAGAGAAATTAGATCTGTAAATACCTACTGAATATAACTTTCTGTGAAGCAGATGGACTTTTAAGACCATATCATATGACTAGAGATGTCTTCTGCTTGGAGGAGTTCAAGAGGATCTCACGCCATACTTGCCAGAGACAAGTAAATAGCGCCTTTCGAGCAGTATTTCTTTTTCTCTTCTCACAGGTAGAAGCAAAAAGGTCCTTTCCTCTTTCTAGACTTCAAGAGGTCTTCCATTGCAGAAGAGGGATTCTGCTTGTCTGGAGGAGTCCTCCTCCCTGAACGAACAGGGAATCCCCGCTGCTTTTAAGAAACTTCAGGTTCAGGAAATCCAGGTTTGGTACTTCATTGTTGGTCCCAGGCCAGGAACCACTGTGGCTCTCTTTGTACCCCTCACTTGAGCCTAGGGCAGCAGTTTTGTGGTGCTAGCATGCTTGCATCCCCCATCTTGGAGACAAATGTCAGATTATGACTGGAAAGCATGGTCAAATTCTGTTGTTGTACCCTCTGTTTCTTCAAAGGTCTCCCTTGCCTGCTTTCATCTTTGTTGCATGCTGGGATTTTGCAGGGGCTGGTAGCAATTACTGTACATCTGCCCTAGAAGAAGTCTCCCACCAATGTATGACAGGGATGGACTGTTTAGTGTCACCCAGAGAGCTCTGACTAGTTGCTATTGTTTTTCAGGGGCCTTAAATTTGCAATATAGGTGAGAGGTGGCAGTAATATGTTAGTGGTGACTCTGTAAGCAAAGACCAGGACTGCTCTGCCTAGTCATGATTATTTCCTTTCTTCTACCTCTGTTGTGCTGAGTTTTTTCTTGGGAATGTCACATTTCCAAAAGGTTTGATCAATAAAATATTGCCCCGAGTTTTATGACTGCTGGTAGCCAGTTTATGCCAGGAATAAGTGCAAGTTACATTATCCAGTGTCTGAGGATGGTTGGGAACTTCCAAAATTCATCCCTAGCATGACAAAATTTGGAACCACCTCTGCTGCTCACCCAACCTTTGGCTTAAGGAGGTATTGAAGACCAGCCTTGATGTAACTTCAATATTACTTCATTACAGTGAAATGTTAAGACAGATAATATTTGTAGTAATGGTAACTTGGTAGTCTGAAAATTTTCTTTGTGTATCTCACATGAAACACTTTAAAAGCTGAGGCATGTCATTCTCAGTATGAAGCAATAATTTGAAATACTGCAGATCCAGATGCTGACTTGCCACTGAATTCATTGTAAATCACATGAATTTTTACTGTCTAAGTCTGGGCAAACAGCTCTCACCCAAGGAAACGAGTTATGCTCAAGTCTGCATAAACAAACCCACACACCAAGTTTATTTCACCAGACAAAAGTCCAGTCCTAAACTCATGTGGGAAGATCAGGCTGTCAACTATCCTACATGGATACCAGAAAAGTCAATGTTTCATTGCTGTGGAAAGCCAGGATATCTTCAACTCTCACCCATCGGGTTGGTGTTTCATTCACACATAAAGTGGTTTTGGGTCAGGGTCACTGTTTTCCACAAGTGGACAGGACATGGAAGGGGAGGGCAAGGTCCATCTCTCCACGAAGAGAGCATTGGAGAAGGATTGTCAGAGATCAGGTGGATCTCAAGCTGTTGGAGCACACCGCCGACATGAGCAGACTCCATGAAATAACATCGGAAGCTGAAGTTTCCAATCTGCTCCAGGGCTGGCAGCTGCTTCAACACATGACAAAACCAAGGACATGACACCATTTTGCTTCTGTGCTTCTTCAGTGCTTATCTCATGTTTTAAATAAACTTTTGACTTCTGTCCAAACACAGTTAACTGGGGGGATGGGGGGTGGGGGTGGGGAAACTTGAACAGCCCCTCAAACACATGGAAACAGGTGATAAATAAATGCAGTCTGCCTGATATTATATGGTAACTGAACTTGTATAAATCATAACTTTTCATATAAATCATAACTTTTCAACCTTTTATTAAACTAATGGGATTAAGTTTTGGATAACACTTTTTCTTTCTCTCTTTTTTTTTTTTTTATAGAAGGCAAATAGTAATTCAGCTCTGGTAAAGAACAGATCATTCACACAAAATTTGTTCTGGCTCATCACACTCCAACTTCTCATGTGTCCAACTTCCCATTGCTGCAGGTAAATTTTCAGCAAACAGCCTGGAATACTTCGTGAACTTCTGAAAAAATAACCAGCTTCCAAAGCACGTGAAAAGCTTCAGCGTGCAAATAATAGAGAGCTCATGGACAAAAAGTGTCCAAGGTCCCAATTCTTTCCACTGCTTTGAACCAAGGTTGTGTCTCAGACTGCCGCGAACTGTGGGTCTTCCTGACTGAGCTCTGATGAAGGAGGTGCCTGTCTGTCAAGTATTCCTGGCTTTTGAGAAAGGCACGTTTTGTCATTGTAGCAAAGGATTTTGGAGAAAGTTACTGATGTATGAAAAGAAACTTGGGTATTCTTTCCTACCAGCCAGGTAGATGGAGAAAGTTAAGACTAAAACCCCATGGAAGGTTCCTGAATATTTAGGCCTGGGATATGTACAGCCTTTTTTGCAAGGAAGCAAACACTTGCTCTACACTCTGTTGGTTCTCATAAACACTTATTTCTCAGCTGGGCAGATTCTCTGGGGTTTGGCACCACACTGGTGTGGCCACATGGTTCCTGACTGGCTTGGAGCGCGGTCATATCAAACTCAAGTCTGCCTGCAAAATGCTGTGTAGACATAGCCTTTGATGTGTTCCTGAGCCAGCTGTAGCACTTTCCAGCATAAGGAATGTAGAATAACAAGTTTTATGACACCTGGCAGTGCAAATGTTACCCCAGATTGAACACTGGTTCCTATCCAAAATGACAATCTCTCTTTGTGGGCTGTGCTTATTCAGGGTCTGTATCTCGAATGCTCAAGTGTTTTCCTCACAGCTTGCATTTGCCTGTGCAAAATAGATGGTGTCTTGCATGTATATGCATGTAAACAGTTTATTTGCAGGTGGAAATAGACTATTCCTAATAGCTGGAAATAATGGGAAAAATGAAGAACCGCAGAGAAGCTGATATTCTTGTGTTAAAGGTCTTGTGAATAAAGCAAAGAAGTGCCAGCATATATAACAGGGCTGCTTACTGTCCCCAAGCTAAAGGTTTTCTTGACTGTGCAATGCCTCTGCCAAATGACTCACGAAGACCTTTATTGTGGCACAAGTTGAAGTCAAGGAAAACCGGTATTTTTACAGGCATTTTGATCTGTCAAGGACTGTTTCTGCAGGGTGATTGGACTCTGTGCTCCACAGGGAAGACTGTATGTCAACGCTCACAAGTTAATGCAGGGAAGAAGCAGGATATTGGCAGAGCTGTGGAAACTCTTGGGAAAAAAGCTGAGCAGGGAGAATCTGTACGTGATGTCTGTGGGACTTGTGGGCGCTCAGCAGCTCCAAAACAACAGACCACTGATGGTGGTGCTTAATATACTGACTTAGCTGCTGAGCTGCAGGCACAAAAACATAGAAGTTTTGGGGGAAATATGGCAGTCTGTGCTTGTTTGTCCTCCTTGAACATGCGTCAGGAGACATCTAAGCACGTGCTCCTCATACTGTAAGAGGTCTCGTGGGGAGAAGCTGAACCCCACAAAGGTGGCTAATGCCTCCAGCGTTACTGGTTTGTTGTCAGACAATTGCACTCCAGCTCAGTTACTTGCAGCAGGATGTGGTGTAGGGTGGTACGGAGCTGACGTGAAAAACACATGAAGCCAGTCATGGAAAGTTAGTCTTGCCATCTTGGATATTCCTGGGAAGCTGAAGACACCTGGGAAGCTGAAATGTCACTGCGGACACCATTGGGATAGGAACTCAGGAAAATTCTGGGAATAGATTAGGTGTCATATCTTGTCCTGAAAGTGCCGTGTCATGTGAGCACCTCTCATCTTGCTGATTAAGTGCACGAGCACAAAGGGTACCCCGCTGCCCCTCCCAAACTCAACAGCTGCTACTTGGAAGAGGCTTTTTTCCCCCATAATTGGTATTAGATGATGATGATGCCACGGGCTTTGAAATATTGGAAGCCAGCACTGATCACGCTTACAGATAGCTGAACAATGCAGTGCAATGTAAACTAGGCAAACAAATCCATCTGGGTTGCCAGAGAAGGCAGAGAAAAGCTCTAATCTTCTAGAAGCAGCTGTTGGCCAAGCTGACATTGAAAGGCATTATTTTTAAAATGAAAGCTTCTGTGTGGGTGATGAAAGCTGCTGGATTTCTTGCTTTGGACTGGAAGCACTTGTCAGAAGCCCAGGCAGAGATCAAAATCATTGAATGCTGCAGAGCAAGAGTGATAAGCAGGACCCTCTTCAGTGGGTAATGGATTCCTGTCCACGCTGGGACAGGGTGGGTTTTGCCAAGAATAGCTGCTTACTGACAGCAGCAGCAGCAGTGTTTGCACACAGGTAAACAGCCCCTGGTAGCTTTTTTCCATTCAGAAGCACCTGGTGAGCTTCAGCTCTCCTTTCCTTGATGTGCCTTGGTACAGAAAGGGATATCCAGGCTGGTAGGAGGCAGTGGCTGGATGTTGTTGAAGGTGATGTGGGTCACCCCAGAGCAAGGCAGGAGCAGCTCCAAGCCAGGGCAGAAATGCTGATGGGTCATCTGAGCTGTCTGGGAATGAAGCTGTGCTATGCACCCTCCCTTGGGTGCTTACAAAACTGTTGAAGGAAAGAGGCATGTATCCCTGTCCAATTCCTCCCAGAGAGGTCCCAAAGCTTGTGGAAATTCATAGTCAGACATTAGCTCGTTCTGAGTCCTAGGGTAGACATTGTCGGGATGGTTATACAAGCAAAACCTTTCTAGGTATCCACAACCTGTGGCAGCAAAGAAGTGATGTCAGGAGTCTGGATATGCTGCTCGTGTAAAATAAGCTACAGCAATCAAAGTGTCTTTACTTTAGGTCAAGTGAGGCAAAACTAGGGCTTTTCCCAATATATGATTATAAAGTTAGAGGAAAACGCTCCCAAACCCTAAAATTACATCGTCATACTGGAAGCTCTTTTTTAGATGCCTCATCTTAATGTCTGAAAAGTTCAGTTTAAAAAAATAACAGAGGGAAAATAGATTATTTCATGAAGATGACATTGTTAACATTAATTAGTGTGTGGGTTTTCATCCAGGGTGGAGATGATACAGTTCAGCTGTGGAAAAACAAAGGACAAGAGGGTCTCCGGTGTTCATGATGCTCTCCGGTGCTTAGTGGCAGGTTACCAATGGTGGCAGCAGCAACAGATAAAATAGTTGTAATGTGTATTGGTTTTAACAGTCTGTGATGCTGGAGGGATGCTACAAAGGTAGGTCTTTTCCTTTTGTGTACCGTGGCTGCCAGAAAAATAAATGCCACCCCTACCAGGATAAGTAGCATTATTATCCTCCTGCGGACAGGGACACTGGACTGCAGAGGGCTTTGCTTAGAGCTGTGGAGTCACAGCAGAGCCGTGAGGCGTTAGTGGAGGCAGGCCCAGCATCCAGTCCTCCTTTCCATAAAGGAGGATGCCACTGGAGGACGCTACCTCAGGATCTGTTGTGAGCAGTTGGCAGTTCCTCTGGTACATTGTGACAGATTAATTAGCAAACTCGACTTAAGGCTTCGAGTCTTGGAGGGTGGAATGAGAATAATAACATCCAGGGCGAGCATTAAGCCCCCTCTCTGAGAGCAGGACGTCCTTCGGGCATTGGTGCTGGTGGCTTGCCTGGCAAAGCAAACGTGAGAGCGGAGGAGCAAGCAAAACGTTTCATTATCCTCAGCACCAGAGAGCTGAAATAATCTGACAGGGAGACTTGTTTAGCTGCAAAGCCATATAGACCATATTGTCTAAATACATTTTGGGTTCCTGTTAAACTCCATTTATAAGAGTGACAAGAAAACTAATAAAATTTCCTAAGAACAATGATGGTAATTTAGCACTTGGAGAGTGAGAGAGGAGCTTTATGTGAGGACTGCATACACTGCTCTAACATCTTCAAGCCATGCCTGAAGTACAGATATTTCTTCTGATGAGCTATGAGCCTGCACAGGAGAGTTTTTTTTCTATTGCTTTTTTCTTCTGGACAACATCTACTGCCTGTCTTCTGAGGCTTTTCATGCAAAGTGGTTGCCAGACAGCTTTATGGAGAGAAGTTAAAAGGCTCAGCAGGTAGCGTGATGTTCTGCGAGATGCAAAATGAATGGCACCAGGCTCAGCCGTAGTACTTTACGTAAGGGGTCTCTCCTTGAGTTGCACTGGTTTGTGGTGACTTTCATCACAACCTTGTCAACCAAATATGAGATGTTATGCTTTTAAAACTGAGTCCTTCAACAGGCAAGCATGGGTCTAATGTGTCAATCATCTGGTTGGCAATGGCCAGTCAATGCACCGCACTTTTAGATGCACCTAAACATAGTGCCAAAGCTTCACCGCCATAAAACTTTGTTCTTTCCGAACTTGTTTTGGCCTCATAATATTTCCATATATTTTTTGAAGAGAAATAATTCTGAGGTTTTAATGAACATTTAAAAAACTATTTAAATATTCCTATTAAAACATGTCAGTGTAAACAGTGAAAAACAAAGGGGAAAACCACCAAGGAAATAAACAAACCCACACCCAAAATATAGTTTTCTGGAATGACTCTCTGTCCAGACTTGAGATCTGTAGTCATATTTTGGTGTCCTAAATTTTCCTTGAGATCAACCTTTATCTTAACAGATGCTACCCAGAGCTGCTGTGAGGTCAGGCTGTATGTGGTTAAACAGCTGCTGTACTCCGACCAGAGGTGGAAGCATTTCCATGATGGTCTGAAAAGAACTGGTGTACGGCATTTGTACAGCTCTTTGGGGATCTTCCTGGATGAAAGGCACTATTATACGGGTAAGATCATTATCATTATCATGAAAAACCTTCTCAAGGAAGCAATTCCACCTTCTGCTTCTGACACCTCATTTCTCTGTTGTCTCAGGAGCCTCTTTTGTATCTCCTAGGAGTGTCAGTTCACATCTTAATCTCTTTGTATATAATCTCATTACAGATAATCCCATTTGCTGGAGATGTCAGTACTTCTCCACTATGTGAGGAAGGATTTCCACTCACCTCATTTTGTAACTGATCCCAGCTATGTTCACTGTTTGAAACAGAGTGGCTGCAGCTGGAATCTCCTTAGGTTAGGTTAGCTCTGGAAAGAAAAAGAAAGGGAAAGGGAAAGAAAGGAAAGGGGAAAGGGAAAAGGAAAGTCAAAGGGAAAGGGAAAGGGAAAGGGAAAGGGAAAGGGAAAGGGAAAGGGAAAGGGAAAGAAAGGGAGAATAAGAGGAAGGAAGTGAGGAAGGAAGTGAGGAAGGAAGGAAGGAAGGAAGGAAGGAAGGAAGGAAGGAAGGAAGGGAGGGAGGGAGGAAGGGAGGGAGGAAGGGAGGGAGGAAGGGAGGGAGGAAGGAAGGAAGTCCTTTCTGCTAATAATATCTAATGATTATTTTCTCTCCACCTGTTTACATGAGGGAGGAATCTTTCCTTTAGAAAAAAATAATCAAGGTTAATAAAAAGATAATAATAAAAGAAGTTTGGAAATTACTTTCACAGCTTTCCATCTTCAGTCAGGTTTGCGTGGTAGAGGCAGATGCACAGTGAGCTCTCCTCACTTTGATTTCTTGCCTTTTAGTAACTCTTGTCAATTAGGGAGGATATAGTCTACTCTCAATTCATTAAGTGCACCACAATTGTCAGTTAGCGACAGGCTCAGGGGAGGCCAGGACTAAATAAACATGGAGGATAAATTATACAAGAAGAGCACAGTTTGGAGAAAAATGGGACCTGCTTTGTATAACACACTTATCCTCAAAATCTTGAGTAAGCTTCTATCATTTACAAAAGTACAAACCCTTATATTCTTAAAGGGAAGAGTGGGGGAAAAAAGCAGTCACTCTCCTTTGACGGTTTGAAAAAAGAAAAGATGTTTGTACCACTCACTGACTGGCTAATGAATAATCAGATTTCACAGCTTGAGTGCTGGGGTGGTAATTTGGTTGCACGCCATGCTCCAAATCCATGGAATAGTGCTTCATTAATGTGAAGACCTGTATAATCAAACAATTAGCAGTCTCTCTGCTGCTAAAGCAGCTTTTCATCAGCATATATACTTCGTTGTAAGATGAGTCTCAAATTACTGGATCTGACAGCAACTAGTCTTTTACTAAATCACAGCAGTAGTAAAGTAGGGTGGACAGAGCATCCATTTTTTAACCCATTTCTACATCTGCAAGAGGTTCCTTCTATCCATGCCACACACTGTATATAACTACCAATGGGAAGGTGAAGACATTATAGCTGAACTGAAATTTCATATAAGTGACTCAATCACAGATTAGAATGGGTTTTTTTTTTAACAGAACATTCAAGTGCTGTAAATTAGGAGTTGTATGTTGCTACTTCTCATCTATCTTCTAGGAAGGAGAAAGAGAATTCTACCCATATCCAGTACCCAAACGTCACCCTCTTCCCTTCCTTATACAGGAGTCTGAGTGTCCCACTTACCTCAAGCTCAGAATGCCCTGATGAGTAGAGTGTCTCATGCCTTTCATCTCCATGCCAGTTTGAGACATCTTTGGCACCTTCCAGCATTGATATGGGCCTGAGCAACTGCTTGTATGTCTTCTGCCACCAGACAGGTGGGTAATGGAGGTATTCACTGGTTAGATGGGGCAATGCATAGGGTCAGAGCAAGTTAGGAAATTATTCAGAGGAAATAAAGTGTGTTTGCATATGGGCGGTTTTGTAGAGCATTCCCATGCCCTAATTACAGACACTTTCCTTCATATTAGCAAATAAGGCTCAGTATTATTTATTCATGTACATGCTACATGGTTTTTTTCTTAGTATTATTTATTTATGTACATGCTACATGGCTTTTTTTTTGTTCCTTTCAGTATTGCCTTTATTGTTCTGGAAATCAGCTGAACGTCAGTGGGTTTGTTTTGTTCTGTGGCCCAGCAGGTGCCTACTGCTGAGTGTACTGGAAACATACAGCAAGTATTTGTGGTGTTGGCATAGATACTGCACCAGAACCTTTGCTTGTGTGAGATACTGCAATGAAGTTCATTTGTGTCAGCTGAGACGCTGACCCATTGCGTTTATCATCTAATTTAGCAGTAGCTGATCTAAAGTGGAACAGTGCTGGGTTGTTTTCATGGCTGCAGTGTTTTATCTTGTTTTCTCTTCTTTACTGTTTTTAAAAAAACCCCCAAACCAAACAAACAGCCAAACCAAAAAAGCCCAGACGATATTTTACGTGTTATGAGTTCTGTATGTGTTCTGGGACCTAAATGTCTGAAGTGAAACTCACGGTAGCTGGAAGTCTCAGCAGCTCAAAGTACGTCTGACTAAACAGGTATTTTCTAAATATCAGATGTCGAAGTGATGATGAGTTGTGAGGTTCTCCCTAGAAAAAGTTTTTTCCAAGAGTAATCCTAAAACCCTACCATTTCAGAGAAGATGAAAGCAGAGGTCTCTTGCTTCCAATATCCATGTCAGTCTAATGCCAACTTGAGAAGACAGCCCCGTAGAGGTCATCCCGTTTGTTGTATCAGAAACAGAGAGACAGAACCAGAAAAGGTCAAAATATCCCTCAAGCCAACTACCTTGTTTTCAGCAGGATCTGCAAAGTGCTAACACATAATCACCTTTAGTGCAGTTTGCCTCCACCAATTTCATCCAAGCTGTGATCTCTTTTTGACTTCCAGAAGACTCATCAGTCACTGAATGCAGAAGGTCTGCTGTGCTTCAGTGGTTATTCACTGATCTGGACTTACCTCCACTGTCCAAGCGAACAGAGGATGGGACCCAGCACAGGATCCAGGTCCTGCTCTTTGCATTCAGGTGCTGTTACTCACTCATGAGGGGCACCCTTGAGTCAAAATGGACACCGTTTCTATAGAAATGAAATCTTAAACTGATCAGGTGGGTAGTATTTTTTTTTAAAGTAGTGTGATGTATCTTAGTGCCTCTCTCCTTTCCAATGCACACCAAACATCTCTCTGGTCCAGGCTATGCCTCTGCCATCGTATTGGTATGGTGTCTGTAAAGAACTGCACAAATAAAGATATGCATTTCTGGTCACAGGGTTGGCTGGTTTGGGAGATCTAATGCCTGGATTTAAAACAAAACAAACAAACAAAACAAAAAACCAAAGGAAAGAAAGCATTCTAACATGGAGCTTTGCAATACTGATAGTTTTTAATCTTTTCATTTGTTTAACTTGTGAGATCATGTGTGGTATTCTCTTCATTGTCAGGCAGAGGAAACAGAGTCCATTACTAGACACTAAATATGGTCATTAATTTTCTTAGGCATTCATCTTGCTTATAACCATTTGTATGTGTACGCTGAAACTTATGAACCCATTCATAAAGCTAGCATTGCTTTGTGAAATGGTGTTGTGACACATTTTCTCCAGAAACAGTTCTTTGTCCAGTCCTTGCCTGAAAAACAATTAGGAATGTTTTTCCATTAGGTTCCTTTACCAATGCCCTCAAGGATTATTTTCTTGGTGGAAACTATACAGAAAGGGCTCTAATCCACCTGGGAAGAGCCTTACAAGCAGAGGGGAGGTGGTGGGTTGTCCTTTCCAGATGCCCCGCACAGTACAGCCCACCCTTTACCCCTCTATCAGAGGCACTGTCCTGCAGAGGATGGCAGCCTATTTCTGGTGCCACTCAGCAGCATCCCCAGAAACCCCACTCAGAGCAAACTGGGGCTGCCTAAACTTTCTGGGGTGTTCCACAGCAGGCCATGGTGAAGCCTCAAAAATCACTGAATCAATGGGAAGAGAATAGAGCCCACCGGCTGGTGGGCTATGGTGCCATGAGCTCTGATGGGGAGGGGCGGGGGAGTATTCATCCTCACAGGGATGGAATGTGAAAAAGGCTTGGGAAATTCATAAGGAGGAGTAAGCTTTGATGACTGTCCTAGGGGAATTAGGCACAAAGTCTTGGCACAGGAGTTATGTGCCTACAGTTCACGAGTGCTTTTATAATCCTACCCTTAAGCCACTTACTTGATTTCAGGTTCAGTCTCCCTCCCTGCAAATCATCAGGAAAAAAAAAAACAACCCAAAAAACCCCCACATAGGAGAAATGAAATAAAAGCAGAGAGAAGTGATTATACTTACTCCTTGATTATGGAAATAATGCATGTCCCAGTATATTAGGAGACAACAAATCCTGCCAGGGTGTCCTGGTTTCAGCTGAGATAGCCACTTTCCTTTGTAGCAGCCGGTATGGTGCTGTGTTTTGGCTTTAGTATGAGAATAACATTGATAACACACCGATGTTTCAGATGTGGCTAGGTAGTTGTAGTGTCTACACTATGTCAAGGACTTTCCAGCTTCCCACGTGCTGCCAGGTGCAACAGGAGCTGGGAGACCACAGACAGGACAGCTGACCCAGGCTGGCCAAAGGGACGTTCCCTGCCATAGAGCATCAGGGTCCAGACAGAACCAGGGAAGGGAGCTGGGATGTGGGGTGGCTGCTCAGAAACAGCCTGGGCATTGGGTTGGGTTTTTTGCCTTCTGATGTGGTGAGCAATTGCATCTGTGCATCACTTGGGTATTATTGTTGTTATTATTGTTGCTGTTATTTTTCTTTGCTATCCTATAACCTGTCTTTATCTCAAGACAGATTTGTTCTCCTGTTTTCCTTCCCATCCCCCTGAGGGGGCGGGAGGGGTGAGAGAGCAGCCGCGTGGTTCTTAGCTGCCAGCTGGGACAAAACCACAGCACAGGGTATCCCAGTGCTGCAGGAGAGCAAAACCAGCACCTTGCACCCACGGGAATTGTTTCTGTTCCAGGATGCTGTTCCTTGAGACAGCAACATACACTACAAGTGTGACACTCTGTGTGTATGTGTGTGAATATTAGGCACACACCCCCCTCTGTACCATTTTTACCGCCTCATTTTTGTCATAACAGCTATTTTTGACTATGAATCCTCGGCTGTGAAAACCCTTTTCCTTGCATGACACCTCTGTCCCCTGTTATATCTCAGGACGCAGTCCTGCAGACGCTGCTCTGTGCATCCAAGTATGAGTGTCTCTGCCAGTGTAACTCTTGGAATAAGAAAAACAAACTCCACTAGCAGTAATCAGCAAATAACATGAAATAAAAAATATATGTGTTGAAGGAATAGGGCCAAAAGGGATGGAAATGTTCATGTGGTACTACAAAAGATACAGCTACGTGAAAATTGGATTGTAAATAAATAAATGTATATATGTGAAGAAAAATAAAAATCACAGTTTATTGTAGCTTGATCATAACAAATACAACTGATCTAAATAGATGTAGTCCAATACTCATATTAAATGAGTTTCATTTGATGTTGATTTATAAATAATAATAATAATAATAATAATAATAATAATGCTATTTTCAGGAATAATTATTCAAATCCTGCTAATTCAAAATAGGTTTTCTAAACACACCTTCGTATAACGATATTCATTTTAGCCTATTTTTTCAAAAAACAGCTTAGTTTTCCATTTCTTTTTTTTTCTGTTGCACAAAACTTGTGTTTTAACAAATCACTGCCATGAGCTAGCCCAGATCTGAATCCAGAAAATGCCCTCAACATTATCCTTCTCTGTTCACATATATTTGAAGTAAATTACATCAAATTGTATTTGAAATACCAAACTGGCATTAATGGAAGCTTTTTTTTGCTCCAGGCACCATTTTAAAATAGATGAGCATAAAAATGCAGTCTGCATCATTAAGTTTATATGAAACTAGTGAGAATAAAAATCACCATGTAAGTTCTAATAAGATGTGTTTTTCATTCCAGTTTAATAACCCAAGACTATATTCATCTTCCAGTATAATAAATACACTGAAAGGAATTCATTCTTTTGTGGTTTTTAACATGTTGAGGGTTTCAGAAGATGGAGTTTTCTGGGAAGCTGGGTGAAGAAAATTCTTTAATATGGCAGTGCGGAGTATTATTATCATAAATAATTAATGTGCACAGCAGAAGAAAGCCTAGCTTCATTAATAATTCTTATTTTTAGTTGGCATAAGCTAGAGGTGCTGTATCTTCTTTCATCCGATCTATGTCAATTTCCGTGATTTTAATTTACTAGATGTTAAAATTTTAAAGGTACGCTACATTTTGCAATGGATTTTTTTTTTTTTTGTGACTTTGCATTAATATCCTACTGCTAATTCTTACCCATTGGGATATTTTTAGTAACAAGCAAAAAAAAAAAGGAAGGAAAAAAATAGTAGCAGCCAGGCAAGGTAGAGTGGGCATCAATGTCAGCTCCTTTCATCTTTCATTTCCCTTTGGGACCAGTTAAGATGCTTCTTTGATTAGGACCTCAGGAAATATTAAAAAGCTCTTCTGTGAATTTAAACTCATCAAACTTGTCTCTGTTTATTTTTTTTGAATACCGAGATAATTCACCTCCCACATTTCGAGAACACAGGTTCCCCCCAACCCAACCGCGCTCCTCTGATCAGCTAAGTCACTTGTCAACATCGCTGAGTCTCCCCTAACAAATGTTAGTGCTTCATTAATGCAGCGCCCGAGCCGGAGCCGCTCCTGAATGTTCCTTATTATCACAAACCAGGAAATAAAGATGACCCGGGAGATGGCACCGCGGCGGCACGCCGCCAAGCGAGCGCAGGTAGTGCTGGGTTAAAACAAAGGAGAAGGATGTCACACCTGAAGGAAAACCACAGAGGGTGTGCGTGTGTGTGTGTGTGTGTGTGTGTGTGTGTGTGTGTGTGTGTGTGGTGGTGATGGGGGGGGGGATCCATTTTGTCTTGTTGCAAAATGTAGGTGGGAAAGAGACTGCTGCTCCCACTGCAACTTTTCGGAACACCGATACCGTGGAGATGCAATGTTAACCCCCACTATGCCTTTTAAACACATTTGCAACTGTTCTTGTTAATCAGGGCAAATGTTAGAGCTGATTGGAAAATGACGAGGGGTTTTTTTGGTTTGTTTTGGTTTGGTTTTTTCCCTCCTAAGTATTTTAAAATAAAATGTGTTTGGGTTAATTTTTTTCGCCCAAACTGTATTCAGCTAGCTGGGGAAATAATAAGCCACCCCTCCCTTCCTGATTTTTATACTTTTCTGTCCTTTTTAATGCTCTTTTTATTTTTCTTGAGACCAAAAGGGGAAAAAAAAAAACCAACAGAGACGTGCAGAAGAAGAAAAAGCTATTGCAGAGACTGTGGGAGAAGGGAGCACCCTGTGAAAATAGAAAC